>CM042416.1:14944964-15544964 GCA_023634145.1 Thymallus thymallus
TCACGTGTTGATTTTCTCTTTACGTTTTTTTCAAATGCTTATCTCCAAGACTGACAGAGAACGGTTGATATTTGTCTTTCAGAAAACCCGAGCGAGACAGAGAGAGAGTGGGAGGGAGTGGGTGATAGGAAGGAGGGGGGAGGCAACAGAGTAGGAGGGAGCAGAGGGAGGGAGCAGAGGGAGTGACAGAGGGAGGAAGGCAGTGCTGATTGGATTGGAGAGAGAGCTGAGTAGGTATGGGGATACAATTGAGCAAGGAGAGAGAGAGAGAGGGTGAGTTAGTAAATGCAGTTTGCAGTCGAGTGTCGTGGAATTACAGCAAAGTACACTGGCAGCAGGGATAAAGAGAACCTTGAACTAACCAATGAATTAAGGAGAATAGGAGAATAAACACTACGGAGAGAAAAGAGAAGAGAGTCTGGTCTTTCATCCTCTTATCTGGGCATCAGACGGAGGAGAGGAGAGGAATCCAGAGAGAGGGGGAACGGATGATAACGGGGTTCCCATTCCTGTTTAACACCATTCTACCCGGAACAGACTGTAACTGCAACATACGGCCAGCATCGTCATTGGGACTGCTGCGTTACATTGGGACTGCTGCGTTACATTGGGACTGCTGCGTTACATTGGGACTGCTGCGTTACATTGGGACTGCTGCGTTACATTGGGACTGCTGCGTTACATTGGGACTGCTGCGTTACATTGGGACTGCTGCGTTACATTGGGACTGCTGCGTTACATTGGGACTGCTGCGTTACATTGGGACTGTGCAAACGGTATATACAGTCAGTGTATATGTGTGTGTGTGTGTGTGTGTGTGTGTGTGTGTGTGTGTGTGTGTGTGTGTGTGTGTGTGTGTGTAAGCTGTGTGTGTGTGAGTGTCGCAGTATATTTTGATGTTTTTTTCAGGCTTGTCTAGTGCTGTGAGTATTTTCATAGAGAGAGAGAGAGAGAGAGAGAGAGAGAGAGATGCAGAGCAATTAGATAAAGGTTTATTCACATTGAAGAGTTGATATTAAATTGTCAGCCTCAGACATGGTAACTGTGTGTGTGTGTGTGTGTGTGTGTGTGTCTGGCGTTCTCCTCTTCAGTGCCAGTGTGTGTGTGGGTCTGTGAGCTGATAATAGAAACCCTATTGGTATTCTGAAGAGGGAGCTCCAGGATATCTCTCTGCTCCTACCCAGGATGGCATCACAGAGACAGGATTGTGCTCGCCTGTGGAGAGGCCACTGGAATGGGTTAGTGTCTATTCCTCCTCTTCCTGCTTTCGCTCTCTATCTTTCTCTCCCTCTTTTTCTGTCTCTGTCTCTGTCTCTGTCTCTATCTCTCGCTCTCTAGCCATTTTCTCCTTTTCAACCTTTCTCTCTCTCTCTTTCTCTTTCTCCTTTCTTGCTCTCTTTCTCGTTATTTCTCTCTCTTTTTCTGTCTCTCCCTTTCTCTCGTTTGTCGTTCACCATATGCATCCCTGGTTAGTTTTTCCTCCTCCATTTCCTTGCTTCCATTTTAACATATTTCAGCCCATTTTCCCCTCAATGTCTCCCTCCATCACGTCTTCCTTTCGTCCTCTTTTCCTCATCCATCCATCCATCCTCCTCTCCTCCTCCACGCAGACATAAACAAGCCTCTAGTGTGATGGATTTTTATAAAATCTGAATGGCTCACTTCCATGTGTTGCTCTCCTCTCCGTCCCGCCCCCTCCCTCCCTCCCTCCCTCCTTGCCTCTTCCCCCCTTCATCTCCTCCATCTCTATTCTATTAGAATTGGCACTCAGAGAAGAATTGGCACTCAGAGAAGAATTGGCACTCAGAGAAGACAGGGCAGTCTCTATACTGACAACCAGTACAGTAGCTGTAAAAGCTGTGGATACACTCTGTGTTTTTCTACGCTGGTCTGTTGGTGTGTGTGTGTGTGTGTGTGTGTGTGTGTGTGTGTGTGTGCGTGTGTGTGTGATGCCAGAGAGGGCAGGCTGTGTGTTCTGTGGTGTTTGTGTCAAACGGTTTGGCGAGAAATCAGCCAACAACACAGCAGTTCTCTCCTCTTCTTACACCTCTAACCCACCACCATGAGCCCAGCCAACAGCCTAGCACACTACTGTGGGTACTGGGCTGTCAGCGGGGGAACATCCACACATGAGTATTGATTGGAACTGATACACTGAGTGGACAGTAATGTTTCACCTCAAATGGACCATCTCTCCCCTGTGGCTGCATGCAGAGAGGAGGTGTCAGTTAGGCCTCTTTAACAGCTGACATAGGTTAGATAAGTGATATAGAACTGGGAAGAGACAGAGATGTTTAATACAAGCTGTACTGATATTACTGTTACACGTCCAGTGTTGCAGGGTACATACAGTAGAATAGCATACACTCTTAGAAACGGGTTAAGATTTGTTACTGTAGTGGTACACTGTAAGGTAGGACCTTTGTAACTTCAGTTATAGGGACATAATTGTACCCCAGTTCATACCTCAGATAGTACCTTTCTTACATGTAGTCCACAGGTACAAAAGCATGCTTTTAGAAAAGGTACATTTTGCCTTTATAACATACCACCACAGTGACAAAGCCATGTGTTCCTTAAGTGTCAGGAACTAACCTCTACCATAGACCACTTAAACTGGTACAACACTTCCACACATGGGTGATAAAAAATAACTAACTGAAAGCCACGCCCCCACTAAGCCACTCCTCCAATTTAATTTCCAAGTGTGCGTTGCTCTCTGAGTGACTTGTAGAGTTACCACCCATGACTGTATTTGTTAGTGACAGAGATGTGGTCGTTGAATTTGTTAATGATCAATCCTGTGGCCTTCACCAATTGAGTTCTTAGGTAAATGTTAAACTCTTTATGACAATACATTACATATCTCATAGGGCCTTATTTGGAGGCCTAGCTTTACCCCAGTACTTGAAACTAATGATTTACAGGCCACATCAGGCCTGCAAGTAGGGTTGCAAAATTCTGTTAACTTTCTAGATCTTCCAATTGGGATTTCTGGAAAACCTGTGACTTTTGGGAAAGTTACCAGACTTTTGCAACCCTCCCTGCAAGTCACATGCTGGCTTGCAAACGGATGTGTAGTCCAGCCAGTGTTAGGATATCCAACAGTTGGAATTTGGAACCTGTGTTCAAAGTGACAGCCAGGGTTAGGAACATTGTGAGGAGACCACCTAAGCCATTTAAAATGGAACATCCATTTCAGTAAAGGGTGCAAAAAATCCAACTAACTGATTGGATTAATCCTCTCTCCTCTCTTTTAACTCTCATGTGTAGCATAAGATTAATACATCAATCAATTTACATGCAAAAACACAGATAAAAATAAAATCTACCTGCATGTTGGGTCTGAGTTCGGTTTACTTGAATTCCGCGGTCCGGTTCCCTTTTTTAGGCCAATGTGAAAAGGAAGCTCCCCAGGTTCGCTTGTCGTTATTCCCGCACCACAGACTAGACTACTGCAATACCGTTTCCCCATAAACCCTCTTCCATTGGTGCCAAAATTGAGAAAAGATGATGATGAGCAGGTTAGTAGACAAATAATGCTGTTTTTGGTTTATGGCTTATTGATTAGCGATTTTCTAGGACGCACAGAAATTCCAAAATGTGAAGTTTTCAGATTATTTGTTTGTAATACAGTATGTGATATATAGGCTAAGATGATAACTTCATAAGCTGTTTATTGGATTGTAGTGTTTGAATAGTGTGAGAAGCACAAGAGGTTGTTGGCACCGTAGTTGGGGAGGATGGACTCATGGTGGTGGCTGGAGTGGAATAAGTTGAATGGTATCAAATACATCAAACACATGGTTTCCAGGTGTTTGATGCCATTCCATTCGTTCTGTTCCAGACATTATTATGAGCCTCCAATGGTGAGAAGACACCAAAACATTTGGTAACAATCACAACATAAGGTACAAAATCAATTGCAGCTCTTAAAGGGGCAGTAGCCTACATTGGGTGTAGAATTTTCAATTACAGCATTATTTAATCTGCAGTCATTCTTCTGCTATTTATTATATATGTACATGTTAATAGTATCTTCTGATTACAATTTTTATGTCTCATCTTTTAACTAAATCCAATCTATTAGCTTCCAAAATGGAAGTAGCTGTCCGATAACACATTCTGACAGAATGGCTTGTCCTGCAAAACCCAGAGTGCATTGAGTGAATGTTCAAAAAAGGTCTTGGTTCCTTTCTAAACATAGCAATGTGAATGGAAAGAGGACTCGGACCACAACATAGGTGAAAGGAACTGGCAAAAGCGTTGAGTATCTGGGCTGAACCAGAAAAGTCTTAGCCTGGAAGCCAGATTGGTTCTGCTTCAGCCAACTGCTTTGTCATTGTCATGCTTTGGCATGTTTGGTATTGTTGGATAAAGCTGCCGCAGATTTGGCAAGAAAGCTAGGTAGGACTGGGGCAGAGCCAGGGTTGGTCATGGATTGTATAAGGAGAGAGTGGCTTTATCTTGGCTTTATGTAGGAAAAATGCACTTACTATAACGGAGATATATGTGGTTGTCTCACCTAGCTATCTTAAGATTAATACACTAACTATAAATCGCTCTGTAGAGAGGAGACAGGTGGTTGTAACCTGGCTGTATATGTGGAGAGAGGGAACAGGTGGTTTTAACCTGGCTGTATTTGTGGAGAGAGGAGACAGGTGGTTTTAACCTGGCTGTATGTGTGGAGAAAGGAGACAGATAGTTTTAACCTGGCTGTATTTGTGGAGAGAGGAGACAGGTGGTTTTAACCTGGCTGTATATGTGGAGAGAGGAGACAGGTGGTTTTAACCTGGCTGTATGTGTGGAGAAAGGAGACAGATAGTTTTAACCTGGCTGTATTTGTGGAGAGAGGAGACAGGTGGCTTTAACCTGGCTGTATTTGTGAAGAGAGGAGACAGGTGGCTTTAACCTGGCTGTATGTGTGGAGAGAGGAAACAGGTGGTTTTAACCTGGCTGCATGTGTGGAGAGACGAGACAGGTGGTTTTAACCTGGCTGTTTTTTGTGCAGAGAGGAGACAGGTGGTTTTAACCTGGCTGTATTTGTGGAGAGAGGAGACAGGTGGTTTTAACCTGGCTGTATTTGTGGAGAGAGGAGACAGGTGGTTTTAACCTGGCTGTATATGTGGAGAGAGGAGACAGGTGGTTTTAACCTGGCTGTATGTGTGGAGAAAGGAGACAGATAGTTTTAACCTGGCTGTATTTGTGGAGAGAGGAGACAGGTGGCTTTAACCTGGCTGTATGTGTGGAGAGAGGAAACAGGTGGTTTTACCCTGGCTGTATTTGTGAAGAGAGGAGACAGGTGGCTTTAACCTGGCTGTATGTGTGGAGAGAGGAAACAGGTGGCTTTAACCTGGCTGTATGTGTGGAGAGAGGAAACAGGTGTCTTTATCCTGGCTGTATAGGTGGAGAGAGGAGACAGGTGTCTTTATCCTGGCTGTATAGGTGGAGAGAGGAGACAAGTGATTTTATCCTGACTGTATATGTACAGTATATGTGTATTTTTATTTGGTTTTATTATGGACTTTAGCCTGTTGGGGAGATGGTGGTTTTCTCCTGGACTGAGGTTTTATCTGTTTCCTTTAACATGCCAGTCTCTCACTCTCTCTCTCTCTCTCTCTCTCTCTCTCTCTCTCTCTCTCTCTCTCTCTCTCTCTCTCTCTCTCTCTCTCTCTCTCTCTCTCTCTCTCTCTCTCTCTCACTCTCTCTCTCTCCCTCTCACACTCTCTCTCTCTCTCTCTCGCACTCGCTCTCTCGCTCTCTTGCACTCTCTCTGTCTCTCTCTCTCTCTCTCTCTGCTCCTCAGAGTACAGCTCCTCTCAGATACTGTATATAGAAAGATGGATAGATAGATATCGAGGGACTGGGAAATATAGCAGGGATAAAATGAGAGAGGAGAATGTGATAACTAAGATAGATGGAAGTGAATGAAAGCTATAGTAGAGGAGACAGTGGCGAGACCATTTAGGGGGGAGAATGAGCTGCAGAGAGAGATGGGGGAAGGGAACGAAGGGATGAGGTGAAGAGGGGAATGGAAGGTAAAGTCAGTGGAAGAATGACAAGGACAGACTAGACAGGAGGAAGACAGGAAGAGTTGAGTCGGACGAGGAGGAGAATGACGTGCGCGATAAACCAGAATGACACAAATGTCACCAAGTCTTACATGCTCTCTCTTTCTCTCTCTGCCTTTCTCTCTCTCTTACAGGGCTGAAGCCTAGTGGAATTACCTCTACCTTCCTGAATCCTTTCCTTATCAGTCAGGAGTCCCAGTTCCCACCATGGGGAATAACGTCCAACTGCTAGTATCCAGCACCCCAACACTGACCACCACTCTACCCCTGCAGAGTGCCCCCACCCATCAGGAGCCCAACCACCAGTGCTACAATTGTTCCAGTGAAAGATGTGTACAATGCACTGTTCTGATTACAACCACATCCAATGGGATTTAGTGAAACCTAGAGGTTTGGGTGTTGATGCCAGTGCAACAGCTTGTAGAGGACCTTGAGCTTCGGGGGACGTGTGTCCCTGGAAGGAAATACTCAACTGTGACGCTCTTCCAGAAAACAACATGAGATTGTGGTACATGGGTGGATGTATAGGCTGCACATCCTTTCTAGATTATGGAACTTTACTCTGTTCACTTCAAAGTTGTGCGTCTGTTCCAGACCGGTTCCTCAGCAGAATCAAATAATTGACAGCCCCCCCTTGAAAGTCTCCGCCTTCTGATTTGTTTTGGGGCTTATTTTTTAAAGGACCAATTTCCCTCCACTTTCCCCCTTTTCTGCTCTCCCTTCTTTCCCCCCACCTATTCATCCAGTGAGGAGGAATATATTATGAAACAGGTCCATTCTTCCTGATCCTCCCTTGGTGACAGAGAGAGAAGAGGGACAAACTGCCCTGAATAGATAACGAGGAAAGAGATAGATTGAGGGAACGGAGAAGAGAAGTAGATAGGGAAACAGGTAGAGAGAAAGAGAAGAGAGAGAGAGAGAGAGAGAGAGAGAGAGAGAGAGAGAGAGAGAAAGAGAGACAGACAGACAGAAACCGAGAGAATTAACTGAGATTTGTCAGAATCCTTCTAGAGACTTCCTGCTTCAGCCTAATTTAGACTGTCTGTCTCTGAGATCTGCTGGAAGCTGATTGGTTGGTTGGCTGGTTGGTTGGTTGGCTGGTTTGTTGCACGATGGGTAGGGAAAGTGGCAGAATTCTGACCAGGGGGGGCATCTGAGCACAAGAGGAGGGTATAAGGTCTCGCCGTACACCCCTGGACCGGAACTGGATGGCTCTTAAACAGACAGACAGACAGTAAACTGGAGGGAGTATAAACAGGCATTACAAGCAGACAGTCATCATTGTCATTCCAGACTGTGTGTGTGAGAAAGAGAGGAGGAGAGAGGGGGAGAGAAGAGAGAAGCAGTCAGTCCTGTGTTGTGTTTGGTGTCTGCCTGACGGGGACTAAGAGCAAGCGACGCAGCAATTAGAGGATCTGACTGCATCTTCCTCAGCCTCAGCCTCAGCCTCCACTGGCTAGACTAGACACAAACAAACAAACAGGTAGGGGGACTGTTACTAGAAGGGAAGGATAGGTTAGATAGAGGTAGTGACAGAGGGAGAGAGAGAGGGAGAGTGAGGGAAGGAAAGGAGAGGGACAGAGAGCAGGTGTGGGAGATCCTCTCCTTCATCTGCTCATCATTTCCTCTCTTCTGTTTCCCCCTCGTTTTCAGGGAGAGAGATTGGATTTAGACACCGGTACTCGGAGCCGTCAAGGCCTTCACACGGCCCAGAGGAAACTAAACGAGGGAAGGAGAGAGAGAAAGGTAAAGCGGGGGGGGGGGGGTCCTTTTGGATTGAAACAGACTCATTTTTCATCCCTCGTGTTTCATTTGACCAAGAGGCTCCTTCGGCGTCTATAGCTCTGCTGAAGAGAGGGAGAGAGATAAAGAAAGGGAAAAAGAGAGAACAATACCCTTTCTTTTTTTTCTATCATCATTTGTTGCTTTTTCTCCCCACCTCCAAAAGGAATATTGTTGCCTAGCTAACACAGTCCAAGTATCAGAATCTTCCATCTTTCTAGCCCCCCACCCTTTCACGGAGACGACCCGGAACGCTGTGACAGCCCCACAAGTTCCCCCTTCGCGGAAGACGCATCCCCTTCACCTCACCCTCCTCGTCCCTGAACCCCCCCACACCCACCACCAGTGGATTGTATCTCCATGCCGGTCGAAGGCTGTGTTGACTGGCTACTATACACATATAGGCTACACCCCTTCTGATATTGTCTGACTCATTCTGTAAGTAGGACTCTTCTTTCTCTGCGTTGTATTGTGTGTGACTGTTTATATGTACATGTGTGTATCGTCTTTTTACACTCTGGTTGCCTTTGCTACCTCAGCTGGAGGCGATTTGTCTGGGTGTGTGTGTGTGTAAGAGCAAGACTTTATGTGATCTAGCGAAAGCCAGGGTTGCAGCAGAATTAGAGTGGTGTGAGAGTAGGATCTACATTTATGTGTGTATGTTGTGTGTGTGTGTGTGTGATGTGTGTGCGTCTAACGTAAGTCTGCCTGGGGTTAATTTGGACTAATTAGTGATGTGTACTTTTGCTTCTCAGAGCAGTTTTTGGTTATGTGTCAGTGCATGCATTTATTAGAGAGAGAAAGATAAAGACCAGAATGTGTGAGAGAGAGGGAGAGGGAGAGGGAGGGAGGGAGAGAGAGATGGAGGGAGGGAGAGAGGGAGGGAGAGAGAGATGGAGGGAGGGAGGGAGAGAGAGATGGAGGGAGGGAGAGAGGGAGGGAGAGAGAGATGGAGGGAGGGAGGGAGAGAGAGATGGAGGGAGGGAGAGGGAGGGAGGGAGAGAGAGATGGAGGGAGGGAGAGAGGGAGGGAGAGAGAGAGAGATGGAGGGAGGGAGGGAGGGAGAGAGAGATGGAGGGAGGGAGAGGGAGAGGGAGAGGGAGAGGGAGAGGGAGAGGGAGAGGGAGAGGGAGAGGGAGAGAGATGGAGGGAGGGAGAGAGGGAGGGAGAGAGAGATGGAGGGAGGGAGGGAGAGAGAGATGGAGGGAGGGAGAGAGGGAGGGAGAGAGAGATGGAGGGAGGGAGGGAGAGAGAGATGGAGGGAGGGAGAGGGAGAGGGAGGGAGGGAGAGAGAGATGGAGGGAGGGAGAGAGGGAGGGAGAGAGAGAGAGAGAGAGAGAGAGAGAGAGAGAGAGAGAGAGAGAGAGAGAGAGAGAGAGAGAGAGAGAGGTTTCTGTTTTCCCCTCTCTCTGGCTAGCTCTTAGGCTTATCCACTTGCTTTCCAGTGTCAATTTCACTCATCTGTGCTAGCCTACTATTTCTATGTCCAACAGACTGAGCCTCTTATGTGTCATTAGTGTCAGTTTCCCTCTTCTGTGTGCCATTATCTCCAGTTTCCAATGTTGTCTTTAGATTATAGGCCTCACAAACATGGCAGCCCCCTACTGTGTGTCTATGTTCCCATAGCCCATCTATCTCCACAGGCTCCCAACACATCTTTATACAGTCCCTCATCCACCCTACCCTGCCCTGCACTGGGAAACGCTCAATCAAGATAGTCCCTTTAAACAGACCAATGAACTGTGAATAACGCCATTACACACAACTCTCTCCCGCCACTGAGAGAGGAGAAGGAGGGAGGGAGAGATGAAGGAGTGAGGGAGGGATGGAGGGGAGAGAGAGAGGGAGGGAGAGAGATGGCGAGAGGGGCGGGAATAAGGGGATGTAGAGAGTGAGAAAGGATGAGTGAGAGAGGGAGAAAAGGAGAGAGAGAGGATGGATAAATAGATGGAGGAGGGATGCAGAAGGGGTCTGTTGGGTCTGTGGAGCAGGAAAATAACTCTGTTCCGTGTGACCACTCTGATGGGCTTAGTAAGGCCCTGCTTTGTTCACACTGTTGGTCAGCCCAGGAGAATTAAGATGACTAAATAATAGCATTACTGTATAAGCACAGCAATAACATAACACTGCTCTACTTTCTGTGCTCCAGAATAGGCTGGAGAATATAGGAGGAGTGAGCTTTAGTGTGTTGAGAAAGGGGCAATGCCTATATATACAGTACAGTGCATTGGGAAAGTATTCAGACCCCTTGACTTTTTCCACATTTTACAGCCTTATTCTAAAATGTATAAAATAGTTTTTTTCCCTCATCAATCTACACACAATACCGCATAATGTCAAAGCAAAAACAGGATTTTCGAATTTTTTGCAAATGTATAAAAATAAAAAATTGAAATATCACATTTACAGAAGAATTCAGACCCTTTACTCAGTACTTTGTTGAAGCACCTTTAGCAATGATTGCAGCCTCGAGTCTTCTTGGGTAGGATGCTACAAGCTTGGCACACCTGTATTTGGGGTGTTTCTCCCATTCTTCTCTGCAGATCCTTTCAAGCTCTGTCAGGTCGTAGCTGCACAGCTATTTTCAGGTCTCTCCAGAGATGTTTGATCAGGTTCAAGTCTGGGCTCTGGCTGGGCCACTCAAGGACCTTCAGAGACTTGTCCCGAAACCACTCCTGCGTTGTCTGTGCTGCGTGCTTAGAGTTGTTGTCCGGTTGGAAGATGAACCTTCACCCCAGTTTGAGGTCCTGAGCGCTCTGGAGAAGGTTTTCATCAAGGATCTCTCTGTACTTTGCTCCGTTCACCTTTCCCTCGATCCTCAGCCCCTGTCCCTGTCGCTGAAAAACATCCCTACAGCATGATGCTGCTACCACCATGCTTCACCGTAGGGATGGTTTCAGGTTTCCTCCATATGTGATGCTTGGCATTCAGAGTCCAATCATGGTTTCATCAGACCAGAGAATCTTGTTTTGAGTGCTTTAGATGCCTTTTGGCAAACTCCAAGCGGGCTCTCATGTGCCTTTTACTGAGGAGTGGCTTCCATCTGGCCTGATTGGTGGAGTGCTGCAGAGATGGTTGTCCTTCTGGAAGGTTCTCCCATATCCACAGAGGAACTCTGGAGCTCTGTCAGAGTGACCATCGGGTTCTTGGTCTCCTCCCTGACCACGGCCCTTCTCCCGCAATTGCTCAGTTTGGCTGGTTGGCCAGCTCTAGGAAGAGTCTTGGTTGTTCCAAACTTCTGCCATTTAAGAATGATGGAGGTCACTGTGTTCTTGGGGACCTTCAATGCTGCACCCTTCCCCAGATCTGTGCTTCGACACAATCCTGTCTCGGAGATCTATGGAGAATTCCTTCAACCTCATGGCTTGGTTTATGCTCTGACATGCACTGTCAACTGTGGGACCTTATATAGACAGGCGTGTGCCTTTCCAAATCATGTCCAATCAATTGAATTTACCACAGGTGGACTATATTGAAATTGTAGAAACATGTCAAGGATGATCAATGGGAACAGGATGCACCTGAGCTCAATTTCGAGTATCAACAATGTCTAAAAACCTGTTTTCACTTTGTCATTATGGGGTATTGTGTGTAGATTGATGAGGATGTAACAACATGTGGAAAAAGTAAAGGGGTCTGAATACTTTCCAAATGCACTGTATAATGCCTACACAATGCTGTCATAACAACTGACATGTAACCATGTAGTTCACACTTCTGACAGTGTTATGTACGGTAACTAGGTTGTCACGTGGTTTGACAGGTATACAGTGACATGTACTTAAGACCAAGGCTTCATTATTTTGGATCCATATTTTTTTTTTTGATGGGACTGTTGCTTTAACAAATCCTTCTAA
Source organism: Thymallus thymallus (assembly GCA_023634145.1). Lineage (NCBI taxonomy): Eukaryota > Metazoa > Chordata > Actinopteri > Salmoniformes > Salmonidae > Thymallus > Thymallus thymallus. Next base: position 14,956,675 of record CM042416.1, read on the forward strand.
CATAGTTGACAGGCATGTCTGGTGGTGATAGTAGTAGTAGTATTAGAGCTTATAACATTTACGTCATTTAGCAGACACTCTTATCCAGAGTGACTTACAGTTAGTTAGTGCATACATGTTGATACTTGTTTTGTACTGGTCTCCTGTGGGAATACACAGGCCCCAGGTTTGATCTAGTGGGGATAGTATTAGTATTATAGCTTATAACCAGGGCCCCAGGTTTGATCTAGTGGGGATAGTATTAGTGTTAGAGCTTATAACCAGGGCCCCAAGTTTGATCTAGTGGGGATAGTATTAGTGTTAGAGCTTATAACCAGGGCCCCAGGTTTGATCTAGTGGGGATAGTATTAGTATTATAGCTTATAACCAGGGCCCCAAGTTTGATCTAGTGGGGATAGTATTAGTATTATAGCTTATAACCAGGGCCCCAAGTTTGATCTAGTGGGGATAGTATTAGTATTATAGCTTATAACCAGGGCCCCAAGTTTGATCTAGTGGGGATAGTATTAGTGTTAGAGCTTATAACCAGGGCCCCAGGTCTGCTCAAGTGTTTAGAATAAAGCACATTCTGCTCACCTTCACATGCAGGACCAATGTAGCCTTACCTAAGCCTGTCTTTTGGTGGAATCCACTCTTTACTCATCTTTTCTCAATGTTCTACACTGAATTCTGTGTGCCTAGCCATTTGTTCCATGTAGCCGGTCTTGACAGCTTTGACACATATTACCGCTAAGTTGACCTTGCAGTTTAAAGCGTAATAAAAGCACAACTCCCAGCCATGTTGCTCATCGATATGTCCATGCTCCTCTGGATGCTGATAAATGGTGTTCTCTCCCAAGGTAGAGTATAAAAAGCAGTAGGTAGCAGAAACTATAGCACAGAGTGGTTAGCTTTAGTAGAGCACAGTAAACCCACTATTGGAATGTCAGGGTTGGACCCGTATCTCCCAGAGAAACTAATAACAGCACTGGACTTGAACCCCTGACAAGACAGCTGATGGGACCTACACCTGTGCTCCTCTCAGCAGACGCTACCATTAACCTATAGCACTAAAGGCTAGGTCTGAGAAGACTCCTAGTAAAAGCAAGTTGGTACAAAATGCCCATTACCCGCGACATAGCAAGGGTCTTCACAACCACTCGACAGGCCTACAACACATCACACTTGTACATGCTAAATCAACATGCTATTGACCGTGACATCGCTTTGCCAGTTAGCTCCATCTACTTAGAAGAGGTTAGCTGAGCCGTTACTTGCAGCGTTTGTCAATGTACAGGACTGACATCATGGACTGTAACCAGCGAGGCATTAATGTCATGTGGTGTGTAGAACTAACTTGGACTGTAGCCTCTAACCCAGTGGTATTCAAAGTTGGTGTCGCGACGGGGGAACTGCAGTGAGGTCTACAATTAAAAAAAATATATTTTTTAGGAACACAAAATTAAGATTACAGATGATTTTAATCTTGAGAAAGATAAATAAATAAATAAAAAATGTTACGATTTGAACGCAGTGTCATTATATTTGGGGTGGGATGGGGTTGTGAGATATTCTTGTGAAAAAAATTGGGTCCCCAGAAATTCTGTCTGAAAAAATGGGGTCCCCGCTGAAAAGGTTTGAGTACCACTGCTCTAACCTCTCCAGCTGAGACCCACAGACATCAGCCAGCCGCCAACTCTGTGAATCCCTGCTTCACTAATGTTAAAGGGTTCACATAAGGGACACCAACCCAAACCCAGCAGCATACAACTCATGATTAGCCAGTTGATCTAAAGATCAGCTCTCTAGTTTGTACAGTTAATTAAAGCTTCACAGGGGGTAATGTTGTTTGTTGATTCCCTGGGCTCCAGTATAGTTGTCACACATACAATGAAATATGAAATGAAAAGAAAGTATTAACATCCAGTCTAAGCACACTGTAGATGATATAGCAACATCCCAATCGTTGTCTTCACCAGGCTTGATCATAATAAATCACCTAATCTGGTATTTCATAAGAGCTACACAGTACAGTACATAACTAGTATAAGAGCTACAGAGGCATTAAACCTATCCACACAGAAGATCCTACAGTTTGACTTGATGAGGTGGACACTAATTGCTCTACCCTTTAATATTAGGCTTTGTGTAATCTCTCTCTGTACTGCACTGCACTGCACTGCAGTACCAACCTCCTGCCTGCTGCCTTCTGTCTGCCAGTGGCACCAGCGTGATGCAAGGCCGTCCAGCCCATCGGCCCTTATAAAAGCCCAGCTCCTCATTGCCTAATGGAGCAGAAGGAATGGACATGTTTGCATAGCTGGCTGTCAGCTCTTGGCTGGCATGTGGTGCTCAGGGAGAGACTGGGGGAAGGGACATTAGGGCACACCACCCAGTGACATGCTGCTCCCTCCTGACTGGGTTGTGTGGTCCGTCCTCCGTAAAGTAAAGTGAAGGCTGCTAATAGCTTTCTCCGTTAATGTAGTCATTAAAATTAGATAGCGGTGGTCTTTAGGAGCGTGTGTGCTTGTGTGTGTCTATGTGTTAGTGTGTGTCTATGACTGTCTCTGTCTCGTGTGTGTGTGTGTGGTTGTGTCTGTGACTGTCTCTGTCTCGTGTGTGTGTGTGTGGTGGTGTCTGTGTCTGTCTCTGTCTTGTGTGTGTGTGTGTGGTGGTGTCTGTGTCTATCTCTGTCTCGTGTGTGTGTGTGTGTGTGGTTGTGTCTATGACTGTCTCTGTCTCGTGTGTGTGTGTGTGGTGGTGTCTGTGTCTATCTCTGTCTCGTGTGTGTGTGTGGTTGTGTCTGTGTCTGTCTCTGTCTCGTGTGTGTGTGTGGTTGTGTCTGTGTCTGTCTCTGTCTCGTGTGTGTGTGTGTGGTGGTGTCTGTGTCTATCTCTGTCTCGTGTGTGTGTGTGTGGTTGTGTCTATGACTGTCTCTGTCTCGTGTGTGTGTGTGTGGTGGTGTCTGTGTCTATCTCTGTCTCGTGTGTGTGTGTGGTTGTGTCTGTGTCTGTCTCTGTCTCGTGTGTGTGTGTGGTTGTGTCTGTGTCTGTCTCTGTCTCGTGTGTGTGTGTGTGGTTGTGTCTATGACTGTCTCTGTCTCGTGTGTGTGTGTGTGGTGGTGTCTGTGTCTATCTCTGTCTCGTGTGTGTGTGTGGTTGTGTCTGTGTCTGTGTCTGTCTCTGTCTCGTGTGTGTGTGTGGTTGTGTCTGTGTCTGTCTCTGTCTTGTGTGTGTGTGGTGGTGTCTGTGTCTATCTCTGTCTCGTGTGTGTGTGTGTGGTTGTGTCTGTTTCTATCTCTGTGTGTGTGTGGTTGTGTCTGTGTCTATCTCTGTCTCGTGTGTGTGGTTGTGTCTGTGTCTGTCTCTGTCTCGTGTGTGTGTGTGGTTGTGTCTGTGTCTGTCTCTGTCTCGTGTGTGTGTGTGTGGTTGTGTCTGTGTCTGTCTCTGTCTCGTGTGTGTGTGTGTGGTTGTGTCTGTTTCTATCTCTGTGTGTGTGTGGTTGTGTCTGTGTCTATCTCTGTCTCGTGTGTGTGTGTGGTTGTGTCTGTTTCTGTCTCTGTCTCGTGTGTGTGTGTGGTTGTGTCTGTGACTGTCTCTGTCTCGTGTGTGTGTGGTTGTGTCTGTGACTGTCTCTGTCTCGTGTGTGTGTGTGTGGTTGTGTCTGTCTCTGTCTCGTGTGTGTGTGTGTGGTTGTGTCTGTGACTGTCTCTGTCTCGTGTGTGTGTGTGGTTGTGTCTGTGACTGTCTCTGTCTCGTGTGTGTGTGTGTGGTTGTGTCTGTGTCTGTGTCTGTCTCTGTCTCGTGTGTGTGTGTGTGGTTGTGTCTGTGACTGTCTCTGTCTCGTGTGTGTGTGTGTGGTTGTGTCTGTGACTGTCTCTGTCTCGTGTGTGTGTGTGTGGTTGTGTCTGTGTCTGTCTCTGTCTCGTGTGTGTGTGTGTGGTTGTGTCTGTGACTGTCTCTGTCTCGTGTGTGTGTGTGTGGTTGTGTCTGTGTCTGTCTCTGTCTCGTGTGTGTGTATGTGGTTGTGTCTGTGTCTGTCTCTGTCTCATGTGTGTGTGGTTGTGTCTGTGACTGTCTCTGTCTCGTGTGTGTGTGTGGTTGTGTCTGTGACTGTCTCTGTCTCGTGTGTGTGTGTGTGGTTGTGTCTGTGACTGTCTCTGTCTCGTGTGTGTGTGGTTGTGTCTGTGACTGTCTCTGTCTCGTGTGTGTGTGTGGTTGTGTCTGTGACTGTCTCTGTCTCGTGTGTGTGTGTGGTTGTGTCTGTGACTGTCTCTGTCCCGTGTGTGTGTGTGGTTGTGTCTGTGACTGTCTCTGTCTCGTGTGTGTGTGTGGTTGTGTCTGTGTCTGTCTCTGTCTCGTGTGTGTGTGTGGTTGTGTCTGTGTCTGTCTCTGTCTCGTGTGTGTGTGTGGTTGTGTCTGTGTCTGTCTCTGTCTCGTGTGTGTGTGTGTGGTTGTGTCTGTGACTGTCTCTGTCTCGTGTGTGTGTGTGTGGTGGTGTCTGTGTCTGTCTCTGTCTCGTGTGTGTGTGTGGTTGTGTCTGTGTCTGTCTCTGTCTCGTGTGTGTGTGTGGTTGTGTCTGTGTCTGTCTCTGTCTCGTGTGCGTGTGTGGTTGTGTCTGTGTCTATCTCTGTCTCGTGTGTGTGTGTGTGGTGGTGTCTGTGTAAAAGGGGTTGATATGCTGTTAAAGAGTAACAGGGGTATTGTGTCCTTCAGACTTGCAGTAGTATAATGAGTTTATAAAGGACTGTAGGTACAAGTGGTTCCTCTATTAGAATTCATAGAAAAGATCACTATCCAATCAGTTTAATCTGGTTTTAGAATAACATTAAACACGGTTTAGAGCTCAAGTGACACAACCCTAGTCTGACATAATAGGTTTGGTAAAAAGAAGACCATGTTACTGTGGCATACAGGCATACAGTAGCAGCATCAATGGTTACAGCCCAGAGATTTCCATTATCTCTGGATGGATTGGAAATGGCTGGTTCACTGGGATCACTTGGGTAAAGACATAGAGAGGTTCTTGAGTCTTTTTTCAGTTATATGAGGAGAGATTGGGTAGTTGGAGCTGTACTTACTTCCTAATGTGGTGAGAGAGTCATGTTGAAAGGGTTCTCTTTGGGATGAGGACTTCCAAGACTATCCAAATCACCCCAAGATTAAACTGCCTTTATTGTAATGGGATTTGTATATTAGAAACTAAAAAACAATCATTAATGGCAGTTTATTACTCTGTTCTATACTGGTCTTCATAAGGGTCCAGCAGGTTATCTGAGGTCCCGGCCCTGAGAGGAGAGAGCGGGCTGGTGAAGGGCATTGTGGGTAAAATAGCATGTTGTTTTAGTAGCGGGCAGCTGGCTGGCTGCTCATTAGCTTGATGTCAGTCAGTGTTCTGAGCTCTGACTACAGGGGCTAGGTTATGTCACAATGTCACTGTTGGGTCTGCTAGTGTTGCTTCGCTGCTCAGTTTGTTCCAACTGTTTTTTAGAGCAATACTTTTAGTGGAATCAATCAATAGATCGGTTACTTAGAGCATCATTAGCTAATGTGGTGAAACCATTGGAAAGTCAGCTGAAGCCATGCATCTTCACATTGACTACAGACCTACCCAGTCCCCTCAGATCTGTATTGAAGGGGTAGAGAGGGGAAATAGAAGAATAGACTATTTCAGACTGCAAAAAATGATATTTTCAACTGAAAGTGATAGTAGACTGCTGCTGTTACCTGAGTAGATGACAGACTGACTAATAGCTGTACTCATCATGTGGTCCAGAGACATTATCTCTCTCCATCATTATTCACAGTTTCAGCTCACAGCTTCACTTCTCCTCTCTTCCACTGCCCTCCTCCTCTTCTTCCCCTCAGGAATCACTCAGAGTCAGATCTCAGGCTGACCACCAATCCTCATGCTGAACTATTGCTCTTTCTTTAATGAAAAAAGGATTGAAATGGCCTGTGGCTTTATACACTCACATGGCCACAAAGCCAAAAACCCAAGGATGTGCTCCTTGTGGTCATTTCAATGGTTATATGAAAAGCCTTTATTGACGTTTGCTTCCACTGACGCACTTCAGCATCGCTTGGCTTCATACTGTTTTGTTGAACAAGTGCTATTCCTTGTGAGCTCTCGAGGCGCTCGGTAACCCCGGTCTCGATTAGTTTGTACTCTTGAACACTCAGGCCACGCTGATGAGTCACTTCTCCAATCAAGGGTTATTTAGTGAACACCACTGATTGTACCAGGGAGCCTGCAGTGCCACTACACCTCCAGTTCTATTGAAGTGGTAGAACAAAACCTAATGGATTGCCTTTCTGTAGTGATTTTCAATAGGACAAAGCAATGTACCTTTCATGAGATGGAGGTAACTCAACCTGGTTATAATGGAGTGGTGCAATGATAATAATGCTGGATTGTATTATACAAGCATACAGGTCTCAAAACACTTTACCTGGTATGGGCTATGCGGGCGGTTATCTCAATCCATCCACTACCACAAATGCAATCTAAACTCGACTGTGTGTTCGCAGGTGTGAGTCAAGGGATAGATGGACTGATAAAGTGAGAGTGTGTGTGTGGAGCTGCAGAGGGAGTGTGTGTGTGGGTAAGAAGCCTGGGTCATCAATGCTGTGTTTTCCTGCCTGGAAACATTAATCGATTTGTTTTGTCAAAACATCAGTGAACACACTGTTGGGACGTGTAGAAAACCTGCTGCACAAAGTGTACCTTGGACACATTTTATCCATGTAGGACAGTGACAGTATTGATTCATGATGCTGGTATAGAGGTATCCAGTATCAGTTAATTCATGATGCTGGTATAGAGGTATCCAGTATCAGTTGATTCATGATGCTGGTATAGAGGTATCCAGTATCAGTTGATTCCTGATGCTGGTATAGAGGTATCCAGTATCAGTTGATTCATGATGCTGGTGTAGAGGTATCCAGTATCAGTTGATTCATGATGCTGGTATAGAGGTATCCAGTATCAGTTGATTCATGATGCTGGTATAGAGGTATCCAGTATCAGTTGATTCATGATGCTGGTATAGAGGTATCCAGTATCAGTTGATTCAGGATGCTGGTGTAGAGGTATCCAGTATCAGTTGATTCAGGATGCTGGTGTAGGTTAGTGCTGAGCGATACATGTTTTTTGAGGTTGGTTCTGTTTCAGTTGGATTATTACAAAATCAAAAATGTATTTTTTACTTCATTTTAGAGCTTATTAATGGAAATTCCAAAGTGAAACATAGTGAACATTCAATTGGCAAAAAGATTGGAAATATTCCATTGTCTATGTCAGGTCAACATTGGGTAGACATCAATAGAAAAATAGGACATTTCTATGAAATAATACAATATTTCAGTTGTGTATATTACTTAGTTTTTATTTGATTACTATTATTTTAAATTCCTTAAAGACATAATTTAATCTCTTCTCAGGCAGTAGCCAAACAGCCAGACAACGTTATCTCTGTGCTCCCTACACACTCTTAGAAAAAATATACAAACTAAAAGGGTTCTTTGGCTGTCCCCATAGGAGAACCATTTGAAAAACCCTTTTTGGTACTTTACACAGAAGGTTCTACATGGAACCCAAAAGAGTTCTACCTGGAACCAAAAAGGGTTCTCCTATGGGGACAGCCGAAGAACCCTTTTTGAAAAAAAAATTCTAAGAGTGCACTATACTGTTTTTAGTCCTCCTATTTAGGTAAGCATGATGCAGAGCTGTCTGGCGAAATCATTTTACTACTACTGTCTCTATCCCTCTCTCTCCTCATTTTGTTGTGTCAGTTAGTTGTTTAAAAAGTCAAATGTTGGTAAATCGCTTAGCCCTAGTATAGAAGTATCTTGTACCAGGTGATTCAAGATGTTTGTATAGAGGTATCCAGTACCAGTTAATTCAAGATGCTTGTATAGAGGCATCCAGTATCAGTGCTTGACTTGCTGTCAGGCTCTGGCCATAGATGTCACGGTGAGTGTGCAGGGAACGAGGCGTAGAGCGAGAGGACTGTGCGACATGTTTTATTAATAAATAAAACACTAACAAAAACAAGAAACGTATGTAACACCGTGGCGTGAGTACTTACTCAGACTAAACAGCACAAGCAATGATCCACACACAGGTGGATGTGTGTGGGGCCTAAATACTATCACCAATCAGAGATCTCTAGACAGCTGTCTCTGATTGGGGATCATTAACTTCCCCAGTTAAGGTGTGAGGACTTGATTGTGGCCTTTCCACTCCCCCTGGTGGGAGTAAGAGGTCTTACCACAATCAAGCCCTCACGATAGAGAAGCCTATTGCTTCTCTATGTATCCATGGTCAGAGTCTGACAGGTCTATCATTTCTGTTTCTGTGCTATGTTTTGTGTTGGATCCCTAATTAGAGGCAGCTGCACTGCATTGTCTCTAATTAGGGATCCTACATATGTTTGTATGGTGTGGGTCGTTATATCTCCAGTCACGACAAGTAAGTGTGTGCCGTTGTTTTGTTAACTCGTGTTTTGTTTGTTAGTTCGTCATTTTTGGAATTTGTGAAAGTAAAATAAATGTTGAACGATGATTGCGCTGCGCCTAGGTCTACGACGACGTGCTTCGGTTCCCTCACTGTGGGGGCTCCTGGAGGAGACCTCACCGGAAAGGGAGAGGAAGATCGGGGCAGTCGCAGCCCTCCAGCGCCGTCCCAGAGTTCGGTACGGCCCGTGCCGACTCCACGCACCACACCATCGGTGCGCTCTCAGAACCCGGAGAGGCTGGAGGAAGAGGATCGCCCACCACTTCGTCTTCCCACGATCCATGATAGAGAGAGACCGGAGGGATTTTTCAATCGATCAGAGGAGGAGCAGACGAGGTGGTGGAGAGCCTGGAATACTCTTCCTCTGGAGACGCAGAGGGATCCGCTGATTGTACAAATAGAGGAGGAGAAGGACTTCCAGCGCCGATATGCTCTCGTGACGAGGCTTATGGCTAGACGGGAGCCTACAGCGAAGGTCCGCAGCCCGGAACCGCCAGCGAAGGTCCGCAGCCCGGAACCTCCAACGAAGGTCCACAGCCCGGAACCTACAACGAAGGTCCGCAGCCCGGAACCTACAGCGAAGGTCCGCAGCCCGGAAACCCAGCGAAGGTCCGCAGCCCGGAACCTCCAGCGAAGGTCCGCAGCCCGGAACCTCCAGCGAAGGTTCGTAGCCCGGAACCTCCAGCGAAGGTCCGCAGCCCGGAGCCTACAGCGAAGGTCCGCAGCCCGGAACCTCCAGCGAAGGTCCGCAGCCCGGAACCTCCAGCGAAGGTCCGCAGCCCGGAACCCCCAGCGAAGGTCCGCAGCCCGGGAGCCTCCAGCGAAGGTCCGTAGCCCGGAACCTCCAGCGAAGGTCTGCAGCCCGGAGCCTACAGCGAAGGTCCGTAGCCCGGAACCTCCAGCGAAGGTCCGCAGCCCGGAGCCTACAGCGAAGGTACGTAGCCCGGAACCTCCAGCGAAGGTCCGTAGCCCAGAACCTCCAGCGAAGGTCCGCAGCCCGGAGCCTACAGCGAAGGTCCGTAGCCCGGAACCTCCAGCGAAGGTCCGCAGCCCGGAGCCTACAGCGAAGGTCCGTAGCCCGGAACCTCCAGCGAAGGTCCGCAGCCCGGAGCCTACAGCGAAGGTCCGTAGCCCGGAACCTCCAGCGAAGGTCCGCAGCCCGGAGCCTACAGCGAAGGTCCGTAGCCCGGAACCTCCAGCGAAGGTCCGCAGCCCGGAACCTCCAACTCGTGTTTTGTTTGTATAGTTCGTCATTGTGAGAATTATCTGCTGTACCAATAAAATGTTGAACTATACCTGCGCTGCGCCTTGGTCCCTCCATGTGTCCTTTAGTGACAGACCTTGGTCTGTCTATGCACCAGTTCGTGACACTTGGGCAGGAGTTCACCGGAGCTGAGTAACGGCACCTCAAATGTTCTACTGCTTGAACTCCTACAGTAAACCCCAGACGAAGGCAACTTGCTGCTGAAACTTTGAATAAAGTAATTGCATTTGAGCAAGAGTGTGCTGTTGCGTCCTCTTCTAAATTTAAAGTGGTTAACTGGATGGAAAACATGAGTAGGCCTATCTGGTATTGCAGGTTACAGAAAGTAACATCTAGTATCCCCAGATTTACTTTTTCTAGGTGTATATACTCTAGCTATACTCTAGCTACATGCACACACAGGTACAAAGACACAGGCACACAGACACGTGTACACAGACACGGGTACACAGACACAGGCACCCACAGCCAATAGCCTACAGCCAGCACAATTTGGAATCCCTGCATGTATTCTGTTATCAGTCATTATCAGTTCCAATGTTCACACTCCCCTCCATGCCAATAACAACACTACACTCCTAGTGGTGCTAGCTAACCTGGTGACCAATCATACATATCACTATTGTATGTTTTCTCTGCTTTCATTTGGAACACGGCCAATCAGGTGCTGCTGTGGAGATCAATCTGGCGTGTGGTTGGTTGGGAGGGGTGGAGGAGGGGGAGTGTAATTGGTCTGAATGGTATCTGCAGGATCTCATTTCTGCAGCCCTGGCCACCACATCCATCTCTATCACACCTGTTGTACTGCAGGATCAATGCTGCTGGGCCTCATTCATATGAGACAGAGCCAGGTGTTAGCAGGCCTTAGTCACAATCACACCACTCTGTTTGATAATTAAACCCTGTAAACACCCTATACACCAGTGGCGGCTGTTTGCTGACTTTAAACGTTTGGGAGGGGTGACAAGTAACTTACCTGAATGCTGATACAACACACAAAAAGCCTACCTAACTGATACTGTCATTTTGCATCAAACCCAAGAAAGCCTACCTAACTGATACTGTCATTGTGCATCAAACCCAAGAAAGCCTACCTAACTGATACTGTTATTTTGCATCAAACCCATGAAAGCCTACCTAACTGATACTGTCATTGTGCATCAAACCCAAGAAAGCCTACCTAACTGATACTGTCATTGTGCATCAAACCCAAGAAAGCCTACCTAACTGATACTGTCATTTTGCATCAAACCCATGAAAGCCTACCTAACTGATACTGTCATAGTGCAGCCCAAACAAACATTAGCAAGTAGCATCACAAGAACTTACTCAGCTGTGCCAAAACCCTCTGCTTTGTCAGACCATGGACATCCCCTGAAACCTTTTTATATATGCTAGGTGTCATATGGGAAGGGACTGAGAAGCAGGAGAGTGGAGAGATAGGCCTAGATGGAGATCAAGTGTGGAAGAAAATAGTATGTAAAAGAAAAGCAAGAGTGAGAGAGGAGAGAGAAAGGAAGCAACAGCTCAGCAAAAAATAGTTAAGTCTCACAGTATCTTTCTAATCTGCCCAGTTTAGTGATGGCTTTGTTTCTCACTGTGTTTCTCAGTCGCTGCTGGGTGGGAGAAAAGCCTGGTGTGGCTCACCTCTTTCAGACCCACTGGGCTGTGGTCACAGGGGGAAACCCAAACACATTATTTAGCCATGAGGAGCGAAGAGCCTGTGGAGAGAGGTGGAGTAGTGAAGTACAGTCTCAGTTTACAGCTCCCACTACCAGGCTGCAGTTAACTAACCTCCTCTCTGATCCAACCCACTGCCTGCCACCTCAGACCACCTCCAGACCCCAGACCTGCACCTTTTCACGGGAACAGAGGAATAGGAGAGATAGAAAGAGGGTGATAGACAGGGAGAGGAAAGAAGCAGTAGGATACAGATGTAGAAAGTGGTAGAGCAAGAGATGAAGGTAGAGAGCGAGCAAGAGAAGAAGTTAGAGAGAGAGAAAGAGATGAAGGCAGAGAGAGAGCAAGAGATGAAGTTAGAGAGAGAGCAAGAGCTCTCCTCTCACCTTTTCCCTTCGCTTGTGGACTTAAATGTAAGCTAGCTAGCTAAAGTACATAGCTTTCCTCTCTTTATGAGTCAGGTTGTTAAGTAGGCTAAATTAGCTGCATTAGCTATTGTAAGTAAATGAAAGGTAAACTAAGAAGGAAAAAAATACAACTAAATGTCTCTCTCTCTCTCTGCTGCTTTTCCTTAATTGTTGACAAAATTAATTTGTTCAAAACAGTTAAACTATTGTCTTTCTCTCTTTGAGTCAACTACTCTCCATATTTTATGCGCTGCAGTACTAGCTAGCGGTTGTTTATGCTTTCAGTACTAGATTAATTATCTGATGCTTTGATTAGATGGACAACATGTCAGTTCATATTGCAAGATCTCTGATAGGTTGAAGGATGTCCTCTGGAAGTCATCATAATTACTGTGTAAGTCTATGGAAGGCGGTGAGAACCATGAGTCTCCTAAGTTTGGTATCGAAGTCAATGTACCCAGAGGAGGATGAAAAATAGCTATCCTCCGGCTACACCATGGTGCTAGCCTATAGAGTGCTGTTGAGGCTACTGTAAGACCTTCATTGCAAAACCGTGTGTTTTAATCAATTATTTGGTCATGTAAATATATATTTAGTATATTTTTATCTAAAAACATTAATTCCCTTCCTCCTCTTAGGAGCCCCCACTGGTGTGTGTATGTGTGCTTGCGTGTGAGTCTTTGGCTGTTGTGGTCGTTGTGTCTCTGTTTTTGTCCAGGGAGATCTGGTAAATAAAGCACATAGAGCAGAGTGCGACCCTGACAGACAGGCAGGAAGACAGACAGACAGACAGACAGACAGACAGACAGGTGGAGGGCTGGCCAACCCAGCAGACTGCTGCTGTAACTCACTTATTCAGAGAGAGAGAGAGAGAGAGAGGGAAGGAGAAATAGTGAGAGGGATGGAGAGAGAAGAAGGGAGGACAGAGAGAGAGCGAGGGAGGGAGGGCAGAGAGACATAGAGAGTGACGGAGAGAGAGAGAGAAAAGGAGAGAGAGGGAGATAACACCTCTGGTCTATACTGGCAAAACATAAATAAACATGAGCGATGCTTTCTTTCCAGTAAATCTGTTCTGGGGTGGCTGAGAGAGTGTGTTTCTCACTGGAGACAGGACCACTTGTAATGAACACGCAGCCATGTTTATGTGGTCTAGACCACTCCCACAGGGCAAAAACTGGTTCAATCAAAGTTGTGTCCACGTCATTTCAACAAAACATTTTTATGTGATGAAGTTGAATGAACATGGAAAACTGATAGCATTTACAAAACAATATCAACGTCATGGAATTTCACATTTTTTTTCACCTAACTTTTAACCTAAATCCACATTAGTTGACAACCAATTGTAAATCAAAGCTAGATGTTGAACTGACTGCTGTGCCCAGGGGACATGCACATTATAATTGAACATGAACTAGATAAAAGATGGGTAGATGGACTTTACAGTGACTGTGACTTGATTTAAGGAATTATCTCGATTCAACCATAGTTGGAATTGTAGAGGGGCCTGGGGTTCTCAGTATTCCTGTGACAAATTTGAACACCCCATGAACCTTTGAAATATTCACTCTGGGACCCCAAAAGGGTTTAAATGATTAACGTTGTTCTATATTATTAATAAAGAACAACTTGTCATTTACAATGACAACCTGGCAATGCAAAGAGTCTGTGTGTACCCTGGACTAGAACAGGGTTAGCAGTTGCGGAGGGTAAGCTGATCCTAGATCAGTGCAGGAGCCTTGTCACTCACCTTGTTGTCACCATTTCATTAATCTCTGCCAAAGCGTGTGCCTGCATGTTGCTTTCATGGTTGTGGTAAATTAATGTCTGGATCAGAGTTAATATCGAAAGCTTTAAAGGAATCAGAAACACCCATAAGTCTTTCTGAGGCGGATCTTCATGGAGATTAAATCTCTTAAAGGGTAAAGAAATGGGGGAAATGTTGTTTTGGTCTTGAAGGCATCTGACAGCTCTGCCATAATGTGATGTTAATCCTTTTCATACAGCCTTGTATCTCTCTCTCTCTCTCTCTCGCTCGCTCGCTCGCTCTCACGCTCGCTCTCACGCTCGCTCGCTCTCTCTCTTTCGCTGTCTCTCTGTCTCTATCCTTCTCTCTCTCTCTCTCTCTCTCTCTCTCTCTCTCTCTCTCTCTCTCTCTCTCTCTCTCTCTCTCTCTTTTTCCCTCAATACATGTCTGAATGGAAGTCCACAGCATAAACCCAGATGTAGAGCATGGTTCTTTGATGTGACAAGTTAGGTTGCACTTTATATGAACCATTCACCGTAAAGGTATTTGATTCAGTATCGTGACTCATTGGAAGAACATGACACCTGTCACAACCAGTCACCCAGCTGTACGTTGTCTTTCGTGCAACGCCAACACTGTCATCCTGAAACATCATGGTGGTTTTGTTGTGCTAGCACCAGCTAGCTAACCGTTAACGGCAAGGCCAGCTATTATTTGTATTGCGTTGCCCCTTGCATGTGTCCTGACTGACAGTGTAAACAACTTAGTCACAAATGGACTTGTCATGTGTGGCTATGACAGATGTCCCTTCATGTTTGCATAACGTTGTCTAAACATTGCCGGGTGCATCCCAATGTCGTTAACCTCGAGAAGCACGGCCGCGTGAATATTCACAGTGATGAGTCTTTTCTACCTGTGGGATCACTCGATTAAACATTTATTGATATGTGACATTTGATATCCCATCGTTGAATCACTTTGATGACACTGATGTGGCAGACTCAGTTTATCGAGTTAGGAAACATCTAATGCGTAAGTAATGCATCCCGCACTGATTATGCTCCTCATCACAGACTCTGGTTGCTCAGACAGCTATTAAAATGGCTTCACCTCTACGCTCAGTTTACTCCCCTTTATGTACATTTTAGATTGTACAACACCATCTGTGGCCCCGTAGAGTTCATCTGTTGTTTCTCTCTCTCTCTCTCTCTCTCCTCACCTTTGGGGGCCGTTCAAAGTAGTAATTGTGTTTTCTCCTTCCGTGATAATGTACTGCTATTGTGTCTGTTTTGAAATCTCTATCCTGTCCCAACGCGCAGGGTATCTGACTCCATATCTGAACAGAGATTTTATCTTCCTTCCCATGTGAATTCACCCTTTTTTCCTCACTGAAATCTATATTCTCTCTCTCCTGGTGATTTCTATCAAATTGTCCCAATGTACCAAATTGTCCCATCTCCCCCTCACTACAGTACCACAGGCTCAATCTCTCTCTCTCTCTCTCTCTCTCTCTCTCTCTCTCTCTCTCTCTCTCTCTCTCTCTCTCTCTCTCTCTCTCTCTCTCTCTCTCTCTCTCTCTCTCTCTCTACTGCTTTCTTACACAGTATAGGTATTTTGTTCTCTCTCTCTCTTCTCTCTCTTCTCTCTCTCTCTCTCTCTCTCTCTCTCTCTCTCTCTCTCTCACTCTACTGTCACAGTTCTCTGAAAATATGCCACATCTTTTTCCCTCAATCCTTATCTCCTCCTCCCACCGTCTAATTCGCTCCTTTCTACGTCCTTTGCAACATTCTAAACCCCATTTGCATTTCTCCTGTGGAATAATCAGAGTGTAACCCGCTAAATTGGAATGTTATGGTGTGTCAACACACATGCATGAGGGTTCTTTGAGTTAATGGACAATTTAGCTCACAGTATTGTTACTGTTTATACATATATTAACCGCCTTCCTCTCTCTCTCCACGTCGCTCCGTCACTCTCCATCTCTCACTCCCCATTTTGTTGTCCATCCCTCACTCTCCATGTCCCTCGTTCTGTCTCTCTCCCTCTGTTCTCAACCTCATCCTCTGACATATAGCTCATACTATTTTCCGTTATCGTCTTTTTTTGTGTCAGTTGGCCTCTCATCTCCTCTTTAAGCCAGCTATATTCCCAGAGCAGTCCAGTCCAGTCCAGTCCAGTCCAGTTGTTCTTCCCCAGTGGAGTCGATGGTGAAAGAACAGTAAAGACAATACATAAATCAACCCAATAGAAAAACATCACCACTAAGTTCTCTCTCTCTTTCCTTTTCTCATTTGTTCTTTCTGTGCCCTTCCCCTTTGTCCGCAGTGGGAGAGGGAGCGAGGGATGGATGGATGGATGGATGGAGAGAGAGGGGGTTGATGATGGAAAGAGTGTGTGAGTGGCTGGGGAGAGGGAGGGGGGGGAGGGTGAGTGTCAAAGAGTTGGGTGTGTGCTTCTGCCTTTATTAGACATATAAACCCTCTACACATCGCTCCGCTGCACGCAATCAGGGGATGTCACTGTGTGTCTGTGTGTGTATCGTGTCAATGTGTTTGTATGTGTGTATGGGAGAGAGAGAGAGAGAGAGAGAGAGAGAGATTTGTAACAAGTGGGGGTGGGTGAAGGCAGGCGTAATGCTGGATGTGACACAGACACATAGGGGACACACTCACAAACACGTTGACACGACACACACACAGACACACAGTGACATCCCCTGATTGCGTGCAGCGGAGCGATATGTAGAGGGTTTATTGGTCTAATAAAGGCAGACCAGGGTTTGTTTGGGGCTTGTTGCCGAAGAGCTACTATGGTGCGCATAAACACTCGCTAGGCCTGTGACTGAGTGACTTAGAAGAACACAGTGTACACTCTGAGCTGGGAACACAGGAGAATATACAATTTGGTGCCACCGCACACACACACCACCGGAGAGTACACAATTTGCTGTCACCACACAACGGCACTATGCAACACACACACACACACACACACACACACACACACACACACACACACACACACACACACACACACATACACACACACACACACACACACACACACACACACACACACACACACACACACACACACACACACACACACACACACACACACACACACACACAGGGGGGAAGGGTATAAAGGAGGAATGTAGCGGTTGGAGGAGAGGATGGAGTGAGTGAGTGTGTGATGGCCCTCGGCAGTGTTCTCTCCTTCTCCCTCCATCCCTTAATCAAGGAGAGGAACAGACCTCCACATGTTATTAAAGATCAGGCCTGCAAGGAAATAAATAAATAATAGACACAGTTAGTTATACCAGACTATAAATATAGTGATATCCTGCAGCCATATTCTCTCCTCTCCTCGTCTCTCTCCTATTCCAGGCAGGAAGAAGAGTCTTTTCTTTTACATTTATTTGATATAAAAATGATGATTTCCATTGTCCGTCTTCACTCTCTCGCTCTCTCTCTCTCGGCCTCTCTCAGTCTGTCAGTTTAGTTCTCTCTCATTCTCTCCCTCTCTCTCATTCTGTGATGTTGGGATACTCAAGATCTTTGGCAGTATTCCTATGTGGCTATACAGTGTGGGTTTGGCATGTTGAGAAGCAGGTGAGGGTGAGACGCTGTGCGTGGCGGGCATCGGATGGAGACGTGGTGTCATCTCTAATCATTGCTACTCTGTGCTGAACGTGTTATCACAGCTAATTACTGCTGCTGGGACATTAAATATTTACATTAGTAGATAATTAGAGACACTCAACATGATGATGGCAGTCACTGAAGACAGGGTCCCACTTTATAACACATAGTCCTTAGACCAGTATTTCCCAACTCCGGTCCTTGAGTACACCCAACAGTACATATTTTGGTTGTGGCCCTGGACAATCACACCTGATTCTACTTAATCATCAAGACCTTGACAAGTTGAATCAGGTGTGTTTGTCAAGGACCAGAGTTGGGAAACACTGCCTTGGACCACCATACTGAGGACATTGGTAGCAGCCATGTAAGAACAGAGAGAAAAGACTGCAGTTTTGACTCTCTTTCACACTCCAAAACAGACATTTTGTTCTATTGAATTATATGAAGCTTTGGTCCTCCTTGTTTTTTTGATGATTAAACCCTTTACCAAAGAGCACCTTCCCCCTACAGAGTTCTACTGTTGTATCCCAGCAACGCTTCCCTTCCTTCTTTTCTACAAGACGTAATTTGATATTCAAACATGGCCCCAATTTCCTAGGTTTTCAAACATTTATATTTTCACCTGATTGTACAATCAAGTATTTTCAGTAAAAGACCCAAAAACAAATTATAAAAAATTAGGTAAATTTCCATGGACTACAGGAGTGTTGATTGGACCAGGTGCAGAACATGAATGGTTCTGTAATAGACAGGCTGGCTAGAGTTTTGTGGCCCAGCTGTGTTCAGTGTTCTGAGCAGAGGCCAGGTTATTGTCTACCTGCAGGTGTGTATTGTGAATGTGGCGGTAGCTCTACCTTGGACATGTTTCAAAGGAAGGAGGAATGCTATTTTGCAGCAAATAAAGTGGATTTATAGGCCACCTTTTAAAATGACTAGTGTGCTTCTTTAGTACTGGCTGCTAGGGCGTTATTTGATAAAACAGAAAATATTCTATAGCCTTGATTCCTTGATGAGCAGCTATTTTCCAATCATCTCCAGGGGCATGAAGAAATCCTGTCTGTTCATGGTAATGTCTCAGGTTGAGGTATAGAGATATACATAGATTTAGTATATAGATTAGAATCACCACTCACCTTCACTGTCCAGACACATGCTCTCAGAGATAGAAGGAGGGAGGGTAAAGGACACACAGCCTGAAGCGCAGCCAGTCAGGGGGGCAGAGAGGGTTAAGGCTAGCTATGTTAGGTCTCTGCCTGCAGGCCACTCTAGACAGCCACTCTTCACAATCATGTGGTGCTGAATTCTGCAACTAGCTCTTACAATCTCACGTCAGAATTAGATGTTCATCCATGTTTCTCAAATGTCAAATTTCTAAGTTGTTGCAAACTTCACATTTCAAGTTTAGGCATTAACTCCAAATCTGGCTGGAATTCGGATTTTGTCGCTTTCCGCTTCAATGGTGCTGAATATTCCAGATTTTCAGATTACTTCATGTACATATCAGACATACAGATAGACTATCAGTTAAAATCCCTCTTGTCTCTTATGTGTTGGCAGGGTAAAACAGGGAGACTGTATGTTTGTTTATATGAGGTTGTTAAAGACAGAGATGTCTTTAGGGAGGTTAGAGAGGATTGGACTCTAAATAGAACTCTGTCAGTGTGTGTCAGTATGTATCAAGAACTCTAAACAGAACTCTATGTCAGTGTGTATCAAGGACTCTAAATAGAGCTCTATGTCAGTGTCTGTCAGTAAGTATCAAGGACTCTAAATAGAGCTCTATGTCAGTGTGTGTCAGGGCGGCAGGTAGCCTAGCGGTTAGAGTGTTGGGCCAGTAACCGAAAGGTCGCTGGTTCGAATAGATAGATAGATAGATAGATAGATAGATACATAGATAGGTACTTTATTGATCCCCGTGGGGAAATTACTTTGTCAAGCAGCTCGAAAAACACAGGGCAGCTGCAAAATGCCAGAACGAAATACACAAAAGACAGATACACGATACATGATACATAAAATACACAAAGTCTGGAGTGCAAAAAGCTAAAGAAATGCATTGCATAGTATGAGTGAATGACTGAATATGTACACGATACAATTATTGCACGTTGATATAAATTATTAGTATCAAGGACGCTAAATAGAGCTCTTTGTCAGTGTGTATCAAGGACTCTAAATAGAGCTCTTTGTCAGTGTGTATCAAGGACTCTAAATAGAGCTCTTTGTCAGTGTGTATCAAGGACTCTAAATAGAGCTCTTTGTCAGTGTGTGTTAGTGTGTATCAAGGACTCAAATTAGAGCTCTATGACAGTGTGTATCAAGGACTCTAAATATAATATTGTGATGAAAAATGCAACCCACGAATAGTATCCTTAACTAGCATTGAAAAAGTTTATCCATTCTTCTCTAAAAATCTCTCTCCCTATCTTCTGAATCACGCTTGTAACGTCAGTACAGTAGCCAATACTTCAGAGGGGGAGGAGCAGGGAGCCCACAAACACACTAGCAAAGATTTCCAGCTGTTAGGCAGACAATGGAAGAAGTTTGTGAGTGACAGAGTGAGGGCTTTGCAAAGGCGCTTTGTTGTGTTTTTTGTGGGACTGGAAAAAAATTACATAATTAAACTGTTCAAATAATGATTCTGTTCCGGAGCAGTATAGCTCACTTTCAAATCCTGGTTCTGTTTCTGTTCCTCCAACCCCTGGTTACAACACACATGCACGCACGCTTCCACTCTGTCAGTTCCCCAGCTATTGGCGAGTGTACACTGTTGTGAGCACACACTGTCAGAAGTTATGAGTGTGTCAGCACTTGACAGGAGCAGAGGGGTGTTTCACTCCTCCATCACTCACTCTCTCGCTGCTCTCTCTTCTTTTGCTCCAACCCTCTCCCATCCCGAGGCAGAAACTCACCCACAGCATTTTATTCAGCCAGTGATGACGCGCCCTCATCTGACACTCACATCTCTCTCACTCTTCTCCCTTTCACTCTCTCTGTCTGTCTCTCTCTCTCTCCTCTCCCTCTCTCATTCTTTGTGTTCGTCATTCCACTGCACGTCAATATTTTTCAATCTGTTACTTCTCTCTTGCCTCACCTATTTTTTTTTGTACAGTAATTTCACCTCAGAGTTGCAAGCAGCTTCCACAGGAAAACAGGAAAACAGGAACCTAGACACAATCCACTGCTTCTTTTTCTCTGTGGCAGCAGAAACATTTATCACAGCTGGTTGGTTTCAATATCAAACCTGCAATACAGAAGAATCACACATGACATGCCAAATGGGTTTTGCTTTGTTTCCCTTTGTCTAATCACAGTAATCATACTGCTCGGAAAGAGCTTCTTATTGTGTTGCAGGTGTAATATGATTTGCCCTTTGCAGCTTTTCCACACTGCAGGTTTGATTGAATGTCTTGTCTGTATATTTCCATGCTACTAGAGTGCTTTTCTTCTGTACACAGTACTGCAGGGAGCAGCTGTCAGCACAAAAACACAAACAGAAACGAGGATTTTCAGTGTTTAGTCAGTAATCAGTGCTGTAGCAGTGACAGAGCTGTGCATGATTAGAACTGTCAGCCACTACAACGACAAACCCCCAGCACGGGGCCTGTTGCACCCCACAACAGCTGAGTGTTTGATGAGAGAGGGATGTTACTGCAGGGCCTACACGTGTAGCTCAGGAAACAAACAAACCCCAGATATATTAGTGTTATAGCAGATGTCTGTGTGTGTGTGTGTGCAAAGAGTTTGGGACCCCAGGGTATAGTGGAGCGTAGAAACCCTAGTCTCTTGTCAGCCTTCACGTTAGGAGGCCTTTATATGTATGTTTTAGCCGAGAGGATATCGTTATTGAATCATCAACCCCCACTCCCCCTCTGAATGCAGACAGGCTCTGTTGTCTGTTCAGCACAGTGTTGGCCACTTGACTTGTCACTGTTGGATTAATCTGCTCTTTTGGTTAGCCCTCCATCCTATGAAGCCGCTGCTGCCTGCCTGACTGGATTTAATGTGTGTGATCCAAGCCAGTCTAGTTCCTCTCTATCTCTGTGACACAGCCAGTGCCAGTTCTCTCTGTACAGCAGCATGTCACAGAAGCTTCAGAATTAGAACTCTTAGAACATGGCCACTGTCATCTCATTGGCTTCATCCATTCTGTAATGGAATCTGCAGCACTCCATATTCTGTTGGTCGATTGATAATTTGCATAGCAACATACATAGCAACAAGACCCCCTGGGGAGCAGCAAAAGATAGGGCCAAATTAATGGCTGTGATTTTTGATTAACATTTGTGATCTCAAAAGTCTCCATATGACGTCCGAATGGGAATGTTCTCCCATAGCACAGTACTTGGGCTGTCAGTTAGTCATGAAAACATACTGAAATAACATTTACTCCCTTTCAAATGCAGCACAGCAGTTTGCCCAATTATGTAACAGAGAATAAAGGAAGGACATTCACTCTCAGTATGTGCTAATACTAATTTTCCCTTCAATGGTAGACACAAAGAACTCTGGGTAAAGCTAGAGACATCCGTATAGAGACACAGATAGTGACATCAGTCATTCAGTTTCACTGGGATCCTGTCACATCCAGTCAGATCCACTAAGTCAGATTCAGTCAGTTAGATCCTACGATGGCCTGTTCATAGCCGCTGGAAGGTTGCTGCAGCTCCGCTATAAAAAAATGTCTCACAAAAGTACTGCAATGGGCCTTTAATAGTCCGGTATTAGTGGACCGATATAGCCGTCTGCAGGGTGGGCGAAAAGTCCTCCCTTCCGGCGACAAAAAAAATCGCAGTAGCCCCACCCCCAAACTTCTTCCCGTGGCTCTGGACCTGTTGTGTCAGAGCTGATGGCAGCTAAACCTTAGAGAGGGCCTTCACAGATTGATATGAGTTTACAGCCTACTGCATCCCTGGGTGGACTGACACAAACATGAATGCACACACACACACACACACACACACACACACACACACACAAACACACACACACAACACACACACTCAGCACACACACACACACACTCCTCTTTTCCCTTTTATCTCTCTCTTGACTGCTGGCAACACCTCTCATCACCATTCTGTAGATGGGGTCATCATGTCAAGCACCTCTCTATGAGGAGTAGCGGTAAGGTGTGTGTGTGTGTGTGTGTGTGTGTGTGTGTGTGTGTGTGTGTGTGTGTAGCATGTGTGATGTCTGTACATTATGTCTATTCTCTACACATGACTCATTCCACTACAGTGCAGCCCCGGCAGCCCCCGGATGATAATGCCCATTCATTGACCATACAAGGCATGTCTCTCTGCATCTCTCTGTATCTCTCTGCATGGCGGTGAGGCGAGCTCTGGTTTTGCTCATTAGTGAAACTAGGACAGTGCTTTGTCCTGATGACCAACCTTGGCTGGCTGCTCTTTCTGCATCTGCAGCCATCTTGCCTGCCTGCATGCTGCTGCACGCTGAGAGGGCTTCTCTCTCTCTGCAGCCCCGACCTCCCCTCTCCTCTCCTCCCCTCCGTCAGCAGAACAGAGGGCATGTGCCAGACCTCGCTTACACTTTTCCTCCACTCCTCCTCTCTTCATCTCACTCCTTTCTTTCCTCCCTCACCCGACTCTTTGTTCCACAATTGCTCTTCCTCCCTCTAGTCCTCCTCTCCTTCCTTTCTTCCCTCTCTCAGTTCTTCCACTCCCTTATTCTCTCAGTCGTTCCTTCATTCCTCCCTGTTCCCCTCTTTCTCAGCAGGAAGTCATCTTGGTTCACGTCTTGACTCACTGAGCAAAGAGTAAGCTCGGTCTCCTGGCCTCCGTCCCAGCCTGCCTCCTGTTCTGGCCTCTTAACCAACCGCTGGCTCCTGCACACACACAGACACACACAGACACGCACAGACACGCACAGACACGCACAGACACACACAGACACACACAGACACACACAGACATGCACAGACACGCGCACACACACGCGCGCACAGTCACACACACACACACACACACACACACACACACACACACACACACACACACACATACACACACACACAGACACACACACACACACACACACACACACACACACACACACACACACACACACACACACACACACACACACACGCACACACACACACACAGTCACACACACACAGTCACACACACACATACTCCCCCCTACCCCCTCTTGTTAGTGCTCAGTTTGATCTTCTTGAAAATGAATTCTAAATGCAGGGGCAAAATGGATGCCGTGTATCACCTTGGTTGGCTGCTGCTAAGTACTACTGGCTCCCAAGTGGCGCAGTGGTCTAAGGCACTGCATCTCAGTGCTAGAGCCGTCACTACAGACACCCTGGTTTGATTCCAGACTGTATCATAACCGGCTGTGATTGGGAGTTTGGCCGGTGTTTGCTGTCATTGTAAATAAGAATTTGTTCTTAACTGACTTGCCTAGTTAAATAAAGGTTAAATAAAAAATAAAATAATAAAATAATACTATAAGGCACTACCAAAAACCAGTGTTGAACAGCCTCTTCAGTACTCAGATATTATTGGATTAAACTACCTAGTGTAGTGGAGCACAAATAGGTAGTTTTTCTTTATTGTTGTTCAGGCTCCTCCCGTGACCTGAATATGACATTCCCACTGAGCCTGACTACTGTCTCTTTCTGCCTCTCTTCCCTCTCTTTCTGGACCATCCTCTATCTCAATGAGACTGAAACAGGGTCTGTTTAAACGTTATCTATTTCCCTATTTCATTATAGTGAGAATCAAAGCTGGAGAGTAGCAGCAGCAGTGGGGCATTGGGTTCTCTACCCCAGCTCTGAACAGGCCTTATAGACTCATAGACTGTCTAAATGATGTTTTCAGGCTGCTTGTGTGTTTCTTTGTTTGTGCTCCAGACCCTCCCCTTGGGAGTGCTCCTCTCCACCTTCCTCCCAGGGCTGTGAACTAGCAACCTGCTGCTGTTTCATCTGAAGAAGGAAGGGCCTCAACTGGAACAAGGGAAGATGTTGAATCAGGCACCGTGCCGGTGTTTGATGTGTGTGTGTGTGTCCGGGTGTGTGTGCGTTTCTATCTTTGTGCCTCTGTGTGTATTTGTGTGTGTGTGTAGTGTGCATGGATGTGTGTGTCTCTGCGTGTGTGTGTCTATTTGATTGTGTGTGTGTGTGTGTGTGTATGTATGCACGTGCAATGTCTGTGTTTCTCTCTGTGTGTCTATGTGATTGTGTGGATGTGTGTGTTTCTCTCTGTGTGTCTATGTGATTGTGTGGATGTGTGTGTTTCTCTCTGTGTGTCTATGTGATTGTGTGGATGTGTGTGTTTCTCTCTGTGTGTCTATGTGATTGTGTGTATGTAGTGTTTTCATCCGTTATCAACCCTGGCCAGGTGGCAGCAGCCCTTACTGGAGAGCATGGTTTAGCATGGAAATGAGGATGGCTGGCTGGCTGGCTGGCTGGCTGGCTGGTTGGCTGGCTGGTTGGTTGGTGCGTTGTGCCACGTGAAGTGGCAGTGGTGCAGCTGGAGCTGGTGAACAGCACACCGCCCGGTTCTCTCTGATGTTAGCTGGTGAACAGCACACCGCCTGGTTCTCTCTCTGATGTTAGCTGGTGAACAGCACACCGCCTTGTTCTCTCTCTGATGTTAGCTGGTGAGCAGCACACTGCCTTATTCTCTCTCTGATGTTAGCTGGTGAGCAGCACACTGCCTTGTTCTCTCTCTGATGTTAGCTGGTGATCAGCACACTGCCTTGTTCTCTCTCTGATGTTCGCTGGTGAGCAGCACACTGCCTTGTTCTCTCTCTGATGTTAGCTGGTGATCAGCACTCTGCCTTGTTCTCTCTCTGATGTTCGCTGGTGAGCAGCACACTGCCTTGTTCTCTCTCTGATGTTAGCTGGTGAGCAGCACACTGCATTGTTCTCTCTCTGATGTTAACTGGTGATCAGCACACTGCCTGGTTCTCTCTCTGATGTTCGCTGGTGAGCAGCACACTGCCATGTTCTCTCTCTGATGTTCGCTGGTGAGCAGCACACTGCCTTGATCTTTCTCTGATGTTAGCTGCATGGTGGTTCATGCTTTTTAAAGGGGTTACTGCGTTAAGTAATCACAAAAACAATCACTCATAGGAGCTATTCCTGAAGCCCTGACATTATATATAGTATTCTCCACCTCCTCCCACTGCCTCTCTCTCTCTCTCTCTCTCTCTCTTACTCTCTCTCTCTCTCTCTTTCTCTCTCTATCTCTGTTTCTATCCATCTCTCCTCTACCTCCTCATCCATGTCCTCCAACTCGCACTCCCACTCTCACCCTCTCTCTCACCCTTTCTCTCACCCTCTCTCTCATCCTCTCACCCTCTCCCTTTGTTTATATATATCAGCTTTAAGCTATTGCCATTTTTGCTCCCCGGAAATGTTTTCTTGTTTTCGTTTTGACCCACTGCCCCCAAGACCTACTCCCAAGCACTAACACTTCCTGCCTTGCCTTACCCTCCCCCCTCTCCTCCCTCTAACCACTTCATCACGTGTGTGCTTTCAGAGTAGGAATATTGATTGCGTGGCAGGCTGACAGGCACTGTAATGGACAACTCAGATCTGAGGGGGGAAGGGGTCCTGCAGTAACTCACCTGGCCAAACAGGAACTGTGGAGGCACAGAGAGGGAGCGCAAGAGAGAGACTGTGAAAATAACTAGATTTAAATCCATCCTTCCAGAACACGTTTGAGGTCATGCACCCCTCTGGTAAGATGCTGTGCTTTTCGACTATTACCTTGTCTCTATGTCCAGATAAGATTTTGTCTTTACAGTAAACAGTCAACTGATTAGAAACACTGGCCCATCCTTCTCTGTAATATTCTGTAGTGTTTGACTACTATCCTGATTGTAAAACTACAGTATCTTAAGTTGACCAGTTTCTCACAGCAGGAAAATAATCCTGCAGCAACAGGAAATTTGAATTATTATGTGGATTATAATACATTTACATTTTTCTAGGGGTTGATATATTTTTCATTATGGCAAAATCAAGTCTGACATTTTAAAGTGGAAATTGCAAACTTTAGAAGCCTTTTTAAAACGTTGAATAAACGTTTGCATTTCTGTTGAACATTTTCTGCGACAACAAAGTGATCAAATTAAGTACACATGTACTTATTTTAATCAAGGCTCTAAATTCAGGAAGTATTCTGTCTCCTTCTTTTCATTCCACTATCTTGTTCCTATGTGGAAATAAGAAGTATCTAAGCCATATCTTTCTTATGATCATAACCGTCCTCTAATTACTACTGCAGTGCTATAGGGCTAAGGATAATACCCACTATCCTTGGCTGTTAAATTCTAATATGGGTGATTCAATTAATACCGCCTTTCTCTATTGCCTCTAAACCAATTTGGTACTTTACTTGTACTTTATTTTACTTGTATTTGGAAAACAGAAGGACATTGTCTCTCTCTCCAGGCAGTTAGGAGTATTCTAATGCATTCTGACTGCAGAGCTTTACCAGTAGAATGGGCTTGTTTCATGGTCCAGATCTAATGGAGGATGCCTAGGACATTTGGGTCCAGGTCAGATAACACAACAGATACACAGTGTTATAGTACTTGTACATTAACTGCATTTCCTCATCCAAATTAAGTCATTCCCACACACGCACACCCACACTACTTTAGTAGTTACCAGTCACGTATAAAAGATACGCACGCACACACACACACACACACACACACACACACACACACACACACACACACACACACAGACACACAGACACACAGACACACACACACACACACACACACACACACACACACACACACACACACACACACACACACACACACACACACACACACACACACACACACACACACACACACACACTATGCACACATTCACCACTCGGGTGCTGATTCATTGAACTATGAAACAAGCCTTTGCTAATCCTGCATTAAATGTATGTAGCTGCATAAATATTCACACTTTTTCTTATTTGGGAATTGGTTTTACCATATGTACTGTATTAGCGTAATGGCAGCGGGGCAGGCAGTGGAATGATAAACATGTTAGCCTGGGGAGATGATGGCTCTGCTGCTCTACACTGTAGTTAATGAAGGCATTACACACCAGCTAATTGACTTTCCTCAGGTTGCACAGCAGCATCCCATGGAACATACTGTAGACAGACAGACAGGAAGGGCACTGATGCATACACTACATCAAATCAAATTGTATGCTTTGTAAATAACAGGTGTGGACTAACAGTGAAATGCTTACTTATGGGCCTCCCCACTCACTCCACTCCGAATTCCAGCTCCTTCCCTCTGGTCACAGGTACAGACTGACTACCTTAGGTAAAACAAAATAGGGCCAAGTACTCTTTTATTCTGAATGCAATTCTGCAACTTAACAAAATGTTGGACTAATTGCACTTAGCATTTGCACCATGAAATTGCCTATGAAACTACCCTGCCTATTTTCTTGTAAATAACCTTTGCTATTTATTTAAAATGTGTATATTTGATATGTTTTATGACTGCTGCAAAATGAATTGCCTCCCAGAGGACATAAAAGTTTTCTGAATCAACGCAGAGAGAAACAAAATAATAATAGAAAAGTAAAACACGTAATAATACAAATAATAATAGATATGAGTAACGACAACTTGGCTATATAGGGGTACCATTAGCAAGTCGATGTGCAGTGGTACGAGGTAATTGAGCTAGATATGTACATATAACTAGGAATAAAGTGACAGTTAGTAAACAGTAGCAGCAGCGTGATGAGTCAAAAAGGTTTGTGCCAAAAGGGTCAATGCAGATAGTCCGGGTGACTACTTGGTTAACCATTTAACTAAGTATTTAGCAGTTTTATGGCTTGGAGGTAGAAGCTGTTCAGGGTCCTGTTGGTGCGAGACTGCACGGCATCGGTACCGCTTGCCGTGCAGTATCAGAGACAACAGTTTATGACAGTGGCTGGAGTCTTTGACAATTTTTAGGGCCTTCCTCTGACACCACCTGGTATAGATGTCCTGGATGGCAGGGAGCTGCCATCCAGGACCTCTATATATCTTGTCATTGGCAAAGTTAATGAAAGTGTTGGAGTTGTGCATGGCCACGCAGTTGTGGGTGAACAGGGAGTACAGGAGGGGACTAAGCATGCACCCCTGAGGGGCCCCTGTGCTGAGGATCAGCATGGCAGATGTGTTGTTGCATCTTTATTTCTACCTGACAGTCCCCACATACCACACTGAAAGTCCCAACATTTTGTAGCTAGCAGTATACCACCCTGCATCCCATTGCTGGCTTGTCTCTGAAGCTAAGCAGGGTTGGTCCTGGATGGGAGACCAGATGCTGTTGGAAATGGCGTTGGAGGGCCAGTAGGAGGCACTCTTTCCTCTGTTCTAAAAAACATATCCCAGCTTCCAATTGGTTAATTAATACCTCATCAAATCCAATTGATTTATAAAGCCCTTTTTACATCAGCCGATGTCACAAAGTGCTATACAGAAACCCAGCCTAAAACCCCAAACAGCTAGCAATGCAGATGTAGAAGCACGGTGGCTAGGAAAAACTCCCTAGAAAGGCTAAAACCTCCAAGATGTTCAAACTTTCATAGACGACCAGCAGGGTCAAATAATAATCATAGTGGTTGTAGAGGTTGCAACAGGTGAATACATCAGGAGTGAATATAACTTGGCTTTTCATAGCCAGGCATTGAGATGCGGTAGAGAGCGCAGGTACGGTGCGATAGAGAGCAGGTGCGGTAGAGAGAGAGAGAGATGAAAACAGCAGGTCTGGGACAAGGTGGCACATCCAATGAACAGGTCAGGGTTCCATAACCGCAGGCAGAAGAGTTGAAACCAGTGCAGCTGCACGACCAGGTGGACTGGGGACAGCTAGGAGTCATCAGGGCAGGTGGTCCTGAAGCATGGTCCTAAGGCTCAGGTCCTCCAGGAGGGGAGGTCGAGTGGGAGAGAGAGAGAATTAGAGGGAGCATATTTAATTCACACAAGACACCAGATAATAACATCAGATTTAACAAACTGACCCTAGCCCCCTGGCACATAGACTATTACAACGTAGATACTGGAGGCTGAGACAGGGGGGGTTGGGAGACACTGTGGCCCCTTCCAACAATACCCCCGGACAGGGCCAACCAGGCAGGATATAACCCCACCCACTCTGCCAAAGCACAGCCCCCACACCAATAGTGGGATATCAACAACCACCAACTTACTACCATGAGACAAGGCTGAGTATAGCCCACGAAAGATCCCCTCCACTGCACAAGCCTGAGGGGGCGACAAACTGGACAGGAATTGACAAACCCCTCCTAGGGATGGCATGGAAAGCACCAGTAATCCAGTGACTCAGCCCCCGTAATAGGGTCAGAGGCAGAGAATCCCAATGGAGAGACAGGAACCGGCCAGGCAGAGACAGCAAGGGTGGTTTGTCTCTCCAGTGCCTTGCCGTTCAGCCTTGCACCCCTGGGCCAGACTACACTCAATCATAGGACCTACTGAAGAGATGAAGCCCATTCTTCAGTAAAGACTTAAAGGTCGAGACCGAGTCTGCGTCTCTCACATGGATAGGCAGACCATCCCATAACAATGTAGCTCTAGCTGTTTGCTTTGAAATTCTAGGGACAATAAGGAGGCCCGCGTCTTGTGACCGGAGCGTACGTGTAGGTATGTACGGCAGGAGAGATAAGTAGGAGCAAGCCCTTGTAATGCTTTGTAGGTTGACAGTAAAACCTTGAAATCAGCCCTAGCCTTAACAGAAAGCCAATGTAGAGAGGATAGCACGGGGGTAATATGATCAAATTTTGGGGTTCTAGTCAAGATTCTGGCAGCCGTGTTTAGCACTAATTGAAGTTTATTTAGTGCTTTATCCGGGTAGCCGGAGAGTAGAGCATTGCAGTAATCTAATTTAGAAGTGACAAAAGCATGAATTAGCTTTTCTGCATCATTTTTGAACAAAGAATGTCTGATTTTTGCAATGCTACGAAGATGGAAAAAAGCTGTCCTTGAAATATTCTTGATATGTTCGTTAAAAGATAGATCAGGGTCCAGAGTAACGCCGAGGTCCTTCACAGTTTTTTGGTGGACGACTGTACAACCATCAAGATTAATTGTCAGATCCAAAAGCAGATCTCTTTGTTTCTTGGGACCTAAAACTAGCATCTCTGTTTTGTCAGAGTTTAAAACAATTTGTTTTGCCGCCATCCACTTCCTTATGTCTGAAACACAGGCTTC
The DNA here is from genome assembly GCA_023634145.1 of Thymallus thymallus. NCBI lineage: Eukaryota > Metazoa > Chordata > Actinopteri > Salmoniformes > Salmonidae > Thymallus > Thymallus thymallus. The sequence goes on from CM042416.1 coordinate 14,987,151, forward strand.
CAGGGCAGGCAATTTTGGGGCATCACCATGTTTCATCGAAATGTACAGCTGTGTGTCGTCCTCATAGCAATGGAAGTTAACATTATGTTTCCGAATGACATCACCAAGAGGTAAAATATATAGTGAAAACAATAGTGGCCCTAAAACAGAACCTTGAGGAACACCGAAACTTACAATTGATTTGTCAGAGGACAAACCATCCACGGAGACGAACTGATATCTCTCCGACAGATAAGATCTAAACCAGGCAAGAACATGTCCGTGTAGACCAATTAAGGTTTCCAATCTCTCCAAAAGAATATGGTGGTCGATGGTGTCAAAAGCAGCACTAAGGCCTAAGAGCACGAGGACAGATGCAGAGCCTTGGTCTGACGCCATTAAAAGGTAATTTAACACTTTCACAAGTGCAGTCTCAGTGATATGATAGGGTCTAAAACCAGACTGAAGTGTTTTGGATACATTATTATTTGTCTTCAGGAAGGCAGTGAGTTGCTGCACTACATTTTCTGTGTACCAGGGAGCTAGTTTCTTTTGGCAAATATTTTTAGTTTTTAGGGGTGCAACTACATCTAGGGTATTACGCAAGGTTAAATGTAGATCCTCAGTTTGATCGATAACTGATTTCTGTACTCCAACGTCCTTAGATAAGTGGAGGGAGTCTGGAAGGGCATCTAGGAATCTTTGGGTTGTCCGAGAATTTATAGCACAGCTTTTGATGATCCTTGGTTGGGGTCTAAGCTAATTATTTGTTGTGATTGCAAACAAAATAAAATGGTGGTCCGATAGTCCAGGATTATGAGGAAAAACATTTAGATCCACAATATTTATTCCACGGGACAGAACAAGATCCAGTGTATGACTGTGGCAATGAGTAGGTCCGGAGACATCAGAGACAAAACCCACTGAGTTGATGATGGCGCCGAAAGCCTTTTGTAGTGGATCTGTGGACTTTTCCATGTGAATGTTAAAGTCACCAAAAATGTGAAAATTATCTGCCATCACTACAAGGTCTGATAGAAATTCAGAGAACTCAGTAAAGAACTCTATATAAGGCACAGGAGGCCTGTAAACAGTAGCTATACAAAGTGATTGAGTAGGCTGCTGTCTGACAGTTTCTATTCTTTCTGTTTCTGTGTGGGTTTTGGGTTGGAGCCCTAATTAGAGGCAGCTGCACCGCATTGTCTCTAATTAGGGATCCTATATATGTTTGTATGTCCTTCACTTTTGTGTGGGTCGTTATTCCTCCAGTCACGGGTAAAGTAGTGTGTTTCTTTTTGTTTGGTGTGCAAATTCCATTACGTTTGTCATATCGTGTTTGTGTTTGGACAGTTCGTCATTATCTAATTTGTTTTGTTGAATCATTAAAATGTCAAACTATCACTGCGCTGCGCCTTGGTCTCTGTTTCCACCCACTCGTGACAGCTGCATAGATTTCATGACTAGAAGCTCAAAAGATGAAAACGCTGTCCTTTACTGGGGGGTAAATTGAAATTTGCTATCGTAAATGTTAGCAACACCTCTGCCTTTGCAGGATGCGCAGGGGATATGGTCACTAGTGTAACACAGTAAATTCATCAGGCTTAAGCCATGTTTCAGTCAGGCCAATCACATCAAGATTATGATCAGTGATTAGTTAATTGACATCTAACATTAAGTAACCCTATTTTAAGAAGTGAGATATCACAACCTCTTTCAATAATGACAGGAATGGAGGAGGTCTTTATTCCAGTGAGATTACTAAAGCGAACACCTCCATGTTTAGGTTTGCGCAACCTAGATTGAGGCAAAGACACGGTCTCAATGGGGGTAACTGAGCTGACTACACTGACTATGCTAGTGGCAGACTCCACTAAACTGGTAGGCTGGCTAACAGCCTGCTGCCTGGCCTGCAACCTATCTCATTGTGGAGCTAGAGGAGTTTTGAGCCTTGTCTATGTTCATAGATTAAATGAGAGCACCCCTCCAGCTAGGATGGAGTCCGTCACTCCTCAGCAGGCCAGGCTTGGTCCTGTTTGTGGGTGAGTCCCAGAAAGAGGGCCAATTGTCTACAAATTCTATCCTTTGGTAGGGGCAGAAAACAGTTTTCAACCAGCCATTGAGTTGTGAGAGAGCTCATCACTCCCCCTAACTGGGAGGGGGCCAGAGACAATTACTTGATGCCGACATCTTTCTAGCTAATTTACACACTGAAGCTATGTTGCGTTTGGTGACCTCTGACTGTTTCATTCTAACATTGTTGGTGCCAACGTGGATAACAATATCCCTATACTCTCTACACTCGCCAGATTTTGTTTTAGCCAGCACCATCTTCAGATTAGCCTTTACGTCGGTAGCCCTGCCCCCTGGTAAACAATGTATAATCGCTGGATGATTCTTAAGTCTAATATTGTGGGTAATGGAGTCGCCAATGACCAGGGTTTTCAATTTGTCAGAGCTAATGGTGGGAGGCTTCGGTGGCTCAGACCCCGTACTGGGTGGAGGAGAGACCTGAGAAGTCTCTGGCTCCGACTCGTTGCTTAATGGGGAGAACTGGTTGAAAGTTTCTGTCGGCTGAATGAACGACACCGGTTGAACATGCCGACTGCATTTCTTTCCAGAAGCCCTGAGAAAACTGTCCGGCTGCGGGGACTGTGCGAGGGGATTTTTACTAGTAACTGTGCTTACTGGTGGCACAGATGCGATTTTATCCTTTCCTACACTTAAATTGCCCTTGCCTAATGATTGCGTCTGAAGCTGGGTTTGCAGCGTGGCTATCCTCGCCATACGGCGATAGTTTTCCTGTATGTTATGAATACAGTGACTGCAATTAACGTCAGATGGCATAGTGTTAATAATGTTACTACTTAGCTTCGGCTGGTGGAAATCCTGTAGAACTATGTCCAGATAAAGCGTCAGGGGTAAAAAAAGTTTAATGAAAACAAAAGTAGAACGAGGAAAAAATAAAAATAACTAAGACGTTGGTAAATGTGTTGAGGGAAGATTGATTAAACGGTTTAAAAAAAGGAAAAACCGTAAAGCTTGGCAGTTAGCCAAGAAGCAACAAGCAGCACAGAGACAAATGACGCGCTCAAAACGGAAGTTTTAATGCCTCCTCTCCCCTGTACCTATTCCCCAGGAGGTCATTGCTGTAAATGAGAATGTGCTGTCAGTCAATTTACCTGGTAAAATATACTGACAGTCCTCACACACTGAAGAGGATGAAAGTGGAAGCACCCGGTAGGCCACAATTTGTGCGACTACAGAGCTGTGTGTCAGAACGGGCAGTGAGCAACACAGGGGCCCCCCAGAGAACAGTCCTGTCCCCCTTCCTGTTCACCCTCTACACCTCAGACTTCAAATATAACTCTGAAACATGCCACCTACAGAAGTTCTCGGATGACTGCATCAGGGGTGGGCAGGAGAAGGAGTACAGGAGCACAATCAGCAAAACAAAGGAGATGGTGGTGGACTTCAGGAGAACCAAGGCCCACCTGACTGCAGTCCCTATACAGGGGATGGATGTGGAAATGGTTGGGTCATACAAGTTCCTGGGAGTCCATATGGACAACAGGCTGGAATGGGCTGGTAACACCGGGGCCCTGTACAAAAACGACTCTACTTTCTGAGGAGGCTCAGGTCCTTCAACGTGTGCAGTAAACTACTGCATACTTTCTACCATCTTTTTTGCAGTGGTGTGCTGGGGAGCCAACATAAAAGCTGGTGATGCTGATCAGGAAGGCTAGCTCTGTCCTGGGGATGAGCCTGGACACTAGAGGAGGTGGCGGAGAGACGGATCCTGGCCAAACTGCTGGCCATCATGGACAACGTCACCCACCCTCTGCATGCCATGGTTATGATGCAGAGGAGCACCTTCAGTCACAGACTGATCCCACCACGGTGTGCCAGAGAGCGCTACAGGAGGTCCTTCCTGCCGGCGGCTATTAGACTATTTAATGCCTCACTGGGGTGCCGTGCCGTCGGCAACTCAGACCTGGAACTGTTGGAGTGTTAGGACCTAGTTTAACAATTTGTGCATCCATCCGTGAGTAACTCTGGTCTGTAATCACTCATTCACTATTTATTCATTCAGGTCTGTATATACATACTCATGTACAGTTGTTATATCATATTCCCCACACAGCACGATATTCTCCACATACCACAATGATATTCACCACATACCTCAATGATATTCCCCACATACCACAATGATATTCACCACATACCACAATGATATTCCCCACACATCACAATATTCTCCACATACCACAATGATATTCACCACATACCACAATGATATTAACCACATACCACAATGATATTCACTGCATACCACAATGATATTCACCACATACCATAGATAGATAGATAGATAGATAGATAGATAGATAGATAGATAGATAGATAGATAGATAGATAGATAGATAGATAGATAGATAGATAGATAGATAGATAGATAGATAGATAGATAGGTACTTTGTTGATCCCGAGGGGACATTTCTTTCTCAAGCAGCTACAACAAAACATAGGGCAGGTGCAAAATGCCAGAACGAAAATACACAGAAGACAGATACATGATACATAGAGCAGCAGTATGAAAAAGTATAGAAATACAAGAAGTCTGGATTGCAAAAAAGCTATAAAAAGACATTGCATAGTATGGGTGGTTGGCTGAATATGTACACTTTACATTGGTTGATGGTTAACTATACTATACAGGTCGATGGCAGATAAATACTTCAATAGCTAAAAATGCGTATGATATGAGTGAGGGTAATAATAGTCTACTTAATAGACATACTGGTTAAATGAACAGGTAAGTTAATTTTTTGCATGGTTAAATTAACTGTACAGGTAAATATACAGTTACATTTACAGTTAAGTGAATATTAGCATGGTTACATTAACTGTACAGGTAAATTACAGGAAGAGATACTTAAATAGCTAAATGTGTGTATGATATAATTTGGGGTAATAATAGTAATTCCCTTAAAATACAGTCCTTAGTGCGCAGGGTTTAATTACAGATAACTGCACGTATTGCACATTCGATATACTAAAAGCAATGAAAAAACATACAAACTGACAGGATAATAATATTCACCACATACCACAATGATATTCACCACATACCACAATTATATTCACCACATACCACAATTATATTATATTCTGTGTTCTCTGGTTACTGCAGTGACTCCTGTGAAGCAGTAAGGCCACTCTAACACACATGGTATGTTAGCTATCTATTGTTACTGGACAATGAAGATCTGATTGGTATTTGGAGAATGCTTGGCATTATTATGGCAGGAGAATAGTTTCTTAAACCTATGTAACGGTGTAGATTATATTCCACCCAGCAGCGTAGTTTTCTATTGCATTGTTTTGTCAAAGGCTGGAAGACTGCATGCACAGTTAAGTTCAACTCTAGCACACCTCCAAGAGACTGCCATTCTAACTGTAGAGCATCCTTTTTAATATTTTCCAGTGGATCATAAAAGTTAATGCAGAGACTGAAATCATTTGCCTTGGAGAGTTTGAAAACAGAACGGATTAAAACCTGCTGCTAACAGTAATGCAAATTATCACAGACAAATGCACAAATAAAAACCCTCACATGCAAAACCCCCAAATAAATTCATTTGACTAAACTGTCTCCCTCTATCTTACTCTCTCTCTCCTCCTTGTCTCTTTCCATCATGTTGAGTTGTGCGATGGCTGGAGTTCATCTGACTAATTTTAGCTCCCATCGTGGGTGACAGAGTTATACAACAGGCATGAAGTCCAGAGAATCACACACACCCTAGTTACTCCAGACACACACACACACACACACACACACACACACACACACACACACACACACACACACACACACACACACACACACACACACACACACACACAGCAGCTCTGATGCTCCTCCTCTCCTGACCAGTGGACTCTGACTCTCTGATCTCTCATTTTACTGCTCCATCACTCGCTTCCTCTCTCTCTCTCTCTCTCTCTCTCTCTCTCTCTCTCTCTCTCTCTCTCTCTCTCTCTCTTTCTCATTCTCTCTGCTCCCTCTCTCATCTTCGCCTCTGTTGCCACGGCAGCAAAACCTGACAATGAGAGAGACAGAGGGAGAGAGCAAATGTAATCTGAATCATTTAGTCTACAACCCGCGTGCATGCTTGTGTGTTTGTGTATGTGTTCGTGTGTGTGTGTGTGTGTGTGTGTGTGTGTGTGTGTGTGTGTGTGTGTGTGTGTGTGTGTGTGTGTGTGTGTGTGTTTGTATCTGATGTGTGGGTGGGTAGGTGGGAGCACTGTGTGGAGTCAGTACATCAGTGCATCATACAGTATTGAGTGATCTCATCAGTATATAGGATAGGCTATATAGCACCTTTGCCTGTATTGCTGTATATAGGATGGTTGCAGACTGGTATTCTATTCACTGTGGTTTGAAGGAAGATACTTTAAATATTGAAACCATTAGGCAGTACTCTCTTGCCTTATGTAGTACATCTATTCATGTGTGATATTGTCTGCCCCTCTGTGATTCTGTCTGTAAGTACAGCTAATTATGCACTCCAGATGCTTCACTTTGGGTTTGTACTGTATTACTATTTAAATCAGCTATTGTTATTTTCCTTGCAGTCAGTGTCATATTCCTATTTTTATTTCAAAGACCTTGTTCCAAATTCAAATGTTAGTTGTTTAAACAACCCATAGGCCAATTGAGTTCAAGGAGAGGCTTGTAACTGGGACTAATGTTCTGTGCTCATATAAGAGGAGAGAGCAACAGGTCTGAGGGGCGGCAGTCAGACAGCCCGTGACACCCAACAGAAGATCTCCAGGGGATCAAACTGCACTGTGGTTCGCCCCTACCACTGATCTGAGAGGTTATATACAGTTGAAGTCAGAAGATTACATACACCTTAGCCAAATACATTTAAACTCATTTTTTCACAATTCCTGACATTTAATCCTAGTAAAAATTCCCTGTCTTAGGTCATTTAGGATCACACCTTTATTTTAAGAATGTCAGAATAATTGTATAGCCTTGCTATTGAGAAAAGCTGCCGTAGGCAGACCTGGCTCTCAAGAGAAGACAGGTTATGTGCACACTGCCCACAATTGGAGCTGCACTTACTAACCTCCTGCCAAATGTATGACCATATTAGAGACATATATTTCCCTCAGATTACCCAGATCCACAAAGAATTCGAAATCAAACCCAATTTTGATAAACTCCCATATCTACTGGGTGAAATATCACAGTGTGCCATCACAGCAGCAAGATGTGTGACCTGTTGCCACAAGAAAAGGGCAACTAGTGAAGAACAAACACCATTGTAAATACAACCCATATTTATGTTTATTAATTTTCCCATTTGTACTTTAACTATTTGCACATTGTTACAACACTGTATAGTGTATATATACATAATATGACATTTGAAATGTCTTTATTCTTTTGGAACTTCTGAGTGAGAGTGAGAGTGTGGGAGAGAGAGACAGAGAGAGAGTGGGAGAGAGACGGAGAGAGTAGGAGAGAGAGAGTAGGAGATGGACAGAGAGAGAGTGACAGAAAAAGAGAGACAGAAATAAATAGACAGAAAGAGAGAGAGTGAGAGAGAGAGAGAGAGAGAGAGAGAGAGAGAGAGAGAGAGATAGAGAGAGAGAGAGAGAGAGAGAGATTACAGTGAGAGATGCTGAGTCAATGGGATCTAAGACTGGGAGTTCCACAGTGGGGCTTTTGATGTTCACCACACACTGTCTGACCTCATCCTGTGTAAAGCCTGAGGGGTTAAAGTAAGGGCCCCATATTACATCCCCTCCCCATTGTACTGGAGTGAACTACCCCACAACACAGCCGGATTGTCTGGAGGCTACACACACACACACACACACACACACACACACACACACACGCACACACACACACACACACACACACACACACACACACACACAATGGAGTTAACCCCTACATAACATATCCAGATTGTCTTTAGGCTAACGAACGCTCTGAAACACCCTGGTGCATGCTTTCTCTCACCGTAGCTCAGCCATCGCTGTGCCATCACTCCCACCAACAATGGCTATTCATTGTGACACAGAAAATAATCCTTTAGCATAATGGTAGGCGGGGCAGTGTTCTTAAATCCTCGGCCTATAGAAGCTGTTCCACGCTCAAATTCAATTAAGTGGATGATTCTTATTTCCATTATGATGACTGTCAGATTTACTTGTTACTTACAGTAATGAAGACAGGGAAACAAATGGCTAGCCCCCCTCTCTCTCCTTCCTTCCTTCCTACCACCCTCAAGCTGCTTTCTCACCATCTTAATTATTTCTTCTTAGCATCTCTCTTTTTCTCTTCTTCTCTCTCTCATCCTGTTTCCTCTCTCTAATTCTCTCTCTGTCTTCTCTTCTTCTCTCTGCCTGCCTGGGCCTGGGGCTGTAGACGAGATAGTGTTCCTCTCTCCCTGCTTTCTTTCTCTCTTTCTCTCTCTCTATCGCTCTCTAACCCCGACTCTCTCTCTCTCCCTCCCCTGCTCTCTCTCTCGCACTCTCCCTCTCTCTCTGTTGATAATTATGATCTCAGATTTTACGCTTTTCTCTTTCATAATAGAGGTTCTGTAGACACCACAAGCAAGCTGCCAAGTCTCCAGCACAGACACACATTCATACATTAATACATTCACACACACCGACCCGTGTGCACACAAACGCACATAAACAAAAGAACAAATAAAATGCACACAAACATTCTCACTGCACATACACACAAAGATGAACGTTTGCACCAAACAACAAAATCTCAAAAGAGATGCATACTCTCTCTCTCTCCCTCTCTCACACACATACGTACATTCTCTCTCTCTCTGTCTCTCTCTCTCTCTCTCTCTCTCTCTCTCTCTCTCTCTCAATTCAATTCAATTCAATATACTTTATTGACATGGCAAATTAAATTACTTACATTGTCAAAGTATAAAGGGTGGGACCAACATCAATAATAATAGTAGAAGTGGAAATGGGATTTCAGCAACTACAACAACAATATTAATGAGAATAATAATGCATTAAAACAACTGTAGACCAGTGTCAACCTGACTGACGGTGTGAAAGCCAAAACAAAACTAAATGGGAAATATTATTGACATTATATTGCACTGGCTGTCCCTCAGGTTGTGGCAGGAGGACACATATTTGGCTTTTCACCCAATAAATAATTGAATTTTATAGTTTCAAATTCTTTGTACTGAATTATAATTTTGGGAAAGAAAGATTCTCTTATGTCTGAGTATTTGTCACAGTGTAATAGGAAATGCAGCTCTGTCTCTACCTCTGCCCTGGAGCAGAGTGAGCACAGCCTGTCCTCACTGGGCAGCCAGGTTAGCCTGTGACGACCAGTCTCTATAGCCAGACTGTGCTCACTGAGTCTGTACCTAGTCAGTTTTCTATCAGTCACAGTGGTCAGATAGTCTACCACCATGTACTGTCTGTTTAAAGCCAAATAGCCTTGAAGTTTACTTAGATTTTTTATGGTGTCTTTTCAATAGGTGATATATATATTTTTTTGCTTTGTGATGATTTGGTTGGCCCAGATTTTCTGAGTTCTGTCTTGAGGCTCTATGGGGTTGGTTTGGGTTAGTGAACTGAGACTCAGAACCAATTGGCTGAGGGGCTTCTTCTCTTGTTTCGTCTCTTGACATTGTAGAGTTGTGTGATGTTTTGGAGTCACTCGTTTTTAGATGGTTGTAAAATGTGATGGCTATTCTGCTCTACATGCGTTATTTTGAGTTTTTCTTAGCACTTGCAATACAGTCTTGCAAACTCTGCATGCAGTATTTCGATTGGATGTTTGTCCCATTTGGTGAATTCATTATTAGAGAGCAAACCCCAAACTTCACTGCAATGTAGAGCAATTGGTTCTATAACTGATTGGAACATTTTGAGCAAAATTCTCATTGGAATTTTTTAATGTCCCTTTTAATGGCATAGAATGCTCTTCTTGTCTCTCAGCTCATTCACAGCCATGTGAAAGCTACCTGTGTTGCTGATATTTAATCCTAGATGCGTGTCGTTTTTGGTTTGTTCTAATAGAACTGTGTCATAATATAATGTAGATTTGTCATCCTGATTTCTGGACCTTTTTTGGAATATCATTATATTATTTTTTTTAGGATAACTGTCAGAGCCCAGGTCTGACAGAACCTGTGCAGATGATCTAGATGCTGCTGTAACCCCTCCTTAGTGGGAGACAGCAGCACCAGGTCATCTGCGTACAACAGACACTTGACTTCAGTGTTGTTTAGGGTGAGACCAGGTGCTGCAGATTCTTCTAATGTTTTTGCCAATTCATTAATGTAGATGTTAAATAGTGTTGGTCTTATTGAGCAGCCCTGTTTTACTCCACATCCCTGAGAGAAGAAGTCTGTTTGCTTGTTGCCAATTTTAACCGCACATTTGTTTTTAGTGTACATAAATTTAATAACATCATATATTTTCCCTCCATTACCACTTTCTATTAGTTTTTAAAAAATACCTTTGTGCCAAATTTGTAAATTATTTTGTATATATATTTGTTCTGGGCTCTTTGTTATACTGCTGTAGAGGTTTGCAAAGTGATTTCTCCATATATCCCCATTTTGGATAGCCAATTCCTCATGATGAGTTTTGTTTCATTTATTCAAATTCTCCCAGAAGTGGTTTGATTAAATTCCATCCAGCTGATTTCTAATGTGCTGTACCTTCCATACTGAAGGCGTATATTTTTGTTGTCTAGGTCTTTGTGTTTTTGATTAGATATATTTCTTAATGACTTTCTTAGATTGTTTTTATTATTTTTGGGTTGCTCTTTTGTTTTTCTTAGATTAGCCAAGGAGGTCAAATATTAAGTTTATGTTCCAAACTACCAAATTTAAGGCTAAAAAGTTGTCCAGGAAAGATTGTATTTTTTGACTACTAATGGATTTTTGGTAGATTTCTGTACTGTTTTCACTCCGTCTATAGGCCTGTTTAGTAGCATGTCATTTATTTGGCTGTGATTCTTCATGGTTGGGTTCCGCTCTTCTCAGATACACTGTGATTTTACTGTCTGAGAGAGGTGTTAGTGGGCTGACTGTGAAGGCTCTGAGAGACTCTGGGTTGAGGTTGTACTGCTGCCAAGGGATGAGCTGTAGGTGTAGGTGTACCTACCAAATGAGTCCCCTCTTAGCCTAACATTGACTATGCACAGACCCAGTGTGCGACAGAGCTTCAGGAGCTGTACTCTTCATAGTTGTTTTTGGAGGGGTCTGTGGGGAGGGAAAGGTTGTTGCTTCTCAGTAAGTGTTTCTCCCCATGACTCTTAATAGTGTCTAGTTCTTCTACTGTTCTAGCATTCAGGTCTCCACAGACCAGTACGTTGCCTTGGGCCTGAAAGTGACTAATCTACCTCTCTAGAATGGAGAAACTCTCTTAATTGAAGTAGGGTGACTGAGGGGGGAATGTATGTGGCACAGAGGAATATGTTTTTATCTGTTAATATGGCCTCCTTGTTGACTTTTAACCAGATAAAGAATTATTCTGTTTTGATCAATTCGATTGAATGAGTTAGTTCAGATTTATACCATATTAGTCTCTGCCCTGTGTGATTCCTTTTAATTTGGTGTATGGTACGATTATCTCCCTATAACCAGGTGTACAGCCAGTGGAAACATCACCTCTGCACCATGTTTCCTGTAGTACTACAATATCAACATCACCAATTTCTTTCAGGAAGTCTGGTCTGCTCTTTAGCCCAAAAGCAGAGCACCGTAAAAAGATATTGTATCAGTTTTTTCTTTAACTTCAAAAATAGATAAACACTCACAATTCAATTAACGTAAACTCTTATTATGCAAATGTGATTTGTTTATAATTTAATATAGCATTTGTGTCATGCCACTTGGGTGAATGTAGTGTGAGGATGATGTAGTTATTGTGCTCATCTTACCATGACCCTCAGCCTATCACATGTGAGCATAGTAGACTCAGCATGTGCTTAACGTCACTCATTTCGTTGGTGGGGGCTGGGTCCGTTGCTCCTCTCAGAGCCTGTGCGTAGATCTGCCTGCCGGGCTGTGGCTCCTCCAGGTGTGGGTCTTCAGTGGGGAGGGGGGTGGTAGGCCTCGTCTGGGTGGGTCTGAAGCTTGGCTGGGGTGGGCTGGCTGTGGTGGGCATTGAGGTTGGTGGTGCTGTGGCCGTGGCTGGGGGTCCAGGGTGCTGGTCCGGGTTGTTGTCTCTGTGATCTCGGGTGGAGAGGTACAAGTCTAATGTTAAATGATAATGCAGAGGACTTTCCCAAGGTTGCTGTTGACGCATATCCAACGGTAGTCATTGGGGTCAAATTTGTCTCCACTTTTGTGGATTGGGTTCTCTCTCTCTCTCTCTCTCTCTCTCTCTCTCTCTCTCTCTCTCTCTCTCTCTCTCTCTCTCTCGGCTTCAGTATTCAGATGTTAACGCTACCTGAGCCTAATGACAGGAACAGTGTGACCTGGACACTGTGATCTGGATGGAACATTAGAGACACACACACACAATCACACACACTCACACACACTCACACACACACACACTGACTCATGCAAGGGAATCTCTCTCTCTCTCTCTCTCTCTCTCTCTCTCTCTGTCTCTCTCTCCTGCTCTCTCCTGTTCTCTCCTGCTCTCTCTCTCACTCTCTCCTTCTCTCCTTGTGTCTTTCCTCCAGGCCTTGGAGACAGATGGAAAGGTATAGATGTGGTCTAATCTTCTCTCTCCTGACCTTTCAATAGCTCTCAACAACAGTGAAATAGCACCGGCTCCATCCAATCATTGATCACGCTCAGGGGCTCAGCCAAGACCTTATTGGTCATCAGGGCAATCTGCTCCCTGCTAATAGCCAATCAGCAGCATCCTGTGGAATACTGACAGATCCCCCATTGTTTTGATTGACTGCCACTTCAGCTGTCCTTGATCAATATGCCATCACGCACACACACACGCACGCACGCACGCACACGTACACACACACACACACACGCACACACGCACGCACGCACGCACGCACACACGTACACACACACACACACACACACACACACACACACACACACACACACACACACACACACACACACACACACACACACACACACACACACACACACACACACACACACACACACACACACACACACACACACACACACACACTGTACTGGTAACACTGACACACACGTGTGCACACATACAGTGCATTTGGAAAGTATTCAGACCAATTGACTTTTTCCACATTTTGTTAAATTACAGCCTTATTCTAAAATGTATTAAAATATTTATTTCTCCTCATCAATCTACACACAATACCCCATAATGACAAAGCAACATTATATAAAACAAATGAAATATTCTATTTATATAAGTATTCAGACCCTTTACTCAGTACTTTGTTGAAGCACCTTTGGCAGCGAATACAGCCTCAAGTCTTCTTGGGTATGATGCTACAAGCATGGCACACCTGTATTTGGGTATTTTCTCCCATTCTTCTCTGCAGAGCCTCTCAAGCTCTGTCAGGTTGGATGGGGAGCGTCGCTGCACAGCTATTTCAGATCTTTACAGAGATGTTCGATCGGGTTCAAGTCCGGGCTCTGGCTGGGCCACTCAAGGACATTCAGAGACTTGTCCCGAAGCCACTCCTGCGTTGTCTTGGCTATGTGCTTAGGGTCATTGTCCTGTTGGAAGGTTAACCTTCGCTCAGTCTGAGGTTCTGACTGGAGCAGGTTTTTATCAAGGATCTCTCTGTACTTTGCTCCGTTCATCTTTCCCTCGATCCTGACTAGTCTCCCAGTCCTTGCCGCTGAAATACATCCCCAAAGCATGATGCTGCCACCACCATCCTTCACTGTTTCACTTCCATTTAAGAATGACGGAGACCATTGTGTTCTTGGGGACCTTCAATGCTGCAGAAATTCTTCTTCCCCAGATCTGTGCCTCGACACAATCATGTCTTGGAGATCTACAGACAATTCCTTCGACCTCATGGATTGTTTTTTGCTCTGACATGCACTGTCAACTGTGGGACCTTACCTAGACAGGTGTGTGCCTTTCCAAATCATGTACAATCAATTGCATTTACCACAGATGGACTCCAAGTTGTAGAAACATCTCAAGGATGATCAAAGGAAACAGAATGCACCTGAGCTCAATTTCGAGTCTCATAGCAAAGGGTCTGAATACTTATGTATGTAAGGTATTTCTGTTTTTTATTTTTAATACATTTGCAAACATTTCTAAAAAACATTTTTTGTTTTGTCATTATGGGTTATTGTGTGTAGATTGACGAGAGAAAAAAAACATTGAATCCATTTTAGAATACGTCAAGGGGTCTGAATACTTTCTGAATGCACTGTACATGGGCTGGCACACACACACACATATGCAGACACACCACACAGGCATGGATAGTGACACACCACACAGGCATGGATAGTGACACACCACACAGGCATGGATAGTGACACACCACACAGGCATGGATAGTGACACACCACACAGGCATGGATAGTGACACACCACACAGGCATGGATAGTGACACACCACACAGGCATGGATAGTGACACACCACACAGGCATGGATAGTGACACACCACACAGGCATGGATAGTGACACACCACACAGGCATGGATTGAGAAAAACAGGAGCACCTGTTCTGACTCCAGGTCCAGTTCTTTAGAATATATGTGTGTGGTACTGCAGGGTGTCTATTCACAATACAGGAAATACAATATATTACAGGACACACCTTATTACACAACTCAGTCAGATCCAGAGAGCAGCGTGTCAGGGTGACAGCACAACAAAGTCAGATCCAGAAAGCAGTGTGTCAGGGTGACAGTACAACTCAGTCAGATCCAGAGAGCAGTGTGGCAGTGGACTCACCTCTTACATAACGGCTTCAGTATTCAGATGTTAACGCTACCTGAGCCTAATGACAGGAACAGTGTGACCTGGACACTGTGATCTGGATGGAACATTAGAGACACACACACACAATCACACACACTCACACACACACTGACTCATGCAAGGGAATGGCAGGAAGAAAGGTGAGTGATAATAATAATAATACATTTAATTTGTAAAGCTCTTTTCTTCCACCCAAGGCATCAGATCCAGTGGAAGGGAGAACTGAAATAACATAGGTCCTTGAAATCTTTTCTGAACAGCTCAGTTTTTAGCTGCGCCTTAAACAAGTCCAGAGACTATGCAGCCCTGACAGTGACTGGAAGTGTGTTCCACAGCCGAGGTGCCGCACAACTGAAAGCCCTGCCACACATAGTGTTTAGTCTGCTCTGGGGCTGCTGAAGGGAGATGGACCTGGAGGAGAGAGGCAGGAGGGTAGGATGAAGACAGACAGATACCTGATGTGAGAGAACAATAAAATAAAGGGAGAGCTAAGGGGGAGAGGGTGAAAGGGAGAGCTGAGGGGGAGAGGGTGAAAGGGAGGGATAAGGGGGAGAGGGTGAAAGTTAGGGATAAGGGGGAGAGGGTGAAAGGGAGGGAGAGTAAAAAAAATAAAATCGTGAAGGGAAATGAAGGCAAGGAGGGAGGGAGGGAGGGAAGAGAGATGGAGAGGCAAAACATCCTCACCTCACTGGGGTCAGATAGATGCAGTCAAGTTGCTGTGTTGTGCCTACAGGGTCAAAGATGACTCAACTCCAACTCACACAGATACCAGACACACATTACACACATCTCCATCTCAGAGGTCAAACTGAGGGTCATGACCAGCTGACAGTGAGCAGAAACTAGATGCTATACACTACACACACACCCGTCATCTTCTTGTCTGTTCTCACACACACGTTAAACTGTCACTTAGAACGGGGGCTTGTCACTCAGAGTGAGTGAGGGTGGTTTTGGAGCAGGCAGAGCAGAGCTGTGTGTGTGTGAGTGTGTGGGTCTTGTGTGATCGTAACAAGCTCTTTAAATAGAGATGTAACCATTGTAACTACAGATGTGTTCACAGAGTGTGTGTGTATGTGTGTGTGTGTGTGTGTGTGTGTGTGTGTGTGTATGTTTTGTGGTTGTAATCTATGGTATTCTATCCTCCTGTCCTGTAGGTGGCGAGCAGGCAGCCAGCAGACCATTCTCCATGAGGAGCAGTAGAAGATGCCGGCTCTGCCAGCGCTGCTGCTGTCTATACACTTTTCCTCCTTCCTGCTAGTTACCATGGCACCACGCTCCGGAAGCCAGGCCGCCCTGCTCTCCTCCGTCCGGATGGGTGAGTGTCCATCTAGCAATCCACCCAACCCTCCCTCCTTCCATCCCTTGATCACCCTGAGGTGTCTGTCTCCCCCCTCCTCCCCCAGTGTCTCACCCCCCTCCTCCCCCTTGCCAGCCAAGGCACACCCACTCACTCACCTGGCCTTACTGTCTAATGGTGTGTAACATCAATGTTTTCTCTCACTCCATATCTACGTCTCCCTCCCTTCTCCATGTAGCTGCGATCCTGGATGACCAGTCAGTGTGTGGACGTGGGGAGCGACTAGCTCTGGCCCTGGCCAGGGAGAACATCAACAGTGTGATGGAGGGAGGGGCCAGAGCCCGCGTAGAGGTGGACATATTCGAACTGCAGAGGGACTCCCAGTACGAGACCACTGACACTAGTGAGTAACACCACTACAGACCACTACAGACCAGTAAGACCAATACTGACTAGTAAGACCAGTACTGACATGTACAGACCAGTAATACCAGAAAGACCAGTACTGACTAGTAAGACCAGTACTGATCTATACAGACCAGTAAAACCAGTAAGACCAGTACTGACTAGTAAGACCAGTAATACCAGTACTGACCAGTACAGACCAGTAATACCAGTACTGACCAGTACAGACCAGTAATACCAGTACTGACTAGTAAGACCAGTAATACCAGTATAGAACAGTACAGACCAGTAGTACCAGTAATGACTAGTAAGACCAGTAATACCAGGAGAGACCGGTACAGATGAATACAGACCAGGACAAACCAGTACTGACCGGTATTGACCAGTGCAGACACAGTATAGACCAGTACAAACCAGTACTGACCACTACTGACCAGTGCACTCAGTAGTGACCAGTACAAACCATTACACGACCACAGACACGTGTACAGACCAGTATATAAAACTATACTGACCAGTAGTACCAGTACAGACCATACAGACCAGTAATACCATTTCTACAGACCTTATGTACAAGATAAATTGAGGATATCATTCAGTAGTTTATGTGTATTCGCTCACAAACCAACGAGTTCTATCAAGATACAGACACTTGCTGTTCCTATTGCAAGAGGTCACCACCCCGCCATTGGCCACAGCGAGCTAGAGGGAGAAGTGACAGTGTGTGTGTGTGTGTGTGTGTGTGTGTGTGTGTGTGTGTGTGTGTGTGTGTGTGTGTGTGTGTGTGTGTGTGTGTGTGTGTGTGTGTGTGTGTGGCTTTATTAATGTGTATCTGTCCTTGGCCAGTGGGCAGGACACTCTGACAGGCGTGTTTGCCATCAGGGCCCTTGGATCACAGGCCTCATCTTACAGCTGTAGCTGTAACACCCACACACACACACACACACACACACACACACACACACACACACACACACACACACACACACACACTCACACACACAGTTGAACTGACGTGAAGATGCACCCATATACTTACTGTAGCAGCCCCATGATGGGTGCGATCATTGACTCAGAGGCCTCGTTCCCCTGTTACTGTCTAGGTTCAACAACCATGGTTAATAAGACATGTTGGCCTTGATCAGTATGTCAGTGGCATTGACCAGTAACAGGAGCGGATCATTAATCAGTATGTCAGTGGCATTGATCACTAACAGGAGCTGATCATTGTTCAATATGTTAATAATGAGACAGTACAGACTGACTGACAGACTGACTGACAGACTGAACACGCCCTAACAGTAGGCAAGATGTTCCACGTTGTTGCTATGTTTCCATCCTTTTCCCATCAGTGTTCACAAAGGAAAAGAGATCATTTTAAGGTGTAGGCAATGGCTAGGTTCCACTCTGAAAACTCAATCCTTTCCCTCTGCCCGTGAAGGGAAGGTGGCATAATGGAACCAAGCCAGAGGGTTAAAGGAGAAAGCATGGAGTGAGTAAGATTTCTGAAGTCCACAAGCATTAGAAACAATAGACTGCACTTCAACATTTATAGCATCAGACACAACATATAGTAATACATTCCCTCCAGACTAACAGAGCACCCAGACAAATGTGATTTATTTTAAGAGAAGTGCACCTGGTTGACTCCTGTTCCTATGTCTCCCTCTCCTCTCAGTGTGCCAGATTCTACCTAAAGGAGTGGTGTCTGTGATAGGCCCTGCCAACAGCCCTGCTTCTGGCTCTACTGTCAGTCATATATGTGGAGAGAAGGAGGTGAGTGGCACAGTCATATACACACATGCATGAATATTCTCTCTCTCTCTCTCTCTCTCTCTCTCTCTCTCTCTCTCTCTCTCTCTCTCTCTCCTTAACAGTTTCTATCCTGGTTCCTTGATATAATTTCCTTCCTTTCTCTCGCTACCTCTCCTCTCCTCTCCTCTCCTCTCCTCTCCTCTCCTCTCCTCTCCTCTCCTCTCCTCTCCTCTCCTCTCCTCTCCTCTCCTCTCCTCTCCTCTCCTCTCCTCTCCTCTCCTCTCCTCTCCTCTCCTCTCCTCTCCTCTCCTCTCTCTCTCCTCTCCTCTCCAGATCCCTCATGTAAAGATAGGTCCAGAGGAGACTCCCAGATTGCCCTACCTGCGTTTTGCCTCGGTCAGTCTGTACCCTAGCAACGAGGACCTGAGCCTGGCCGTGGCAGCCATCCTGCGATCCTTCAGCTACCCCTCAGCCAGTCTGGTCTGTGCCAAGGCCGAGTGTGAGTACTCTGTGTGTGTGTGTGTGTGTGTGTGTGTGTGTGTGTGTGTGTGTGTGTGTGTGTGTACACATGTAGATGTATGTGTGAATGTGTAATTGTGTGTTTGTGTGTGTGTGTGTGTGTGTGTGTGTGAGCATGCATGTAGATGTATGTGTGTGTGTGTGTGTGTGTGTGTGTGTGTGTGTGTGTGTGTGTGTGTTCGTGTAACTCACACTCCCTGCGCGAGCTCACGGCATCTTGGCACATGTACAATGTCTGGGCGAATATGACTGCCCCCTGCTGTTAGACACTCATTCTAACAGGCTGCTCCCAAAGTTCACTAAACTGTACATGGAAACAACACAACTCATGGTCCATACAAATCACACTCCAACAGTATCTACCTCTTCCTCATCCTCCAGCACTTGGCCAGACAGTCAACCACCTGTCGGGCTCCTGAGACAGTATAAAGACTGAGCTCTAACAATTGAAAGGTGCTCTATTAGACTATTGATTGAAATATTGATGGTCAGTAATTATTCCAAAGAGCTGTTATCCTGTTTCAGTCTCAGAAAATGAAGATCAGGGCGGCAGGTAGCCTAGTGGTTAGAGCGTTGGGCCAGTAACGAAAGGTTGCTGGATCGAAATCCCTGAGCCAACAAGGTGAAAACCTGTCGATGTGTCCATGAGCAAGGCACTTAACTCTAATTTGTTCCAGGGGCACTGTACCATTATGGCTGTCATTGTAAATAAGTCTTAACTGACTTGCCTAGTTAAATAAAGGTTAATTAAAAAATAGCCTCCTCCTCTTCATAGACTTGCCACTTTGAACCTGAGATCCTTTGAAACATACATTTTCTCATGTGAGATGTAAGACTTGTATCTATTTGTTTACAAAAAGCTTCTCTCATATTTGAAAGAGGTTTTCAAAGCAACAGGTATGGTAGTCATGGTGATATAGTGATTGCGTGTGCAGATGAGGCTCTATATTTGTCTGGGAAGTGATCTCGTCAAGGTTACCGTTACCCACACTCTCTGACCCACTTTGCTGTGGGAGCTATCGCCGTGCTGAGCTGCTGGTTGCCATGGCTGCAGAATAGGTGCTAACTGCCACTCAACAGGCTGACTGCCTGACTCCCTCCACACACACGTACATACAGTCAGTGAGCTGCAGAGAGATAGACGATTAACACACCGTGGTTACAACCAACAGGGGTTTTCATATTTTTCCATCTACTGAGTCTCACCTAAAATGTATTTGTTATTCTATCCCTTCTCTTCCCCCTGGCTCTCTCCCGGCTCCTCCCCTCAGGCCTTCTGCGATTGGAGGAGCTAGTGAGGCGCTTCCTGATCTCCAGGGAGACTCTGTCAATCAGGATGCTGGATGACAGCCTGGATCCCACCCCTCTGCTGAAGGAGATACGCGACGACAAGGTGGCCACCATCATCATCGACGCCAATGCCTCCATCTCTTACCTCATCCTCAAAAAGGTCAGGGTTCGTGCCTCAGTTCTGGGGTAGCTTTTATAGAGTAGCTACATGAGTTGTCGCCTGTAGAGCACAAACAGATCTGAGATCAGGCTGAGAAGTTGTGCCTAATGACTGATTTAGTATCAGGGCCCATGGTATGATAATCTTATCCTAGATCTGTGGTCTGGGTCAACTTCTAGCTCAATAACAATTTGACTGATGATTGCAGCTTGCTGGACACAGGACAGTAATGCAAAGAACCCTGTTAAGATATATAGTAAACAATAATGTTTCAATTATCATCTAAATCGTAATGACAGCTTGTCTGACATGCGGTAATCCATATTCAGTGGTGATAATGGGTCCATAGGTGTTATGATGATGTATATTGTACAGCTTGTAGCGACAGCAGTCAGAGCACATGAATGACTCAGAGATTGGCATTTATATAGAACTGTCTGTCTGTCTGTCTGTCTGTCTGTCTGTCTGTCTGTCTGTCTGTCTGTCTGTCTGTCTGTCTGTCTGTCTGTCTGTCTGTCTGTACATGCATGACCCCTGCTCTCTGCTCTGTCTGCTCTCTGCCTTAAGCTTTATTGTACAAGTTTGACAATTTAACATTGTGGTTATGGTAAGCTCTCTCTTTCCCCCTCTCTCTCTCTCTCTCTCTCTCTCCATCTCTCTTTCTCTCTGCTTCTGTACTTCCCACCCTCACTCTGTATCCCATCACTTCCCCTCTCCATCTCTCTCTCTGCTTCTGTCCTTATCACCCTTACTCTGTCTCCCATCACTTCCCCTCTCCATTTCTCTCTCTCCCTGCTTCTGTCCTTCTCACCCTCACTCTGTCTTCCACCACTTCCCATCTCCATCTATCTTCCCCACCTCTTCTCTCTTTGTATCTCGCTCTCCTTCTCTCTGTCTTGCCTCCTCTCCCTCCTTCGCTTCACTCTCTCCACAGGCGTCAGAGTTGGGGATGACATCAGCGTTTTACAAGTACATCCTCACCACTATGGTAAGAACGCATCAAGGCCTCTTAGCATTACTGTCATCCTTCCACCTTTCCTCTCCTCCGTGTCCTTCCTTCCGCCTTCTACTCTCTCTGTATTTGTCCCTGGGTGTGTGTGAGGGACGGGGCTCAGGGGCGTGCCAGGTGGGAGAAACACATTATAACACACAGAGAGAAATACACTACATGACCAGAAGTTTCTGGACACCTGCTCGTCGAACATCTCATTCCAAACTCATGGGGATTAATATGGAGTTGGTCGCTCCTTTGCTGCTATAACAGCCTCCATTCTTCTGGGGAGGCTTTCCACTAGATGTTGGAACATTGCTGCAGGGACTTGCTTCCATTCAGCCACAAGAGCATTAGTGAGGTCGGGCACTGATGTTGGGCGATTAGGCCTGGCTCGCAGTCGGCATTCCAATTCATCCCAAAGGTGTTCGATGCGGTTGAGGTCAGGGCTCTGTGCAGGCCGGTCAAGTTCTTCCACACCGATCTAAAAATATATATTTCTGTATGGACCTCACTTTGTGCACAGAGGCAATATCATGCTTCCCCAAACTGTTCCCACAAAGTTGGAAGCGCAGAATTTTCTAGAATGTCATTGTATGCTGTAGCGTTAAGATTTTCCTTTACTGGAACTAAGGTGCCTAGCCCGAACCATGAAAACCGGGGCAGCTCTAGCAGGGCAGAAAGTTTACCAACTGACTTGTTGGAAAGATGGTATCCTATGACGGTGCCACGTTGAAAGTCATTGTGCTCTTCAGTAAGGCCATTCTACTGCCAATGTTTGTCTACGGAGATTGCATAGCTGTGTGCCCGATTTTATACACCTGTCAGCAACGGGTGTGGCTGAAATAGACAAATCTACTAATTTGAAGGGGTGTCCACATACTTTTTTGGTGATATCAATCTCAACTGTTTATCTTTTCCAGTAATGAAGACATGGATGTTTCATGGCATGGTTGGGTATGCAAAATGGGTAAACTTTCAGCACCTTTATCTCTTGAATGTTTTGGCATTCAGGTCCAAAAAGTTCTAACCACTTCTATATGGACAAATATGTATGAAAGGTTTCGTTCAAATCAAAAAGGCTGCTTTCAAAAAGGGATTGAATTCAAATGGATTTACCCTGAAGACATTGCAAATGTTATGTTCCCTCTCTCTCTCTTAAAAATGTTTTTTTACATGATTCATTTCACACCATATACAAACATACACAAACAAATGACGCACACATAAAACACATAAAACAACTACATCTCCTCTGCCCAGTCCCACATGCTCACCTCCATCCCAAGTGCCTGTATTATAGTTTATCACGTGGCCTTAAAATGTACCAATTGGTTTTTCTTGGTCACCCATGCTATTTCAATATTTGAATAAGAAATTGCCTCTAACTGGAGAACCTATTTATGTTCAGCATTCCCACCTGTGTTTGTGGGTTTTTGTGTGTGTTCCTTTTTGTTTTCATGCCAGTTCATGGTTGCTGTCTCTCCTTTTGTTATTTTTGAGTTTATCGTAAATAAAAGTAATGTATTCTCACCACAGCTCTGTGCTTTGGATCCTGTCTCATAGCAATCGTTTAGGCTCACTCAGGCTTAGGAAGATGTAAAACTTTCATTTTTATTCTATGAATTTTATTAGCCCATGTAAAGTCTTATGACTGTGTATACTTTTTTAAAGAATGTCTTCAGTGGGTAATTAGTATTACCGAAAATAAATACAAAAACCTTGAGAGCCATGCCATTCTAGAGGTTTATTCTGCCTGTAAGATTTATGTGAAGATTATTCAATTTAATTAGATTTGTTTCATATTGTTGAGTAATGGAATAAAAATATCTTTATATATTTGTTGTTTGTCACTTATTAAGCATCCTAAGTATGTAATATATTTTTGTGGTCCACTTAAAGGATTGCTGTAGATGGTGAGCTATTATTTTTTTAAACTATTTACATTATTTTACTTTTTTCCATGTACATTTTATATCCTGAGGTATTCTGAAAATATTTTTTAGCAAAGGGGGCATCGAGTTTTCAATATTTGTCAGGTATATCAGAAGATCATCTGTAAATAGGTTTACTTTATATTCATGTTTACTGATACCTGTTACGTTTGGGTCCTATTCCTGCAAGTGGTTTAATTGCCAGTGTAAACAGGAGGGGGGAGATGGGACATCCCTGTTTTGTGCCCCTTTCTAAAGCAATTTCATCAGATAATGTATTATTTCTAGAGATTAAATTTATCAGCCTCTTTTGAGGCTGCCTAAATTTGCCTTTATTACTAAATCTGTCCATTTTATCGAATGCTAAAATAATAGTTCCTTTCTGGATTTGATCTAATATCACTTGATTTCTATCTAAAAACACCAGACTTGCCCATGGTGGGATATAAGGTACAATGAAATCAATGTGTATTTTCCTTTCAAATGATATTAAGAATATGCATATCCTTGCTTCAGGTCCTGAGCTACAAGCATTTAGATTTGGGTATGTCATTTAAGGTGGAAATTATTATTAAGTCCTTTCTTCTCTCCCAAACCAAATCCATCCCTCTCCACCACCCCCTCCCTGTTCTCCCCACTTTACCCCACCTAAGCCAAGCTTATCCCTACCTCCCATATTTACTCCCCCTTGACCCCACAAGCCAAGCTTGTCCCCACCTCCCCTCCTTGTCCTCCCTTACCCACCCAGGCCAAGTTTAACCCAACCCTCTGTCTTTTACCCCCTCCCTTCTTCTTAAACACATTTACACCCCTCTATATATCTACTTACTAATCCGTTCTCCTTCATTCACACACAGCATAAACCCCATGCTTCTGCACACCCATGTTCTCCCACCTTCCTACACATACAGTATTCATATTCACCCTCCTTCACTCTCACATTCATATGCACAGACACATACCCACACATACACCCATTCACACCCATCCAATAATTATTTACAATTATTGACTTACATGCTATATTTCCTCTTTTGTGTTGTATTTTCAGTGTCCATGTATCTCATTGGCATTGGCTAATTCTATCGTTACTTCCTAGAGAAGAACAGTTACTTGGGGACAATAGAGTCTAGATTGTATTGGGGGGAGGGGGAAGGAATATTATTTAAACTTATGATAAGATGGTCTGTATGCAGCGTAGTGTGCGTATCTGTTTTTTCCGCTTCTGCCTCTCCTCTTTCAACTGGATCGGTTTCCTGCAGCCTGTTCAGGGCTTCATCAGCGCTTGTGAACTTCATTATCTGTGTTCCCTTCCATACCTACAGTACTGCCGGGAATTGGAGTTGAGACTTGATTCCTTTTTCCTCCAGTGACTGTGTGATCGGAATTAATTTATTGCGTTTTTTTCTCAACCTAGCAGACAGGTCCTGGACCTTGATCTCTTTATGACCCTGTGACCTCAGAATGTTGACTTTGGTCTGATAGTTCCACAGCTTAAAGATTACCAAGCCAGGGTATTTAGCATTCTTCTGCTTCACGCCGATCCGATGTCAACGCTCCAGATCGTCCAGGAATACATCCACGCTAAGCTCCTTCGATATCAGCTTGATCACATAGCTGGAAAGGTCCCCTTTATTCCTTGTCTTCCGGGAGGGACAATATTCTCAGATACTTTTGTCTCGATCTGTTTTCTAGCCGAACCTTATAAATCTTCTAAAGTACTATGCGCTTTTGTTTCCAGAAGGCCACCTTGTTTTTTTTGTTCGTCCACACGACAATGTACATAGCTTATATGATACACTCTAATTTCCTGTGAAGCAAGTCTACTTTTTTAACAACAACAGTTAGTTTGTTTTGGTGAGCATTGAGAGCATTTTAGCCATGTCTTCCTGGATATCCTTCAGATGTTTGTTGCTCTCATTTGCATCTCCAAGTTGTTCTTTGTCTTTTCTTCTAAGGGAAGCCATGGCTTGTTGGGTTCGAGTCTCTGCGTCGTTTTACTCACAGATTGGTTTTCTGTTGTGTATAACTGACCGCTCACTCTCTCCCAGTTGCTTGGGGATATATTGATGTATCAATTATAAAGGCTTAATTTAAACTATATTGTCTGGCTTCTACACATAATCACAGTTTTGACGGTACAAAACGGAGCTACTATCTCCCAATGAGTCTCTCTCTCTCGCTCTCTCTCTTAATTCAATTAAAATGGGCTTTATTGGCATGGGAAACATATGTTTACATTGTTCATTTATTTTTATGTTTCTCACTCTCTCTCTCTCTCTCTCTCTCTCTCTCTCTCTCTCTCTCTCTCTCTCTGCCTGTCTATCTCTCTGAGATTTCATACACAAGTCACTCACCCATCTTATCCTCTCCTCCCACTCTCCAGGATTTCCCCCTGCTGAGGCTGGATGACATAGTCGATGACCAGTCCAACATCATAGGGTTCTCCATGTTCAACACCACCCATCCGTTCTACCTAGAGTTCATCCGGAGTCTCAACCTGTCCTGGAGGGAGGGCTGTGAACTCATCTACCCCGGACCAGCGGTATGTCCTACCATATTAACACATCAAATTTGTTTTATCCCTGTGTCATACATTCCTTGTATTAATTGAGCAAGTGTATGGTAACAAGTGTTACTTCCTGGTGTGTATGTATCAAATGGTCCATATGGATGCTTGTCTCATTTAATCACCAAATATAGACACCAAAATGGAATAAGGTTATTACTATGTTATGAACCATGTTACCCCTTCCTCCCTCCTGCAATTTCTTACCCTCCACCCCTCTTTTCCTCCCCCCTGCAACTCTCTTCTCCTCCTTCTGCCCATTTCTCCTCTCTTTCCCCCGTCCCCCTCTTTCTCCCCCTCCAGTTGTCGTCAGCGTTGATGTTTGACGCGGTGCACGTTGTGGTGGGGGCTGTGAGGGAGCTCAATAGGAGTCAGGAGATTGGAGTCAAACCTCTCAGCTGCACCTCTCCACAGATCTGGCAACACGGCACCAGCCTCATGAACTACCTACGCATGGTCAGTACACACACACATACACACGCACGCACGCACACACACACACACACACACACACACACACACACACACACACACACACACACACACACACACACACACACACACACACACACACACACACACACACACACACACAGGCACACACAAATGCACACACACAAGAACACACACACACACACACAGGCACACACACATGCACACACACACATGCACACACACACAGACTTCACTTTCATTTTGAGTCTTCATTTGAGAAAGAAGATAGTTGTTTCTTGTCATACCAATATATCTGTCATTTAGCTTCCAATGGCAGCCACATTGTTAAACAAGTCCCCAGCAACTACAGCATATCAGTCCGTCACACTCCTGTCCTGCCCACCATGTCGTTGTGTTGGGTCACACTCCTGTCCTGCCCACCATGTCGTTGTGTTGGGTCACACTCCTGTCCTGCCCACCATGTCGTTGTGTTGTTGGTAATAGGTAGTTGTGTCACTCTTCTCTGGTCTCTCGGTCTGTCTTCTGTCTGTCTCCTCCACTGTTATTATTTGTTATTTGACATGGCTGGTTGTCTGCGTGTCTCATTGACGAGCTGTCTTTATGGCTGCCTGTGCTCCATCTCTCTTTGTCTACTCAGTACAGGCCTGAGATCTGTCTCTGTTATCAAACCACTGGGTGTGTTCCATCTTCACAACCACTTCATTCATCTTAGCTCTATCAAGCTCTGCCAGCACTGTCACACTGTGTACTAGATATGTGTAGTGTAAGTATATTGCTCTCTCTCTCTGTCTTTCTCTGTTTTTCTCTGTCTCTCTGTCTGTCTTTCTTTCTCTCATACCTCTTTCTCTTTCTCTCTCAATTC
Source organism: Thymallus thymallus (assembly GCA_023634145.1). Lineage (NCBI taxonomy): Eukaryota > Metazoa > Chordata > Actinopteri > Salmoniformes > Salmonidae > Thymallus > Thymallus thymallus. The sequence goes on from CM042416.1 coordinate 15,014,331, forward strand.
ATTAAATTAAATTAAATTAAAATTAGCTTTGTTGGCATCCTAATAATATCCCCCCCTCCCTCCCTCCCTCCCTCCCTCCCTCCCTCCCTCCCTCCCTCCCTCCCTCCCTCCCTCCCTCCCTCCCTCCCAGGTGGAGTATGACGGTCTGACAGGCCGTGTGGAGTTCAACAGTAAAGGCCAGAGGACCAACTACACCCTGAGGATCCTGGAGAAACACCACATGGGTCACAGAGAGGTCAGTGGGCACTGGGGTTATAGAGAAACAGAGTTTGACACAAAATGGTTTCCGTGTTGACAGTAGTCCTCCATAACACGACATTCTAGACATAGAGTTAGAATTGGTTATGCTATGGAAGTGCTTTGTGATTCACTAGCTATATACTTAGCTATAACACCAGCTGAGGACTGAAGGCTAAATAGAACAGCAAAATCAATGGTTGTTTCTTGGGTTGGCATTTGAGATATGAGACTCCAAGGGCATCTCCAAAAATGTACCACTCGTATTCTAATTAGATGGTTTTCCCTCTGAACGTGAATGCCTTTGACGTTCTAAATTTCATACACAGTGAGGGTGCTGATAATTCTATATTTGGAGACATTATCCTATCTGACCCATAGAGAGATGTATGGAACTTACAGTTTATCTTCCAAAGTGCCTTTGGGCTTGTCCTCTGGATTCTAGTTCCTTCTTGTTTTACACTGTCACATGGATTTACTGTACCTACTGTATAATCACACACATCCTGCAATTATTATCCTCTCTCTCTCTCTCTCTCTCTCTCTCTCTCTCTCTCTCTCTCTCTCTCTCTCTCTCTCTCTCTCTCTCTCTCTCTCTCTCTCTCTCTCTCAGATTGGTATCTGGTACTCCAACAACACACTGGCTATGAACGCCACCAGTCTGGACATCAACGTCTCGGAGACGTTGGCCAACAAAACCCTCATCGTCACCACCATACTGGTGAGGTCAAACCCTTTATTATAACCACCATACTGGTGAGGACAAAACATGTATTATGACCACCATACTGGTGAGGACATCGCCATATACACTGAGTGTACAAAAAATTAGGAATACTTGCTCTTTCCATGACATAGACTGCCCACGTGAATCCAGGTGAAAGCAATGATCCCTTATCAATGTCAATAGTTAAATCCACTTCAATCAGTGTAGATGAAGGGGAGGAGACAGGTTAAAGAATGATTTTTAAGCCTTGAGACAGTAGGAGCCAGGCACACCGTTATGAGTTAGTCAAGAACTGCAGCGCTGCTGTGCTTTTCACGTTCAACAGTTTCCCGTGTGTGTCAAGAATGGTCCACCACCCAAAGGACATCCAGCCAACTTGACACAACTGTGGGAAGCATTGGAGTCAACATGGCCAGAATCCCTGTGGAACGCTTTCGACATCTTGTAGAGTTGTAGAATTGAGGCGGTTCTCAAGACAAAAGGGGGTGCAACTTAATATTAGAAAGGGGTTCTTAATGTTTTGTAAACTCAGTGTATAACCTAAGGTCATTTCAGTAAATCATATCAGTCTCCTACACATAGTAATGCCAGAGTTGACATGCATCCCTCTGTCCCCTCCCTGTCCCCTCCCTCTGTGTGCAGGAGAGCCCCTATGTGATGCGTAAAGGGAACTACCAGGAGTACCAGGGGAATGACCAGTACGAGGGCTTCTGTGTGGACATGTTGAGAGAGCTGGCAGACATCTTGAAGTGCTCCTTCAGGATCAAACTGGTGGATGATGGACTGTATGGAGCGCCTGAACCCAACGGGTCCTGGACCGGAATGGTGGGAGAGCTCATCAACAAGGTTAGCGCACACACACACACACACACACACACACACACACACACACACACACACACACACACACACACACACACACACACACACACACACACACACACACACACACACACACACACACACACACACACACACACACACACACACACCTAACCCTAACCCTAGCTCCTAACCCTAAACCTAATTCTAACCCTAACACAAATTCTAACCCTAAACCCCCTAGAAATTGCATTTGACCTTGTGGGGACCACGCCCACACACAGACACACACACAGGCACACTCAATAATAAGAGACTATGTCTGCTTAATTAGCACACAGCATACTTCAATTACCACAGTATGGTCTCCATGTGGCTCTTGCCATGGTGCTGCCCTGCTCCTCACTCTCCCTGCTCTCCTGACTGATCAAACCAGACTAATCCCATGTTCATCAATTAGGCCTTAATTTGACTGTCTGACAGGAGGTTCCATAGGTGGAACACCCAGACAGCCAACAGTTATACTGCAGTGGATCTCTTGCTCTATTGTCTCTCTGAAAACACTATTTTTCTCTCTATGTCACTCTGTCTTTCTCCCTCTGAGAGGTGGAGGGAATGCCATTGGCTCAGAGGTGCATCTCCAAACCAATGGTCTCTGACTCTGAGTGACTGAAGTGTTGTTTGTTGTCATCTATTTCTGACCCTCTCTCTCTCTCTCTCACACACACACACACACACACACACACACACACAGAAAGCAGACTTGGCAGTAGCAGGCTTCACCATCACGTCTGAGAGGGAGAAAGTTATAGACTTCTCCAAGCCCTTCATGACGCTAGGAATCAGCATCTTGTACAGAGTCCACCTGGTAAGTCAAACAGATACACCAGAGAGGTTGGGTGTATTGGAGTTCACTAACTGCTGCAATCCTGTTTGTTTTATGGGCTGTGACAATGCATTTCTTTGAGGTTATCAAGAATATCTGAATCTGAAAGATATAATGGATATAATGTCTAATAGAGTTCATAGTTGTACATCACACACATTTACCATTCAATTCTCTGAGGTTCACATTTGTTGCATTATGAACAGCTTAACATTGCAGAGATGATGTGCTGTATAGGGTTGAAAGAGGAACTACGTAATGTAATTTACATTTTAGTCATTTAGCAGACGCTCTTATCCAGAGCGACTTACAATTAGTTAGTGCATACATGTTCATACTGGTCCCCTGTGGGAATCAAACCCACAACCCTGGCGTTGCAAGCGCCATGCTCTACCATCTGAGCTACACAGGACTAGATGTAATAGTAAAGTAATAGTGCCACTCCAACCTGTCCTATATCTCTCTCTGTCTCTGTCTAAGGGGAGGAAGCCTGGGTATTTCTCCTTCCTGGACCCCTTCTCTCCGGCAGTTTGGCTCTTCATGCTGCTAGCCTACCTGGCTGTCAGCTGTGTGCTCTTCCTGGCTGCAAGGTAAGTGCATGAGAGAGCACCACAGTAACCCAGGGCAACAGGAACAGGAAACTAGTGAGGAACTCTGGGATTGTTTGTGCGTTGACACAATTTAATAATAATGACTTACAGTAGTTTATATACACACCAAATTAAAATGCCTTGGTTGAGATAGATAGATGCTGTGTACAGAGGTCCTTATGGTCCTTTCCCTCATCTGCACTCTTAGAAAAAAGTGCTATCTAGAACCTAAAAGGCTTCTTCGGTTGTCCCCGTACAAGAACCCTTTGAAGAACCATTTTTGGATCCAGGTAGAACCCTTTTGGGTTTCATATTGGAGAGGGTTCTACATGGAACCCAAAAGGGCTCTACCTGAAACCAAAAAGGGTTCTCCTATGGGGACAGCCGAAGAACCCTTATGGAACCCTTTTTTCTAAGAGTGTACTCCTCTCCACCCTCTCCTACTCCCAGGTTGAGTCCCTATGAGTGGTACAACCCCCACCCGTGTCTGCAGGGGCACAAGGACATGCTGGAGAACCAGTACACCCTAGGAAACAGCCTGTGGTTCCCTGTAGGAGGCTTCATGCAGCAGGGCTCTGAGATCATGCCCCGAGCCCTGTCCACACGCTGCGTCTCAGGGGTCTGGTGAGTCTGTGTATGTGTGTTTGTGTGTGTGTGTGTGTGTGTGTGTAGATGGGTGGGTAAGTATGTGTCAGTCTGTCTGAGTAAATGTCTCTCTGTCACCCTCTCCTCTGTCATTTCTCTCCCTGTCTATTTCCCCTGACTCTCTGACTCTGTCTCGCTCTCTGTCTCGCTCTCTGTCTCACTCTCGCTCTCGCTCTGTCTCGCTCTCTGTCTCTCTCTCTCTCTCTGTCTCTGACTCTCTCTGGATTTAGAATTATTCTCTATCTCTCTCTGACGGTCTCACTTCTCCCTTTCTTTACCCTCAGTCCTACCTCTCTTTCCCTCTCTCTATCCCCCCTGTCATTCTTACTCTCTCTAACTCTACCTCTCTCTGTCTCTCTCTCTCTTCTCACAGGTGGATGTTTACTCTGATCATCATCTCCTCCTACACGGCCAACCTGGCAGCCTTCCTGACCGTCCAGAGGATGGAGGTGCCCATCGAGTCTCCTGACGACCTGGCCGACCAGACCAACATTGAGTACGGCACCATCCACGGGGGGAGCACCATGACTTTCTTCATGGTACGTCCCGACGCTGGCCCAGGGGGTCTGGGAGTATTTAGAGCAGGCTTTGAATGGAGAATGACTGGTAGGGAGGTGTGTGTCGTTGTTCTACTGACCTGTCTCAGATCGCTCCTATTTCTATGTGTGTGTGTGTGGTGAAGTGTGTGTGTGGTTGAGTACAGTGTGTGTGTAGTTATTTCCCTATTTGCTGGCATGTCTCTGAGCTCCTATTGTGTTCTTTATGGCTGTTAGTGTTAAGTGGCTAATAAAGGATAATCTGTTTAATTATTGAAATATAAATGTACAGTTGAAGTTGGAAGTTTACATACACCTTAGCCAAACACATTTTTGTACAGTTTTTCACAATTCCTGACATTTAATCCTAGAAAAAGTCCCTGTCTTAGGTCAGTTAGGATCACCACTTTATTTTAAGAATGCGAAATGTAGAGAGAATGATTTATTTCAGCTTTTATTTCTGTCATCACATTCCCAGTGGGTCAGAAGTTTACAAACACTCAATTAGTATTTGGTAGCATTGCCTTTAAATTGTTTAACTTGGGTCAAACATTTCGGGTAGCCTTCCACAAGCTTCCTACAATAAGTTGGGTGAATATTGGCCCATTCCTCCTGACAGAACTGGTGTAACTGAGTCAGGTTTGTAGGCCTCCTTGCTCGCACACACTTTTTCAGTTCTGCCCACAAATTTTCTATAGGACTGAGTACATGGCTTTGTGATCATTGCTTTCACCTGGATTCACGTGGGCAGTCTATGTCATGGAAAGAGCAAGTATTCAAAACAAAGGAGATGGTGGTGGACTTCAGGAGAACCAAGGCACAACTGACTGTGGATGGATGTGGAAATGGTTGGGTCATACAAGTTCCTGGGAGTCCATATGGACAACAGGCTGGAATGGGCTGGTAACACCGGGGCCCTGTACAAAAAGGGCCAGAGCCGACTCTACTTTCTGAGGAGGCTCAGGTCCTTCAATGTGTGCAGTAAACTACTGCATACCTTCTACCAGTCTGTGGTGGCCAGTGACATCTTTTTTGCAGTGGTGTGCTGGGGAGCCAACATAAAAGCCGGTGATGCTTCTCGGGTAAATAAGCTGATCAGGAAGGCTAGCTCTGTCCTGGGGATGAGCCTTGACACTCTAGAGGAGGTGGCGGAGAGACGGATTCTGGCCAAACTGCTGGCCATCATGGACAACGTCCCCCACCCTCTGCATACCATGGTTATGACACAGAGGAGCACCTTCAGTCACAGACTGATCCCACCACAGACTGATCCCACCAGGAGGTCCTTCCTGCCGGCGGCTATTAGACTATTTAATGCCTCACTGGGGTGCCGTGCCGTCGGCAACACAGACCTGGAACTGTTGGGGTGTTAGGACCTAGTTTAACAATTGTGCATCCATCCGTGAGTAACTCTGATCCGCAATCACTCATTCACACAGGACTTACTTATTAATTCAGGTCTGTATATACATACTCATGTACAGTTGTTATATCATATCACGTTCAATATTGCAAGTAATTCTTAGACTTAACTTACGTAGTCATTCACTCAGGAATGCATATTAGTATCCTGTCAGTTGTATCTTTTTTTCATTGCTTTTAGTATATCGAATGTGTAATACGTGCATTTATCTGTAATTAAACCCTGCGCACTGAGGACTGTATTTTAAGGGAATTGCTATTATAACCCCAAATTATATTATACACACATTTAGCTATTTAAGTATCTCCTCCTGTCATTTATCTGTACAGTTAATGTAACCATGCAAATATTCACTTACCTGTAAATGTAACTGTATATTTACCTGTAAACTATTATTACCCTCACTCATATCATACGCTTTTTTAGCTATTGAAGTATTTCTCTGCCATCGACCTGTATAGTATAGTTAACCATCCACCAATGCATAGTGTACATATTCAGCCAACCACCCATACTATGCAATGTCTCAGCCAACCACCCATACTATCTATCTATATATCTATCTATCTATCTATCTATCTATCTATCTATCTATCTATCTATCTATCTATCTATCTATCTATCTATCTATCTATCTATCTATCTATCTATCTATCTATCTATCTATCTATCTATCTATCTATCTGTCTGTCTGTCTATCTATCTATCTATCTATCTGTCTGTCTGTCTGTCTGTCTGTCTGTCTGTCTGTCTGTCTGTCTGTCTGTCTGTCTGTCTGTCTGTCTGTCTGTCTGTCTGTCTGTCTGTCTGTCTGTCTGTCTGTCTGTCTGTCTGTCTGTCTGTCTGTCTGTCTGTCTGTCTGTCTGTCTGTCTGTCTGTCTGTCTGTCTGTCTGTCTGTCTGTCTGTCTGTCTGTCTGTCTGTTTTGCCACAACTTTGGAAGTATGCTTGGGGTCATTGTCCATTTGGAAGACCCATTTGGGACCAAGCTTTAACTTCCTGACTGATATCTTGAGATGTTGCTTCAATATATCCACATAATTGTCCTTCCTCATGATGCCATCTATTGTGTGAAGTGCACCAGTCCCTCCTGCAGCAAAGCACCCCCACAACATTATGCTGCCACCCCCTTCACAGTTTGGATGGTGTTCTTCGGATTGTAAGCCTCCCCCTTTTTCCTCCAAACATAACGATGGTCATTATGGCCAAACAGTTCTATTTTTGTTTCAACAGACCAGAGGACATTTGTCCAAAAAGTACGATCTTTGTCCCCATGTGCAGTTGCAAACGGTAGTCTGGCTTTTTTATGGCGGTTTTGGAGCAGTGGTTTCTTCCTTGTTTGGCCTTTCAGGTTATGTCGATATAGGACTCATTTTACTGTGGATATAGATACTTGTGCACCTGTTTCCTCCAGCATCTTCACAAGGCCCTTTGCTGTTGTTCTGGGATTGATTTGCACTTTTCGCCCCAAAGTACGTTCATCTCTAGGAGACATAACGCTTCTCCTTCCTGAGCGATGTGACGGCTGCGTGGTCCCATGGTGTTTATCCTTGCGTACTATTGTTTGTACAGATGAACGTGGTACCTTCAGGCATTTGGAAATTTCTCCCAAGGATGAACCAGACTTGTGGAGGTCTGTTTTTTTTTCTCAGGTCTTGGCTTATTTCTTTAGATTTTCCCATGATGTCGACCAAAGAGTCTGAAGGTAGGCCTTGAAATACATCCACAGGTACACCTCCAATTGACTCAAATTATATCAGTTAGCCTATCAGAAGCTTCTAAAGCCATGACATCATTTTCTGGAATTTTCCAAGCTGTTTAAAGGCACATTCAACTTAGTGTATGTAATTTTCTGACCCACTGGAATTGTGATATAGTGAATTATAAGTGAAATAATCTGTCTGTTAACAATTGTTGGAAGAATTACTTGTGTCATGCACAAAGTAGATGTCCTAACCGACTTGCCAAAACTATAGTTTGTTAACATGAAATCTGTGGAGTGGTTGAAAAATGTGTATGTAAACTTCTGATTTCAACTTTATGTATATATACTCAGCAAAAAAAGAAACGTCCTCTCACTGTCAACTGCGTTTATTTTTCATCAAACTTAACATGTGTAAATATTTGTATGAACATAACAAGATTCAACAACTGAGACATAAACTGAACAAGTTCCACAGACATGAGACTAACAGAAATTGAATAATTGGTCCCTGAACAAAGGAGGGGGGGGGGGGGGGTCAAAATCAAACGTAACAGTCAGTATCTGGTGTGGCCACCAGCTGCATTAAGTACTGCAGTGCATCTCCACCTCATGGACTGCAGCAGATTTGCCAGTTCTTGCTGTGAGCACTGATGGAGGGATTGTGCGTTCCTAGTGTAACTCGGGCAGTTGTTGTTGCCATCCTGTACCTGTACCAATCCTGTGCAGGTGTTGTTACACGTGGTCTGCCACTGCGAGGACAACCCTGGCCACATCTGCAGTCCTCATGCCTCCTTGCAGCATGCCTAAGGCACGTTCATGCAGATGAGCAGGGACCCTGGGCATCTTTCTTTTGGTGTTTTTCAGAGTCAGTAGAAAGGCCTCTTTAGTGTCCTAAGTTTTCAGAACTGTGACCTTAATTGCCTACCGTCTGTAAGCTGTTAGTGTCTTAATGACCGTTCCAGATGTGCATGTTCATGAATTGTTTATGGTTCATTGAACAAGCAAGGGAAACAGTGTTTAACCCCTTTACAATGAAGATCTGTGAAGTTATTTGGATTTTTACGAATTATCTTTGAAAGACAGGGTCCTGAAAAAGGGACATTTCTTTTTTTGCTGAGTGTATATATATATATATATATATATATCTTTTCCTACCCCTCTATTTCTTTCCCCACCCTTCCTTCCCTCCCTCCAGAACTCGCGCTACCAGACATACCAGCGCATGTGGAACTACATGCACTCCAAGCAGCCCAGTGTGTTTGTGAAGAGCACGGAGGAGGGCATCGCCCGCGTGGTCAACTCTAAATATGCCTTCCTCCTGGAGAGCACCATGAATGAGTACTACCGCAAACTCAACTGTAACCTCACCCAGATAGGTGGTCTGCTGGACACCAAGGGCTACGGCATTGGCATGCCACTGGGTGAGAGAGGGATAGAAGGAGAGAGGAAGAGATGGGGTAGATAGAAGGAGAGAGTGAGAGATGGGGTAGATAGAAGGGGAGAGGGAGAGATGGGGTAGATAGAAGGAGAGAGGGAGATATGGGGTAGATAGAAGGAGAGAGGGAGAGATGGGGTAGATAGAAGGAGAGAGGGAGAGATGGGGTAGATAGAAGGAGAGAGGGAGAGATGGGGTAGAAAGAAGGAGAGAGTATTTCACCCAGATAGGTGGTCTGCTGGACACCAAGGAGTGGCAATGGCAATGGCATGCCACTGGGTGAGAGAGGGATGGAGGTATGGGGGGAGAGAGGAATGGAGGTATGGGGGGAGAGAGGGAATGAGGAAGGGAGGTATGGGGGAGAGAGGGATGGAGGGATGGAGGGAGGGTGGTATGGGGGAGAGAGGGATGGGGGAGAGAGGGATGGGGAAGGGATGGAGGGAGGGCGGTATGGGGGAGAGAGGGATGGAGGGAGGGCAGTATGGGGGAGAGAGGGATGGAGGGAGGGCGGTATTGGGGAGAGAGGGATGGGGAAGGGATGGAGGGAGGGCGGTATGGGGGAGAGAGGGATGGAGGGAGGGCGGTATGGGGGAGAGAGGGATGGAGGGAGGTAGGTATGTGGGAGAGAGGGATGGAGGGAGGCAGGTTTGGGGGAGAGAAGGATGGGGAGGGATGGAGGGGGAGAGGTATGGGGGAGAGAGGAATGGAGGGAGGGAGGAATGGGGGTAGAGATGGATGGGGGAGGGAGGGATGGGGGAGAGAGGAATGGGGGTGGGAGAGATGAGGGAGAGATGGATGGGGGAGGGAGCGATGGAGGGAGGTATGGGGGTAGAGAAATAGGATGTCTGCTGGATTTCTTGATCTACTCCATCAGAGAAAGAGATGGGGAGAGGAGAGATGGTAAAGAGGAGAGATGGGAAGAGGAGAGATGGGAAAGAGGAGAGATGGGAAAGAGGAGAGATGGGAAAGAGGAGAGATGGAGAGATGAGAGATGGGAAAGAGGAGAGATGGAGAGATGAGAGATGGGAAAGAGGAGAGATGGGAAAGAGGAGAGATGGAGAGATGAGAGATGGGAAAGAGGAGAGATGGAGAGATGAGAGATGGGAAAGAGGAGAGATGGAGAGATGAGAGATGGGAAAGAGGAGAGATTGAGAGATGGGAAAGTGGAGAGATGGTAAAAAGGAGAGATGGTAAAGAGGAGAGATGGGAAACAGGAGAGATGGAGAGAGGAGAGATGGGAAAGAGGAGAGATGGGAAGAGGAGAGATGGGAAAGAGGAGAGATGGGAAACAGGAGAGATGGAGAGAGGAGAGATGGGAAAGAGGAGTGATGGGAAGAGGAGAGATGGGAAAGAGGAGAGATGGGGAAAGGAGAGATAGGAAAGAGGAGAGATAAGAAGAAGAGATTGGGTGAGAATGGCGGTGAAATGGAGGGAGGATGGGAGACAGGGAGAGACGGGGGAGTGATACAACCCACAACATATGGATTAGAAGGTGAGGAGACCTTAAGCCTTTTAATCCCCTCTTCCTCCCTCTTTCCTCTCGTTGTCCCAGGCTCTCCGTTCAGAGAGGAGATCACTATGGCCATCCTGCATCTGCAGGAGAACAACAGGCTGGAGATCCTGAAGAGGAGGTGGTGGGAGGGAGGACAGTGCCCTAAAGAGGAGGACCACAGAGCCAAGGGTTAGTACACTACTCTGTTTCCAATGTCTTTGCAGCTTTTTATTTATTTTATTATTATTTTTATTTTATTTCACCTTTATTTAACCAGGTAGGCCAGTTGAGAACAAGTTCTCATTTACAACTGCGACCTGGCCAAGACAAAGCAAAGCAGTGCGACAAAAAAAAAAACACAAACGTACAGTCAATAACAGAATAGAGAATCTATATACAGTGTGCAAATGTAGTGCAAAATGCTAGGAAGGTAGGACAATAAATAGGCCATAGTGGCGAGATGATTTACTATGGTGACCAGCGAGCTGAGATAAGGTGGGGATTTTCCTAGTAAGGACTTGTAAATGACCTGGAGCCACAGGTCGCAGTGGTGGGTGGTATATGGGCTTTGGTAACAAAATGGATGGCACTGTGATAGATTACAGCTTTGTGTCCCAACTAATGTCTGTGAGTGTTCTGAATGTTCGAATGTAAGATGTGAGACTACCAGGGTCTGTGGTTTTGTGTGTGAGTGTGTAACTGTTCTTTATTATATCAGAGGTATATTGGTGGTACTGTATGTGTGTGTGTATTAACCATCCTACCTCTCCTCCACAGGTCTGGGCATGGAGAACATTGGGGGTATCTTCGTGGTGTTGATCTGTGGCCTCATTATCGCTGTGTTTGTGGCCATCATGGAGTTTGTGTGGTCGACGCGCTGCTCTTCAGAGACAGACGAGGTACGCCCACACTCCTGCCCTCACCGACACCACAGACCCACCCTAGTAGGTCCCCATGGCAACACACCAACCCTGACTCCCCATCTTTTGTCGTGCAGCGAGTGTGTGTTTGTTGGGCTGCCTCTGCCACTGTGCGTGTGTGTTTGAATATGTGTTCGTCGGGCTGCTTCTAGCACCATTTGTGTGTGTGTATGTTAATCAGTGTGTGTCTAGTCTGTGTTTCACTGTTGCTGTGTATTGTGCATGGGTGATGAGGGCTGCTATTTTTACAACTAAACCTCAAATAAAGCAGGACAGAGTTCTCCTGTAAACACAGATCAGGGTCCAGTCGCATGTGTTGTGATGTTGTGTGAACCTACTTGTTTTGGCATGCTATAATACTAGTGTTGGTGTTTGACCGCGTGAGAGTGTTTTGACTGTGATCAGAAAGTGTTCATATTTAGTACATGGTGTGGATAAGCCAATATTGTGATGCCAATATTTGCTTGCATAAGAAGCAGTGTGTAATGATTTCCCTGGCATTAAATGTCATGATGTATCTTCTTTTACATGCCTCACATGTATGCTGGTACTCTTCGTTTCCATTCTTTTACATGCCTCACATGTATGCTGGTACTCTTCGTTTCCATTCTTTTACATGCCTCACATGTATGCTGGTACTCTTCGTTTCCATTCTTTTACATGCCTCACATGTATGCTGGTACTCTTCGTTTCCATTCTTGGATCACTCTGTGTGTCTGCCGCAACTGTCATTCTGTCAATCAGTGTCTGTTTTCTGATAATGAATACTGTTTCTGTTTGTGTAAGAGTATTATTTATCATTGTTATGGTTTTGTAGATTAGAATATTCCATAATGTCTATGTGTCCTTGGAACTTTTTGTGCAAGTGTGTGATGCTGTTGGGATCTTAAGAGGTGTGTATGTGTGTTTGGGTGTGTGTGTGTGTGTGTGTTGTTTGTCTACATGCACCTCAGTTTGCAGGCCTGCCTGTTTGTTCATAGTTCATTATGTACCATTATATATAATGTATAATGAACACAATGTCATTTGTTTGGGTTGTATTAACTCTCTCTGCTCTTTGGATATTCTCCAACCTCTATCCATCTCTACATCTCCCCTCATTATCTCCAAATAATTTCTATTCATTGCCACTTTCATTACCATCCCTCCATTTCTACCTTTCTATACCCTCATTCGGTCCTCCTCTCCTCCGACCATCTCTTTTACTCCACCTCCACCTTGTTTCTGCTTTCCTTCTCTTTTTTGCTTTCCCTCTTTCTTCCTCCTGCCTTCCTACTCTCCCCCCTCTCTATCGCTCTCTTCCTACTTTCCCCCGTCTCTATCTATCTCTCCCTTTGCCTTCTCTCTTTTTCCCCTCTGTCTATTTTGATTTTGTGGCCCCCTATTGTCCCCTTTCCGTCGTCCCTCTCTCTCTCTCTCTCCTCTGTCCTCTCAGGTGTCTGTCTGTCAGGAGATGCTCACAGAGTTCCGAAACGCTGTCTCCTGTAAGAAGAGTTCCCGTTCCCGTCGTCGCCGCCCCCTGGGCAACTCCGCGGCCCTCCGCCACCCCACCCGCATCACCCTGGGGGCCCAGCGGCCACTCCGCCTCGTACGGGAGATGCGCCTTAGCAACGGCAAGCTCTACAGTGGCTCGGGACCCCTGACTGGTGGAGCAGGGGGGCCAGGAGGGAGTGTAGGGGCGGAGGGAGGTCCCTCAGACATGGGCCCCGGGCCACAGCGACTCCTGGAGGACCCTCTGGGGGCCAACACCACCCCTCCTCACCCGCCCCAGCCGCAGGCCCCCGTGGCGCTCCCTCGCAGCTGCACGCACGTCAGGATCTGCCAGGAGTGCAGGAGGATCCAGAGCCTGGGGTCAGGGATGGGGTCCACGAGGATCCCACCCTCATCTGCACCCCTGCCCCGCCTGCCACCTCCTCCTCCCCCCTCCTCCTCCAACACAGACAGCGAGGGGGGAGGGGGGTCCAGCCCCTGGCGGCTCCCCCACAGCACCCCTGTACCCTGCCTACCCATACCACCCCCACAGAGCAGCACCAACACAGACCTTCTGGGGGAGCAGGACTAAGACTGATGGACTAGGAGGGGCTGGAGGGTATATGGGGGGCAAGTTAACAGTGACTTAACTGATGTTTGAGCTGCTCAGTGACGCACTATTCTGTGACCCTCCGTACATTGGCCTCCAGGAGGGAACTACAGGGAGAAAAGGAGGGAGAAAGAGAGGGAGAGAATTAGAGGGCACAAGATGTTGTGAGACGTGTGATGAAGCAAGGAAAGGATATATTTGCACAGATACCAAAAGACACACCCATACTGAAGGAGAAAGACAGAGACTTCCTTGGTCTCCGGCGCGCTGCCCAGCTGGTTCTGATGTTAGCCCAGTCTGTCCCAGAACCATGCTCTGCAGTGTTCTGGCTTTGTGATTTACTTGAAGAAGGCTGCTCGGTTCTTATCTTGACTTACCAGTGGACCAATCAGGACTCAGCTACACTGGATAAAGCAGTCAGGTAACGCACATCATTTGAGAGAGAAAAAGGAGAGAGAGAGGAAGAGGAGAGAGAGAAAGAGGAGAGAGAAAGAGGAGAGAGAAAGAGGAGAGAGAGAGAGGAAGAGGAGAGAGAGAGAAAGAGGAGCGAGAGAGAGGAAGAGGAGAGAGAGAGGAAGAGGAGAGAGAGAGAGGAAGAGGAGGGAGAGAGAGAAAAAGGAGAGAGAGAGGAAGAGAGAGGAAAAGGAGAGAGATGAAGAGGAGAGAGAGAGAGAAAAAGTAGAGAGAGAGAGAGGAGAGAGAAAAAGGAGAGTGAGGAAGAGGAGAGAGAGAGAGAGGAAGAGAGAGAGAGAGAGAGAGAGAAAAAAGAAAAGAGAGAGGAAGAGGAGAGAGAGGAAGAGGAGAGGAAAGAGAGAGGAAGAGGAGGGAGAGAGGAAGAGGAGAGAGAAAAAGAGAGAGAGAGAGAGAAGAGGAGAGAGAAAAATGAGAGTGAGAGAGGAAGAGGAGAGAGTGAGTAAGAGGAGAGAGGAAGAGGAGAGAGAGAGAGGAAGAGGAGAGATAGAGGAAGTTAGAGCGAAAGAGGAAAGAGAGAGGAAGAGGAGGGAGAGAGAGAAAAAGGAGAGAGAGAGGAAGAGAGGAAGAGAAGAGAGATGAAGAGGAGAGAGAAAAAATTGAAGAGAAACAGATAAGGTAAAGGAGGACTCCACTGTATCAGAAAGACAAATCCCTAACTGAACTACTTCCATAATGAGATCTATCCTGATCTGGTCATTCTGGGCAGCATCTTGCTGGGGGCTTGGCCCTGCTGCCGGGAGGCTGGGACTAAAGCTTCCCTGCTCTACATCACATTGAGCTGGCTGTCTGCAGCACAGACGGCTGCCAGAGCTCCACACTGAGCTCCCCACCACCCTGATTCCTCTCATTACAGCCTGTGGAGCTTAAGATCTGGCAATTATTCCCCTTTAATAACTAATAGCCACCCAACGACTACGGATGAGACTGAGGTCATTGATTCATGTTGTAAAAATATGACGAGGGGAATAATGTTACAGGGTTCAAGTGAGTTCTTTTCTGGGTCTCTGAAGCCTTTCTGAGTCTTTCTGCTGCCTCTCTCACACATACACCACATATCACACGCACACACACCCTAATAAATACATAATTATCTCTGTGGTCTTCTCTTGGACCCACAGGGCAGAAGTGAGCCAGACACAGCTGCATAGGTCACCACATAGTCTGTGAGCTCCCTCTAGTCTCAACTCAATGCTGTGAAACCATTGGATGGCTTTGTTCCAACACACTTCATTATACCTCCTTTCTTCGTCTCCTTTCCTACACAACAGCTGATCTTATAGGCCTGGACAGGTGAAAAGCACTGGTGGATCTCTATCCTGTCCTTTCACCTATCAGTGGTGAAGAAGGAAAGGAGATAAGGAAAGGAAGACCTTTGAGTATTGGGACATATATGAATGTCAGGGGGAGGGAGGGGTGGCCAAAGTGAATCGGAGGGTTGTCTGAGGGGAGTGTTCACTCAACAAAACAAACAAATCTTTTTTTGTTCTCTCTGTTATTTTTTCATATTTCTATACTAGTGCTAAATGGATTATTAAAAGAATGATGTTGAATATAATAATGATTAAATTGTTGTTGTTGTTATTATTATTATTATTATTCCTATTGAAGTACAGGTCTATAGGTGGATTCTGCTGTTTGGTGGAGGGGGACAGGGGTGGGTTGATAGAGGTGAGGGGTGGGGTGACGGGTACCTCTTCATAGCAACCACCTGGTGTTAACACACACACACAAAAAAACTTGTTTCGAATAAAAAAAAATAATATTCAAACTGTCCAAGCTGGCATGATGTATCGTCTGTACCTGCAGTGTTAAAGTGTGTGTCTGCGCACACGCTTGCGTGTATGTGGGCACTTGTGTGTTTGTCTGTGTGTGTGCACATGTGTTTGTGTGTGTGACAATTTGTCCTCTATTGATTGTTTCTCAGTCTCAGGCTGAGCACCTAGTTGTTTGTGTGATATCCATCTGATCACCTAGTTGTTTGTGTGGTATCCATCTGATCACCTAGTTGTTTGTGTGGTATCCATCTGAGCACCTAGTTGTTTGTGTGGTATCCATCTGATCACCTAGTTGTTTGTGTGGTATCCATCTGATCACCTAGTTGTTTGTGTGGTATCCATCTGATCACCTAGTTGTTTGTGTGGTATCCATCTGATCACCTAGTTGTTTGTGTGGTATCTATCTGATCACCTAGTTGTTTGTGTGGTATCCATCTGATCACCTAGTTGTTTGTGTGGTATCTATCTGATCACCTAGTTGTTTGTGTGGTATCCATCTGAGCACCTAGTTGTTTGTGTGGTATCCATCTGATCACCTAGTTGTTTGTGTGGTATCCATGTTAGCTGGGTCGTTCCACTGACAGTGCCTTTTGGGTAGTGTAATAACTATTGATTTCACCTCATTTTAACATTCTTTCATAAAGAGCACATGTTCAACTTCATAACAAACATGTTTTCCCATCTCCAGAGGTTAAAATAAGAACAAATACTATAAAAACGTGACATTTAATCTTAAACCAGCCAAGCTTGCTGTTGTCAACAGGGAGGGGTAATTGAATGTACTTGTTTTTTTATTTGTATTTATTTATTTGCACACGAAAATGCTAAACAAGTTTAAAAGGCAAATGAAAAGAACACGTAAAAGAGAGGTAAAAAACCGTGAGGCTTGTAGGCACCTACCCCTTTCAAATCTTCGTAAAAAAATATTTTATAGAAGTATCCAACATTTTTAAGACAGATTAGTTCAGAACTTTGTTTTTTTATGTTATTAAACAACAAATTGACCTATGTCGGTTCAATTTTTTAAATTCCATTTAGTACATTTTTTTTTGTGAGCCCAATGCGCCGTTTCAAAGTCAAGAACTACAGTATGTGAGTGTCGGCTAAATGACCATAATCCATTGTGCCTGTTGTTTCCGGCTTGGACAATTTTTCTTCTTAAAATGTGATTCTAAAGCTAACCTTAACCACACTGCTAACCTTCACCTTAAGCCTTATGCCTAACCCTCACTTTAAGACCAAAAAAGCTATTTTTTTATTTTTATGAATTTGTACAATATAGCCAATTTTCACTTTGTGGCTGTGCTAACTAATGGAAACCAACAGACAGATACACTTTTACACCTGCTACTTTAGATATACATAGACCGCATAAGAGGGGAATGTAAACACAATGACTAGAGGGATAGAGACAGTTTGTGAAAGTATGCCTTATCTACACTATAGCTACAGTATGGACAACTACAAAAGTCTTCTTAAAGCTCTCCAAAACATTGCTGGACTGAATTTAGCTGGGTTTAAGTAAAGACTACTTCCCCTTTCCTTTCCCTTTCTTTATTTTATTTAACTAGACAAGTCAGTTAAGAACAAATTCTTATTTACAATGACGGCCTACCTACAGGGTCTGGAGCAAATTAGGGTTAAGTGCCTTGCTCAAGGACACATCGACAGGTTTTTCACCTTGTACAGCCTTTCTGTTATGGGCCCAACGCTCTAACTACTAGGCTACCTGCCGCCCTGGAGGACAACGCCATGCTGACTTACGTCTTTGCATGTGTGGGTAGGGTGGGGCTAAGACTTAAGTGGGTGTGAACTATGCTGAATGGCTGTAAACAAAGAAGGGCTTTCTAGGTGTGAAAATCTCTAAATCTTTCAAAGGGCATTTTCTCATACTTATCTCCAAAGTGACATAACAAGTTTATCAACTTTTAAAGCAGGATAACTTTCCCATATTTCCTTCAACTACAATATATGATATACCTTTTTGCAGCTCAGTCTGTACTTTTATAAAAATAAGCAAATCCCTTACAATCACTTACATTTTGAGAGTAACAATTATAACAGGTCATTTCGTGTGATGTGACAACAGGTAAAAACACAGAATGTACATATATCCTATGTATAATTTGGGATGTCTAGGCATTTTTCTAATATTGTATACTATAAGTGTTGAACGATAGAGAATTTGGACATAAATCAATCTCAATCTGCTAGCTTTACTCTGGGCAGACACAAGAGAGGATAATGTCTATCATGTTCTTGATGATAATAGGTGGTGGGTGGATGGCATGGGGGAGGTGGCGAGCAAGGTTAATCTCCCAGGCATCTATCAGCAGAAAATCCAGACCCCTGAACATGGCCCTGAACACCCCGTTCAGCTGCATTGAGAACCAGTCACTATTGTACAGGCTCACCGTCGGGTCCAGGGCTGGGAGATTGGCCGAGCGCAACACTACCAGGGTCCCCTGAGCCCGGAATAGAAGCCGCACCACCGCCTGCCGAATGTGGCGTAGTCTGCGAATGTAGACCTGCACAGGGAAGGTGCTGAAATGGGACCATATGCTGATACACACCACAGTGTTTGGCCCACCAGTCAGGCCATCCAGCTCGTTAGCTACATAGCGCATCTCACTGGCGATGACAGTGTTGAAGCGGATTGGAGGACCGTGCCAACAGTACTTCAGCAGGATGTTGTGGGTGCTGTCCACTGCCAAGTAGGGCCCCACATTCTTTAGACTGTAAAGATCCTTTAGCGCTGTCACAAAGAGAGAGAGTTGTGATTTGGACAGACAGAAGAGAGAGTTAGAAATCACCTGAGGCAGCAAAGAGTGAGAGACTTCAAGATAGACCATTAGGAACTCAAACCACTGTCTGACAGTAGAGTCTCCATACATGTACACCACCTTGCCCTTCAGACACTGAGTGGCAGACGAGACATTAAACTGGCGCATCACACCACTGCCCAGAGTTTGCCATGACCCTGGGAAGTAATACCCGGAAGGAATGATCCTGGTAGACTCTGTCTTCATGCTGCTTCTCTCCACGTCTTTGTCTGAAAGAGGAAAGCAAGCATCTTGCACCAGCTAGCATCATCACTTTACAGGCAATAGAGGTGCTAGTGCTTTCCCACCATACACTACTGTAGATGCAGTAGTGGGCTGGAGTACTGTCCTGTACACCCAGAAGCTGTCCAGGGTTGAAGTATACAGCCACAAAGCAGAGCATAGCAGCTAGTAGGCCGCCAGCTAGTGTGAAAAATGTTTTTTTTTTTAAACACACACAGTTGCACTGTGGTATCTCCTTGCTCTCCTACCTTTTTTTCTCAGGCAGCACAGTGGCACTGTCAGACCCTGAAGGATGAATGTGAACTTTGATGTTTACAGCACTGAGTACAAGTGGGAGAGATAATCATATTTTAATGTTAAATAAACACATTGCAGCAAGCAATCTGATACAATGTGATTCAATTAGACACACTTTCACTCACATACTGTACCACTCACTAACCTCTGAAAGAGCAATGCCTCTTTGTTGAAGAGCAGATGGTTCCCATAGGGTCCCCTGGCGTGGTTGATGCGTGTGTCACAGCTCAGCAGCTTGGGCTTGAAGCAGTACCAGGGCCCCCCTGTGTGGGGGTCTGTGTAATTGCACAGCGGCTTCTGGTTTGTCGGCAGACACAGGTTACATACAGTTGTCTGGAACAGTTTTCCAGAGCGGAAAAGACTCTGAAAGGGAATCCGGTCAGGCCGTTCCTCTCGTATCCATCCTAGAACATGAACTGCCTCACTAGGATGGGCCAGTATCACCTCCAGAGTAGGTCCCATTCCTGTGGTCCAGCACCTGTCCTGCAACGCCTGCCCCCAACTTGGAGGAGTGCAGCCGGGCCAGCAAGAAGTCTCCACCATAGCTCTTGGGACGCCCCTGGAAGTCATGCATATGGACCAGAGCCTCCAACTGGTCCCCCACGTGCCACTCTCTCCTGCTCCCTGCTGGCAGGATCACAAATAGGCTGTGTGCCGGGTCACTGGTCTGGTTCAGGGACACATTCACAGAATGGGGCTGAGGTTGTGGCCAGTGAGGGCTCCTGGCCACAGTAGCTCTGGTTGCGGCCCAGAGGGGAAGGGCCCTCTGGGTGGATGCTGCTCCAGAATGTTCATGTCGCTGAACAGGAAGAAGAGGCCTGACAGGGCCAGTAGGAAGAAGATATCGATATATTTGTACAGGCTCCTCCACATGTAGCCCATTCTCTGGCAGTCAGGCTGATGTTGACACAAAGATGCTGGTAAGGGTCAGATACAATTTACTGGGGGGGAGGGGTGGTCCATTATTATTTATTGTTTTGCTTTGGGGAGGGTTGTGTGTTTTTTTTCCTGGTTAACATTGTCTCTTTTGCAGGCTTTACTATATAATTTCTTCAATCCTAGCCACATTTCCTCATCTGCTTGCATGCGCCTCCCCTATATGAAGGTGCTTTGGTACATCTCTTATGCACTATGCTTTTACATGTGCTAACTTTTACTATACCACATGCTAGTAAAGTCTGCAGTCTAACGGTCTATCCTGCCCTCTAGCCACCATTCATAGTGACAATTGTGGTAGGTGGATCGTTTGTCCAATAGGCTAACTAGCAATCATACGACACATAAAAGCATGCAAAGCTGCATTAATTTTAAATATGAATCGATAAGAACAAATAGGAATAGCTGATATGCAGCTGACAGGACAGGTGCATCATTACGCATGAAAGAACAGTGAAGACATGAAACACACAGCTCTTAAAGCTCCTCTATTGATCTTGTTAAGGGACAATACAATTATCCTAGCTAGACTATAGTAGCCTACAACACCACAGTGAGTACAACATTCTACTCTAGGCTGCAGTGAAAATGTAATTTGAATAATAATGCAAAAGCCCTGTGATTGGAATGTTTCATTCAATTTGGATCAGTTGTGGTTCTACTCTCAACAGTTGATAAGGTCTAGAAAGGCCCAGTAGCAGGCCAGTCTGGCTGTATTTTTACTTCTGATAATAATGTGGCCACATCTGCTCCTAAGTCCAGTTATTCAGGAAAACGTAATGCATGCTCTGCCTCCTCTCCAATCCGAGCGGCTATTCCTCACGCACCTAGAACCTAACTCTTCAATATAGCCTAAATATTGATAATTTAGCTTTATAAGGTATTACCTTTTTATATGTGGCATAAACACAACCAGTCACAATTTTTAATCTGAGGCTACATCACAAGTCTCCTGTAGGCATGCACACATTTATGATTCCAGCATCCTCAAAATGGCTTGACATTAACCTGGTTTCCATCCAACCTTTTTATGCCGTAAAGTACCCTACATGTCGGATAAAAATGCCACTCCATCATTGGAGAGCATGCAGTTCATTAGGCTATAGATTCAATAAGTTATGATGAATTTCACAGGGTGGTGAAAGTGCACAGTGATGAGGTTGATGCTCCTTTAAATAAACATGGAAGGTCTTATTCTGGTGACATGATGATCGATGCTTGGCTGCCATTTGACAGATAAAAATGATCTAGCACTTTTGTCCATAATAATCTCATCATGTAGTAGGCTATACCTGCACTGTATCTGCAAACTGTTGGATAGAGCGCTTGTGCCAATACCAGAGTGGGAGAATTCGGTTTTGTCACACAAAATATTACTTAGGTATACTAAGTAATATTTTGTGTGGCAAAACCATCAGTAGGCATAGAGTTGAAAATGTAATGGAAACCCATTTAACTTGAATTTTTTAATTCAACACATGGGAATTTAACCTCGTTATTTTTTTGTACACTACGTATTTACAGATACTTTAATCTTCAACAAGCAGTGTTGTAAAGTACTTAGGTAAAAATGCTTAAGTACTACTTAAGTCGTTTTTTGGGGTATCTGTACTTTACTATTTATATTATACTTCACTACGTTCCTAAAGAAAATAATGTACATTTTCCCTGACACCCAAAAGTACTCGTTACATTTGGAATGCTTAGCAGGACAGGAAATGGTCCAATTAATGCACTTATCAAGAGAACATCCCTGGTCACCCCTACTGCCTCTGATCACTAAACACACATACTTTGTTTGTAAATTATGTCTGAGTGTTGGAGTGTGCCCCTGGCTATACATTAATTTAAAAAAATAAGAAAATGGTTCTGTCTGTTTTGCTAAATATATTTTAAACCTAATACTTTTTTAAATTTTTCCTCAAGTAGTATTTTACTAGGTGACTCACTTTTACTTGAGTCATTTTCTATGAAGGGATCTTTACTTTTATTTAAGTATGACAATTGGGTACATTGAAGTATAACAAAAGTTAGAGGAAAAAGAGTATGCCTATAGTTAAAAGCCTACAAGGAGAACGCTACTTGCCCTAATGCATAGTGCCAACTGTAAAGTTTGGTGGATGAGGAATAATGGTGTGGGGCTGTTTTTTATGGTTCGGGCTAGGCCCCTTAATTCCAGTGAAGGGAAATCTTAACGCTACAGCCTACAATGACATTCTAGACGATTTTGTGCTTCCAACTTTGTGGCAACAGTTTGGGGAAGGCCCTTTCCTGTTTCAGCTTGACATTGCTCCAGTGCAGTGGCGACCCGTCATTCATGGGGCTGAGCAAGGTTGCCTGTTTTGCATGTTATTTTGGCATTAATACGTGTCCCATATCAGTTTGCAAACAATATAAAAAAAATAAAAAAAATCCTTGAGTTAATAAAGCCTCCATACAAACATGGTCTCTTTTTTGCTTTCTTGAGTAAGGCAGCTCCAAAATGCAGGTGTTTCAGCCTAGTTCAGTGTTTTCTGTGGTGGAGGGGCAGCCAGCGAAATATATGGAGCGTAGGGGTTTGTAATGTTCTCTAGTTACGCCGTGATTGGCTCAGTGTTCTGTCACTCAATGGGACACTACTTCACTGCAAAATCTAAGGGTAGATCTGGCAGTGAAGTAGTGTCCCATTACTGCCATAGAGTTAGATTAGAAGTGCCCATCCAAGAAGGCTCAAGGTCATTGGCGACAGATAAAAAGTCAAATCACGTTATATCTACAGCAACTTTGATTTATTTTGTGGTTTGGAAGGGATCAATGATAACTGCAACCATTGTAAATCAATCAATACTGTAGCAAAGAAAGTAATACTAAGTGTATGTTGTGTAGTAAGCTGTTAGTAGCCCATATGCCTCACCCTAATAATTTGGTCTTTCCCCTCTTCATTTCGCCTACTGTTCTGACTTAGTTTTATTGACTACATCCGTCCTAGCTCGCTCATTAATGTCTTCATCGAAATGATGTATTGCCTCTTATCCGCTTGTTGTCCCCTTATGCCATAGTTTGTACAGTCGTGGCCAAAAGTTTTGAGAATGACACAAGTATTGGTCTCCACAAGGTTTGCTGCCTCAGTGTTGATGATGGCAATTTGCATATACTCCAAAATGTCATGAAGAGTGATCAGATGAATTGCAATTAATTGCAAAGTCCCTCTTTAATCCCCAAAAAACATTTCCACTGCATTTCAGCCCTGCCACAAAAGGACCAGCTGCCATCATGTCAGTGTCTCGTTAACATAGGTGACGAGGACAAGGCTAGAGATCACTCTGTCATGCTGATTGAGTCAGAATAACAGACTGGAAGCTTTAAAAGGAGGGTGGTGCTTGAAATCATTGTTCTTCCTCTGTCAACCATGGTTACCTGCAAGGAAACACGTGCCGTCATCATTGCTTTGTCCAGGTGTGCCTCATGATGAAGTGCAGATGTGCGTAATGATTGGTGCCAGGTGTGCGTAATGATGGGTTGCTAGGGCCGGTGGTTAGTAGACCGGCAACGTTTCTAGAACTGCAAGACCATTGTGTCCAATGGAGGTCAAAAATGCTTTTGGGTCAATTAACTTAAAATGTCATAGGCTGTCCCCCACGACGTCTGGAGTCCAGAAGGGATCTGACAGCATAGGCGGGACCTCCCTTGATGTCCAGAGGAAGCGGAGGGGTGTCGTGGGGGACGGCCTCAGCCAGGGGACCAGGAACCACCGGCCTGAGGAGAGAAACATGAAAAGAAGGTGAGATCCAGTAGTTAGTGGGAAGCTGTAACCTATAAGTCACCCTGACACTGCCTGCCATTCTGTACCTTTCGGACTCTGATCTGTGTAAAGGACCTCTTCCTGCCCTTGACCTGTCGTTTTGCCTGCCCCCTGTCTTTGTAATACAATTTTGTTACTTCGACACTGTCTGCATTTGGGTCTTCTCCTGAAACATAATAGATATTAGAAATGGTTTGGCGGAAAATTGGGATGGTGGAATGCTCACGCCAAACCCAGGAGACCACGGGACTGTCTCTCTGCTCCTGTCGACCTCGTGTTGGGACATATCGGACACTGCTGAAGCTGGTGCCCCTCCTATAATAGGGACAAAGCCCTAGCTGTCTCCGACGGTGTCGCTCAGCCACAGAGAGGCGTGTGACCCCTACCTCCATGGGTTCAGGCTCCGACCCAGATCGGAGCCTGAAAGAGAGAGGTGATGGTGATACCGACGCTCCTGCAGAAGGTTATCCAGACGGATGGACATCACGATAAGTGCGTCCAAGGAGAGGGTGTCATCTCGGCACACCAACTCAGTCTGGATTTCCTCGCGCAATCCTCCTCGGAATAGGGTGTGGCACGCCAGCTCATTCCATCCGCTGGATGCTGCCACTGTCCTGAGGGTTTACGCCACAGTGCTCACCTCTATCTCTGCCCTCTGGTGGATGATCGAAGACCCCCCTGAACCCCTCATACGAATCCAGCTCCTCCTCTCCTCTCTCCCAGATGGCCGTGGCCCATTCCAACGCCCGCCCAGTCAGCAGAGAAATAACCGTGGCAACCATGGACCTCTCAGTGGTGGGGGCTCCCATTTGGTGCACAATGTAGAAGGCGCCCTGTAGTAGGTAGCCCCCACCACTGCAGCCATATTTATCCGGGAGAGACAAACGGGCATCGCTGACCTGGGTTGCTGGATAGACTGATGTGCTGGCTCTCCGGTATGTTCGAGGCGTTGAACACTGCGAAGAACCTCGTCCATAGCTGTCCCCAGTTGTGCCAGCTGGTCGTGGTGTTGACGAAGTAGGTATCCCTGCTCGTTGACCGTCTGGGAGATGTTCGGATTTCCTGCTGCTTCCATTTTTTGAGGCAGTATTCTGTAACGAAGACCCTGGGAGTCAAGAAGAAGGTGCAGGTAGGTTTAATAAAACAACGAACATGGAATGATACAATATGCCTGCCTGTCTGCCTGTGAGTAGAAAGACTCAGAAAGACAGACCTTTCACCATTTTACCCATTGCAACTTTATCACCAACCTTACTGCCTTGAATGTGATGTATTGACTTATGTGCCAATACCCTTGATACAGTGCGTTGGGAAAGTATTCAGACCCCTTGAGTTTTTCCACATTTTGTTACATTACAGCCAAAAATGTATTAAATTGTTTTATTTATTTTTATCCTCATCAATCTACATACAATACCCCATAATACCCCCCCATGGAAATATCACATTTACATTAGTATTCAGACCCTTTACTCAGTACTTTGTTGAAGCACCTTTGGCAGCGATTACAGCCTTGATCTGGGGAAGGGTACCAACAAGATGCTCTGGTCTGATGAAACCAAGATTGAACTCTATGGCCTTAATGCCAAGCGTCACGTCTGGAGGAAACCTGGCACCATCCCTACGGTGAAATATGGTGGTGGCAGCATCATGCTGTGGGGATGTTTTTCAGCGGCAGGGGAGACTAGTCAGGATCGAGGGAAAGATGAACGGAGCAAAGTACAGAGAGATCCTTGATGAAAACCTGCTCCAGAGCACTCAGGACCTCAGACTGGGGTGACGGTTCAGCTTCCAACAGGACAACGACCCTAAGCACACAGCCAAGACAATGCAGGAGTGGCTTCAGGACAAGTCCCTTGATTGGCCCAGCCAGAGCCCAGACTTGAACCCGATCGAATATCTCTGGAGAGACCTGAAAATAGCTGTGAAGTGACACTCCCCTCCAACCTGACAGAGCTTGAGAGCATCTGCAGAGAAGAATGGGAGAAACTCCCCATATACAGGTGTGCCAAGCTTGTAGCGTCATATCCAAGAAGACTCAAGGCTGTAATCGCAGCCAAAGGGGCTTCAACAAAGTACTGAGTTAAGGGTCTTAATACTTATGTAGATGTGATGTTTCATTTTTAATACATTTGCTTTGTCATTATGGGGTATAGTGTGTAGATTGTTGAGGGGGGAAAAACTATTTAATTAATGTTAGAATAAGGCTGAAATGTAACAAAATGTGTTATAAAACAGTTAAGAATTTGCATATACCACTGGATAAGTTGAGAGTATCACAAAACATTACCATTCAAAGGATCTCCAAGAAACAAATGGGAGCATAGATGTACTTGAGTTTTTTTATTTTGACAACAAGACTATAAACTGATCTTAGTTGTACAAATTGGACATCGCCCAGATATAAAAAAGGACCTTATAATAACACTTACCAAAAAACACAAAAATGTTTAAATGAAATGGAAGCAAATTAAATTTTACATCAAAATCAAGGTTGATGGGGTACAAAAGGATTTGACAGCTATGAAAAAAGGAAGCTGTGCAGGCTCTAATTACAATGAATGGTTAATGGCTAGTAAGTTCGGTAACTAAGTACAGTAGTTAGGGGTTCAAGCAGCGAAGCTGTGAAAAAACCCAATTGTGTTTCTTGGCATTCATTATTATTAGCATATTTTCTGTAAGGCCATTTTAGAATGTAAATTCCCTTGGGATCGTAAGGCCTACAGTCGTGGCCAAAAGTTTTGAGAATGACACAAGTATTGGTCTCCACAAAGTTTGCTGCTTCAGTGTTCTTAGATCTTTATATCAATAGTTACTATGGTACACTGAAGTATAATTACAAGTATTCCATAAGTGTCAAAGGCTTTCATGCGGTTAATTAACTTCTGGGCCACATCCTGACTGATGGCAGGCCATTCTTGCATAATCAATGCTTGGAGTTTGTCAGAAGTTGTAGGTTTTTGTTTGTCCACCCGCCTCTTGAGGATCGACCACAAGTTCTCAATGGGATTAAGGTCTGGGGAGTTTCCTGGCCATGGACCCAAAATGTTGATGTTTTGTTCCCCGAGCCACTTAGTTATCACTTTTGCCTTATGGCAAGGTGCTCCATCATGCTGGAAAAGGCATTGGTCATCACCAAACTGTTCTTGGATGGTTGGGAGAAGATGCTCGCGGAGGATGTGTTGGTACCATTCTTTATTCAAGGCTGTGTTCTTAGGCAAAATTGTGAGTGAGCCCACTACATTGGCTGAGAAGCAACCCCACACATGAATTGTCTCAGGATGCTTTACTGTTGGCATGACACAGGACTGATGGTAGCGCTCACCTTGTCTTCTCCGGACAAGGTGTTTTCCGGATGGCCCAAACAATCGAAAAGGGGATTCATCAGAGAAAATGACTCTACCCCAGTCCTCAGCAGTCCAATCCCTGTACCTTTAGCAGAATATCAGTCTGTCCCTGATGTTTTTCCTGGAGAGAAGTGGCTTCTTTGCTGCCCTTCTTGACACCAGGCCATCCTCCAAAAGTATTCGCCTCACTGTCTGTGCAGATGCATTTTGCATTTTGCACTCCAGTATCTCTATTTGCACATCATCATTTGCACATC
The DNA here is from genome assembly GCA_023634145.1 of Thymallus thymallus. Lineage (NCBI taxonomy): Eukaryota > Metazoa > Chordata > Actinopteri > Salmoniformes > Salmonidae > Thymallus > Thymallus thymallus. The sequence goes on from CM042416.1 coordinate 15,041,760, forward strand.
CATCATTCCAGTGTTAATGCTAATCTGTAATTTATTTCACCACTATGGCCTATTTATTGTCCTACCTTCCTAACCTTACTGCATTTTGCACTACATTTGCACACTCTGTATATAGATTTTCTATTGTGTTATTGACTGTACGTTTGTTTACTTCCCATGTGTAACTCTGTGTTGTTTTTTGTCGCACTGCTTAGCTTTGTCTTGGCCAGGTCGCAGTTGTAAATGAGAACTTGTTCTCAACTGACCTACCCGGTTAAATAAAGGTGAAATAAAATAAAATAAAGATGCACTCACACCTGCCTGCTGCCATTCCTGAGCAAGCTCTGCACTGGTGGTGCCCCGATCCCGCAGCTGAATCAACTTTAGAAGACGGTCCTGGCGCATGCTGGACTTTCTTGGGCGCCCTGACGCCTTCTTCACAACAGTTGAACCTCTCTCCTTGAAGTTCTTGATGATCCGATAAATGGTTGATTTAGGTGCAATCTTACTAGCAGCAATATCCATGCCTGTGAATCCCTTTTTGTGCAAAGCAATGATGACGGCACGTGTTTCCTTGCAGGTAACCATGGTTGACAGAGGAAGAACAATGATTTCAAGCACCACCCTCCTTTTAAAGCTTCCAGTCTGTTATTTTGACTCAATCAGCATGGCAGACTGATCTCCAGCCTTGTCCTCGTCAACACTCTCACCTGTGTTAACGAGACAATCACTGACATGATGGCAGCTGGTCCTTTTGTGGAAGGGCTGAAATGCAGTGGAAATGTTTTTTTGGGATTAATTTCATTTTCATGGCAAAGAGAGACTTTGCAATTAATTGCAATTCATCTGATCACTCTTCATGACATTCTGGAGTATATGCAAATTGCCATCATCAACACTGAGGCAGCAAACTTTGTGGAGACCAATACTTGTGTCATTCTCAAAACCTTTGGTCACGACTGTATAATAATCATGGTAGCAATTGAAAGGGAACAGTTTGGAGATAATGGGAAAATTATTAGACCAAAGGTGAGTAGACGAATGCAAATATTACACTGTTGCTCTTGATACATTCTGTAACATTAGACTATTCCTGGAAAATGTGGGGTAGGTGCAACATAAGACAAACAAATGACAAGGGTTTAAGTGAGAGGACTAACTGGTGTCTCCAAGTCGCCACACACCTCTCCAAAGTGTGCATAGTTCCTAAGCAATTTCAATGCACTTTTATGACTCAAAGAAGAGTCTTCAACTATAAGGTACTTTTTTATTATTATTTTTTAGCTCTCCTAGCTGTGCCGCTGAGGAACTAGAGCAAGCACACTTGTAGTCTTTTAATTTGTAATACAACCCTGGAACTCCTCCATCAAACAATTACTATTGTTTACGCAATCCAAAATGGTCCATTATAAATCGCTATCTGGGTCAGGTGGGTATTATTTGATAGCTTGTTTTATTGCCAACATCACTAGTTAAAGTATGATCTTACAGTGTTCGGCTTTCACAATGCAATTCAGAGAAACAGATCGTAATTTTGGCGCGAATAGAAAGGATTCATCGGTGCATTCAGGTGTGTGTGTGATGCGGCAAACTTTCTTCACAATAAACATTGTGTTCAGAACAACCCAGGGTATGATGCCATGCATTTTTGTAACTGTACATCAAACATAGGGATCATAAACCTTGACACTGTGTATGACATGAGTTTATTGATTTGGAAATGTGAATTGCACATTTGGACAGTGATGTTTGGCGTCAAAGCAGTATTTATTATAAACCTCAAAATGTAATCTTTCAAAAATACAGGTGGTGCTCAAGTTCAGAACAGCTATAAGTTCAGAAACCCATACAGCACTGTGAAGCACAGAGAAAGAGCTCTGACGTCATGTTTAGCATGTTTCTTACAGCCGCTACGTTCCAATTTAGTTTGCATACTCAGTTACCATTTTAGTCATTTAGCAGATACTCTTATCCAAAGTGATTTACAGGAACAATTAGGGTTAAGTGCCTTGCTCAAGGGCACATTACAGATTTTTCACCTAGTCAGCAATAGGGATTTTAACCAGAAACAGTTACTGGTCCAACACTCATAACCACTAGGCTACTTACCACCCACATAGCTATATACTGTGGGACTCCCTGAGTGGCTCAAGACACAGTGAGGTGGATTAGTTAACATTAGAAACCCGAACTGCGAACAATATGTGTGTTAAAACTATACAATCACTGACATCAAAATAGTACATATACCAATCTTCACTGCTGCCACTGCTAATATTACATTTCAGCCTGTCCACTTCTGTAGTAAGCTGTGTGAAACTTTTTCTGGTTATCTGGATTGCCTGAAGATTATGATCACCATGTTTAAAACCCTTTTGTGTGAGCGTGTGCACGTGTGCGTGCATGCAGGTGTGTAGGACGGGTTATATTTGGATTACCTCTCACTCAGAGATGACAATCAGTGTTAAAAGCACTGCTAGCACAATCCTAGTGACAGACCCCACTTACAACGTTACTGATGATGGTGGCTCTTCTGAAAACACAATATGGCCTGGTTACACATACAGCCTTGATTTCCCACACCATCTCTTGTTTTTTAGTACATGCGGGATGGATTACTAGACAGGAGCATTACAAATAATCTCAAGAATGATAAATAAATTATAAATAACATTTGTTTAATAGGATAACTCACATTACCCTTGGGAGTTACTGACACACAGCACAGTGAGGATGGTTGTTTCTTCGGCCTTCTTCACATCTTTTAGTGGCGACTAAGGAATGTAAGACTTAAAGTCTAAGGAAGCGATGTATAGGATAAATACTTTACGAAGTTGATGTCCTGTCCACTGTTGTTCGAAGCTGTTTGTCTGTCCTTTATAACCATAGAGGTAGATAGACACTTGCACCAAAATCTGTTATAGCAAGTCAGCGCTATTGAGGGCTTTCACCATTTGAAGTAATCAGCTAGATGGGAATTGCTATGGGTTGAGAAAGGATCACAGAATTCCATCCAGGTCAACAGGAGGGGTCAGCCAATGAGTGATACTCCTGGTCAAACATTGCATAACTGAAGGTGGCAGTTCATCCTTAAGAGTCGATTGATGCACCCGTGGGTTTCATACATGAAGCCATTGATAGAACCCTTTTTGGTTCTATAAGGAACCTTTTTTTTTTTTACTATGGTCAGTATGGCTGCTGCAAATTTGTCAACATAACTCGTTATTGATAATACAGTAGGCTTATATACTGTAGGGGGTCATAAATGTTCTTATTATAGGTTGATTCACATAAATCATTTCAGGCTGGTTTTCATTTGCAGCTTCTTTCCACAACAAATAAATTGATGCACTGAACAACAGCCCATCCAGAACATACTGTTCCACTCTGTCCTGCCTCCACTATCCTTCTCCATCCAGAACATACTGTGCCACTCTGTCCTGCCTCCACTGAGTCTTCCTCACTGTTGACTGTAAGTGAGTATGAGGGGTAAATAATTCTGATGGGGATTAAGTTCATGTTCCATAAGCAAACACAGGCACAGTAACCTCAGTGCCAATATAATTATATCACTTACTTACTATTTATATAATTATCCACAGAATTAAATATAACATTGATATGACATGTTATATATTTACCTATTTAACATTATTTATATGTATATCTATGCTTATCACTTGTTGGTCATATTGTTCTTTTCGTAGCTATTGTTATTAGACAGTTTTCTATAGACAGGTATCCAACAGTCCCTTGACCCACATCAGAGTTGTGTTCATCCACCCACTTCCCAACACACATTTCGCAAACAACACTGACCTCTTGTGGCGAGATTACACATAGCACACATACACAATGAGAAATCAATGATGAATCTGCAGATACTTTTGTTTTTCAACATGTTTACACTTGTATATGTGAATACCTATTAGCCAAAATACACAACCATTGTAAAATACATGTAATTCTTGATACATAGGAAAAGAAGAACTTAATATTTGGTACAGAAACCTTTGTTTGCAATTACAGAGATCATACGTTTCCTGTAGTTCTTGACCAGGTTTGCACACACTGCAGCAGGGATTTTGGCCCACTCCTCCATACAGACCTTCTCCAGATCCTTCAGGTTTCGGGGCTGTCGCTGGGCAATACGGACTTTCAGCTCCCTCCAAAGATTTTCTATTGGGTTCAGGTCTGGAGACTGGCTAGGCCACTCCAGGACCTTGAGATGCTTCTTATGGAGCCACTCCTTAGTTGCCCTGGCTGTGTGTTTCGGGTCGTTGTCATGCTGGAAGACCCAGCCACGACCCATCTTCAATGCTCTTACTGAGGGAAGGAGGTTGTTGGCCAAGATCTCGCGAAACATGGCCCCATCCATCCTCCCCTCAATACGGTGCAGTCGTCCTGTCCCCTTTGCAGAAAAGCATCCCCAAAGAATGATGTTTCCACCTCCATGCTTCACGGCTGGGATGGTGTTCTTGGGGTTGTACTCATCCTTCTTCTTCCTCCAAACACGGCGAGTGGAGTTTAGACCAAAAAGCTCTATTTTTGTCTCATCAGACCACATGACCTTCTCCCATTCCTCCTCTGGATCATCCAGATGGTCATTGGCAAACTTCAGACGGGCCTGGACATGCGCTGGCTTGAGCAGGGGGGGGGGCTTGCGTGCGCTGCAGGATTTTAATCCATGACGGCGTAGTGTGTTACTAATGGTTTTCTTTGAGACTGTGGTCCCAGCTATCTTCAGGTCATTGACCAGGTCCTGCCGTGTAGTTCTGGGCTGATCCCTCACCTTCCTCATGATCATTGATGCCCCACAAGGTGAGATCTTGCATGGTGCCCCAGACCGAGGGAGATTGACCGTCATCTTGAACTTCTTCCATTTTCTAATAATTGCACCAACAGTTGTTGCCTTCTCACCAAGCTGCTTGCCTATTGTCCTGTAGCCCATCCCAGCCTTGTGCAGGTCTACAATTTTATCCCTGATGTCCTTACACAGCTCTCTGGTCTTGGCCATTGTGGAGAGGTTGGAGTCTGTTTGATTGAGTGTGTGGACAGGTGTCTTTTATACAGGTAACGAGTTCAAACAGGTGCAGTTAATACAGGTAATGAGTGGAGAACAGGAGGGCTTCTTAAAGAAAAACTAACAGGTCTGTGAGAGCCGGAATTCTTACTGGTTGGTAGGTGATCAAATACTTATGTCATATTTAAAAATCATACAATGTGATTTTCTGGATTTTTGTTTTAGATTCCGTCTCTCACAGTTGAAGTGTACCTATGATAAAAATTACAGACCTCTACATGCTTTGAAAGTAGGAAAACCTGCAAAATCGTCAGTGTATCAAATACTTGTTCTCCCCACTGTATATGTACTACACCCAATTTCAGAGTCATTTACAAAATCCCTACATGGAGCAGGGTTCAATTCATGAGATGAATAAAACATCTAATTCCATTATTTTATTGGAATTTCAGTTCATCTTCTGCATCCTATATAGTCCACTACTTTTGTCCAGAACCATGTAGGTAGTGGATTAGGAGTCAACAAGCATAACAGGATCACTCAAACTTCCTCATTTCAGGGGAAAGACCTGCTGTTACATCTGTTACATACATAATGTGATTCAGTGTGGGAGGTTTCTAAGGGAAAGTTGATTCAAATGAGTAAGACTTTAACTGGTATGTGCAATTTAAGCATATACAATTTGTCCTCGTGTCTCAGTGTACTGTTGCCTGTTCTATATTACTTTGAGCAATTAGGCATGGCTGGATGGCTGAGGTGTACAAAGACCACTGTCTCATCAGAGGTGGAGTACAGTAATGTCTAATCTCCTTGGCTGGTCATCCAGTGGTTGGTTGTGTCCATGTTTACTTGATTAAGGTGTAAAACTTGATGGGTGAAGTCCAGAGCCAACTGAAGATATGTAGTTGAGATCAGCTGTTCTCTGAGTCAGGGAGAGAGAGAGATGGAGAAATGGAGACCGAGGCAACTATAAAACTATAAAACAATCATAATCATAACGAGGGTGCAATAAAAAGTTCACTTACCACTTTATACTTTTATCGTATATGTTGGACCCCTGGTAAAGACAGAACAAGACACACAGAGTACGTTTGTGTAAATCATCTATAGCTACTACTGTAGGTAGGTTATTCAGGGGTGAGTGGTACATCAAAGATTGTGTATCGGAGAGTGCTCCTTTTCATTTCAGCTATAACAAAATGCTTCAATGCAGCAAGGTGCCAGCAAGGCGCCAGCAAGGTCCCAGCAAGGAGCCAGCAAGGCGCCAGCAAGGTCCCAGCAAGGAGCCAGCAAGGTGCCAGCAAGGTCCCAGCAAGGTGTCAGCAAGGAGCCAGCAAGGAGCCAGCAAGGTCCCAGCAAGGTGCCAGCAAGGTCCCAGCAAGGTGCCAGCAAGGTGCCAGCAAGGTGCCAGCAAGGTGCCAGCAAGGTGTCAGCAAGGAGCCAGCAAGGTCCCAGCAAGGTCCCAGCAAGGAGCCAGCAAGGTCCCAGCAAGGTCCCAGCAAGGTGCCAGCAAGGTCCCAGCAAGGTGTCAGCAAGGTGCCAGCAAGGTGTCAGCAAGGTGCCAGCAAGGTGCCAGCAAGGTGCCAGCAAGGTGTCAGCAAGGTCCCAGCAAGGTGCCAGCAAGGTCCCAGCAAGGTGCCAGCAAGGTCCCAGCAAGGTGCCAGCAAGGTGTCAGCAAGGTGCCAGCAAGGTGTCAGCAAGGTCCCAGCAAGGTGCCAGCAAGGTGTCAGCAAGGTCCCAGCAAGGTGCCAGCAAGGTCCCAGCAAGGTGCCAGCAAGGTCCCAGCAAGGTGCCAGCAAGGTGTCAGCAAGGTGCCAGCAAGGTGTCAGCAAGGTCCCAGCAAGGTCCCAGCAAGGTGCCAGCAAGGTGTCAGCAAGGTGCCAGCAAGGTGCCAGCAAGGTGTCAGCAAGGTGTCAGCAAGGTGCCAGCAAGGTGTCAGCAAGGTGCTAGTAGGGTGCAATACTACTTACAGTGTCATTGTTGGTTTGTCTGGTAAGAAGTTTTCCCTGAGGAAGAACAGTAAAGGACTCAGTCAGTATGCTTACAGATCCACAGTCTGTCACAATGCTGGTATCGCTGTATCTAACTTATACAGGAAATGGTAGGAACCATAGATATACAATATTATAATTGTTTTTTTTACTTTGTGGTGGGAACTCACTCTTGGAGGTGGTTTTGGAGCTCCATTTGTCTTATTTCCTACATACTCATACTCATGTAAGCCTGCAGAAGCTTTGTGGGCATGTGGTGGGTGGAGAGAGAGACAAACAAAATAGCTGTTGACGAAGTTAATAACAAGACAGACTGTCAGCTCAGAAATGTTTGCTACACTCTAAACGCAAACTTCTCTCTCACCTTTGGCTCCTGGTGTGTGGCTGGTGGCTGTAATATGGCTGGTGATTGGTTGTGGTTGCTTGTGATCGTGGGTTCTGTCCTGGATTTGGGTGGCCAGTTCGTGCTCCTCACGTCCTTTGTCAGGGCTGGACATGGAGATGTCCTCTGTCTGGGATGGTCTGCTTGGTGTGTCTGTATCTGCTGGACATCACAGATGATAAAGGACAACTGTGGTCATCATCTGCAGCACAGATAGGCTCTCCACTCTCATCTCAGTGCATTTATGAATGATATGTCCATACAGTAACTGATAAACAGGTACTAGACTAAAATGATCATGTTTCTTATCTTACCTTTATCTTTGTTGTTCCCTTTCTTGTTCCTAAACAACATACAGAAAACATTTACATTTGGGACTACATATCTATTTACTGCCAAAATGGTCTGCAGAATATTTATACACAAAACCTGAAATCAATGGCTTCCAGTTTTTTTAAACCAGAAGAATAATGACTTATTCGGCGTAACCAACCACAGTGGTTTCATAGACTCACCGATGATGAGTTATGCCGAAATAGAGACCAAGAGCCACAGCAATCACTACCAACATCACAGCGACTGCTATACCTGCTGCTCCCTCTGGGCTTAGGGGTGGAGGGGGTTTATCTGCAACGCACCAACACATGAACGCATTCAATAAACAAAACACAACCTATAGAACAGATGCTGATGTGATGTTGCTAGTTTTTGGCATTAGTTAGCTTTAATGGTGTACATCTAATGGTGACTGTATCAGAGACCAGTACCTTTCACTAACAGACTATGGCCCATAGAGACGACGTGTCCCGTGAGATCATTGCTAGCATCACATCTGTAGTCCCCGCTGTTGTTGTAGCTGACTTTACTTATGATGTATCCAGCTTCATGTACACCTGTCCGTTGCCCATTGAACAACCAGGTGAACGCAGCAGGCGGTACAGACTGAACTGAGCAGTAAATGAGGGTGTGTGTGTCCACCTCAGCGATGTGTGGGCCCAGGATGGTCTTGGAGTCTGGTCCATCTGTAAGCCCAGGAGCGGAAGACCGTCAGACTGTAGTAGTAAACACAACGTTTACTAACGTAGGATCCTATTTTGAGCAAGTTTGCTACAGCAGGAAAATAATGAATTATTATGTGGTTTATAATTAATGGACATCTTCGTAGGGGTTGCAAAATCTTTCGTAAGGAAAATCTGAAATTTTGAAATGGAAACAGGGTTATCAAATTAAGATCCTACAGCTGTATGATGAAGAGTTTTTCCTGATCACATGACCTGACCAGGAAAAAGTGGTCTCTAAGAACTAGGCATTATGAATGTAATGTCTCATTGGCAAGTTTTCCCAGACACAGTTAAAGGTGCACCGTCCTGCCATTTCCTGGTTGATAAAATTTGAATAGTTTGCCAAATTTCAGTTTATGTGACAAAAAGTATTGTGTAGAGAATCATTGTACCATCTACACCGCTATGAAATATATTTTCCAGAACCAAAAATATAGTATTTTCAGCTGTTTTAAGCTGGTGTACAAAACCGAAAGTAAAAGACGCAAAAATGAAACTTAAGAACAGGAAACATGGAAATAGAGCACATAGAACAGATCTACCACTTCTTAGACTTGAGAATGAGAATGACAGATCTATAGCTCACATTTCTATGTGAAATCTGTGTCTGAGAAACCGACCCATAGAGTATTATATTAGTTATAGACCTTTACTCACAGTTCACTATCACTCCATAGGAGGCCGTAGCAGAGCTGGCAGGGTTGGTGAGTTTACACAGGTATTCTCCGCCGTCGTGTCTCTTCACAGGACTGATGGATACTGTCCTGTTTTCCTCTAAGAAGAATATATTGCCACCAGCAGACAGAGGCTGACCTTCCTTCATCCATTGTATAGCAGTGATGTTCCCAGCAGCCTTACAGGTTAAGTTGGCGGAGCTCACATCAGCAAACAGATGGTTTGGTGGTCCTGTGATGTTGGCATCAGTTACATTCTCTGTAAAACAAGGAGACATAGCCAAAGATGTATGAATATCAAAGACACCACAATGATGATGATGATTTAGATGATTTTGATGGTTTTGATGATGATGATTTTGATGGTTTTGATGATGATGATTTTGATGGTTTTGATGATGATGATTTTGATGGTTTTGATGATGATGATGATGATGATGATGATGAGGTCATGTGAATATCTATTTCTATTTCTAAGACACTGCATCTCAGTGCTAGAGGCATCACTACAGAAAGGTAGTGGTTCGAATCCAGACTGTATCACAACCGGCCGTGGTTGGGAATCCCATAGGGTGGAACACAATTGGCCCAGCGTCTGGCCGGTGTAGGCCGTCATTGTAAATAAGAATTTGTTCTTAACTTACTTGCCTAGTTAAATAAAGGTTCAAACTAAAAAAAAAAGCTTAAAGCTAGAATCCTTATTGCTACATTTGTTGACTTTTAAATTGATGACATGTACCCATTGATTCTTAAATAATGTAACTTCCCACTGGGCACACACTGGTTGAATTAACGTTGTTTCTACCTGAAATTTGAATTGACATTGAATTGACGTCTGTGCCCAGTGGGTTATAAACGCCTCATAAGCTTAGTTCAACAGTCATATCCCATCAGAACCCAAAATATAAGCTTGTTTTACTCCAATGTTTGTAAATAATATAAATGTAAACAAACACTGTATACCCTCAAAACAACTATAATGTTGATATCACTGTATAGCCTCAAAACATGGTTAAAACTATAATGTTGATATCACTGTATAGCCTCAAAACATGGTTAAAACTATAATGTTGATATCACTGTATAGCCTCAAAACATGGTTAAAACTATAATGTTGATATCACTGTATAGCCTCAAAACATGGTTAAAACTATAATGTTGATATCATGGATGGTCAGTCCTTGAATCCATAGCTTTGTCTATGAATTTGAGAGTTGTTCCATTTCACCAGGCCCGTCCCTCAGCTGTTTAACAACCTGAAGCAGGATGACTGCTTTGTTATTGTTTCATTTAAGGATTTTAGCTTTAACTCTCTTTGTCATATCACTTGGACTCACCATACACAGCCAGTGTAGTTGATCCATTGATTGTTTCTGCTGTAGCTATTGTTAAAGCCACTCTGTATTCTCCACTGTCAGCCAGGGTCAGATTCCTGAGCTCCAGAGACCCAGTAGTTTTGTTCAGAGTGATCCTGTCTCCGTATCTAGGCCTTATAGCGTCATCACTGGTAGAGGTTATAATATTGACTCCTCCAACACTCCAGGTTATTGTTATGAACGGCTTGGCTGGTGGACTTAGATTTGTGATGAACATCACTGTCCCTCCTTCTGCTCCATTCACAAGGCCTTGTGGTAACACACCCTGACCGGCACAGAGACCTGCAGAGAATACAGGGCGGCAGAGAGCATGGCCTCAGACAACATACTGTACATGTAGGTACACTCAAACGTTCCATCATTCAAGACCGTTCTAAATGACTGACTCAGAGAACAGTAGGTCCAGTAACAATCACACACCAAAAATAGTCAGACATAGCTAGCTATACGTACGTCGTACACACAACACAGACTGTCTTGCATAGTTGTTCTGTTGTTCAAACAGGAGAATAATTTCACATGGTGTCTGACAAATACATGAATACGTCAACAGAATCAGGCATTATTACTGACAGAGAGTTATCTCCCCTAATTTGTTAATCCGAGTGTAATTATTGTACTCTGCTGTACACTGTAATCTATAGTACAATAATTTAATTTAAATGAAAGGAAAGGAAATTGTAGATGTATAAAACTATCAATGAGTGTAGTTATTGTGCAGTTAGGGCTATGTGCAATTACAAGAGGGGGGAGAACACCATTCAATGTAACTGCACAGTAAATGTACAACTCCAAGAGCTGTAAAGCATGGCCTAGGTAACAACAAGAGGTTTAAATAGACAAAGAAGATATCTGCTTTACCTGTGAGTATGGACAGAGTGAGAGAGATGGCTACTGCAGTTTCCATTGCTGTTGGAATACTCTGTTCTGTTCCAGATTTAGAGTGCGCTTCTAGTACACTCACAGTAAGATGCTATGCAATAGGCTGAGGTACTATCTTTTAGAGCTGCTATGCAATAGGCTGAGGTACTATCTTTTAGAGCCTCCAGCCAGGTGACAAGGAAGTTCCCCATTTACCGTCAGTCACATTGCAGTGACCTTTGTATCGGTTCAGGTAATGGACCTATAATGTTGTTATTTAGATACAGATATTTATGGTTTACTTTACATGAAGGATTACGGTAAAATGGATAATGATCTGCATGGCAGGTACACAAACACCTTTTCCTAACATCGCCACTCATAAATGTGATCCGCCATTCAGGATTGGGCCTTGCTGTGGACCATGATGCGGAGTGAACTTAGGACACACACTTAGGGAGACATGGATGAGGACCAAAACTACAGCTTTTAATGAATCCAATAAACAGGCTATTGTTTAGTCGGCAACCCAAACATGAACAACCCAAACTTTAACTACAAACAAGTTGTGGCTCTTATACCTTTATTCAGTCTTTACCTAGACAGCCAGACCCTTAATTTGGCAATTACTCACATTTGTTAGACAATTTTATGTTTTTGGTAACATTTCCTTTCATTATAAATACACCGAACTAAAATATAAACGCAACATGCAACAAACAAAGATTTTATTTTTCATATAACAAAATCAGTCAATTGAAATAAATTAATCAGGCCCTAATCTATGGATTATATATGACTGGGAATACAGATATGCATCTGTTGGTCACAGATACGTGGATCAGAAAACCAGTCAGTATCTGGTGTGACCACTATTTGCCTAACGCAGTGCGACACATCTCCTTCGCATAGAGTTGATCAGGCTGTTGATTGTGGCCTGTGGAATATTGTCCCACTCCTCTTCAATGGCTGTGCGAAGTTGCTGTATATCGGTGGGAATAGGAAAACGCTGTTGTTCACATAGATCCAGAGCATCCCAAACATGCTTAATGGGTGACATGTCTGGTGAGTCCGCAGGCCATGGAAGAACTGGGACATTTTCAGCTTCCAGGAATTGTCTACAGATCCTTGTGACATGGGGCCGTGCATGATCATGCTGAAACATGAGGTGATGGTGGTGGATGAATGGCACGACAATGGGCTTCAGGATCTTGTCACGGAATCTCTATGCTTTCAAATTGCCATAGATAAAATTTAATTGTGTTCGTTGTCCGTAGCTTATGCCTGCCCTTAACATAACCCCACCGCCACCATGGGACACTCTGTTCACAACATTGACATCAGCAAAACGCTTGCCCACACGACACCATAAACACATGCACCATGGATGACTTTGATTCATTTATAAATATTTTTAAAAAAAAACATAATATTTGATATAAAGCCCAGGTAATATGACAGTTTGACAGGCTAAAGTACATATCTCTACATTTTAAAACTAGGGACAGGTTTGATTCTATACAACATCTTCTTGCCTAGCAGATTCCAAATGAAGATTGTCCTTCATCAGCAAAGAGGCTCTGGGGTTGACAAACCTACAGAAACATTTACAACAACTTGTTGTAATTATTATTATTATAGAATAGTTTTTAATTATCAATAAATTCATTAAATAATATTACATAATAATAATATTAAATTCTGTATTCAACTATATAAATGGACATCATAATAAAAAATAAACATATATGTATGACAGCATACATCACATTCATCCTCACCCTTCACCAGCTCCTCCTTGTCCCTCTCTCTCCTCTCAGAGATCTACAGTTGCAGCAGCCCCACTGCCAGGACACTGGTCACCATCGAACCAAACGACCAGATTGGGGCAGCAGAGGAGGCTGCAGAGGAGAACAAGTCATATCACCTGCTGTGGTACGAAGCTAGGTCAGGTCAGTGCAGTGATCTCAGGGATTAACTTTATCCAGCAATTCCAATGAAATTCCAGAGGAGTGTAAGGCTTGAATATACCCTTTATATTTCCACAAATTAGAGTGACTGAAATACCAGGTTTGTAACTTATTTTCCAGCCTCAGAATATAAGTATAAGGTACAATGACAAGTCACAAAGTTCTAGCTATGTTACTTTACAAAATAAAGTTGTGTAACTTATTGTGTTAACTTATATGTATTATGAACTTAATCTTGGATACACTTCATTTTTTCACGAATCCTAAGTGCAACATCAAGCTGTAACTAACCTCTCAGTTTGTAGACCACAGAGTCTTTCAGTCCGGTGATGTTGTTGTTGGCAGTGCAGGTGTAGTTCCCAATATGTAGCGCCTCCATCCTCTCTATGACGTACTGGGTGTTGTTAACACCAGTCTCTGTCCTGTTGAACATCCAGGTGAAGGTAGCAGGAGGAATAGAGTCAGCTGAACAGCTCAGAGTTACCCTGTATCCTGTTGACGCTGCTGATGGTCCACCTATTGATATGTTCTGGGGTCCAACTGCAACATGGTCAAATGAAATAATGATCAATGCTGCATAAACAAAATACTTATTCTGTGGGTCTATACACTATTGAAAAGCAAAAGCAATACTTTGTTTTGCTTTTTTCAACGGCAACATCCATTGAGTTGGTAATTGACACAAGGCTGCCAAGCACAATCACAATCACTCCTGGAGTTAGGATCTAGTAAGCAGTACTCACAGTTGACGGTCAGGTTGTGGGATGCTGTCCGGTTGCTGACAGGGTTGCTGACTAAACACTCATATTCTCCGTTGTCAGTGTCCTGAACAGGACTGAGATTGACTGTCCTGTTGTCTGTAGAGAAGGTGATATTGTTGCTGGGAGAAAGAAAGAGGCCATCTTTGATCCACTGTATGGAGCTGATGTTGCCAGCAGCCTCACAGGTCAGGTTGGTGGAGCTTATGCCAGCTATCAGGGTGGCTGGGGGGCTAGTGATGGTGGCAGCAGATAGCAACACTGTAAAGAGTTTAACAGTATGGTAAAGTACATTTGAATAATCTGTCTTAATGTATACAACTTTCATATTCATAACTGAAAAATAATGCCTTGTTGAGTCTAGAGATACGGTGATGACAAGAATACAACTCTGACCCACCATAGACATCCAGAGTGGTAGCTCCTTGTAGCTCCAGAGCGCCGTCTGGTATGATGCTGACTCTGTACTCCCCTTGGTCCCTCAGGCCCAGGTTCCACAGCTCCAGAGAGCCAGTGGTTCTGTCCAGACTGATCCGGTCTTTGTGGTCAGGATTAGTTATGTTGACCGTAGTGGAGGTGATGATGTTGACCCTGTTGAAGGTCCAGCTCACTGAGACAAAAGGTTTGGCTGGTGGACTGAGGGTTGTGGTGAACTTCACTCTCCCTCCTATAGCTCCAGTCAATGGTCCTGGCGGTAACACACTCTGACCTGCACACAGACCTGGACGGGACAGAGCGAAACAAAATATATTTTTTGTTTTTTAAGTATAAAAAAAAGCATATAGACCTTGCTTGTGAAATACACAAAATTATTTTCTATTTCTATCTTCTACATAGCTATAGCTAGTTAAATAGTTTCAGCAGGTAACCTATTTGAATAACACCCCTCAAAACCCATTGTGTTCTGCATGTTAATTGTAGCAATAAGCATACCTGATGTTAGAAGCACAACGGCTGCTGTGAAAAGTGTACAGTCCATGGTGAAGGATGGCTCTGTCTAATGGAAGCACCTGTAGTGTTGATCAGACCACTTCCCTTCTCCTTTTATATTCATAAACCCCTCTGACTGTCCCCTCTGAAGACAAGGCCCGGCCCCCCACTCAGTGATACAGAACAGAAACTAGCTTTATGATATAGCTGTGTACACACATTACAATGCCCTCAGTGCATTTCCACTCTAAGAGGTTATTGGAGGTCACGTTGACGTGTGGAAAATAACAACTAATACCTTTGGAGAGACTTCCTCTTTAGGTCTACCATTCAGACAATAGCCTATACATTGGATAATTCATTCTGCTTCCTATTGGCTATGGTCTATTGGAGCGATCAATGGACTCAATAAAGCCTAAAATGGAACCAGATGAAATGAACCCTTCTGTTTCTTATTGCAGTGCACTGCCTCAATCCTAAAATGTGACATTTGGTCCATAATGGAAATAGAATACATTATTTAGATACAGGTTAAAGGTCCAATGCAGTCGTTTTTATCTCAATATCAAATCATTTCTGTGTAACAATTAGACACCTCAATTAAAATGGTCGATGTCACCAGGCAGGCCAAAACCCCATCCCACCAAAACAGGCAATCTTTTCAAACAGCTCTTACACTAAAATAGCATTATCATAATTTTCACAAATTCACAGTATTATTCCAACCTCATGGTGTGGCAATATACACAGAGTGTACAAAACATTAGGAACACTTCCTAATATTGAGTTGCACTGGTCTGTTTATCAGGTTTACAAGGTTTGGTTTGGGAGTTGTGTTTGAGCAGGGTCAGTCAGGCGATGCATTCCAATGCAAGGAGGATCAAAGACACTAGACTGGTGGTAATGCAAGGGGTCAGAGCTCAGGGGTCAGGTGACACAATGAAAACCTTCATTAAACTATCAAGAAAAACTCAATTGATTTATTAAGGAGACACTAGTCTCTCTCTATTGGACAACCATGAAAACCAGCCAGGTTTGGGCAAAATTTGTCAGTATGTCTGAAAACCATTCAATAACTTTGATGGTAGGATCCCTTAATAGAGTACTGAAACTGATTTAGAATTTGTTAACACAATAAACAAAGCGTAGATACTGTACGACAAAGTTAAATGCTTAACGCGTTCCTTGATTGTACATACTGTAGGTATCCTATAAAACATGTGTGATTGTACATATTGTAGGTATCCTATAAAACATGTGTGATTGTACATACTGTACGTATCCTATACAACACGTGTGATTATACATACTGTAGGTATCCTATAAAACATGTGTGATTGTACATACTGTAGGTATCCTATAAAACATGTGTGATTGTACATACTGTAGGTATCCTATACAACACGTGTGATTATACATACTGTAGGTATCCTATAAAACATGTGTGATTGTACATACTGTAGGTATCCTATAAAACATGTGTGATTGTACATACTGTAAGTATCCTATACAACACGTGTGATTGTACATACTGTAGGTATCCTATAAAACATGTGTGATTGTACATACTGTAGGTATCCTATACAACACGTGTGATTATACATACTGTAGGTATCCTATACAACACGTGTGATTATACATACTGTAGGTATCCTATAAAACATGTGTGATTGTACATACTGTAAGTATCCTATAAAACATGTGTGATTGTACATACTGTAGGTATCCTATACAACACGTGTGATTGTACATACTGTAGGTATCCTATACAACACGTGTGATTGTACATACTGTAGGTATCCTATACAACACGTATGATTATACCTACTGTAGGTATCCTATACAACACGTGTGATTATACCTACTGTAGGTATCCTATACAACACGTGTGATTATACATACTGTAGGTATCCTATAAAACATGTGTGATTGTACATACTGTAAGTATCCTATACAACACGTGTGATTGTACATACTGTAGGTATCCTATACAACACGTGTGATTATACATACTGTAGGTATCCTATACAACACGTGTGATTGTACATACTGTAAGTATCCTATACAACACGTGTGATTATACCTACTGTAGGTATCCTATACAACACGTGTGATTATACATACTGTAGGTATCCTATAAAACATGTGTAATTGTACATACTGTAAGTATCCTATACAACACATGTGATTGTACATACTGTAGGTATCCTATACAACACGTGTGATTATACATACTGTAGGTATCCTATACAACACGTGTGATTGTACATACTGTAGGTATCCTATAAAACATGTGTGATTGTACATACTGTAGGTATCCTATACAACACGTGTGATTGTACATACTGTAGGTATCCTATACAAAACGTGTGATTGTACATACTGTAGGTATCCTATACAACACGTGTGATTGTACATACTGTAGGTATCCTATACAAAACGTGTGATTGTACATAGGTACAAAACATGTGTGATTGTACAGTTGAAGTCGTAAGTTTACATACACTTAGGTTGAAGTCATTAAAACTCATTTTTCAACCACTTCCCATATTTCATGTTAACAAACTATAGTTTTGGCAAGTTGGTTAGGACATCTACTTTGTGCATGACACAAGTAATTCTTCCAACAATTGTTTACAGACAGATTATTTCACTTATAATTCACTATATCACAATTCCAGTGGGTCAGAAGTTTACATACACTCGGGGATCAATAAAGTATCTATCTATCTATCTATCTATCTATCTATCTATCTATCTATCTATCTATCTATCTATCTATCTATCTATCTATCTATCTATCTATCTATCTATCTATCTATCTATCTATCTATCTATCTATCTATCTATCTATCTATCTATCTATCTATCTATCTATCTATCTATCTATCTATCTATCTATCTATCTATCTATCTATCTATCTATCTATCTATCTATCTATCTATCTGGATTTCTCTATGTTCCATTTCAATTGGTCCCCAATTAGAGGCAGCTGCGCCGCATTTCCTCTAATTGGGGAGCCTATTCATGTTCAGTATTCCCACCTGTGTTTGTGGGTTTTTGTGTGTGTTCCTTTTTGTTCGCGCTGGTTCATGGTCGCTGTCTCTCCTTTGTTCGGTTTTGGGATTATTTTACTGGAATAAAGGAATGTTTTTGCAACACAGCTCTGCGCTTCGGGTCCTGTCTCATAGCGATCGTGACAATATTACCAAATACTAATACTACTGAGTGTATGTAAACTTCTGACCTCATGGGAATGTGATGAAAGCAAAAAAAGCTGAAATAAATCCTAACTGACCTAAAACAGAGGATTTTTTCTAGCATTAAATGTGAAAAAGTTACTTTAAATGTATTTGGCTAAGGTGTATGTAAACTTCCGACTTCAACTGTATATACAGTAGAAATACACAATTCCACATTTTCTAAATTGTCCAGGTAACCTGTGTCAGCTGGCTCTCTAATTCCTGACACGGGTTTATGTGGGAGCTTGGCGCCACCCTGACATCACTATACATACACACCTCAGAGTAGCTGTACTGAAACTGGCCACACCAAGTCAACACACATACTTTTATAGACAGTAAGTATGGGGCAAGAGAACTCTGTCTAATGGGACTGGCCAACAACCTTTCTTTAAGTGCCCATTACTTAAACACACACACACACACCCTGCCAACTTAAGACAGTGAGGTCAATGTGGCTGAATCCTTTGTATGGAAGTACGTTTGGGCTCCCAAGTGGCGCAGTGCTAGAGGCGTCACTACAGACAACCTGGTTTGAATCGGCTGTGATTGGGAGTCCCATAGAGCGGTGCACATTTGGCCCAGTGTCTTCTGAGTTTGGCCTGTATAGGCCGTCGTTGTAAATAAGAATTTGTTCTTAACTGACTTGCCTAGTTAAATAAAGGTTAAATAAATAAATAAAGGCTGTACTGTATCTGGCCAAGCTTGTGGAGGCATGTTTCATTTGCAGTTAATTCATTCTCATCATTGAGGTTTGAATTTAATATGTGGTTGTTTTCCAACCTCATTAATGTGATAACAGTGTAGATAATGGAACTGAATTGAAGGTAAAGCTTGAAACAACAATACAAGGTTAACTGTACATCTTGGTACGTTCCACCAGGGCAGTTCCACCTCAAAATGCCTCTTTGACCCCTCTCTGACCCCTGTCATACTGCCTCCTGGCCAGTGGAGGAGGCATTGTCTGCTGCCTGATTGAAGTTAATCATCTACAGTACGAGTTTATCTGGTTTATTATGGTTAATATGTCAAAATGTTAACATATCTAACATATCTATGCTGTCTGTGTACGACTGTTTTGTGTTGTGTTTTGGGTGGACCCCAGGAAGAGTAGCTGGTTGGGATACGAGGTAGCTTACAAATGACTTATAAACTATTTATATACTTTTTAAGTATGCCTAAATGTAAAATTGTATTGTTTATTTCTCTGCTTAAACTGTGAACCCAGTTAGCCATTGTGAACAGAGCCCTAGACTGAGTCCTGAGTGCAGAGGAGATCTGAAGCCACTAGAGGGTGATCTGCTTTTAGTCCATGGAAGGACCAAAGGTCCTCTATGTGTCTCAAAGTGCAGATCAGTAATGTGTGAAAAACTAGACTGTTAGGAGGCCATAACACCTACATTAAGGTTTATAAAGGGGTTCATATGTAGCGTCTGGGGAAAGGGCTAACACTTTGAGTTGTATATGGGTCTGACAACTAAGGTTTGTGTGACGGTCTGGTCATACCTCAGTCTTCTATTGATAAAGGCAGACCATCTCCGAGGGTCTCGGGGAGAATTGGGTTATGCAAAAAGCACATTTCCAAATCACACATGCGTATCAATACACACTTGAAATATGACAAATATAAGCACCCACCAAATTATGTATTATTATTACACATTTGGTAAAAAAAATTAAAAGGCAAACTTTATGAATTATCGGGTAGATGTGGAGATTGTGCCATGTCTCTGGCCTGTTCTCATACAGGTAGATGTGGAGATTGTGCCATGTCTCTGGCCTGTTCTCATACAGGTAGATGTGGAGATTGTGCCATGTCTCTGGCCTGTTCTCATACAGGTAGATGTGGAGATTGTGCCATGTCTCTGGCCTGTTCTCATACAGGTAGATGTGGAGATTGTGCCATGTCTCTGGCCTGTTCTCATACAGGTAGATGTGGAGATTGTGCCATGTCTCTGGCCTGTTCTCATACAGGTAGATGTGGAGATTGTGCCATGTCTCTGGCCTGTTCTCATACAGGTAGATGTGGAGATTGTGCCATGTCTCTGGCCTGTTCTCATACAGGTAGATGTGGAGATTGTGCCATGTCTCTGGCCTGTTCTCATACAGGTAGATGTGGAGATTGTGCCATGTCTCTGGCCTGTTCTCATACAGGTAGATGTGGAGATTGTGCCATGTCTCTGGCCTGTTCTCATACAGGTAGATGTGGAGATTGTGCCATGTCTCTGGCCTGTTCTCATACAGGTAGATGTGGAGATTGTGCCATGTCTCTGGCCTGTTCTCATACAGGTAGATGTGGAGATTGTGCCATGTCTCTGGCCTGTTCTCATACAGGTAGATGTGGAGATTGTGCCATGTCTCTGGCCTGTTCTCATACAGGTAGATGTGGAGATTGTGCCATGTCTCTGGCCTGTTCTCATACAGGTAGATGTGGAGATTGTGCCATGTCTCTGGCCTGTTCTCATACAGGTCTACTGGAGAGCCCATACACTACACAGCTGAAAGAAAGTTCAGGATGGCAACTTGATTTTATACAATACAATGTTAAAAGATGAACGTTTACAGAAAGGTTCTAGGTTCCATCAATTTGCTCACCACTTTTTCTTGGTGATCAAGACTGCCCCACCAATTGCCCCTCCCCCAACCACCAACCCTCCAATCACAATCCCAGCAATACCAGCGAGAGAACCAGAGATGACAGAATGACCACACATACTTACCAAGAAATGTTGAAGTGTTGCAAGATTGTTAATTCATAATCCCTCATACTATTTATTCTGTGCTTGTTTGATTTGAATAGAAAAGGAGTGAAAACATTGTATGGACATAAGCATCATAACATGCTAATAGAAGACTACTTACGGTGTACAGTCAGACTGTATTCAGCCTCAGCAGAACTGACTGGGTTGGTGAGTTTACACAGGTATTTTCCAGCATCACCTTTATTCATAGTATTGATAGATGCTGTCTTCTTATTTTCAGAGATGGTTATGTCTGCTGGTGGCAGATACTGCAAGTTTTCAGCTGTTGTCTTGGCTTTCCATGCCTTTTTGCACTTCCCTTTCTTCATGTGTTCAATACCATCCACGGAGACGAACTGATATCTCTCCGACAGATAAGATCTAAACCAGGCAAGACCTTGTCCGTGTAGACCAATTAAGGTTTCCAATCTCTCCAAAAGAATATGGTGGTCGATGGTGTCAAAAGCAGCACTAAGGTCTAAGAGCACGAGAGCAGATGCACGACCACCATTAAATGGTCTGACACCATTTAAAGGTAATTTAACACTTCCACGAGTGCAGTCTCAGTGCTATGATAGGGTCTAAAACCAGACTGAAGTGTTTCGTATACATTATTATTTGTCTTCAGGAAGGCAGTGAGTTTCAAGAGAGGCTTCATTACTGCCACTTTTAGAGAATTTGGTACACATCCGGTGGATATGGAGCCATTTATTATGTTCAGCATAGGAGGGCCAAGCAAAGGAAGTAGCTCTATCAGTAGTTTAGTTGGAATAGGGTCCAGTATGCAGGTTGAAGGTTTAGAGGCCATGACAATTTTCATGAATGTGTTAAGAGATATAGAATTTAAAAAATGTAGTGTTTCCATTGATCCTAGGTCCTGGCAGTTCTGTGCAGACTCAGGACAGCTGAGCTTTGGTGAAATACACAGATTCAGTCCGTAATGCTGCTTTTTAGTTAGCTTTGCAACAGTATCAAATAGAAATGTAGGATTATTCTTATTCTCCTCAATTAGGTTGGAAAAATAGGATGATCGAGCAGCAGTGAGGGCTCTACGATATTTCACTGTACCTCCTTTCCAAGCTAGTAGGAAGAGACATTCAGTTTGCTGGAGTGCCATTTCTGTTCCAGTTTTCTGGAAGCTTGCTTCAAAGCTCAGGTATTTTCTGTGTACCAGGGAGAAAGTTTCTTTTGGCAAATGTTTTTTGTTTTTAGGGGTGCGACAGCATCTGGGGTATTACGCATGGTTGAATCTAGATCCTTAGTTTGATCGTTAACTGATTTTTATACTCCGACGTCCTTGGATAGGTGGAGGGAGTCTGGAAGGGCATCTAGGAATCTTTGGGTTGTCCAAGAATTTATAGCACGGCTTTTGATGATCCTTGGTTGGGGTCTAAGAAAATTATTTGTTGCGATTGCAAACAAAATAAAGGTGGTCCGAAAGTCCAGGATTATGAGGAAAAACATTTAGATCCACAATATTTATTCCACGGGAAAGAACTAGATGCAGGGTATTACTGTGGCAATGAGTAGGTCCGGAGACATGTTGGACAAAACCCACTGAGTCGATGATGGCGCCGAAAGCCTTTTGTAGTGGATCTGTGGACTTTTCCATGTGAATGTTAAAGTCACCAAAAATTTGAATATTATCTGCCATGACTACAAGGTCTGATAGAAATTCAGAGAACTCAGTAAGGAACTCTGTATAAGGCCCAGGAGGCCTGTAAACAGTAGCTATAAAAAGTGATTAGAAAGTGAGTAGGCTGCATAGATTTCATGACTAGAAGCTCAAAAGATGAAAACGCTGTCCTTTTTTGGGGGGTAAATTGAAATGTGTTATCGTAAATGTTAGCAACACCTTCGTAAATGTTAGCAACGTTGATGGATAACTAATAATTCTGTTTTTACATCATGAAATTAATAAAGTACTCCAGCTTCTTTGTCTTTTTGGCTCCACACTTCACAATACAGTGTTCTACAAATACTTGTATTGACTAGTTTGACTAGTTACATTATATTGTTAACATTACAGCCTCCACACAAATAGTAAGGGTTTTCGGTAATAGCAAACCCTTTGCTTTGTGATCAAAATACTATATAAAATGGAGATAAAATGTATTCATAAGTGATACTGCAGCACAAGAGAACAAATTAAATTATATAGATAACAATTCTGGATTTTGGTGTTTAGTAAAGCAAGTAGTTTGATAATCCATCATTGTCAATACACAACTTTTCCAACCCTGAATTTCAGAGTGATTACATTTCCCCAGCCCCACCAAACAGTGTCAGGTTCAGGCTGTCGAAATAGAAAACTGTGCCTTTAGATAGAAAATAGGTTAGTTTGAGACGCATCTTCAGTAGGAGGGACTACATATCCTATAACTAACCACCACCATCTGGAGTCATTACATGAGTTACATCACTGCATGGAGGAACACATGACCAAATGTCCCTAGTTGTAGCACAAACTCCACCTCCAGTAACACTAATAAGGAAGTTGTGTGGGGTTGTACCTTTACTGAGCCTGTTAACAAGGTTGGCCTCTATTGCTTTGCAGGCTTTGACTGATAAACTTTGGCATCGGGGTATATTCCGATAGTAAATGAAGCACAATTTACATTAATTTGAGATTATACAGTATATTATACATAATAAACATCTGTGCTTTATAATCCTTCTCTAACACTGACATCTTTTAGAATCAACGCTCAGCTTTGTAGCAATGAATTAAGTGAATGTCATCAGATCATTTAAACATATTACTGGTCACTTGACACAAAGAACAACAAAGTTGATGGAGAAATAGATGTCAATCTATATTACTCTTTTTTTACATCATTTAAAGCATTTAAGTATCCAGCTTCTGTGCCTTGTTTGGCACCTTAATTGACAATAAAGAACACAAAAAAATATGTTTATTAATTATTTACAGTACAGTCCCACTACCAGAGGACAACCTTATCATTATGCTTTAATTTATTAAGTTACAGCACAGTATTGGGTTATATACTTTTTCTTAACATGTTTTTTGTTAAAAAAATACACAATGAAGCAGACAATCAAAAATAAGATAAAAGTATTGACTATGTACATTATATTGTGTGTTATCATGCAGGGTTTCTATGTGTTGATGATGGAACTCAGTGGAGAATGGTGGAGGTATTTTCCATTGACTTCTCTTACTGTTAGAGAGAGGAAGAAAAAAAAGGAACTGTCACACCTTGATCTGTTTCCCCTGTCTTTGTGCTTGTCTCCACCCCCCTCCAGGTGTCACCCATCTTCCCCATTATCCCCAGTGTATTTATACCTGTGTTCTCTGTTTGTCTTTTGACAGTTTGTTTTGTTTCAACAAGCCTACCAGCGGTTTTAACCTTGCGCCGGTCTTTTTCTTAAGTTCCTGTTTTCTAGTTTTGACCATTCTGCCTGCCCTGATCCACAGCCTGCCTGCCATTCTATACCTTGTCACATGATCCTGGATTATTGACCTCTGCCTGCCCCGACCTTGAGACTGCCTGCCACTCTGTACCTTTCAGACTCTGATCTGTGTAACGGACCTCTGCCTGCCCTTGACCTGTCGTTTTGCCTGCCCCCTGTCTTTGTAATAAACTTTTGTTACTTCGACACTGTCTGCATCTGGGTCTTCTCCTGAAACGTGACAGGAACATTAACTTCCATTTATCAGCTATAATATGACATGAATACTATTTAACACATAAATCAATTGTTTTTACAGTATTACGGTCACATGGTACCATGTAGTCTAGCACAAACTTACCATTATCCTAGTATCATAGGTACTCTTGAAGTCCTGCGTTTCCTAATTTGGGATAAAGATTCAATTTAAAAAGGCATTACATAGAAGTCAACAGACACACCAACAGTTGCCACAGTGGAGGCTGCTGAGGGGAGGAAGGCTTATATTAATGGCTGGAATGGAGTCCATGGAATGGTATCAAACACATGGAAACCACATCTTTGATGTATTTGATACCATCACATTGATGTCATTCTTATGTTCCGTCCTCCCCTCAGAAGCCTCCACTGAGTTCCCATGACAAAAAACCTCAAAGTCCTAAACAAACTTTTACTGCGATCATATGTTAATGAATAACCTAAATAGGCCAGAGACTGAATAGTTGTCATTGAGTCAACACTTCCTGGATAACACTTTCACAGGCAAACAGTCTTTGTATATATAACTTTTTCACACTTTACATCTTGATCAAAATGTATCTTATTTATTACAGTACAACTGTAGTAGAATACAGACACATCCCAGGTGACCAGGGCTTACTTACTGTCAGGGGTAGAGGTGGAGATTGATGTTGTCTTGTGTTCTCATATACAGGTGATGAGTCCTCATATACAGGTTGTTGAGAGCCTATAAGAGATACACAAATAGAAAGGGTTGTACAGATGTTGCTATCTTGTCTACATAAGCATTGTTACATTATTGAGCATTAGTGGTGTTGTACTACATTTTAGTTATTTAGCAGACACTCTTCCCCAGAGCAACTTACAGTTAGTTAGTTAGTGCATACTTTTTCATGTACTGGTCCGCCGTGGGAATCAAACCCACAACCCTGCCGTTGCAAGGGCCATGCTCTAACATCTGAGCTACACGGGACTATGTCATGTAATTTGTCTGAATCCATTTAATTTCTTTGTGGAAACTGTAAGTTGATAATAGTATCTGCTAATTCACTAAACAGAAATGTGGCGTAAACTAAAAAAACATTAATAATTAGATATACCATAACAACATGTAAGATTGGAGACACAGTCTGCTTACCTTCTTGATTCATTGGCTCAGCGTTGGTTCTATATAAAACAAGAAATAAACATTGAAATGTTGCTGTTTAGAAAATAGTTTAACAGTGCTTTTTAAAATTTACAGTGCTTTTGAAATCCAACCAGGTGCTCTTTGTGAGCAGTTTGAATCTATATGAAAAGAGAGCCAACATTTTCTACTAAGTGATAGAAAATACACTTGTTTGACTGAAAAGTTGTTTTTACTCACCCATTTTTCCTGATGAAGAACACTGCAACCCCAACTGCCCCTCCTACAACCAGCAATACTCCAATCACAATACCAGCGATGGCACCAGCAGTCAGACCTGGTGATAAAGAGCCCTCCCCTGCAGAGACCAGAGACAAAGCCACGCAGAGATGAAAGGCTACATAGTGAACAGGAAGTACTTCACAAAACATCTGGGTAACAATTACAACACAACAAAGACAACTAAAGACACTATTTCGAAACAAGTTTGGAATTCAAAAGTAATATGAGTAAATCATCTCGTATCAAAAAATGTAATTACTATCTATTTACTATGTTCATATTGTCTTTAAAACTTCTGCTAACTTTACCTTTTACTGCCAGTTTATGGACCTCAGCTGTTTTGTTCCCAGTGACATCATTTGTTGCTGTACAGGTGTAATCTCCACTGTCAGAGTATTCACTCTTCTCTTTAGTGAACTCAGGTGAATGTCTAGGTATCGCTGTTCCATTGAGCATCCAGGTGTAACTAGCAGTTGGTATGGAGTCAGCAGAGCAGGTCAATGTAAACTTCTGTCCTACTTCTATCTCAGTTGGACCCTTGATTTTCATACCATCAGGTCCATCTGTAACACAGATTACCAGTTCCAATAAGAGGAAGCCAAGTGTTTGTTAGTTGGTAATCAGTGTGATTTTACGCACTCAAACTGTTATATATATATCCATAGAATTACTCTGTAATATCTTGCATATCCAGCATTTACACTGTGACTATTGTTGAATATTTGTAGGCCTTTCAATATTTTTAGGCCTATGATCCAAAGAACAGAATTGGAAGGTTACAACAGAAGTTTGTGAGATTTTCCACTTTTTAAATTAGAAACCACAATAGGTTATTCAGTAAACATATAGAGTAGCAACAGAGTGCAGCAGAATGATGAAAGGTTATTAAATAACCCATAGGATAGCAAGAGAATAGAGGTCAGAGCAGTCAGTAAAGCCCAGCGGTTAGAGCAGTCAGTAAAGCCCAACGGTTAGAGCAGTCAGTAAAGCCCAACGGTTATAGCAGTCAGCAAAGCCTAAGAAAATATTATCATATGGCTCTGTAGAGTGCATTTAGACTTGCCCCAGCCATAATATATGCATGGCCATATTATTGTTTGTCATATTGCTATGGTGACGACAGGTACTGAGAAATATGTATGCATGGCTATATTACTGTTTGTGCTATTACTATGGTTTCAAATATGTTGGATAATTTCCAAGGTATATATCCATTCACATGTTATTATGCATATGCATTATTAGAACATATTGCCTTATATTTTATATAAGCTTGAAGGAGTGTCTGAGATAATAACCTTTTCTCAGTTCTGTACAGACACTCCTAGAAACACCCTGGTCTGGTTGACGGGTTGAAACTGGGTATCAGTGCTTTCCTTGCAATTTCGGGGGATTTTAACCATGCATCTCTCTCTTCAACGCTGCCCACGTTCAAACAGTTCGTGAAGTGCCCAACCAGGAATAATAAAACTCTGGACTTGTTATATGCTAATGTGAAGGATGCATACAACTCCACTGCACTCCCTCCCCTCGGTAGATCGGATCACAACCTTGTCCACCTCACCCCACTCTACAGGCCTATGGTCCAACAGCAGCCTGCAACCACCAGGACTATTAGGAGATGGTCCCCGGAGGCGAATGAGGCCCTACAGGACTGCTTTGAAACAACAGACTGGGATGTGTTCTGTGAGGCTCATGGGGAGGACATCGATGGACTCACTGACTGCATAACAGACTATATTAATTTTTGTGTAGACAACACTGTACCCACCAGGAAGGTACGCTGTTTCCCAAACAATAAACCCTGGGTCACCAGCGACCTGAAGGCCCTGCTGAATGAGAAGAAGAGGGCCTTCAAGGAGAAGGACAAGGACAAATTGAAATGCGTCCAGAGGGAGCTGAAGTTGCGGATTGCTGAGGGGAAGAGAGTGTATAAGGAGAAGATGGAGGACAAGCTGAGGCAGAGCCAGGTGAGAGAGGTGTGGAAGGGTATGAGAAATATCACTGGCTTCAAAAAGTCAAACAGTGGGCAGACGGAGGGGACCCAGGACAGAGCCAATGAGCTGAACCAATTTTTTAACAGGTTCGATACTGGCCCTGTCCACCTCCCCTCCAGCTCCCCAGACCACACACCCTCACGGCTATCCCACCCCCACTTTGCTCACAGCACCTCTGCTGAGACAATCAGTGACCCCACCTCCGCCCCTGCCCCCCCTGGACTGATCCTCAACACCCCCCTTCCCCCCACCTCCCTACCTGGGCTGGCTTTCACCACCAACCAAGTGAAGAGAGAGCTGGAGAGACTACACCAGTGGAAAGCGGCGGGCCCTGATGGCATCAGCCCAAGGGTGCTGAGGGTCTGTGCTGACCAACTGTGTGGAATACTCCAGCGTCTTTTCAACCTTAGCCTGAGCCTAGAAAGGGTCCCTGTGCTGTGGAAAACATCCTGCCTCGTCCCAGTGCCCAAGAAGGCACACCCCACTGTCCTGAATGACTTCAGACCTGTAGCGCTAACATCCCACATCATGAAGACCCTGGAAAGGTTAGTCCTCGCTCACCTCAGACCCCTGGTGTGTTCATCAATGGACCCCCTGCAGTTTGCATACCAGCGCAACATCGGGGTGGATGATGCAATCATCTACCTTCTGCAGAGGGCCTACTCTCACCTGGACAACGCAGGTTGCACTGTGAGGGTCATGTTTTTTGACTTCTCCAGTGCCTTCAATACCATTCAGCCCCTGCTACTGGGTGAGAAGATGAGGAGGATGAAAGTGGAAGGACCCTTAGTCTCCTGGGTCACGGACTACCTGACCGGTAGGCCACAATTTGTGCGACTACAGAGCTGTGTGTCAGAACGGGCAGTTAGCAACACAGGGGCCCCCCAGGGTACGGTCCTGTCCCCCTTCCTGTTCACCCTCTACACCTCAGACTTCAGATATAACTCTGAAACATGCCACCTACAGAAGTTCTCGGATGACTCTGCTATTGTAGGGTGCATCAGGGGTGGGCAGGAGGAGGAGTACAGGAGCACAATCAGTGACTTTGTGTTGTGGTGTGAGCAGAACCACCTTCAGCTCAACATCAGCAAAACTAAGGAGATGGTGGTGGACTTCAGGAGAACCAAGGCACAACTGACTGCAGTCCCTATAAAGGGGATGGATGTGGAAATGGTTGAGTCATACAAGTTCTTGGGTGTCCATATGGACAACAGACTGGAATGGGCTGGTAACACCGGGGCCCTGTACAAAAAGGGCCAGAGCCGACTCTACTTTCTGAGGAGGCTCAGGTCCTTCAACGTGTGCAGTAAACTACTGCATACCTTCTACCAGTCTGTGGTGGCCAGTGCCATCTTTTTTGCAGTGGTGTGCTGGGGAGCAAACATCAAAGCCGGTGATGCTACTCGGGTAAATAAGCTGATCAGGAAGGCTAGCTCTGTCCTGGGGATGAGCCTTGACACTCTAGAGGAGGTGGCGGAGAGACGGATCCTGGCCAAACTGCTGGCCATCATGGACAACGTCACCCACCCTCTGCACGCTATGGTTATGACGCAGAGGAGCTCTTTCAGTCACAGACTGATCCCACCACGGTGTGCCAGAGAGCGCTACAGGAGGTCCTTCCTGCCGGCGGCTATGAGACTATATAATGCCTCACCGGGGTGCCGTGCCGTCGGCAACATAGATCTGGAACTGTTGGGGTGCTAGGACCTAGTTTAATAATTATGCATCCATCCGTGAGTAACTCTGTTCCGTCAGCACTCATCCACTCAGGCCATACGTATTCATACAGGTCTGTATATACATACCCATGTACAGTTGTTATATTATATCACATGCAATATTGTAAGTAATTATTGGACCTAGGCATTCACTCAGGAATGCATATTAGTATCCTGCCAGTTGCACCTTTTCTCATTGCTTTTAGTATATCAAATGTGCAATAAGTGCAGTTGTCTGTAATTAAACCCTGCGCACTAAGGACTGTATTTTAAGGGAATTACTATTATTACCCCAATGATATCATACACACATTTAGCTATTAAAGTATCTCTTCCTGTCATTTACCTGTACAGTTTGTGTAAACATGCAAGTATTCACTTATCTGTAAATATAACTGTATACCTAACTGTACAGCTAATTTAACCATGCAAAATTTTCACCTACCTGTTCATTTACCCAGTCTGTCTATTAAGTAAACTATTATTACCCTCGCTCATATCATACGCATTAGCTACTGAAGTATTTCTCTGCCATCAACCTGTATAGTATAGTTAACCATCCAACATCCACCAATGTATAGTGTACATATTCAGCCAACCACTCATACTATGCAATGTCCTTTTATAGCTTTTTTTTGCACTCCAGATATCCTGTATTTCTATACTTTTTCATACTGCCGCTCTATGTATCATGTACCGTGTATCTGTCTTTTGTGTACTTTCGTTGTGGCATTTTGCACCTGCCCTGTGTTTTTGTTGTAGCTGCTTGATAATGAAATTTCCCCCCCGGGGGATCAATAAAGTACCTATCTATCTATCTATCTATCTATCTATCATCTCCTCTGAGCCCTGCATGTGTACTCCTTTGAGACCTGTGTGTGTCAATGCTAAAGAATGTTTTAAGATGTGCCTACAGAAACTTATCTACATCTACTCTGCATCTACTCCTCTCAGACGACCTTGTTCTTTGTCAATGTGGTTCTTTGGGAGTATGAGCAGGTGCAGTCCTGAGAGTTTGTACTATTGCTGGGGTTTTGCCGCTCAGTGCCAAGGGGGCGGAGACAACTCAGGACCAAAGGTTTTGAAACAATAGTGGGAGAAAGTCAGAAGGAGTGACTCATTTACATATGAGGGAAGGAACATGCATGCTAAATATTGTATAAGAGAAGTGTACTGAGGCTGGGAGAAGAGGATGCTCTGCAGACCACCCTCAAGACTATATTTCTTCTGTAAATAAAGTATATATTACTTTTACAAACCCTGAACGTGTCTTACTTTAAAGAAAAGAAGGGAAGATTTTCCACAACAGATTGTAAATGGAAAAAAACTGTTAAAACACAGTAATTGTAATCCCAGGCTTTATAGCAGAGTAGGCCTACTTACAGTTTACAATGAGACCATGTTTCGCATCAGCGGTGCTGATGGTGTTTCTGAGTTTACACATGTATTCTCCACTGTCTGTTCTCTTTACATGGTTAATGGACAGCACTTTCTTATTCTCAGAGAAGATGATATTGTCACCAGAAGACAGAGGCTGACCATCCCTCATCCACTCTCTGGTGATGTTGAAGCCAGCAGCATCACAGGTTAAGTTCACAGAGCGCCCCTCGATGATTGGAGGGTTTGGGGTAGTAGTGATGTTAGCACCAGATATTGGTTCTGTGAAAGATAATGGTTATACACATCACAATTTAATTGATAATACAGATTGTAGCCTACATTATAATTAAGCAATAAGGCAGGGGGGGTGTGGTACATGGCCAATACACCACGACTAATGGTGGTTCTTAGGCCGTATACCACAAACCCGAGGTGCCCTATTGCTATTATAAACTAGTGACCAATGTAATTAGAGCAGTAAAAATACATGTTTTGTCATATCCGTAGTATATGGTCTGATATACAATGGCTGTCAGCCAATCAGCCTTCTGGTCTCAAACCACCCAGTTTATAATGTAGATTATACAGCGGGTGAAATAAATATTGAACACTTCACCATTTTTCTCAGTAAGTATATTTCCAAAGGTGCTATTGACATGAAATTTTCACCAGATGTTGGTACAACCCAAGTAATCCATACATACAAAGAAACCAAAAGAAAATAAGTTCAGAAATTAAGTTGTGTGTAATAATGTGAAATGACACAGGGAAAAAGTATTGAACACACTTACTGATATTTATTTAATACTTTGTACAAAAGCCTTTGTTGGTAATGACAGCTTCAAGACGCCTCCTGTATGGAGAAACTAGTCGCATGCATTGCTCTGGTGTGATTTTGGCCCATTCTTCCACACAAACAGTCTTCAAATCTTGAAGGTTCCGTGGGCCTCTTCTATGAATCTTGATCTTCAGTTCTTTCCATAGATTTTCAATGGGATTTAAGTCAGGTGATTCTAGCAGCTTTATTTTCTTTCTTTGAAACCAATTGAGAGTTTCCTTGGCTGTGTGTTTGGGATCATTGTCTTGCTGAAATGTCCACCCTCGTTTCATCTTCATCATCCTGGTAGATGGCAGCAGATTTTTGTCAAGAATGTGTCGGTAAATTTGCCCATTCATCCTTCCTTCAATTATGTGAAGTTTGCCAGTACCATTTGCTGAAAAGCAGCCCCACACCATGATGTTCCCACCTCCAAACTTCACTGTTGGTATGGTGTTTTTAGGGTGATGTGCAGTGCCATTTCTCCTCCAAACATGGTGTGTATTATGACATCCAAAGAGTTAAATTTTGCTCTCATCTGACCACACTATATTCTCCCAGTATTTCACTGGCTTTTCCAAATGTTGTGCAGCAAACTTTAAACGAGCTTCAACATGCTTTTTTTTCAGCAATGGAGTCTTGCGTGGTGAGCGTGCATACAGGCCATGGCGGTGGAGTGCATTACTAATTGCAGGTCTTTTTGAAGCTCTCCACAAGTGGTCCTTGGCTCTTGGACAACTCTTCTGATTATTCTTTTCACTCCTCTGTCAGAAATCTTGCGAGGAGCACCTGGTCGAGGCAAATTTATGGTGAAATGATTGTCTTTCCACTTCCGTATTATGGCCCCAACAGTGCTCACTGGAACATTCAGAAGCTTAGAAATGCGCCTATAACCAATGCCATCATTATGTTTTGCAACAATTAAGTTGCGAAGGTCTTGAGACAGCTCTTTGCTTTTACCCATCATGAGATGTGTCTTGTGTGACACCTTGGCAATGAGACCTTTTTGTAGGCCATCAGTTCGGACTGAACCAGCTGATATTAATTTGCACTGACAGGGGGCTGGATTGCTTTTTAATTATTTCAGCTGTTGTCTTGGCTTGCCATGCCTTTTTGCACCTCCCTTTCTTCATGTGTTCAATACTTTTTCCCTGTGTCATTTCACATTATTACACAACTTTATTTCTGAACTTATTTGTTTTGGTTTCTTTGTATGTATGGATTACTTGGGTTAGTACCAACATCTGGTGAAGGCTTCATGTCAATAGCACCTTTGGAAATATATTTACTGAGAAAAATGGTGACGTGTTCAATACTTATTTCACCCGCTGTATATTATATTGTCAAACAGTAACTGTTGCCTGAAAACAAAAAGCACGGGTGAAATGAAAATGCAACATGGTAAACTTTGTGTATAACAAAGAAAAAGAAAACGGCTGCACACAGTATATAAAACATTTGAATAAATATACATTATTAAGTTTGTAAGTGTAATAGGTGCAGAAGTACTTTCAAAGCTATGATATCTTATTTCTGGTTGGCTCATGTCACTGGGCAGCTCGCGGTGGGTTTCCCTTGGTAATACATGATAGTTTGCAAGCCCTGACACATCCGACGAGTATCAGAGCCGATGTAGTAGGATATGTACGTTCTGCCACTATGGGGACGACATCTTCAATACAATTATAATGAAGCCGGTGAATGATATGGTAAACTGCTCAATGCCATCGGATGAATCCCAGCACATATTCCAGTCTGTTCTAGCAAAACAGTCCTTTAGATTAGCATCCGCTTCTTCGGACCACTTCCATATTGAGCGCGTCACTGGTACTTCCTGTTTGAGTTTTTGCTTGTAAGCAGGAATCAGTAGGATAGAGTTATGGTCAGTTTTTCCAGATAGAGGGCGAGGAAGAGCTTTGTATGTGTTTCTGTGTGTGGAGTAAAGGTGATCTAGAGTTTTTTCTGAAGTAATTCACCTGAGAATGGAGCTGTGGAGAGCAGCTGTTTTACGGACTCCTTATAAACAATTATTTTTTCACTTATTTTAACTTTTTTGTACATAATGTTTCCACCATTTCCTATGACGAAAAGAGCTTCTGGACATCAGAACAGCGATTACTAATCTCGATTTGGATGAAGATTTCTACTTCATTGAGTCTGAGACGCAGGACATACTGCTCACCCCAGACCATGCTCTAATCCCCAAGACTCTAAAAAGGCGGTGTAAGAAAGGATGACGTTCAGGCACCCTGACGAAACTACGTCGGCGAGTACACAAACCTCCTCTACCCTCCATTCTATTGGCAAACGTACAATCACTAGAGAAGAAACTGGATGAGCTCCGTTCGAGACTATCCTATCAACGGTACCTGAAGAACTGTAATATCCTATGTTTCTCGGAGTCAAGGCTGAACACGAACATGGATAATATATATCTAGCTGGGAGGTGTGGGTCTTTGTTAACAACAGCTGGTGTGCAATCTCTAATATTAAGGAAGTCTCGAGGTTCTGCTTGCCTGAGTTAAAATACCTCATGATAAGCTATAGTTTCTCCTTTTCTAGCAGGAGAGCTACTTTAAAAAAAGAAAACATGTAGTATTTGTTTCCAAGCTTTCAAATAGGCACATTCTTCTCTTCTCTGTAGTGTACAAGAGAGTAGTGCACTATGCTTCAGTCAATATACTGTACCTGGTAAAATAATGGATAATAAACAACTCTATGAAGGGGCCTTTAAAATCAGATTTTTTACTCAAATTCTGCTTCATATTTTCTCATTATATTTTTCCTGGTTTTAGATGTTTTTGGTTTTACACTCTCGAAATCACAATTGTTAATTGAGAAACAACAAAACTGGATATGCTGAGTCCATGTCAATAATTAAAACACATCAGAAGAAAAATAATAGCAATTTTTTTGTGTAATGGCCCTTTTAATTGCATATATAACTAATGAGGAATGTGCCTCTAATGTACCGGTCTAGCTATGGTTCTGTACTGATGCTGCTCATTCCATGGCAAAGTTAGCAAATAACCAATTATAGATACAAATTATATACTTACTCATGATATACTTCTGCCTACTTTTCTGTTAACATTTAATTGAGAAGGTTTTGGGGAAAGTATTTCTGTCAACCCACAAGACGGTTATCACATCAACTGGTACCACACAGACAGAAGGGGGACATATTGCTGGAAATTAGTTGTCAGATACTGTGTTAGGTTTTACATTTTAAGCCAATAGAGGCTAACTAGGGGTGGGATAATGTCAATGTTGTGTTGATTAGATACTAGCTGGGAGGTTCTGATGTTTAACACTTGTGAGATTTTTTTTATGACAGTTTGTGGTGGAACACGTGAAAGTTGTATGTACTTTCAGAGTTGTTTTTGGCGAGCTACTCATAGGTGGGCTGCGAGCCACTTGTAGCTTGCGATCGGTCTGTTGGAGACCCCTGCTGTAGACAACACCATTTATTAAGCAAGTATTCATCTATATTCTTCGTAACTGTTTATTTACCATCACAAATCGATGCTGTCACTAAAACCACACTCAACAAGCTGTATAGGGCCATAAGCAAACACATTGCAAAGAAAATGCTCATCCAGAAGCGGCGCTCCTTGTGAAATCCATTTTACCTCATTTCTACAAGCATCTTACCTGTGCAACTAGAGGCGAAAAATAACTAGATTACCTTTACTCCACACACATAAACGAATACAAAGCTCTCCCTCACCCTTCATTTGGCAAATCTGACCATAACTGTATCCATCTGATTCCTGCTTACAAGCAAAAACTCAAACAGGAAGTACCAGCAATGCACTCAATATGGAAGTGGTTCGAAGAAGCGGATGCTAATCTCCAGGACTGTTTGGCTAGAATAGACTGGAATATGTTCTGTGATTTATCCGATGGCATTGAAGAGTTTATCACATCATAATTAATATGCATCCCAACCAGGAGCCATGGATTATAGGCAACATCCGTACTGAGCTAAAGGCTAGAGATGCCTCTTTCAAGGAGTGGGACACTAATCAGGACGCTCAAGAAATCCTGCTACTGCACTTGCGTCATCTGTGAATTCACCCACAACTGTGTGGCCGCACATGACTCCAACACCATCATTAAGTTTGCCGACGACACGACAGTGGTAGAACTGATCACCGACGACGATGTAACAGCCTATAGGAAGGAGGTCAGAGACCTGGCAGTGTTGTTCCAGGACAACAACCTCTCCCTCAAAGTCAGCAAGACAAAGGATCTTGGACTATAGGAAAAGGAGGGCCAAGCACGCCCCCATTCACATCGACAGGATTGTAATGGAGCGGGTTGAGAGCTTCATGTTCCTCGGTGTACACATAACTAAGGATCTATCATAGTCCACACACACTAACACAGTCATGAAGAAGGCTCGACAACCCCTCTTCTCCCTCATGATGCTGAAAAGATTTGGCATAGGCCCTCAGATCCTCAAAAAGTTCTACAGCAGCACCATTGACAGCATCCTGACGGTCTACATCACCGCTTGGTATGGCAACTGCTTGGCATCTGACCACATGGCGCTGCAGAAGATAGAGCCTCCGGCCCAGAACATCACTGGGGTTGAGCTCCCTGCCATCCAGGACCTCTACACCAGGCGGTGTCAGAGGAAGGCCCAAAAAACTTGTCAAAGACTCCCAAGATAGACTTTCTCTCTGCTACCGCATAGTAAGCGGTACAGATGCACCAAGTCTGGGACCAACAGGATCCTGAACAGCTTCTACCCCCAAGCCATAAGACTGCTAAATAGTTAGTTAAATAGTTAACCAAATAGCTACCTGGACTATCTGCATTGACCCTTTTGGCACAAACTTACTTGACTCATCACATACACTTGTGCTGCTGTTTATTATCTGTCACTTTATTCCTAGTTATACACTGTACATATCTAGCTCAATTACCTCGTACTCCTGCACATCGACTTGGTAACGTTACCCTGTGTCTATTGCCAAGTTATTGTTACTCATTGTGTATTCATTATTTTTATTATTATTGTTATTATTATTAGTTTTACAATTTCTATTATTTCTCTATTTTCTTTCTCTTTGCATTGTGGGTAAGGGCCCGTAAGTAAGCATTTAACTGTTAGTCCACACCTGTTTTTTACAAAGCATGTGACAAATAACATTTGATTTGATTCTGACAATACATTTTCATCATCCTCATATGGACACTATTCAACAAGGCCATTAAATGGTAACAAAGAGGTGACCATGTTGGGTGGTTTGCTTTTTCTTCACTGCATGACAGAGCATTGACCAGCTACAACATACAATGAATATTCCTATAGAAAATTTCCTCACAATCAGCTAAAAATCAAATGCTATCTGCTTTGTCTCGCGTGCTACTCATAGGGCTTCCCTCATGTGTTGTAGACACTGTCTTCTTTGCTGCATACAGAGAAAGGCTACCTGTCCAAATGTTTGTACAAATAGGAAGGAAAAGGAAGGTGTACTCAAGGGCTTGAGCACAAACCTCACAAATATTTCAGTCAGTTCAGCCATGACTCCCCAGTACCAGCCTCTCTCTTTCCTCCCATGTCTGTCTCCATCTCCTCTCTACCACTTACCCAGCACAGTGATGTTAGAGGGCTCAGATGTCTGGTACCTCAGGGTTCTGGTATTATGGGTCCAGCAGCTGTAGCTACTACTCTGACTGGCCTGGATGTTCTCCAGCCTGAGTTCTGGTCCCTTATTGGACAGCTGTGTTCTATTCAGAGCCCACTGAAACTGGGCAGGAGGACTGGACACAGCTGAGCAGGACAGAGTGAGGTCTGACCCTGATCCATATTGTAGATCTGGAGGGGTCATCTTCATTCTTGTGTTTTCTGGACCATCTGTAATGAATGGTCCATGTCAAACACTACCATTAAAGAGGGGAAGTTGACCAACAGTGATTTACAGAGACACTTTCTAGACCATGTCAATGACCCATTTGGCCATTTATCATTATTATGGGTGCATTATGGGTCAATGTTATCAATATTAGTGTGTATCTAGCTTCAGCATCCCATCACCAGCAATCAGCCACATAACACATGCAAAAGTGATGACAGCTAGCTATAACAAATAAGACCACTGAGACATGCCACAGGATTGGAACATCTTTCTAAAGAATGGTGTGTTAATGATACATGAAGCAGGGAAAACATCTTTATGGCCTTAGCTGAAAGCACCATATTTAATAACAGAGCATCAAGCCTTGTTATTTCTAAGCAGATGCTGTTTCTGGGGAACTAAGTCAAAAGGTGACCACACAAACTACATGAAATGTAACTATCAAAGTTTACCTAAGTGGCTCAATCAACATGCAAATAATTTAAAAGAGTTAAACATGCAAGTTAGAGACTCACAGCTGATGTTTAGGGATAGTGTCTGTTTGTCAAAGTTGACGGGGTTTGACACTGTGCACATGAAAGGCCCCTGGTTATATCGAGTCACATTGGCTATGGTGAGAGTACGTCCTCCATCACCAAGCTGAACTCCATCACTGGCTGTGACTTCAGAACTGCCATTCAGCCAATGGTAAGAGAAGGGGGAGGAGCCAAAGGAGGAGCAGGACAGACTGACAGAGCTGTTGAACTCCACTAAATATGTGTTGTTGGGAGTTATGACCACATTGGAGACTGGCTCTGTGGGTTAAAAACACAATAACAACTCTGTTCTTAGCCAAACATTTAATCCAAAGTTACACTCAATTAGCTTCACAGTTATTAATACACAAACCACCAAAACAGCTGAAGTGATTATTTCAGAATTAACACCATGCAAACTAGCTTGATATTAACCAAGTTGAAAATATCAACCATCTCGTCCATTTATTAAACCATTGGGCAGAAATAGGGCCATAATATCTTGAGAGCTAAGTAGAGCATCACAAGATGATCATGTTAATCTTATTTGTTTGAGGTTAAAGGTACAATGTACTCAGTGCTTCTCAAACACCTGTACTTTATAAATGATGCTGAGGACAAATTAAAACAGGGTTCGTTAAAGCGGAAATTCTGGATTTTTTATTATTGATATATAGCCAAAAACTTGGATTGCCCCTTTAAGTACAGGGCTAAAAAATAAAATCCAAACATATTGATAACTAATTACTAGAAATGAATTACATTGTATGATATAGGTTTCTGTAATATATCTTATGGCTTTCTTTGAGATATAGATATATATATATATATATATATATATATATATATATATATATATATATATATATATATTTAAATGCATGGCTTTAGAGTTTGTGATTTTGGCCAGATTGAGGAGGAAGAGGCCAACTTCAATTTATAAAAATACAATTAAAATTTCTAAAGGATGGTATCAGTGGTATGGTACAGTATGGTTGTGTGACATTAGGTAAACCTTCCTGGAAAATCAAAGTCTTCTTGGGTAATTGTCTAAGAGCTTTACACTCATGTATTGTGCAATATTAGCCCATTATTATTTTCATAATTGATCAAGCTCTGTCAAGATGTTGGGGATCATGGCTACATAGCGATTGTAAAGTCTTGCCATAGATTTTCAAGCAGATTTAAGTAAAAACTGTAACTTAGCCACTCAGGAACATTCACGGTCTTCTTGGTAAGCAACTTCAATAACCAACTTGTTGTAGGTTATTGTCCTGCTGAAAGATTAATTCCTCCCCCAGTGTCTGGTGTAAAGCAGACTGAAGCAGGTTTTCTTCTAGGATTTGGCCTGTGCATAACTACATCGCGTTTCTTTTTATCATGAAAAACTCCCCAGTCTTTGCTGATGTCAAGCAGACCCATACCATGATGCAACCACCACCATGCTTGAAAATAAGGAGGCAGTTACTCAGTGATGTGTTTTTTTGTATTTGCCCCAAACAACGTTTTGCATTTAGGCCAAAAAGTGTATTCCTTTGCAATGTTTTTTTTTGCAGTAACTTAAGCCAAATTTTACTCCTTATATAATTTAGTATTGCATAAACAAAGGTGCTGAATACTTATGCAGCAACATTATTTTAATTATCTAATTTGAAATAATCTTGAAAAATAATAATCTTCCACTTTGACAGAGTATTTTGAGTAGATTGTTGAAAAGAATATTACAATTAAACCCATTTTAATCCCACTTTGTGACAAAATAAAATGTTAAGAAATCAAAAGGGTATAAATACTTCTGCAAGGCACTGCATGTTAAAACAACATATTATTTTGTTTTAAATATTGAACAGCTGATAATTAAATAAGTAAATGAGAAAATCCATTGAGATTAGAAATGGAAAGATTAGTGTTATTTATTTGCTTACTTCACTGGCTGTAGGTTTTATCTTCTAATAATTGCAATTAGCCTGTTTTCCATTACAGACAACTTGACAGATTAAACTATTTTTTTAATTGTTTGAAGGACAGTATATTGTCACCTTCAAAAAGGTGTAGAAATTGAAGATCCTGTAGTGGCCATCTGTGAGGTTTGAGTACCACCATACTCTCCCTGCCAGTTTCATTAAACTGGTGTCAGAAATCCCACTATTTAACATAAGTTACAATACTGCTACTAGGGGGACGAGCTATATCCTACAAAACCCAACGTGCAAACTATTGGCAGTCTCACAGTAAAATGTTCTAATCTATTAATGGCTATATGACCATAGAAAGTACTCACGATACACCTTCAACGTTGTGTCTCCAGATAGTAAATCTCCCACAGCTGGTGTAATGGTCAGTTTGTACTCTCCAGCGTCACTCAGGGACAGATTCCTGAGCTCCAGTGGATCTGTTCAGAAAGATCCTGTCTTTGTATCCAGACCCTACAGTGTCACTACCAGGTGGGGGCCTGGTCGATATTATAGTGGTGGTAATATTTACAATCCAGGCTATTGTTACAAATGGCAGGTGTGATGGATCAATGGTTGTAGTAAATGATACACTCTTTCCTAAGGCTCCTTTCAGGTGACCATCTGGTAACACACCTCCTCCATAAGAAAGCCCTGAGGAGACAAGGGTAGGTAAGATTACTGACAGTAGATAATTATAAAATTTCAACAAATTAATACTGAAATATTTCGAATGTAGGTGCTGATCCTAGTCATAAATTGTAGAAAACAAAGGGAAAAGCCTATAACATATAGGAGTCTGATTTCATTTAGAATTTCTGAAACAATCTACCAGCAGCACCATCAAACTAGCAGGCTAGTCACAGACACAGTAGTATGCATCTCCACACATCACATAATTGAGTTAATCGTTCTTACCTAAAACAGCCAGAATACATGGTAAAAGTAAAAACAGAGACTTGGAAGAATCCATTTGAACTGCAGAATATGAGATATGCTGAAGCGGCAAGTGATAGGCTTAAATTGTCTTTCAAGTCGAACACCAAGTTGTTAAAACATCTGGGATATTTCCAGCAGTTTAAGTGCAATTATAATTTAAATCAATAAAACATTGACATACTTTATATATACCGCAGAAATATGCTTAAGTTGTATCCTAGTCCATTACTTTCGTTGTTGTTAACTTTTGTAAACAAACACGTTTAAAACTAATGTCGATCTCACAGCATGTCAGACAAACGTAGCTTCGTCTATGAGAGCGTGGAGCCGTGTCTGACCCAATGAGTTTTATAAAGTCACACCGATTGTCTGGTGGACGAGGTCGACATCTGCTGTTTGAAACAGGGTGACTGCACCAACAATATCAGTCTTTCTCTGCCCCCCTTTTCATACAAAAAAACGGACAAAGATATGACTATATAAAGTTGAAAATATTAGCGGTAAACATGCATGACAGTTATGATGTATTTTTTCGTTTCAGATTGCCAAATGTCAAACAAAGTAAAATGTCTGAACAAAACCACACATTCAATTATCCAGTGTTAAATCTACGACAATGAATTTGTTGATATTTACAATTACTCGAGAAGGAGACAAGTCATAACTCATGACCAGGTGGAATTGATATTCAGTCAAGCGATTTATTTGATGCAAAGATATTTGGTAACTCGTGCACGGGCTCGTTCCTTCAGCTCTTAGGGAGTCGTCCGGAACAAAGAGACCTCCTAAACACGTGGCACACATATTTATACAGAGCAATAGTAATAAAATGACGTAGGTAGATTCACACTCCTGACTGGTCGTTGTTATGGAGGGCAGTCCCTCCTCGGGCAGTATCGACTTCCCATTGGCTCTTGGCAGTGTTCTTTGTCCTCGGAGTCCAGCCCTCATAAGTCTGTGTGTGTTTAGGATTAGATATTCTAAAAGATGTGTGTAATACAGGTTGTGTAATGTTTCGAGCTAATGTGTGTAATACAGCGTTGGTAATAAGCGACATCAAGAATATATTTATTACAGTATCTCTGAACATTCAAATTGCCATCGATAAAATGCAAGTGTTCGGTCAGGTGGAACAAATTTAAATTTGCGCCTTTGAATGTCATTGAGAAAACAGAGAAGTGTCAAAGATACTTTCTGAATTTAAAGTAATCCTTGAAGTAATCATCTAGTTTTTCAAAAGACACAGTAGTACTGTATGTATCTCCACACATCACATAATTGAGTTGTTGTTATCTTTTGTAAACAAAAACAAACAAGTCTAAAACCAATGTTGGTCTCATGGAGTGTCAACCCAGCTTCGTCTATTCCATAATAGAGAGTGAGAGTGCAGCTGTGTCTGACTGACCCAATGAGTTGACCCAACAGGTCGACATCTTCTGTTTGAAACGTTGACTGCACCAACCAGACTTTCTCTGCCCCCTTTACATTTAAAGGCCAAGTGCAGTCAAAATGCAGTTTTCCTGTGTTTTGGATCATATGTGTACAACTGCTGATGAAACTAACACTGTGAAAAAAAATTAATTGCTGGTTGAAAATACAATCTACACAGGACCCTTTAATCAGCTGGCTCCTATATGTTATAGGCTTTTCCCTTTGTTTTCTACAATTTATGAGGAGCCTTAGGAAAGAGTGT
Organism: Thymallus thymallus; assembly: GCA_023634145.1. Lineage (NCBI taxonomy): Eukaryota > Metazoa > Chordata > Actinopteri > Salmoniformes > Salmonidae > Thymallus > Thymallus thymallus. The sequence goes on from CM042416.1 coordinate 15,084,692, forward strand.
ATCATTTACTACAACCGTTGATCCACCAGACCTGCCATTTGTAACAATATCCTGGGTTGTAAATATTACCACCACTATAATATCGACCAGGCCCCCACCGAGTAATGACACTGTAGGGCCTGGATACAAAGACAGGATCTTTCTGAACAGATCCACTGGATCTCTGGAGCTCAGGAATCTGTCCCTGAGTGAAGCTGGAGAGTACAGACTGACCATTATACCAGCTGTGGGAGATACACTAACTGGAGACACAATGCTGAAGGTGTATCGTGAGTACTTTCTATGGTCATATAGCCATAAATAGATTAGAACATTTTACTGTGAGACTGCCAATAGTTTGCACGTTGGGTTTTGTAGGATATAGCTCGTCCCCCTAGTAGCAGTATTGTAACTTATTGCAAACCTCTACATGTTAAATAGTGGGATTTCTTACACCAGTGTAATGAAACTGGCAGGGAGAGTAAGCTTGTCCATGGTCGTACTCAAACCTCACAGATGGCCACTACAGGATCTTCAATTTCTAACACTTTTTTGAAGGTGACAATATACTGTCCTTCAAACAATTACAAAAATAGTTTAATCTGTCAAGTTGTCTGTAATGGATAACAGGCTAATTGTAATTATTTCCATTTCTAATCTCAATTTTGCAATCCCAAGTTTTTGGCTATATATCAATAATTAAAAAGCCAGAATTTCCCCTTTAACGAACCCTCTTTTAATTTGTCTTCAGCATCATTTATGAAGTACAGGTGTTTGAGAAGCACTGAGTACATTGTACCTTTTAACCTCAAACAAATAAGATTAACATGATCATCTTGTGATGCTCTACTTAGCTCTCAAGATATTATGGCCCTATTTCTGCCCAATGGTTTAATAAATGGACGAGATGGTTGATATTTTCAACTTGGTTAATATCAAGTTAGTTTGCATGGTGTTAATTCTGAAATAATCACTTCAGCTGTTTTGGTGGTTTGTGTATTAATAACTGTGAAGCTAATTGAGTGTAACTTTGGATTAAATATTCGGCTAAGAACAGAGTTGTTATTGTGTTTTTAACCCACAGAGCCAGTCTCCAATGTGGTCATAACTCCCAACAACACATATTTAGTGGAGTTCAACAGCTCTGTCAGTCTGTCCTGCTCCTCCTATGGCTCCTCCCCCTTCTCTTACCATTGGCTGAATGGCAGTTCTGAAGTCACAGCCAGTGATGGAGTTCAGCTTGGTGATGGAGGACGTACTCTCACCATAGCCAATGTGACTCGATATAACCAGGGGCCTTTCATGTGCACAGTGTCAAACCCCGTCAACTTTGACAAACAGACACTATCCCTAAACATCAGCTGTGAGTCTCTAACTTGCATGTTTAACTCTTTTAAATTATTTGCATGTTGATTGAGCCACTTAGGTAAACTTTGATAGTTACATTTCATGTAGTTTGTGTGGTCACCTTTTGACTTAGTTCCCCAGAAACAGCATCTGCTTAGAAATAACAAGGCTTGATGCTCTGTTATTAAATATGGTGCTTTCAGCTAAGGCCATAAAGATGTTTTCCCTGCTTCATGTATCATTAACACACCATGCTTTAGAAAGATGTTCCAATCCTGTGGCATGTCTCAGTGGTCTTATTTGTTATAGCTAGCTGTCATCACTTTTGCATGTGTTATGTGGCTGATTGCTGGTAATGGGATGCTGAAGCCAGATACACACTAATATTGATTACATTGACCCATAATGCACCCATAATAATGATAAATGGCCAAATGGGTCATTGACATGGTCTAGAAAGTGTCTCTGTAAATCACTGTTGGTCAACTTCCCCTCTTTAATGGTAGCGTTTGACATGGACCATTCATTACAGATGGTCCAGAAAACACAAGAATGAAGGTGACCCCTCCAGATCTACTATATTTTATTTTATTTTTTTTATTTCACCTTTATTTAACCAGGTAGGTCAGTTGAGAACAAGTTCTCATTTGCAACTGCGACCTGGCCAAGACAAAGCAAAGCAGTGCGACAAAAAACAACAACAGAGAGTTACACATTAAACAAACAGTCAAAAACACAATAGAAAATCTATAAACAGAGTGCAAAATGTAGTGCAAAAATGCAGTAAGGTTGGGAGGTAGGACAATAAATAGACTATAGAGTAGAAATAAATTACAGAAAATTATCATCATTAACACAGGAATGAAGGATGTGCAAATTATGATGTGCAAATAGAGATACTGGAGTGCAAGATTAGTGAAAATAAACAAAAATAAATATGGGGATGAGGTAGTAGAGTGGGCTATTTACAGAAGGGCTATATACAGGTGCAGTGATCGATAAGCAGCTTTGACAGCTGATGCTTAAAGTTATTGAGGGAGATAGGAACCTCTAGCTTCAATGATTTTTGCAATTCGTTCCAGTCATTGGCAGCAGCGAACTGGAAGGAATGGCGGCCAAAGGAGGTGTTGGCTTTGGGGGTGACCAGTGAGATATACCTGCTGGAGCGCATGCTACGGGTGGGTGTTGCTATGGTGACCAGTGAGCTGAGATAGGGCGGGGATTTACCTAATAAAGACTTATAGATGACCTGGAGCCAGTGGGTATGGCGACGAATATATAGTGAAGGCCAGCCAACGAGAGCATACAGGTCGCAGTGGTGGGCAGTGTATGGGGCTTTGGTGACAAAACGGATGGCACTATGATAGACTACATCCAATTTGCTAAGTAGAGTGTTGGAGGCTAGTTTGTAAATGACATCGCCGAAATCAAGGATCGGTAGGATAGTCAGTTTTACAAGGGCATGTTTGGCAGCATGAGTGAAGGAGGCTCTGTTGCGAAATAGGAAGCCAATTCTGGATTTAATTTTGGATTGGAGATGGTTGATGTGAGTCTGGAAGTTGAGTTTATAGTCTAACCAGATGCCTAGGTATTTGTAGGTGAATATGGATCAGGGTCAGACCTCACTCTGTCCTGCTCAGCTGTGTCCAGTCCTCCTGCCCAGTTTCAGTGGGCTCTGAATAGAACACAGCTGTCCAATAAGGGACCAGAACTCAGGCTGGAGAACATCCAGGCCAGTCAGAGTAGTAGCTACAGCTGCTGGACCCATAATACCAGAACCCTGAGGTACCAGACATCTGAGCCCTCTAACATCACTGTGCTGGGTAAGTGGTAGAGAGGAGATGGAGACAGACATGGGAGGAAAGAGAGAGGCTGGTACTGGGGAGTCATGGCTGAACTGACTGAAATATTTGTGAGGTTTGTGCTCAAGCCCTTGAGTACACCTTCCTTTTCCTTCCTATTTGTACAAACATTTGGACAAGTAGCCTTTCTCTGTATGCAGTAAAGAAGACAGTGTCTACAACACATGAGGGAAGCCCTATGAGTAGCACGCGAGACAAAGCAGATAGAATTCGATTATTAGCTGATTGTGAGGACATTTTCTATAGGAATATTCATTGTATGTTGTAGCTGGTCAATGTTCTGTCATGCAGTGAAGAAAAAGCAAACCACCCAACATGGTCACCTCTTTGTTGCCATTTAATGGCCTTGTTGAATAGTGTCCATATGAGGAGGATGAAAATGTATTGTCAGAATCAAATCAAATGTTATTTGTCACATGCTTCGTAAACAACAGGTGTGGACTAACAGTTAAATGCTTACTTACTGGCCCTTACCCACAATGCAAAGAGAAAGAAAATGGAGAAATAATAGAAATAGTAAAACATATTATAAAAATAATGAATACACAATGAGTAACAATAACTTGGCAATAGACACAGGGTAACATTACCAAGTCGATGTGCAGGAGTATGAGGTAATTGAGCTAGATATGTACAGTATATACAGTGTATAACTAGGAATAAAGTGACAGATAATAAACAGCAGCACAAGTGTATGTGATGAGTCAAGTAAGTTTGTGCCAAAAGGGTCAATGCAGATAGTTAAATAGTTAACAAAATAGCTACCTGGACTAACTATTTAGCAGTCTTATGGCTTGGGGGTAGAAGCTGTTCAGGATCCTGTTGGTCCCAGACTTGGTGCATCTGTACCGCTTACCATGCGGTAGCAGAGAGAAAGTCTATCTTGGGTGGCTGGAGTCTTTGACAAGTTTTTTGGGCCTTCCTCTGACACCGCCTGGTGTAGATGTCCTGGATGGCAGGGAGCTCGACCCCAGTGATGTTCTGGGCCGGAGGCTCTATCTTCTGCAGCGCTGTGTGGTCAGATGACAAGCAGTTGCCATACCAAGCGGTAATGTAGACCGTCAGGATGCTGTCAATGGTGCTGCTGTAGAACTTTTTGAGGATCTGAGGTCCTATGCCAAATCTTTTCAGCATCATGAGGGAGAAGAGGGGTTGTCGAGCCTTCTTCACAACTGTGTTCGTGTGTGTGGACTATGATAGATCCTTAGTTATGTGTACACCGAGGAACATGAAGCTCTCAACCCGCTCCATTACAATCCTGTCGATGTGAATGGGGGCGTGCTTGGCCCTCCTTTTCCTATAGTCCAAGATCATTTGTCTTGCTGACTTTGCGGGAGAGGTTTTTGTCCTGGAACAACACTGCCAGGTCTCTGACCTCCTTCCTATAGGCTGTTACATCGTCGTCGGTTATCAGTTCTACCACCGTTGTGTCGTCGGCAATCTTAATGATGGTGTTAGAGTCATGTTCGGCCACACAGTTGTGGGTGAATTCACAGATGACGCAAGTGCAGTAGCAGGATTTCTTGAGCGTCCTGATTAGTGTCCCACTCCTTGAAAGAGGCATCTCTAGCCTTTAGCTCAGTGCGGATGTTGCCTGTAATCCATGGCTCCTGGTTGGGATGCATATTAATTATGATGTGATAAACTCTTCAATGCCATCGGATAAATCACAGAACATATTCCAGTCTATTCTAGCCAAACAGTCCTGGAGATTAGCATCCGCTTCTTCGAACCACTTCCATATTGAGTGCATTGCTGGTACTTCCTGTTTGAGTTTCTGCTTGTAAGCAGGAATCAGATGGATACAGTTATGGTCAGATTTGCCAAATGAAGGGTGAGGGAGAGCTTTGTATGCATTTATGTGTGTGGAGTAAAGGTAATCTAGTTATTTTTCGCCTCTAGTTGCACAGGTAACATGCTTGTAGAAATTAGGTAAAATGGATTTCACTAGGAGCGCCGCTTCTGGATGAGCATTTTCTTTGCAATGTGTTTGCTTATCGCCCTATACAGCTTGTTGAGTGTGGTTTTAGTGACAGCATCGATTTGTGATGGTAAATAAACAGTTACGAAAAATATAGATGAAAACTTGGCTTTTTAAATGGTGTTGTCTACAGCAGGGGTCTCCAACAGACCGATCGCAAGCTACAAGTAGCTCGCAGCCCACCTATGAGTAGCTCGCCAAAAACAACTCTGAAAGTACATACAACTTTCACGTGTTCCACCACAAACTGTCATTAACAAATCTCACAAGTATCAAACATCAGAACCTCCCAGCTACTATCTAATCAACACAACATTGACATTATCCCACCCCTAGTTAGGTTTTACTTTTTAAGCCAATAGTGGCTAACACAGTATCTGCCAACTAATCTCCAGCAATATTTCCCCCTTCTGTCTGTGTGGTGCCAGTTGATGTGATAACCGTCTTGTTGACAGAAATACTTTCCCCAAAACCTTCTCAATTAAATGTTAACAAAAAAGTAGGCAGAAGTATATCATGAGTAAGTATATAATTTGTATATTTAATTGGTTATTTGCTAACTTTGCCATGGAATGAGCAGCAGCAGTACAGAACCATAGCTAGACCGGCACATTAGAGGCACATTCCTCAATAGTTAGATATGCAATTAAAAGGGCCATTACACAAAAAAATTGCTAGTTTCCATTATTTTACCAGGTACAGTATATTGACTGAAGCATAGTGCACTACTCTCTTGTACACTACAGAGAAGAGAAGAATGTGCCTATTTGAAAGCTTTCTTTTTTTAAAGTAGCTATCCTGTTAGAAAAGGAGAACCCCCTGGTCTATAGCTTATCATGAGGTATTTTAACTCAGGCAAGCAGAACCTCAAGACTTCCTTAATATTAGAGATTGCACACCAGCTGTTGTGAACAAAGACCCACACCTCCCAGCTAGATGTATATTATCCATGTTCGTGTTTAGCCTTGACTCCGAGAAACATAGGATATTACAGTTCTTCAGGTACCGTTGATAGGATAGTCTCGATCGGAGCTCATCCAGTTTCTTCTCTAGTGATTGTACGTTTGCCAATAGAACGGAGGGTAGAGGAGGTTTGTGTACTCGCCGACGTAGTTTCGTCAGGGTGCCTGAACGTCATCCTTTCTTACACCGCCTTTTTAGAGTCTTGGGGATTAGAGCATGGTCTGGGGTAAGCAGTATGTCCTGCGTCTCAGACTCAATGAAGTAGAAATCTTCATCCAAATCAAGATTAGTAATCTCTGTTCTGATGTCCAGAAGCTCTTTTCGTCATAGGAAATGATGGTGGAAACATTATGTACAAAAAAAGTTAAAATAAGTGAAAAAATAATTGTTTATAAGGAGTCCGTAAAACAGCTGCTCTCCACAGCTCCATTCTCAGGTGAATTACTTCAGAAAAAACTCTAGATCACCTTTACTCCACACACAGAAACACATACAAAGCTCTTCCTCGCCCTCTATCTGGAAAAACTGACCATAACTCTATCCTACTGATTCCTGCTTACAAGCAAAAACTCAAACAGGTTGTACCAGTGACGCGCTCAATATGGAAGTGGTCCGAAGAAGCGGATGCTAATCTAAAGGACTGTTTTGCTAGAACAGACTGGAATATGTTCTGGGATTCATCCGATGGCATTGAGCAGTTTACCATATTCACCGGCTTCATTAATAAGTGCATTGAAGATGTCGTCCCCATAGTGGCAGTACGTAAATATCCAGACCAAAAACCGTAGGTTACTGGCAACATCTTCACTGAGCTAAAGGCTAGAGCTGCTGCCTTCATGGAGCGGGACACTAATCCGGGCGTTTATAAGAAATCCTGCTACGCCCTCCAACGAACCAGGACTAAGATCAAATCCTACTACATCGGCTCTGACGCTCGTCGGATGTGTCAGGGCTTGCAAACTATCATGTATTACAAAGGGAAACCCACCGCGAGCTGCCCAGTGACGCGAGCCAACCAGAAATAAGATATCATAGCTTTGAAAGTACTTCTGCACCTCAAACTTAATAATGTATATTTATTCAAATGTTTTATATACCATGTGCGGGCCATTTACTTTTTCTTCGTTCTACACAAAGTTTACCATGTTGCATTTTCATTTCACCCGTGCTTTGTGTTTTCAGGGAACAGTTACTGTTTTGACAGTATAATATATATATATATAATCTACATTTAAACTGGGTGGTTTGAGACCAGAAGGCTGATTGGCTGACAGCCATGGTATATCAGACCATATACTACGGATATGACAAAACATGTATTTTTTCACTGCTCTAATTACATTGGTAACCAGTTTATAATAGCAATAGGGCACCTCGGGTTTGTGGTATACGGCCTAAGAACCACCATTAGTCATGGTGTAATGGCCATGTACCACACCCTCCCCCTGCCTTATTGCTTAATTATAATGTAGGCTACAATCTGTATTATCAATTAAATTCTGATGTATATAACCATTATCCTTCACAGAACCAATATCTGGTGCTAACATCACTACTACCCCAAACCCTCCAATCATCGAGGGGCGCTCTGTGAACTTAACCTGTGATGCTGCTGGCTTCAACATCACCAGAGAGTGGATGAGGGATGGTCAGCCTCTGTCTTCTGGTGACAATATCATCTTCTCTGATAATAAGAAAGTGCTGTCCATTAACCATGTAAAGAGAACAGACAGTGGAGAATACCTGTGTAAACTCAGAAACCTCATCAGCACCGCTGATGCAAAACATGGTCTCATTGTAAACTGTAAGTAGGCCTACTCTGCTATAAGCCTGTTTTAAATGTTGTTGTTTTTTGCATTAACATCTGACAGTCACAGTGTAAATGCTGGATATGCAAGATATTACAGAGTAATTCTCTCTATCTATCTCTTTCTCTCTCTCTCTCTCTCTATTATACACACACTACCGGTCAAAAGTTTTAGAACAGCTACTCATTCAAGGGTTTTTCTTTATTTAACTATTTTCTACATTGTAGAATAATAGTCAAGACATCAAAACTATGAAATATCACATATGGAATCATGTAGTAACCAAAGAAGTGTTAAACATATCAAAATATATTTGAGATTCTTCAAAGTTGCCACCCTTTGCCTTGATGACAGCTTTGCACACTCTTGGCATTCTCTTCACCTGGATTGCTTTTCCAACAGTCATGATGGAGTTCCCACATATGCTGAGCACTTGTTGGCTGCATTTCCTTCACTCTGCGGTCTGACTCATCCCAAACTATCTCAATTGGGTTGAGGTCGGGGGATTGTGAAGGCCATGTCATCTAATGCAGCATGCCATCACTCTCCTTCTTGGTAAAATAGCACTTAAACAGGCTGGAGGTGTGTTTGGTCATTGTCTTGTTGAAAAACAAATGATAGTCCCTCTAAGCCCAAACCAGATGGGATGGCGTATCGCTGCATAATGCTGTGGTAGCCAAGATGGTTAAGTGTGCCTTGAATTCTAAATACATCACTGACTGTATCACCAGCAAAGCACCCCCACACCATAACACCTCCTCCTCCATGCTTTGTGGTGGGAAATACACATGCGGAGATCATCCATTCACCCATACCGAGTCTCACAAAGACACGGCGGTTGGAACCAAAAATCTCAAATTTGGACACATTTCCACCAGTCTAATGTCCATTGCTCGTGTTTCTTGGCCCAAGCAAGTCTCTTCTTCTTATTGGTGTCCTTTATTAGTGGTTTCTTTGCAGCAATTCGACCATGAATGCTTGATTCACACAGTCTCCTCTGAACAGTTGATGTTGAGATGTGTCTGTAATTTGAACTCCGTGAAGCATTTATTTGGAATGCAATTTCTGAGGCTGGTAACCCTAATGAACTTATCCTCTGCAGCAGAGGTAACTCTGGGTTTTCCATTCCTGTGGCGGTCCTCATGAGAGACAGTTTCATCATAGCATTTTTTTTTTGGGGGGGGGGGGTGGTTTGCGACCGCGCTTGAAGAAACTTTTAAAAGTTCTTGAAATTTTCCCGATTGACTGACCTTCATGTCTTAAATTAATGATGGACTGTCGTATAAATAAAGAAAAACCCTTGAATGAGTAGGTGTTCTAAAACTTTTGACCGGTAGTGTATATAACAATTTTAGTGTGTAACATCAAATCAAATCAAATTGTATTTGTCACATGCGCCAAATACAACAGGTGTAGACCTTACAGTGAAATGCTTACCTACAAGCCCTTAACCAAGAAGTTAAGAAAAAAATTGAAAATAAAAGTAACAATAATTAAACAGCAGCAGTAAAATAACCATAGCGAGGTTATATACAGGGGTACCAGTACAGAGTCAATGTGTGGGGCACCGGTTAGTCGAGGTAATTGAGGTAATATGTACATGTAGGTAGAGTTAAAGTGACTATGCATAGATAATAAACAGAGAGTAGCAGCAGCGTAAAAGAGGGGTCTGGTGGCCCTTTGATTAGCTGTTCAGGAATCTGATGGCTTGGGTGTAGAAGCTGACATAGATATACTGATTTACAGGTGGGTGATACTTCAGAGAACTGAGACAAACAAATGAGACTTGGTTTACTGTACTGTTGTCAAGACGGGGTGTGTAAGCAGACCAAGGTGCACGCAGTAGTAGTTCGACATCGTATTTATTTCGCATTTTGTTGTGAAACCTTTTGGACCTAGATTTGGCGCTCCGGTACCACTTGCCTTGCGGTAGCAGAGAGAACAGTCTCTCATCTGTAATCACACTGATTACAAACACATGGCTACCTCTAATTGGAAATGGTGATCTGTGTTACAGATGGACCTGATGGTATGAAAATCAAGGGTCCAACTGAGATAGAAGTAGGACAGAAGTTTACATTGACCTGCTCTGCTGACTCCAACCCTCCTGCTAGAAACACCTGGATGCTCAATGGAACAGAGATACCTGGACATTCACCTGAGTTCACTAAAGAGAAGAGTGAATACTCTGACAGTGGAGATTACACCTGTACAGCAACAAATGATGTCACTGGGAACAAAACAGCTGAGGTCCATAAACTGGCAGTAAAAGGTAAAGTTATCAGAAGTTTTAAAGACAATATGAACATAGTAAATAGATAGTATTGCATAACATACAGTAGGCTATTTCATTTTGTAAATACTTAAACTGTAGTAGGTTTGACGCCATAGTGATATATATTTTAAAACCTGCTGCTTCCATTTAGAAAACTTGATGCAAGATGATTAATTTGTATTAGTTTTGCATTTCAAGGCTTTAGGTGTATTTGTTGTGTTGTAACTGCCACCCAGATGTACTGTAATGTGCAGTACTGCTTTTTCAGTGTGTGTAGCGTTTCTCTAATCTGTGTATGGTTCTCTCCCTGGTCTCTGCAGCGGAGGGCTCTCTAACTCGAGGTCTGTCTGCTGGTGCTATTACTGGGATTGTGATTGGAGTATTGATGTTTGTGGGAGTGGCAGTTGGTGTGGCAGTCTACTTCATGAAGAAAAAGGGGTGAGAAAAAAAATACATTTTGTTGTGAAAATTTATTCTGAGATGAGACAGTTTGAAATCAGATTATTTTAATTAGTGATAAATTAAGAATGACATTACATAAAATATCTTTATCAATTTTTTGCATGAAAACGTTTTACAATGGAATCAATTTCACTTAAGTATATCACTTACTGTATTCTTTGTTTTTGTCTTGGGGCTTCAGCTTGTCTCCCATGCCAACAGCCTGAAATGTGGGTCTATGCATACTTACTATCTGTCCCACATATCCTTGCTCTGTATGGTGTCTTTGGGTTCAATTGATTGGGTTAGCTTTGAAATAGCTTTCATAGCTAAATTCTGTTTTGTCAGACAACCAAATAGTTACCAGTTCTTTAAGATACAGTTGTCAGGCTCTGGCCATAGAGAAGCCTTTGGCTCCTCTATTTAGCCATGGTCAGAGTCTGACAGATCTAGTATGTCTAGTTCTGTGGTGTTTTGTGTTGGGTCCCCAATTAGAGGCAGCTGCTAATCGTTGTCTCTGATTGGGGATCCTACTTAAGTTGTCATGTCCCACACCTTGGTGTGGTTCATTGTCTTATATGTCAGTCGATGTAGTAGGAGTGTCTGTTATTGTAAGTACTTAGTCTTGTGTTGGTTAGTTCTTCATTTAGTATATTTATTTAAATAAATACGATGTCGAACTACTACTGCGCTGCACCTTGGTCTGCTTACACACCCCGTCGTGACAACAGTACAGTAAACCAAGTCTCATTTGTTTGTCTCTCAGTTCTCTGAAGTATCACCCACCTGTAAATCAGTATATCTATGTCATAAAGCATTCAATAACTAACATAAGGGCCAAATATGAGGTGGATAGTAAGGATCATTTTACAACAGTAGTATACATGTATCTGTCTTTTGTGTACTTTCGTTGTGGCATTTTGCACCTGCCCTGTGTTTTGTTGTAGCTGCTTGACAAAGACATTTCCCCCCCGGGGGATCAATAAAGTACCTATCTATCTATCTATATCTATCTATCTATCTATCTATCTGGAATTCTCTATGTTCCATTTCAATTGGTCCCCAATTAGAGGCAGCTGCGCCGCATTTCCTCTAATTGGGTAGCCTATTCATGTTCAGTATTCCCACCTGTGTTTGTGGGTTTTTGTGTGTGTTCCTTTTTGTTCGCGCTGGTTCATGGTCGCTGTCTCTCCTTTGTTCGGTTTTGGGATTATTTTACTGGAATAAAGGAATGTTTTTGCAACACAGCTCTGTGCTTCGGGTCCTGTCTCATAGCGATCGTGACAATATTACCAAATACTAATTGAGTGTATGTAAACTTCTGACCTCATGGGAATGTGATGAAAGAAAAAAAAGCTGAAATAAATCCTAAATGACCTAAATGTGAAAAAGTTACTTTAAATGTATTTGGCTAAGGTGTATGTAAACTTCCAACTTCAACTGTATATACACAGTAGAAATACACAATTCCACATTTTCTAAGTTGTCCAGGTAACCTGTGTCAGCTGGCTCTCTAATTCCTGACACGGGTTTATGTGGGAGCTTGGCGCCACCCTGACATCACTATACATACACACCTCTGTCACATTGCATAATAATGGGACGAAGAGCGGAGCGTTCTGGTAGAGACATTCCTTTTATTATATTGAATTCTCTTACTATTAACTATTAAAGAGCAAAACAATAATCAAAAGGAGAGTAAAGCAAAATGACTTACGTGCTGCAACACTACAGTCATAACACGAAACAATGATCCACAACGCAGGTGGATTGTGGAGCGTTTGCATAGCATCCCCAATTAGAGACAACTCTGGACAGCTGTCTCCAATTGGGGATCACCAACAACCCACTCCTGATGTGATGACCCAACTGTGGCACTTCCACTCCCTCTTGTAGGATTCTGGGGCCTGGCCTCAGTCAGATCATCACAGTACCCCCCCACCAAGGCGCGGGCTCCTGACCGTGATACCTCCCCCCAACCAAGAACCACAAAGTCCAAAATACAAAAAAAAGAAAGAGGGGGGACTTGCGGATTACTGGGGAGATTGTTGTTGGTGGGGGCTCCGGCTCCGGCCTCAGGTGTGGCGTATGCATTGCCGGCAGCTTCCTCCTTGCCTCCCCTTTGTACGCCCAGTCCTGTCTGGACCCCGGCGCGATGGACCCCCCCTCCGTACTCCCGCTATGCACCAAGTCCTGTCTGGACCCTGGTGTGGGAGCACCCGACCCTGGAGGGAGGCTGAAGTCTGGTGGAGCGGACTGCTCTAGTATGGGAGTAGAGCGGACGACCGGCCCCGGACTGGGCACCGGTGGAGGCTCCGGGCTGCTGACCTTCGCTGGAGGCTCCGGGCTGCTGACCTTCGCTGGAGGCTCCGGGCTGCGGACCGTCGCTGGAGACTCCGGGCTGCGGACCTTCGCTGGAGGCTCCGGGCTGCGGACCTTCTCTGGAGGCTCCGGGCTGCGGACCTTCTCTGGAGGCTCCGGGCTGCGGACCTTCTCTGGAGGCTCCGGGCTGCGGACCTTCTCTGGAGGCTCCGGGCTGCGGACCTTCTCTGGAGGTTCCGTGTTGCTGACCTTCACTGGAGGTTCCGTGTTACTGACCTACTCTGGAGGCTCCGGGTTACTGACCTTCTCTGGAGGCGCCGGGCTGCGGACCTTCTCTGGAGGCTCCGGGTTGCGGACCGTCTCTGGAGGCTCCGGGCTGCGGACCGTCTCTGGAGGCTCCGGGCTGCGGACCGTCTCTGGAGGCTCCGGGCTGCGGACCGTCTCTGGAGGTTCCGTGTTGCTGACCTTCACTGGAGGTTCCGTGTTACTGACCTACTCTGGAGGCTCCGGGTTACTGACCTTCTCTGGAGGCTCCGGGCTGCGGACCGTCTCTGGAGGCTCAGGGTTGCTGACCTTCACTGGAGGCTCAGGGTTGCTGACCTTCACTGGAGGCTCAGGGCTGCTGACCTTCACTGGAGGCTCAGGGCTGCTGACCTTCACTGGAGGCTCAGGGCTGCTGACCTTCACTGGAGGCTCAGGGCTGCGGGCCTTCTTGATATTACACGCCCGTTCCCGTCTATCCATTAGCCTATTAACGAGTACCAGCCGGCGGTCGAAGTCCTGCTCTTCCTCTATCTCCTGTAGAAATGGGTCTCGATGCGGTTCCAGGGGAAGAGCCACCCAGGCTCTCCACCACCTCCTTTGTTCCTCCTTTGACTCCTCATAGAACCCCTCTGGTTTCTCACGATTGTAGATCGTGGGCATACGAAGAGGTATGCGATCTTCCTCATTCCGCCTCTCCGGGCTCTGGCTGCGCACCGATGGTGTGGTGCGCGAAGTCGGCACGGACTGTGCCGGGCTGTGGGCCGACGCTGGGGGCTCCGGGTTGGGGACTGGCGTTGGAGGGCTGCGACTGCCCCGATCTTCTTCTCTCCATCGCCAATCCCCTTCCTGTGAGGACTCCATCGGGAGCCCCCACGAGTGAGGGAACAAAGGCACATAGTCGTCGTCTTCCTCCGACTCCTCTCTGTACCTCTGCTCCCATGGCTGTAGGGGCTCCTCCTGGATCCCCCACGAGTGCAGTGGCCGGGGCTCTTCACCATTGATCCCCGACCACCCCCATAGCCCCCCCTCCAAATTCGCTTGGGGTTTCTTCTGGGCTCCAGGCTGGTCCTTCGCCTTTCTAGCCCGTCGTCCCTTTCCTTTACGACGGCGCCTCTGCTCCGGACACCAGCTCTCTCCCGTCGAACGCTCATGGGAGAATTCCTCCTCGGGAGTTCTCCCCTTTCCGAGGAGGATATTTTCCACAGTTGTTATCCGCTGTGTCCCGTGGGGGTGGATCATTCTGTCACATTGCATAATAATGGGACGAAGAGCGGAGCGTTCTGGTAGAGACATTCCTTTTATTATATTGAATTCTCTTACTATTAACTATTAAAGAGCAAAACAATAATCAAAAGGAGAGTAAAGCAAAATGACTTGCGTGCTGCAACACTACAGTCATAACACGAAACAATGATCCACAACGCAGGTGGATTGTGGAGCGTTTGTATAGCATCCCCAATTAGAGACTCTGGACAGCTGTCTCCAATTGGGGATCACCAACAACCCACTCCTGATGTGATGACCCAACTGTGGCACTTCCACTCCCTCTTGTAGGATTCTGGGGCCTGGCCTCAGTCAGATCATCACAACCTCAGAGTAGCTGTACTGAAACTGGCCACACCAAGTCAACACACATACTTTTATAGACAGTAAGTATGGGGCAAGAGAACTCTGTCTAATGGGACTGGCCAACAACCTTTCTTTAAGTGCCCATTACTTAAACACACACACACACACCCTGCCAACTTAAGACAGTGAGGTCAATGTGGCTGAATCCTTTGTATGGAAGTACGTTTGGGCTCCCAAGTGGCGCAGTGCTAGAGGCGTCACTACAGACAACCTGGTTTGAATCGGCCATGATTGGGAGTCCCATAGAGCGGTGCACATTTGGCCCAGTGTCTTCTGAGTTTGGCCTGTATAGGCCGTCGTTGTAAATAAGAATTTGTTCTTAACTGACTTGCCTAGTTAAATAAAGGTTAAATAAATAAAGGCTGTACTGTATCTGGCCAAGCTTGTGGAGGCATGTTTCATTTGCAGTCTATTCATTCTCATCATTGAGGTTTGAATTTAATATGTGGCTGTTTTCCAACCTCATTAATGTGATAACAGTGTAGATAATGGAACTGAATAGGAGGTAAAGCTTGAAACAACAATACAAGGTTAACTGTACATCTTGGTACGTTCCACCAGGGCAGTTCCACCTCAAAATGCCTCTTTGACCCCTCTCTGACCCCTGTCATACTCCCTCCTGGCCAGTGGAGGAGGCATTGTCTGCTGGCTGATTGAAGTTAATCATCTACAGTACGAGTTTATCTGGTTTATTATGGTCAATATGTCAAAATGTTAACATATCTAACATATCTATGCTGTCTGTGTACGACTGTTTTGTGTTGTGTTTTGGGTGGACCCCAGGAAGAGTAGCTGGTTGGGATACGAGATAGCTTCTAAATGACTTATAAACAATTTATATACTTTTTAAGTATGCCTAAATGTAAAATTGTATTGTTTATTTCTCTGCTTAAACTGTGAACCCAGTTAGCCATTGTGAACAGAGCCCTAGACTGAGTCCTGAGTGCAGAGGAGATCTGAAGCCACTAGAGGGTGATCTGCTTTTAGTCCATCATGGAAGGACCAAAGGTCCTCTATGTGTCTCAAAGTGCAGATCAGTAATGTGTGAAAAACTAGACTGTTAGGAGGCCATAACGCCTACATTAAGGTTTATAAAGGGGTTCATATGTAGCGTCTGGGGAAAGGGCTAACACTTTGAGTTGTATATGGGTCTGACAACTAAGGTTTGTGTGACGGTCTGGTCATACCTCAGTCTTCTATTGATAAAGGCAGACCATCTCCGAGGGTCTCGGGGAGAATTGTGTTATGCAAAAAGCACATTTCCAAATCACACATGCGTATCAATACACACTTGAAATATGACAAATATAAGCACCCACCAAATTATGTATTATTATTACACATTTGGTAAATAAAAATAGAAGGCAAACTGGCCTGTTCTCATACAGGTAGATGTGGAGATTGTGCCATGTCTCTGGCCTGTTCTCATACAGGTAGATGTGGAGATTGTGCCATGTCTCTGGCCTGTTCTCATACAGGTAGATGTGGAGATTGTGCCATGTCTCTGGCCTGTTCTCATACAGGTAGATGTGGAGATTGTGCCATGTCTCTGGCCTGTTCTCATACAGGTAGATGTGGAGATTGTGCCATGTCTCTGGCCTGTTCTCATACAGGTAGATGTGGAGATTGTGACATGTCTCTGGCCTGTTCTCATACAGGTCTACTGGAGAGCCCATACACTACACAGCTGAAAGAAAGTTCTGGATGGCAACTTGATTTTATACAATACAATGTTAAAAGATGAACGTTTACAGAAAGGTTCTAGGTTCCATCAATTTACTCACCACTTTTTCTTGGTGATCAAGTCTGCCCCACCAATTGCCCCTCCCCCAACCACCAACCCTCCAATCACAATCCCAGCAATACCAGCGAGAGAACCAGAGATGACAGAATGACCACACATACTTACCTAGAAATGTTGAAGTGTTGCAAGATTGTTAATTCATAATCCCTCATACTATTTATTCTGTGCTTGTTTGATTTGAATAGAAAAGGAGTGAAAACATTGTATAGACATAAGCATCATAACATGCTTATAGAAGACTACTTACGGTGTACAGTCAGACTGTATTCAGCCTCAGCAGAGCTGACTGGGTTGGTGAGTTTACACAAGTATTTTCCAGCATCACCTTTATTCATAGTATTGATAGATGCTGTCTTCTTATTTTCAGAGATGGTTATGTTGCCACCAGCAGACAGAAGCTGACCTTCCTTCATCCACTCTCTGGTGTTGTTGAAGCATCACAGGTAAAGCTTACAGAACTCCCCTCAATGATTGGAGGGTTTGGGGAAGTAGTGATGGTAGCACCAGATATTGATTCTGTGAAAGGAAGCTTACTGTACATGGATCAGAGACCCAACATCCCAGTTCAGCTGTGACCTCTTAAGATCTGTGAAACCTTAAGAGCCAGTCTCTCTCTTTCCTCCCATGTCTGTCTCCATCTCCTCTCTACCACTTACCCAGCACAGTGATGTCAGAGGGCTCAGATGTCTGGTACCTCAGGGTTCTGGTATTATTGGCCCAACAGCTGTAGCGACCAATCTGATTTGCCTGGATGTTCTCCAGCTTGAGTTCTGGTCCCTTTTTGGACAGCAGTGTTCCATTCTGAGCCCACTGGAGATTACAGGACAGAGTGAGGTCTGACCCTGATCCATACAGTACATCTAGAGGGGTCACCTTCATTCTTGTGATTTCTGGCCCATCTTCAACATATTTGAAAACCGTTGTAAGCCCAGTAAAACATTGTGCAATCAATGTCATGGTCAAGACCAAGAGGCAAAAGTAGAATATACTTGAGGATTATCTGCAAAGACAAAAATTACAAGTAATTGGATAAAACATACAGATGCATACAGTTTGTAAATGAAAATGGACTCACAGTTGATGGTGAGGGTTAGAGGCTGGCTGGTTCTATTACTGACAGTGTTCAACACATTACAACTAAACGGCCCATCGTTTTATTGTGTCACATTGACTATGGTGAGAGTGCTGTTCCCATCACCAAACTGAACTGCCATTCAGCCAGCGGTAAGAGAAGGGGTAGGAGCCAGAGGACAGAGCTATTGAACTCTACTAAGTCTGTGTTGTTGGGAGTTATCTCCACATTGGATACTGGCTCTGTGGGTTAAAAACAGAATAACTACTTTCTCTTTAGCTTAGAATAAAATTTCTGAAGAATGTACCACTTCTGAACACTTTGTTTTATCATACACTACTAACTAAAATACATGAGATCATTAGAAACAAATGAAGTGGAGAAATGGCACTGTGCCCAGACAACTGACTGGATTTGAGAAAAAGCTATCTGTTTTTATTAGCTAATTACCTTTGAACTCTGCATTGTTGGGAAACGGCTCGTATGTAAGCATTTCATAGTAAAATCTACACCTGTTGTATTAGGAGCATGTGACAAATAAAAATGTATTTGATTTGAAAATATACCATCTACTCTATAGATGTTTTTAATTTCACCACAGAGGGAAAAGTGAACTTTATGGCAAAACCATTTCCTAGATCTGAATCAGAAGTGCAGCGACAATAGTACCATACACCTCCAGTCTTGTTTCCACACTCAGCGGTGATCCGTCTTTAAGAAAAATGCTTACTTTGTATTTTGCACCGTCCCACTGGGCCAGGTCCCTGAGCTCCAGGGATCCAGTGGTTCTGTCCAGAGTGATCCTGCCTTCATATCCAGGGTGGATGCTGTCACAAGTGATGGTAGCGATGATTATATGGAGGCCATTCGCACTCCAGAATATTGTGGACATGTTAACCGCTGCATCAACTGTTGTGGTGAATGTCACACCTCCTCCTTCCGCCGCAACTAGGGGGCCATCTGGTAACACACCTAATCCACAACAAGACCCTGGAGAGACAACAGAACAGATTTGGTTATCTCTTCATAATGTATGTTACATACACATGGAGTGTGCATGTAACATACAAGGAGTGATCCTGTAATTGTATCCCAGTTCAATTGTGTCAGAGGACAGGTTATTACATTGGTACCATTAACTTTCAAGGCTACTGATGTAAATGGATGAGCTATGTGGTTTACATTCATTCATACAGCATACAACACATGTTGACCTACTGGCCCTGAATGATGGCAATTATAATTAAACAATTTGACTCAAACAGCAGTCCATAAAGTAAGTCAATTAAAAGATTACATTACCCAGAAACAAATTGTAAGATCACACGTATCAATTGTTGAACAGGAAATTCTGTTCAACTGTGTCACGACTCCTTCCGAAGTTGCCTCACCCCCTTGTTCGGGCATGCTTCGGCGATCTTCGTCACCGGCTTTCTAGCCACTGCCGCTCCCTCTTTCATTATTCCATTTGTCTTGTCTTGTCATTACGCACACCTGGTTCTCATTTCCCCCAATTACTTCATGTATATATGTTCTCTCTGTTCCCTCATGTCCTTGTCGGTTATTGTTTGTTGTGACTGTGTATGTTACTGTGTACTATATTTACGGGTAGACATTTATTCACTCATGGTTTTGTTTCCTAGGCGGTGCCTAGTTATAGTAACACCATTCGTCATTTCGGGAACAGTTGTACCATTCCTGTTCAGATTTGTATACTTGCTTGGTATTAAACGTATACCTTTATTCCACGCTATCTCCTGCGCCTGGCTCTCTATTATATATTCACGCCGTCACAAACTGTTGTGCTGCCGGTTGGACGTACTGACAAATTCTCTAAAACAACGTTGGTAGAGAAATGAACATTCAATTCTCTGACAACAGCTCTGGTGGACATTCTTGTATTCAGCCTGAACTGCACGCTCCCTCAAAACATGAGACATCTGTGGCGTTGAGTTGTATCACATAAATTTTAATAAACTTTAATTGTCCCCAGTTCAACGTTTAATCAGTTTATTGGATTATTTTGGCAAAGGAGAAATGCTCACTGACAGGGATGTAAATATATTTGTGCACAACATTTTAGATAAATACTTTTTGTATGGACAATTTCTGGGATATTTTATTTCAGCTCATGAAACATAGGACTAACACTTTACATGTTGCTTTTATGTTTTTGTTCAGTATGTATCTTATAAACTGGTAATCACTGGTCTGACACAAGGAACAACAGAGTAGTGGGAAAATAGCAGGCAATGTTTATTAGTAATTCTGTTTTTACATCATTTAAATAAGTTTGGCACCACAATTGACAATACAGTACACAAACAATTATTGTATTTATTATTTACAGTACAGTCCCCACCCCTACCACCAGAGGGCACCTTTATCATTATGATCTAATTTATAAAATTACAGTACAGTAATGCGTTATTTACTTTCATTACTAAGGTTTTCTTTTCAATATTAATACGTTACACAATAAATCAGACAAACATAGCAGAAATGTATTGATTATGTACATTACATTTCAGATCTACCCTGGGTGTTATCATGCAGGTTTTTCTATGTGTTGATTGTGGAACTCACTGGAGAATGGTGGCTGAAGAGAGATCTCTTCCTGACCTCTTAGTGCTTGAAGGAAAGTGAGAGAGAAAAGAAAGGAACATTAACTTCCATTTATCTGCAATGACACAGCATAAAGACAAACAACACATTCAATATATGTTTTTACAGTATTGCAATCAAATGGTGCCGCCATATGCTCTAACCAATGCAAACGTACCATTATCTTAGTATCATAGGTACTCTTGAAGTCCTGCATTTCATAATTTGGGTTAAAAGCAGAAGTAAAAAACTGCAGAACATACAGTAGAGGGCAACAGCCACACCAACAGTTGCCATAACAAAATATGAAACCTCAAAGTCCTAAACAAACTTTTATAGTGATCATATGTTTATGAATAACATGAAAGAGCCAGAGACTGAATAGCTGTCAATAAGTCAAAACTAAAACTTATCATAAATATCATAAGCAAACAGTCTTTGGATACAGTATTTTTCACACTGTGCATCCTGTTAAGCAAAGTAATCTTGTTTAGGTAATCTTGTTGTGTTAAGGAAAGGAGTCTACAGTAAGACTGTAGTAGAATACAAACATGCACAGACACATCCCAGGGCTGACCAAGGTTTACTTACTGTCAGGGGTAGAGGTGGAGATTGATTTTGTTTTGTGTTGTCACACACAGGTGATGGGTTCTCAAACATAGGTGATGGGTTCTCACACACAGGTGATGGGTTCTCACACACTGTTGATGGATTCTCATATACATGTTGTTGAGTGCCTTTAAGAGGTACACAACTAGAGGTGGTCCTATAGTTGCTGCTATCTTGTCTGCATTTGTCTGCATAAGCATTGTTACAGTATTAAGCATCGTCCTAGTGGTGTTTATCAGGTAATTTGTCTGAATCCATTAATTACTCCATGGAAACTTTAAATCACCCAGGATAAGAGCATCTGCTAAATTACAATTTGAATGTAAATGGGGAAAACAAACGTTTGAAAAACATACATTTTAAGATTGGAGATGAAGCATATGCTTACCTCCTAGATGCATTGGGTCAGCATTGCTTCTATATACAACAAGACAAAAACATTGAAAGGTATAAGAACATGATATTACAGTGCTTTTAACAGTTTACAGTGAAGTTATAAGAACATGATATTACAGTGCTTTTAACAGTTTACAGTGAAGTTATAAGAACATGATATTACAGTGCTTTTAACAGTTTACAGTGAAGTTATAAGAACATGATATTACAGTGCTTTTAACAGTTTACAGTGAAGTTATAAGAACATGATATTACAGTGCTTTTAACAGTTTACGGCGCTTTTGAAATACACCCAGGCCCTCGTTCTGACCAGTTTTGATCAATGTGAAAACAGAGCCTATATTACCTGCAGTGATAGAAAATACAATTGTTTGAATGAAAAGTTTCTTAACTCACCCCTTTTCATTGATGAAATAGACTGCAACACTAACTGCCACTTCCACAACCAGCAACACTATGATCACAATCCCAATGATGGTACCAGCAGACAGACCTGGAGTTAGAGAGCCCTCCGCTGCAGAGACCAGGGAGAGAACCATACACAGATTAGAGAAACGCTACACACACTGAAAAAGCAGTACTGCACATTACAGTACATCTGGGTGGCAGTTACAACACAACAAATACACCTAAAGCCTTGAAATGCAAAACTAATACAAATTAATCATCTTGCATCAAGTTTTCTAAATGGAAGCAGCAGGTTTTAAAATAGATATCACTATGGGGTCAAACCTACTGCAGTTTAAGTATTTACAAAATGAAATAGCCTACTGTATGTTATGCAATACTATCGATTTACTATGTTCATATTGTCTTTAAAACTTCTGCTAACTTGACCTTTTACTGCCAGTTTATGGACCTCAGCTGTTTTGTTCCCAGTGACATCATTTGTTGCTGTACAGGTGTAATCTCCACTGTCAGAGTATTCACTCTTCTCTTTAGTGAACTCAGGTGAATGTCCAGGTATCTCTGTTCCATTGAGCATCCAGGTGTAACTAGCAGGAGGGTTGGAGTCAGCAGAGCAGGTCAATGTAAACTTCTGTCCTACTTCTATCTCAGTTGGACCCTTGATTTCCATACCATCAGGTCCATCTGTAACACAGATCACCAGTTAGTCATAGCTGCAAGATTATTAGTTTGTGATGTTGGCATCATAATGGTTGGAATAAAGTGTGTGTTCATTCATTGTTCTATTCTTTTCATGTGCACCTGTTGATGGTACAGTTGGTACATTTATCTGGTACATTTATCTGGTACATTTATCTGGTACATTTATCCCCAGGCATATAGGGAGGTACTTACATATTACATTCACAATGTCAGTGACATTTTCAGAGCTGACAGGGTTGCTGACTCTGCACAGGTATTCTCCACTGTCTGTTCTCTTCTTATCCTCAGAGAAGATGATATTGTCACCAGAAGACAGAGGATGACCATCCATCATCCACTCTCTGGTGATCACAAGTTAAGGTGACAGAGCCCCCCTCGATGATTGGTGGGTTTGGGGTAATTGTGATAGTAGCACCAGATACTGTTTCTGTGAAATTAGTAGTTGAGATAATACTAATTGTTGTGGTTTGGAAAATAGAATAGGAGAAAAAAGTTAGTTTTATGTTCATGTTACACAGTGGTGGAAAAAGTACCCAATGCACATTTGCACATTTAACATTAAGTGACATCTTTTGGAACTCAGGGGGTACTCACCATAAACATTCAGAGAAGTATCTGCCAACTGCATACAATCAGACTCTCCTATGATCACTCTGTATTCTCCACTGTCAGCCAGGGTCAGTTTCCTGAGCTCCAGAGATCCAGTGCTTTTGTCCAGACTGATCCTACCAACATATCCCGCTCCAGTCACAGGACTTTCAGAACTGAGAAAGCCAACAATGGAGACAGGGGGATCACCAAATGTCCATGAGATTGCACCTAGTGTGGTTGGATTGATGGAGGATTTGAAAATCAAATTTCCTCCCAATGTTGCATTCACAGGTCCAGGTGGAAGCACTTCTAGACCAGCACAATATCCTGAGGAAACAGTAACAGGGCTTGATTATCATGTCAAATGAGTTATCCACTATGGTAGCCACTGTGCCTATTGGCCTATTGGAATAACTATATTTTGTGTGAGCAAATATTAAGCAACATTTCTCACCACCTGAAAGGGATAGTTCAACCAAATGACAAAATAACATATCTTTACCATGTAAGCCATCTATGGACAAGGTCTGACAGCAATCTGTTAAACATTTCATTAAATGTGTATGGCCTTAGAGATAGATATTAACATCATTGAAACTGTCTATGACTATTGACAAAGAACCTGCTAATTATTGAAGACCAATTCGTCATGGGAGCGGAGAAGAATATAATACATTAACACAGAAATCATAGTCCCACAACTTCAGAAGGATCAAAGAAGTGTTTACAAATGTTTTACCCCTTGCTGTCAAAATTTACCCCATGTTGGTGCTTTTAGGGTTAACCTACAGCGGGTGAAATAAGTATTGAACACGTCACCATTTTTCTCAGTAAATGACATTTTCACCAGATGTTGGTAACAACCCAAGTAATCCATACATACAAAGAAACCAAAACAAATAAGTTCAGAAATTAAGTTATGTGTAATAATGTGAAATGACACAGGGAAAAGGTATTGAACACATGAAGAAAGGGAGGTGCAAAAAGGCATGGAAAGCCAAGACAACAACTGAAAACTATCAGTTATTAAAAAGCAATCCAGCCCCCTGTCAGTGCAAATTAATATCAGCTGGTTCAGTCCCAACTGATGGCCTACAAAAAGGTCTCATTGCCAAGGTGTCACACAAGACAAATCTGATGATGGGTAAAAGCAAAGAGCTGTCTCAAGACATTCACAACCTAATTGTTGCAAAACTTAATGATGGCATTGGTTATAGGCACATTCAATACTTATTTCACCCGCTGTATGTGTGGCGTTATTTTATTGACTGAGCCTGTTGTACTCTTTTTCATTGCAGGCTCTGACTTATAAACATAGTGGACTTTGGTCTTGAGGTATTTTCTGATAATAGATGATATATTCTGTATAATAAAAGTTTGTGCTTTATAATACTTGTCTAACACTGACTTCACTTAGAATCATCCACAGCTTTGCAGGAATGAATTAGCTGAATGTCAGTCATTCAGCAGACACTGTTATCTAGAGCAACTTACAGTAGTGAATGTGTAAATTATCATTATTCTTTCATACTGGTCCCCCATGGGCATCAAACCCACAACCTTGGCATTGCAAGTACCATGCTCTACCAACTGAGCTACACGGTTATATCAACATACAGTATTACTGGTCACACTTGACACAAACAACAATCAATTAATCAACTGTATTTATAAAAGCCAATTTTACATCAGCCGATGTCACAAAGTGCAATACAGAAACCCAGCCTAAAACCCCAAACAACAAACAATGCAGATGTAGAAGCACGATGGCCTAGGAAGAAACCTAGAGAGGAACCAGGCTCTGAGGGGTGGCCAGTCCTCTTCTGGCTGTGCAGGGTCCAGCAGGGTCAAATAATAATCATAGTGGTTGTAGAGGTTGCAACAGGTAAATACATCAGGAGTAAATGTCACTTGGCTTTTCATAGCCAGACATTGAGATGCGGTAGAGAGCGCAGGTACGGTGCGATAGAGAGCAGGTGCGAGAGAGAGAGAGAGATGAAAAACAGCAGGTCTGGGACAAGGTGGCACATCCAATGAACAGGTCAGGGTTCCATAACCGCAGGCAGAAGAGTTGAAACCGGTGCAGCTGCACGACCAGGTGGACTGGGGACAGCTAGGAGTCATCAGGGCAGGTAGTCCTGAAGCATGGTCCTAAGGCTCAGGTCCTCCGGGAGGGGAGGTAGAGTGGGAGAGAGAGAGAATTAGAGGGAGCATACTTAAATTCACACAAGACACCGGATAATAACTTCAGACCCTAGCACCTCGGCAGATAGACTATTGCAGCATAGATACTGGAGGCTGAGACAGGGGGGGGGTCGGGAGACACTGTGGCCCCCTCCAACAATACCCCCAATAATACCCCCGAACAGGGCCAACCAGGCAGGATATAACCCCACCCACTCTGCCAAAGCACAGCCCCCACACCAGTAGAGGGGTATCAACAACCACCAACTAACTACCCTGAGACAAGGCTGAGTATAGCCCACGAAAGATCCCCTCCACTGCACAAGCCTGAGGGGGCGACAAACCGGACAGGAATGGCATGGAAAGCACCAGTAAGCCAGTAATTCAGCCCCTGTAATAGGGTCAGAGGCAGAGAATCCCAATGGAGAGACGGGAACCGGCCAGGCAGAGACTGCAAGGGTGGTTCGTCGCTCCAATGCCTTGCCGTTCACCCTTGCACCCCTGGGCCAGACTACACTCAATCATAGGACCTACTGAACAGATAAGTCTTCAGTAAAGACTTAAAGGTTGAGACGGAGTCTGCCTCTCTCACATGAATAGGCAGACTATTCCATAAAAATGGAGCTCTATAGGAGAAAGCCTTGCCTCCAGCTGTTTGCTTAGAAATTCTAGGGACAATAAGGAGGCCTGCGTCTTGTGACCGGAGTTATGTACGGCAGGACCAAATCTGAGAGATAAGTAGGAGCAAGCCCATGTAATGCTTTGTAGGTTAGCAGTAAAACCTTGAAATCAGCCCTAGCCTTAACAGGAAGCCAGTGTAGAGAGGCTAGCACGGGAGTAATATGATAAAATGTTGGCACTAATTGAAGTTTATTTAGTGCTTTATCCGGGTAGCCGGAGAGTAGAGCATTGCAGTAATCTAATCTAGAAGAGACAAAACATGGATTCGCTTTTCTGCATCATTTTTGGACAGAAAATGTCAGATTTTTTGCAATGTTACGAAGATGGAAGAAAGCTGTGCTTGAAATAATCTTGATATGTTCGTTAAAAAGATAGATCAGGGTCCAGAGTAACGCCGAGGTCCTTCACAGTTTTTTGGGAGACGAACCATCAAGATTAATTGTCAGATCCAAAAGCAGATATCTTTCTGTCTTGGGACCTAAAACTAGCATCTCTGTTTTGTCAGAGTTTAAAAGTAAAAAAGGTTGCCGCCATCCACTTCCTTATGTCTGAAACACAGACTTCCAGGGCAGGCAATTTTGGGGCATCACCATGTTTCATCAAAATGTACAGCTGTGTGTCGTCCGCATAGCAATGGAAGTTAACATTATGTTTCCGAATGACATCCCCAAGAGGTAAAATATATAGTGAAAACAATAGTGGCCCTAAAACGGAATCTTGAGGAACACCTCAGAGGACAAACCATCCACGGAGACGAACTGATATCTCTCCGACAGATAAGATCTAAACCAGGCAAGACCTTGTCCGTGTAGACCAATTAAGGTTTACAATCTCTCCAAAAGAATATGGTGGTCGATGGTGTCAAAAGCAGCACTAAGGTCTAAGAGCACGAGAACAGATGCACGACCACCATTAAATGGTCTGACGCCATTTAAAGGTAATTTAACACTTCCACGAGTGCAGTCTCAGTGCTATGATAGGGTCTAAAACCAGACTGAAGTGTTTCGTATACATTATTATTTGTCTTCAGGAAGGCAGTGAGTTTCAAGAGAGGCTTCATTACTGCCACTTTTAGAGAATTTGGTACACATCCGGTGGATATGGAGCCATTTATTATGTTCAGCATAGGAGGGCCGAGCAAAGGAAGTAGCTCTATCAGTAGTTTAGTTGGAATAGGGTCCAGTATGCAGGTTGAAGGTTTAGAGGCCATGACAATTTTCATGAATGTGTTAAGAGATATAGAATTTAAAAAATGTAGTGTTTCCATTGATCCTAGGTCCTGGCAGCTCTGTGCAGACTCAGGACAGCTGAGCTTTGGTGAAATACACAGATTCAGTCCGTAATGCCGCTTTTTAGTTAGCTTTGCAACAGTATCAAATAGAAATGTAGGATTATTCTTATTCTCCTCAATTAGGTTGGAAAAATAGGATGATCGAGCAGCAGTGAGGGCTCTACGATACTGCACTGTACCTTCTTTCCAAGCTAGTAGGAAGACTTTCAGTTTGCTGGAGTGCCATTTCTGTTCCAGTTTTCTGGAAGCTTGCTTCAAAGCTCAGGTATTTTCTGTGTACCAGGGAGAAAGTTTCTTTTAGCAAATGTTTTTTGTTTTTAGGGGTGCGACAGCATCTGGGGTATTACGCATGGTTGAATCTAGATCCTCAGTTTGATCGTTAACTGATTTTTATACTCCAACGTCCTTGGATAGGTGGAGGGAGTCTGGAAGGGCATCTAGGAATCTTTGGGTTGTCCAAGAATTTATAGCACAGCTTTTGATGATCCTTGGTTGGGGTCTAAGACATTTTTTTGTTGCGATTGCAAACAAAATAAAGGTGGTCCGAAAGTCCAGGATTATGAGGAAAAACATTTAGATCCACAATATTTATTCCACGGGAAAGAACTAGATGCAGGGTATGACTGTGGCAATGAGTAGGTCCGGATACATGTTGGACAAAACCCACTGAGTCGATGATGGCGCCGAAAGCCTTTTGTAGTGGATCTGTGGACTTTTCCATGTGAATGTTAAAGTCACCAAAAATTAGAATATTATCTGCCATGACTACAAGGTCTGATAGAAATTCAGAGAACTCAGTAAGGAACTCTGTATAAGGCCCAGGAGGCCTGTAAACAGTAGCTATAAAAAGTGATTAGAAAGTGAGTAGGCTGCATAGATTTCATGACTAGAAGCTCAAAAGATGAAAACACTGTCTTTTTTTGGGGGGTAAATTGAAATGTGTTATCGTAAATGTTAGCAACACCTTCGTAAATGTTAGCAACGTTGATGGATAACTAATAATTCTGTTTTTACATCATGAAAAGCAATAAAGTACTCCAGCTTCTTTGTCTTTTTGGCTCCACACTTCACAATACAGTGTTCGACAAATACTTGTATTGACTAGTTACACTATATTGACTAGTTACATTATATTGTTATATTGTTAACATTACAGCCTCCACACAAATAGTAAGGGTTTTCGGTAATAGCAAACCCTTTGCTTTGTGATCAAAATACTATATAAAATGGAGATAAAATGTATTCATAAGTGATACTGCAGCACAAGAGAACAAATTAAATTATATAGATTATATAGATAACAATTCTGGATTTTGATGTTTAGTAAAGCAAGTAGTTTGATAATCCATCATTGTCAATACACAACTTTTCCAACCCTGAATTTCAGAGTGATTACATTTCCCCAGCCCCACCAAACAGTGTCAGGTTCAGGCTGTCGAAATAGAAAACTGTGCCTTTAGATAGAAAATAGGTTAGTTTGAGACGCATCTTCAGTAGGAGGGACTACATATCCTATAACTAACCACCATCTGGAGTCATTACATGAGTTACATCACTGCATGGAGGAACACATGACCAAATGTCCCTAGTTGTAGCACAAACTCCACCTCCAGTAACACTAATAAGGAAGTTGTGTGGGGTTGTACCTTTACTGAGCCTGTTAACAAGGTTGGCCTCTATTGCTTTGCAGGCTTTGACTGATAAACTTTGGCATCGGGGTATATTCCGATAGTAAATGAAGCACAATTTACATTAATTTGAGATTATACAGTATATTATACATAATAAACATCTGTGCTTTATAATCCTTCTCTAACACTGACATAACTGTAGGATCTTTTAGAATCAACACTCAGCTTTGTAGCAATGAATTAAGTGAATGTCATCAGATCATTTAAACATATTACTGGTCACTTGACACAAAGAACAACAAAGTTGATGGAGAAATAGATGTCAATCTATATTACTCTTTTTTTACATCATTTAAAGCATTTAAGTATCCAGCTTCTGTGCCTTGTTTGGCACCTTAATTGACAATAAAGAACACAAAAAAATATGTTTATTAATTATTTACAGTACAGTCCCACTACCAGAGGTCAACCTTATCATTATGCTTTAATTTATTAAGTTACAGCACAGTATTGGGTTATATACTTTTTCTTAACATGTTTTTTGTTAAAAAAATACACAATGAAGCAGACAATCAAAAATAAGATAAAAGTATTGACTATGTACATTATATTGTGTGTTATCATGCAGGGTTTCTATGTGTTGATGATGGAACTCAGTGGAGAATGGTGGAGGTATTTTCCATTGACTTCTCTTACTGTTAGAGAGAGGAAGAAAAAAAAGGAACTGTCACACCCTGATCTGTTTCACCTGTCTTTGTGCTTGTCTCCACCCCCCTCCAGGTGTCACCCATCTTCCCCATTATCCCCAGTGTATTTATACCTGTGTTCTCTGTTTGTCTTTTGACAGTTTGTTTTGTTTCAACAAGCCTACCAGCGGTTTTAACCTTGCGCCGGGCTTTTTCTTAAGTTCCTGTTTTCTAGTTTTGACCATTCTGCCTGCCCTGATCCACAGCCTGCCTGCCATTCTATACCTTGTCACATGATCCTGGATTATTGACCTCTGCCTGCCCCGACCTTGAGACTGCCTGCCACTCTGTACCTTTCAGACTCTGATCTGTGTAACGGACCTCTGCCTGCCCTTGACCTGTCGTTTTGCCTGCCCCCTGTCTTTGTAATAAACTTTTGTTACTTCGACACTGTCTGCATCTGGGTCTTCTCCTGAAACGTGACAGGAACATTAACTTCCATTTATCAGCTATAATATGACATGAATACTATTTAACACATAAATCAATTGTTTTTACAGTATTACGGTCACATGGTACCATGTAGTCTAGCACAAACTTACCATTATCCTAGTATCATAGGTACTCTTGAAGTCCTGCGTTTCCTAATTTGGGATAAAGATTCAATTTAAAAAGGCATTACATAGAAGTCAACAGCCACACCAACAGTTGCCACAGTGGAGGCTGCTGAGGGGCGGAAGGCTTATATTAATGGCTGGAATGGAGTCCATGGAATGGTATCAAACACATGGAAACCACATCTTTGATGTATTTGATACCATCACATTGATGTCATTCTTATGTTCCGTCCTCCCCTCAGAAGCCTCCACTGAGTTCCCATGACAAAATATGAAACCTCAAAGTCCTAAACAAACTTTTACTGCGATCATATGTTAATGAATAACCTAAATAGGCCAGAGACTGAATAGTTGTCATTGAGTCAACACTTCCTGGATAACACTTTCACAGGCAAACAGTCTTTGTATATATAACTTTTTCACACTTTACATCTTGATCAAAATGTATCTTATTTATTACAGTACAACTGTAGTAGAATACAGACACATCCCAGGTGACCAGGGCTTACTTACTGTCAGGGGTAGAGGTGGAGATTGATGTTGTCTTGTGTTCTCATATACAGGTGATGAGTCCTCATATACAGGTTGTTGAGAGCCTATAAGAGATACACAAATAGAAAGGGTTGTACAGATGTTGCTATCTTGTCTACATAAGCATTGTTACATTATTAAGCATTAGTGGTGTTGTACTACATTTTAGTTATTTAGCAGACACTCTTCCCCAGAGCAACTTACAGTTAGTTAGTTAGTGCATACCTTTTCATGTACTGGTCCGCCGTGGGAATCAAACCCACAACCCTGCCGTTGCGAGGGCCATGCTCTAACATCTGAGCTACACGGGACTATGTCATGTAATTTGTCTGAATCCATTTAATTTCTTTGTGGAAACTGTAAGTTGATAATAGTATCTGCTAATTCACTAAACAGAAATGTGGCGTAAACTAAAAAAACATTAATAATTAGATATACCATAACAACATGTAAGATTGGAGACACAGTCTGCTTACCTTCTTGATTCATTGGCTCAGCGTTGGTTCTATATAAAACAAGAAATAAACATTGAAATGTTGCTGTTTAGAAAATAGTTTAACAGTGCTTTTTAAAATGTACAGTGCTTTTGAAATCCAACCAGGTGCTCTTTGTGAGCAGTTTGAATCTATATGAAAAGAGAGCCAACATTTTCTACTAAGTGATAGAAAATACACTTGTCTTGTTTTTACTCACCCATTTTTCCTGATGAAGAACACTGCAACCCCAACTGCCCCTCCTACAACCAGCAATACTCCAATCACAATACCAGCGATGGCACCAGCAGTCAGACCTGGTGATAAAGAGCCCTCCTCTGCAGAGACCAGAGACAAAACCACGCAGAGATGAAAGGCTACATAGTGAACAGGAAGTACTTCACAAAACATCTGGGTAACAATTACAACACAACAAAGACAACTAAAGACACTATTTCGAAACAAGTTTGGAATTCAAAAGTAATATGAGTAAATCATCTCGTATCAAAAAATGTAATTACTATCTATTTACTATGTTCATATTGTCTTTAAAACTTCTGCTAACTTTACCTTTTACTGCCAGTTTATGGACCTCAGCTGTTTTGTTCCCAGTGACATAATTTGTTGCTGTACAGGTGTAATCTCCACTGTCAGAGTATTCACTCTTCTCTTTAGTGAACTCAGGTGAATGTCTAGGTATCTCTGTTCCATTGAGCATCCAGGTGTAACTAGCAGGAGGGTTGGAGTCAGCAGAGCAGGTCAATGTAAACTTCTGTCCTACTTCTATCTCAGTTGGACCCTTGATTTTCATACCATCAGGTCCATCTGTAACACAGATTACCATTTCCAATAAGAGGAAGCCAAGTGTTTGTTAGTTGGTAATCAGTGTGATTTTACACACTCAAACTGTTATATATATCCATAGAATTACTCTGTAATATCTTGCATATCCAGCATTTACACTGTGACTGTTGTTGAATATTTGTAGGCCTTTCAATATTTTTAGGCCTATGATCCAAAGAACAGAATTGGAAGGTTACAACAGAAGTTTGTGAGATTTTCCACTTTTTAAATTAGAAACCACAATAGGTTATTCAGTAAACATATAGAGTAGCAACAGAGTGCAGCAGAATGATGAAAGGTTATTAAATAACCCATAGGATAGCAAGAGAATAGAGGTCAGAGCAGTCAGTAAAGCCCAGCGGTTAGAGCAGTCAGTAAAGCCCAACGGTTAGAGCAGTCAGTAAAGCCCAACGGTTATAGCAGTCAGCAAAGCCTAAGAAAATATTATCATATGGCTCTGTAGAGTGCATTTAGACTTGCCCCAGCCATAATATATGCATGGCCATATTATTGTTTGTCATATTGCTATGGTGACGACAGGTACTGAGAAATATGTATGCATGGCTATATTACTGTTTGTGCTATTACTATGGTTTCAAATATGTTGGATAATTTCCAAGGTATATATCCATTCACATGTTATTATGCATATGCATTATTAGAACATATTGCCTTATATTTTATATAAGCTTGAAGGAGTGTCTGAGACAATAACCTTTTCTCAGTTCTGTACAGACACTCCTAGAAACACCCTGGTCTGGTTGACGGGTTGAAACTGGGTATCATCTCCTCTGAGCCCTGCATGTGTACTCCTTTGAGACCTGTGTGTGTCAATGCTAAAGAATGTTTTAAGATGTGCCTACAGAAACTTATCTACATCTACTCTGCATCTACTCCTCTCAGACGACCTTGTTCTTTGTCAATGTGGTTCTTTGGGAGTATGAGCAGGTGCAGTCCTGAGAGTTTGTACTATTGCTGGGGTTTTGCCGCTCAGTGCCAAGGGGGCGGAGACAACTCAGGACCAAAGGTTTTGAAACAATAGTGGGAGAAAGTCAGAAGGAGTGACTCATTTACATATGAGGGAAGGAACATGCATGCTAAATATTGTATAAGAGAAGTGTACTGAGGCTGGGAGAAGAGGATGCTCTGCAGACCACCCTCAAGACTATATTTCTTCTGTAAATAAAGTATATATTACTTTTACAAACCCTGAACGTGTCTTACTTTAAAGAAAAGAAGGGAAGATTTTCCACAACAGATTGTAAATGGAAAAAAACTGTTAAAACACAGTAATTGTAATCCCAGGCTTTATAGCAGAGTAGGCCTACTTACAGTTTACAATGAGACCATGTTTCGCATCAGCGGTGCTGATGGTGTTTCTGAGTTTACACATGTATTCTCCACTGTCTGTTCTCTTTACATGGTTAATGGACAGCACTTTCTTATTCTCAGAGAAGATGATATTGTCACCAGAAGACAGAGGCTGACCATCCCTCATCCACTCTCTGGTGATGTTGAAGCCAGCAGCATCACAGGTTAAGTTCACAGAGCGCCCCTCGATGATTGGAGGGTTTGGGGTAGTAGTGATGTTAGCACCAGATATTGGTTCTGTGAAAGATAATGGTTATACACATCACAATTTAATTGATAATACAGATTGTAGCCTACATTATAATTAAGCAATAAGGCAGGGGGGGTGTGGTACATGGCCAATACACCACGACTAATGGTGGTTCTTAGGCCGTATACCACAAACCCGAGGTGCCCTATTGCTATTATAAACTAGTGACCAATGTAATTAGAGCAGTAAAAATACATGTTTTGTCATATCCGTAGTATATGGTCTGATATACAATGGCTGTCAGCCAATCAGCCTTCTGGTCTCAAACCACCCAGTTTATAATGTAGATTATACAGCGGGTGAAATAAATATTGAACACTTCACCATTTTTCTCAGTAAGTATATTTCCAAAGGTGCTATTGACATGAAATTTTCACCAGATGTTGGTACAACCCAAGTAATCCATACATACAAAGAAACCAAAAGAAAATAAGTTCAGAAATTAAGTTGTGTGTAATAATGTGAAATGACACAGGGAAAAAGTATTGAACACACTTACTGATATTTATTTAATACTTTGTACAAAAGCCTTTGTTGGTAATGACAGCTTCAAGACGCCTCCTGTATGGAGAAACTAGTCGCATGCATTGCTCTGGTGTGATTTTGGCCCATTCTTCCACACAAACAGTCTTCAAATCTTGAAGGTTCCGTGGGCCTCTTCTATGAATCTTGATCTTCAGTTCTTTCCATAGATTTTCAATGGGATTTAAGTCAGGTGATTCTAGCAGCTTTATTTTCTTTCTTTGAAACCAATTGAGAGTTTCCTTGGCTGTGTGTTTGGGATCATTGTCTTGCTGAAATGTCCACCCTCGTTTCATCTTCATCATCCTGGTAGATGGCAGCAGATTTTTGTCAAGAATGTGTCGGTAAATTTGCCCATTCATCCTTCCTTCAATTATGTGAAGTTTGCCAGTACCATTTGCTGAAAAGCAGCCCCACACCATGATGTTCCCACCTCCAAACTTCACTGTTGGTATGGTGTTTTTAGGGTGATGTGCAGTGCCATTTCTCCTCCAAACATGGTGTGTATTATGACATCCAAAGAGTTAAATTTTGCTCTCATCTGACCACACTATATTCTCCCAGTATTTCACTGGCTTTTCCAAATGTTGTGCAGCAAACTTTAAACGAGCTTCAACATGCTTTTTTTTCAGCAATGGAGTCTTGCGTGGTGAGCGTGCATACAGGCCATGGCGGTGGAGTGCATTACTAATTGCAGGTCTTTTTGAAGCTCTCCACAAGTGGTCCTTGGCTCTTGGACAACTCTTCTGATTATTCTTTTCACTCCTCTGTCAGAAATCTTGCGAGGAGCACCTGGTCGAGGCAAATTTATGGTGAAATGATTGTCTTTCCACTTCCGTATTATGGCCCCAACAGTGCTCACTGGAACATTCAGAAGCTTAGAAATGCGCCTATAACCAATGCCATCATTATGTTTTGCAACAATTAAGTTGCGAAGGTCTTGAGACAGCTCTTTGCTTTTACCCATCATGAGATGTGTCTTGTGTGACACCTTGGCAATGAGACCTTTTTGTAGGCCATCAGTTCGGACTGAACCAGCTGATATTAATTTGCACTGACAGGGGGCTGGATTGCTTTTTAATTATTTCAGCTGTTGTCTTGGCTTGCCATGCCTTTTTGCACCTCCCTTTCTTCATGTGTTCAATACTTTTTCCCTGTGTCATTTCACATTATTACACAACTTTATTTCTGAACTTATTTGTTTTGGTTTCTTTGTATGTATGGATTACTTGGGTTAGTACCAACATCTGGTGAAGGCTTCATGTCAATAGCACCTTTGGAAATATATTTACTGAGAAAAATGGTGACGTGTTCAATACTTATTTCACCCGCTGTATATTATATTGTCAAACAGTAACTGTTGCCTGAAAACAAAAAGCACGGGTGAAATGAAAATGCAACATGGTAAACTTTGTGTATAACAAAGAAAAAGAAAACGGCTGCACACAGTATATAAAACATTTGAATAAATATACATTATTAAGTTTGTAAGTGTAATAGGTGCAGAAGTACTTTCAAAGCTATGATATCTTATTTCTGGTTGGCTCATGTCACTGGGCAGCTCGCGGTGGGTTTCCCTTGGTAATACATGATAGTTTGCAAGCCCTGACACATCCGACGAGTATCAGAGCCGATGTAGTAGGATATGTACGTTCTGCCACTATGGGGACGACATCTTCAATACAATTATAATGAAGCCGGTGAATGATATGGTAAACTGCTCAATGCCATCGGATGAATCCCAGCACATATTCCAGTCTGTTCTAGCAAAACAGTCCTTTAGATTAGCATCCGCTTCTTCGGACCACTTCCATATTGAGCGCGTCACTGGTACTTCCTGTTTGAGTTTTTGCTTGTAAGCAGGAATCAGTAGGATAGAGTTATGGTCAGTTTTTCCAGATAGAGGGCGAGGAAGAGCTTTGTATGTGTTTCTGTGTGTGGAGTAAAGGTGATCTAGAGTTTTTTCTGAAGTAATTCACCTGAGAATGGAGCTGTGGAGAGCAGCTGTTTTACGGACTCCTTATAAACAATTATTTTTTCACTTATTTTAACTTTTTTGTACATAATGTTTCCACCATTTCCTATGACGAAAAGAGCTTCTGGACATCAGAACAGCGATTACTAATCTCGATTTGGATGAAGATTTCTACTTCATTGAGTCTGAGACGCAGGACATACTGCTCACCCCAGACCATGCTCTAATCCCCAAGACTCTAAAAAGGCGGTGTAAGAAAGGATGACGTTCAGGCACCCTGACGAAACTACGTCGGCGAGTACACAAACCTCCTCTACCCTCCATTCTATTGGCAAACGTACAATCACTAGAGAAGAAACTGGATGAGCTCCGTTCGAGACTATCCTATCAACGGTACCTGAAGAACTGTAATATCCTATGTTTCTCGGAGTCAAGGCTGAACACGAACATGGATAATATATATCTAGCTGGGAGGTGTGGGTCTTTGTTAACAACAGCTGGTGTGCAATCTCTAATATTAAGGAAGTCTCGAGGTTCTGCTTGCCTGAGTTAAAATACCTCATGATAAGCTATAGTTTCTCCTTTTCTAGCAGGAGAGCTACTTTAAAAAAAGAAAACATGTAGTATTTGTTTCCAAGCTTTCAAATAGGCACATTCTTCTCTTCTCTGTAGTGTACAAGAGAGTAGTGCACTATGCTTCAGTCAATATACTGTACCTGGTAAAATAATGGATAATAAACAACTCTATGAAGGGGCCTTTAAAATCAGATTTTTTACTCAAATTCTGCTTCATATTTTCTCATTATATTTTTCCTGGTTTTAGATGTTTTTGGTTTTACACTCTCGAAATCACAATTGTTAATTGAGAAACAACAAAACTGGATATGCTGAGTCCATGTCAATAATTAAAACACATCAGAAGAAAAATAATAGCAATTTTTTTGTGTAATGGCCCTTTTAATTGCATATATAACTAATGAGGAATGTGCCTCTAATGTACCGGTCTAGCTATGGTTCTGTACTGATGCTGCTCATTCCATGGCAAAGTTAGCAAATAACCAATTATAGATACAAATTATATACTTACTCATGATATACTTCTGCCTACTTTTCTGTTAACATTTAATTGAGAAGGTTTTGGGGAAAGTATTTCTGTCAACCCACAAGACGGTTATCACATCAACTGGTACCACACAGACAGAAGGGGGACATATTGCTGGAAATTAGTTGTCAGATACTGTGTTAGGTTTTACATTTTAAGCCAATAGAGGCTAACTAGGGGTGGGATAATGTCAATGTTGTGTTGATTAGATACTAGCTGGGAGGTTCTGATGTTTAACACTTGTGAGATTTTTTTTATGACAGTTTGTGGTGGAACACGTGAAAGTTGTATGTACTTTCAGAGTTGTTTTTGGCGAGCTACTCATAGGTGGGCTGCGAGCCACTTGTAGCTTGCGATCGGTCTGTTGGAGACCCCTGCTGTAGACAACACCATTTATTAAGCAAGTATTCATCTATATTCTTCGTAACTGTTTATTTACCATCACAAATCGATGCTGTCACTAAAACCACACTCAACAAGCTGTATAGGGCCATAAGCAAACACATTGCAAAGAAAATGCTCATCCAGAAGCGGCGCTCCTTGTGAAATCCATTTTACCTCATTTCTACAAGCATCTTACCTGTGCAACTAGAGGCGAAAAATAACTAGATTACCTTTACTCCACACACATAAACGAATACAAAGCTCTCCCTCACCCTTCATTTGGCAAATCTGACCATAACTGTATCCATCTGATTCCTGCTTACAAGCAAAAACTCAAACAGGAAGTACCAGCAATGCACTCAATATGGAAGTGGTTCGAAGAAGCGGATGCTAATCTCCAGGACTGTTTGGCTAGAATAGACTGGAATATGTTCTGTGATTTATCCGATGGCATTGAAGAGTTTATCACATCATAATTAATATGCATCCCAACCAGGAGCCATGGATTATAGGCAACATCCGTACTGAGCTAAAGGCTAGAGATGCCTCTTTCAAGGAGTGGGACACTAATCAGGACGCTCAAGAAATCCTGCTACTGCACTTGCGTCATCTGTGAATTCACCCACAACTGTGTGGCCGCACATGACTCCAACACCATCATTAAGTTTGCCGACGACACGACAGTGGTAGAACTGATCACCGACGACGATGTAACAGCCTATAGGAAGGAGGTCAGAGACCTGGCAGTGTTGTTCCAGGACAACAACCTCTCCCTCAAAGTCAGCAAGACAAAGGATCTTGGACTATAGGAAAAGGAGGGCCAAGCACGCCCCCATTCACATCGACAGGATTGTAATGGAGCGGGTTGAGAGCTTCATGTTCCTCGGTGTACACATAACTAAGGATCTATCATAGTCCACACACACTAACACAGTCATGAAGAAGGCTCGACAACCCCTCTTCTCCCTCATGATGCTGAAAAGATTTGGCATAGGCCCTCAGATCCTCAAAAAGTTCTACAGCAGCACCATTGACAGCATCCTGACGGTCTACATCACCGCTTGGTATGGCAACTGCTTGGCATCTGACCACATGGCGCTGCAGAAGATAGAGCCTCCGGCCCAGAACATCACTGGGGTTGAGCTCCCTGCCATCCAGGACCTCTACACCAGGCGGTGTCAGAGGAAGGCCCAAAAAACTTGTCAAAGACTCCCAAGATAGACTTTCTCTCTGCTACCGCATAGTAAGCGGTACAGATGCACCAAGTCTGGGACCAACAGGATCCTGAACAGCTTCTACCCCCAAGCCATAAGACTGCTAAATAGTTAGTTAAATAGTTAACCAAATAGCTACCTGGACTATCTGCATTGACCCTTTTGGCACAAACTTACTTGACTCATCACATACACTTGTGCTGCTGTTTATTATCTGTCACTTTATTCCTAGTTATACACTGTACATATCTAGCTCAATTACCTCGTACTCCTGCACATCGACTTGGTAACGTTACCCTGTGTCTATTGCCAAGTTATTGTTACTCATTGTGTATTCATTATTTTTATTATTATTGTTATTATTATTAGTTTTACAATTTCTATTATTTCTCTATTTTCTTTCTCTTTGCATTGTGGGTAAGGGCCCGTAAGTAAGCATTTAACTGTTAGTCCACACCTGTTTTTTACAAAGCATGTGACAAATAACATTTGATTTGATTCTGACAATACATTTTCATCATCCTCATATGGACACTATTCAACAAGGCCATTAAATGGTACCAAAGAAGTGACCATGTTGGGTGGTTTGCTTTTTCTTCACTGCATGACAGAACATTGACCAGCTACAACATACAATGAATATTCCTATATATTCCTATAGAAAATTTCTCACAATCAGCTAAAAATCAAATGCTATCTGCTTTGTCTCGCGTGCTACTCATAGGGCTTCCCTCATGTGTTGTAGACACTGTCTTCTTTGCTGCATACAGAGAAAGGCTACCTGTCCAAATGTTTGTACAAATAGGAAGGAAAAGGAAGGTGTACTCAAGGGCTTGAGCACAAACCTCACAAATATTTCAGTCAGTTCAGCCATGACTCCCCAGTACCAGCCTCTCTCTTTCCTCCCATGTCTGTCTCCATCTCCTCTCTACCACTTACCCAGCACAGTGATGTTAGAGGGCTCAGATGTCTGGTACCTCAGGGTTCTGGTATTATGGGTCCAGCAGCTGTAGCTACCACTCTGACTGGCCTGGATGTTCTCCAGCCTGAGTTCTGGTCCCTTATTGGACAGCAGTGTTCTATTCAGAGCCCACTGAAACTGGGCAGGAGGACTGGACACAGCTGAGCAGGACAGAGTGAGCTCTGACCCTGATCCATACAGTAGATCTGGAGGGGTCATCTTCATTCTTGTGTTTTCTGGACCATCTGTAATGAATGGTCCATGTCAAACACTACCATTAAAAGAGGGGAAGTTGACCAACAGTGATTTACAGAGACACTTTCTAGACCATGTCAATGACCCATTTGGCCATTTATCATTATTATGGGTGCATTATGGGTCAATGTTATCAATATTAGTGTGTATCTAGCTTCAGCATCCCATCACCAGCAATCAGCCACATAACACATGCAAAAGTGATGACAGCTAGCTATAACAAATAAGACCACTGAGACATGCCACAGGATTGGAACATCTTTCTAAAGCATGGTGTGTTAATGATACATGAAGCAGGGAAAACATCTTTATGGCCTTAGCTGAAAGCACCATATTTAATAACAGAGCATCAAGCCTTGTTATTTCTAAGCAGATGCTGTTTCTGGGGAACTAAGTCAAAAGGTGACCACACAAACTACATGAAATGTAACTATCAAAGTTTACCTAAGTGGCTCAATCAACATGCAAATAATTTAAAAGAGTTAAACATGCAAGTTAGAGACTCACAGCTGATGTTTAGGGATAGTGTCTGTTTGTCAAAGGTGACGGGGTTTGACACTGTGCACATGAAAGGCCCCTGGTTATATCGAGTCACATTGGCTATGGTGAGAGTACGTCCTCCATCACCAAGCTGAACTCCATCACTGGCTGTGACTTCAGAACTGCCATTCAGCCAATGGTAAGAGAAGGGGGAGGAGCCAAAGGAGGAGCAGGACAGACTGACAGAGCTGTTGAACTCCACTAAATATGTGTTGTTGGGAGTTATGACCACATTGGAGACTGGCTCTGTGGGTTAAAAACACAATAACAACTCTGTTCTTAGCCAAACATTTAATCCAAAGTTACACTCAATTAGCTTCACAGTTATTAATACACAAACCACCAAAACAGCTGAAGTGATTATTTCAGAATTAACACCATGCAAACTAGCTTGATATTAACCAAGTTGAAAATATCAACCATCTCGTCCATTTATTAAACCATTGGGCAGAAATAGGGCCATAATATCTTGAGAGCTAAGTAGAGCATCAAAAGATGATCATGTTAATCTTATTTGTTTGAGGTTAAAGGTACAATGTACTCAGTGCTTCTCAAACACCTGTACTTTATAAATGATGCTGAGGACAAATTAAAACAGGGTTCGTTAAAGGGGAAATTCTGGATTTTTTATTATTGATATATAGCCAAAAACTTGGATTGCCCCTTTAAGTACAGGGCTAAAAAATAAAATCCAAACATATTGATAACTAATTACTAGAAATGAATTACATTGTATGATATAGGTTTCTGTAATATATCTTATGGCTTTCTTTGAGATATAGATATATATATATATATATATATCTATATATTTAAATGCATGGCTTTAGAGTTTGTGATTTTGGCCAGATTGAGGAGGAAGAGGCCAACTTCAATTTATAAAAATACAATTAAAATGTCTAAAGGATGGTATCAGTGGTATGGTACAGTATGGTTGTGTGACATTAGGTAAACCAGCCATCCTGGAAAATCAAAGTCTTCTTGGGTAATTGTCTAAGAGCTTTACACTCATGTATTGTGCAATATTAGCCCATTATTATTTTCATAATTGATCAAGCTCTGTCAAGATGTTGGGGATCATGGCTACATAGCGATTGTAAAGTCTTGCCATAGATTTTCAAGCAGATTTAAGTAAAAACTGTAACTTAGCCACTCAGGAACATTCACGGTCTTCTTGGTAAGCAACTTCAATAACCAACTTGTTGTAGGTTATTGTCCTGCTGAAAGATTAATTCCTCCCCCAGTGTCTGGTGTAAAGCAGACTGAAGCAGGTTTTCTTCTAGGATTTGGCCTGTGCATAACTACATCGCGTTTCTTTTTATCATGAAAAACTCCCCAGTCTTTGCTGATGTCAAGCAGACCCATAACATGATGCAACCACCACCATGCTTGTAAATAAGGAGGCAGTTACTCAGTGATGTGTTTTTTTGTATTTGCCCCAAACAAGGTTTTGCATTTAGGCCAAAAAGTGTATTCCTTTGCAATGTTTTTTTTTGCAGTAACTTAAGCCAAATTTTACTCCTTATATAATTTAGTATTGCATAAACAAAGGTGCTGAATACTTATGCAGCAACATTATTTTAATTATCTAATTTGAAATAATCTTGAAAAATAATAATCTTCCACTTTGACAGAGTATTTTGAGTAGATTGTTGAAAAGAATATTACAATTAAATCCATTTTAATCCCACTTTGTGACAAAAGAAATGTTAAGAAATCAAAAGGGTATAAATACTTCTGCAAGGCACTGCATGTTAAAACAACATATTATTTTGTTTTAAATATTGAACAGCTGATAATTAAATAAGTAAATGAGAAAATCCATTGAGATTAGAAATGGAAAGATTAGTGTTATTTATTTGCTTACTTTACTGGCTGTAGGTTTTTTCTTCTAATAACTGCAATTAGCCTGTTATCCATTAGACAACTATTTTTTTTATTGTTTGAAGGACAGTATATTATCACCTTCAAAAAAGTGTTAGAAATTGAAGATCCTGTAGTGGCCATCTGTGATGTTCGAGTACCACCATGGACAAGCTTATTATCCCTGCCAGTTTCATTACACTGGTGTCAGAAATCCCACTATTTAACATGTAGAGGTTTGCAATAAGTTACAATACTGCTACTAGGGTGACGAGCTATATCCTACAAAACCCAACGTGCAAACTATTGGCAGTCTCACAGTAAAATGTTCTAATCTATTTATGGCTATATGACCATAGAAAGTACTCACGATACACCTTCAATGTTGTGTCTCCAGATAGTAAATCTCCCCCAGCTGGTGTAATGGTCAGTCTGTACTCTCCAGCGTCACTCAGGGACAGATTCCTGAGCTCCAGAGATCCAGTGGATCTGTCCAGAAAGATCCTGTCTTTGTATCCAGACCCTACAGTGTCACTACCAGGTGGGGGCCTGGTCGATATTATAGTGGTGGAAATATTTACAGGCTATTGTTACAAATGGCAGGTCTGGTGGATCAGTGGTTGTAGTAAATGATACACTCTTTCCTAAGGCTCCTTTCAGGTGACCATCTGGTAACACATCTCCTCCATAACAAAGCCCTGAGGAGACAAGGGTAGGTAAGAATACTGACAGTAGATAATTATAATATTTCAACAAATTAATACTGAAATATTTTGAATGTAGGTGCTGATCCTAGTCATAAATTGTAGAAAACAAAGGAAATATCCTATAACCAATAGGAGCCTGATTTCATTTAGAATTTCTGAAACATTTTACCAGCAGCACCATCAAACTAGCAGGCTAGTCACAGACACAGTAGTATGCATCTCCACACATCACATAATTGAGTTAATCGTTCTTACCTAAAACAGCCAGAATACATGGTAAAAGTAAAAACAGAGACTTGGAAGAATCCATCTGAACTGCAGAATATGAGATATGCTGAAGCGGCAAGTGATAGGCTTAAATTGTCTTTCAAGTCGAACACCAAGTTGTTAAAACATCTGGGATATTTCCAGCAGTTTAAGTGAAATTATAATTTAAATCAATAAAACATTGACATACTTGATATAAACCAAAAATATGCTTAAGTTGTATCCTAGTCCATTACTTTCGTTGTTAACTTTTGTAAACAAACACGTTAAAAACTAATGTCGATCTCACGGCGTGTCAG
The DNA here is from genome assembly GCA_023634145.1 of Thymallus thymallus. Lineage (NCBI taxonomy): Eukaryota > Metazoa > Chordata > Actinopteri > Salmoniformes > Salmonidae > Thymallus > Thymallus thymallus. The sequence continues at coordinate 15,128,396 of CM042416.1, forward strand.
ACAAACGCAGCTTCGTCTATGAGAGAGTGGAGCCGTGTCTGACCCAATGAGTTTTATGAAGTCACACCGATTGTCTGGTGGACGAGGTCGACATCTGCTGTTTGAAACAGGGTGACAGCACCAACAATTTCAGGCTTTCTCTGCCCCCCTTTTCATACAAAAAAACGGACAAAGATATTACTATATAAAGTTGAAAATATTAGCGGTAAACATGCATGACAGTCACCATGTCTTTTTTCGTTTCAGATTGCTAAATGTCAAACAAAGTAAAATGTCTGAACAAAACCACACATTAAATTATCCAGTGTTAAATCTACGACAATGGTATCTCTGAACATTCAAATTGCCATCGATAAAATGCAAGTGTTCGGTCAGGTGGAACAAATTTAAATTTGCGCCTTTGAATGTCATTGAGAAAACAGAGAAGTGTCAAAGATACTTTCTGAATTTAAAGTAATCCTCGAAGTAATCATCTAGTTTTTCAAAAGTATCTGTAATCTGATTACAATATTTTTGCTGCTAACATGACGGATTACAGTTACTGTTTTTTTTGTAATCCCTTACATGTAACGGATACATGTAATCCGTTACTCCCAAACCCTGCAGACACAGTAGTACTGTATGTATCTCCACATATCACATAATTTAGTTTTTGTTATCTTTTGTAAACAAAAACAAACAAGTCTAAAACCAATGTTGGTCTCATGGAGTGTCAACCCAGCTTCGTCTATTCCATAATAGAGAGTGAGAGTGCAGCTGTGTCTGACTCTGACCCAATGAGTTGACCCAACGAGGTCGACATCTTCTGTTTGAAACGTTGACTGCACCAACCAGACTTTCTCTGCCCCTTTACATTTAAAAGCCTAGTGCAGTCAAAATGCAGTTTTCCTGTGTTTTGGGTCATATTTGTACAACTGCTGATTAAACTAACACTGTGATTTTTTTTTTATTGCTGGTTGAAAATACAATCTACACAGGACCCTTTAATCAGCTGGTGTTGCATGGGTGGTTATGTCCTGCCTGGTGACAGCAGTTAAAGGAGCTCTAAGTTAAAGGAGCTCTATGTAATATTTTGCATTGTCATTTCCCTCCACTGAGACTGACCATCAATAAAATAACAACTATTTATGCTCCTACGTGCCTCGCAAGTAATAGAATACAACAACGGACCTATTAACAATGTAAGCATATAGCCTAGCTACACATGTTGAAAGTCATGGTCCCATTTTGCATGAGCTGAAATGAAAGATCCCAGAAAGCTTGTTGATCTGCTGGAATGTCCAATAAAGCTGTTGCCAGAGTATTGAATGTTAATTTCTCTACCATAACTTTGTGTTGTGGTGTGAGCAGAACCACCTTCAGCTCAACATCAGCAAAACAAAGGAGATGGTGGTGGACTTCAGGAGAACCAAGGCACAACTGACTGCAGTCCCTATATAGGGGATGGATGTGGAAATGGTTGGGTCATACAAGTTCCTGGGAGTCCATATGGACAACAGGCTGGAATGGGCTGGTAACACCGGGGCTCTGTACAAAAAGGGCCAGAGCCGACTCTACTTTCTGAGGAGGCTCAGGTCCTTCAACGTGTGCAGTAAACTACTTCATACCTTCTACCAGTCTGTGGTGGCCAGTGCCATCTTTTTTGCAGTGGTGTGCTGGGGAGCAAACATCAAAGCCGGTGATGCTTCTCGGGTAAATAAGCTGATCAGGAAGGCTAGCTCTGTCCTGGGCATGAGCCTTGACACTCTAGAGGAGGTGGTGGAGAGACGGATCCTGGCCAAACTGCTGGCCATCATGGACAACGTCACCCACCCTCTGCACGCTATGGTTATGACGCAGAGGAGCACTTTCAGTCACAGACTGATCCCACCACGGTGTGCCAGAGAGCGCTACAGGAGGTCCTTCCTGCCGGGGGCTATTAGACTATATAATGCCTCACCGGGGTGCCGTGCCGTCGGCAACATAGATCTGGAACTGTTGGGGTGCTAGGACCTAGTTTAACAATTATGCATCCATCCGTGAGTAACTCTGGTCCGTCAGCACTGATCCACTCAGGACCTATTTATTCATACAGGTCTGTATATACATACTCATGTACAGTTGTTATATCATATCACATGCAATATTGTAAGTAATTATTGGACTTAACTTACGTAGGCATTCACTCAGGAATGCATATTAGTATCCTGCCAGTTGCACCTTTTCTCATTGCTTTTAGTATATCAAATGTGCAATACATGCAGTTGTCTGTAATTAAACCCTGCACACTATGGACTGTATTTTAAGGGAATTACTATTATTACCCCAAATGATATCATACACACATTTAGCTATTAAAGTATCTCTTCCTGTCATTTACCTGTACAGTTTCTGTAACCACGCAAGTATTCACTTATCTGTAAATATAACTGTATACCTAACTGTACAGCTAATTTAACCATGCAAAATGTTCACTTACCTGTTCATTTACCCAGTCTGTCTATTAAGTAAACTATTATTACCCTCGCTCATATTATACACATTTTTAGCTACTGAAGTATTTCTCTGCCATCGACCTGTATAGTATAGTTAACCATCCAACATCCACCAATGTATAGTGTACATATTCAGCCAACCACCCATACTATGCAATGTCTCTTTTATAGCTTTTATTTTTTTGCACTCCAGATATCTTGTATTTCTATACTTTTTCATACTGCCGCTCTATGTATCATGTACCGTGTATCTGTCTTTTGTGTACTTTCGTTGTGGCATTTTGCACCTGCCCTGTGTTTTGTTGTAGCTGCTTGACAATGAAATTTCCCCCCCGGGGGATCAATAAAGTACCTATCTATCTATCTATCTATCTATCTATCTATCTATAAGCCGCCTCCAAAATCGCTTCAGAGACTTTGGCAGGACCTCCACAACCTCAGAACACGTGTATGGCATTGTGTGGGCCAGTGGTTTGCTGACGCTCAACGTTGTGAACAGAGTGGTGGCATGGGGTTATGATGTGGGCAGGCATAAACTATGGACAACAACACAATTGCATTTTATCGATGGCAATTTGAATGTTCAGAGATACCATTGTCGTAGATTTAACACTGGATAATTTAATGTGTGGTTTTGTTCAGACATTTTACTTTGTTTGACATTTAGCAATCTGAAACGAAAAAAGACATGGTGACTGTCATGCATGTTTACCGCTAATATTTTCAACTTTATATAGTAATATCTTTGTCCGTTTTTTTGTATGAAAAGGGGGGCAGAGAAAGCCTGAAATTGTTGGTGCTGTCACCCTGTTTCAAACAGCAGATGTCGACCTCGTCCACCAGACAATCGGTGTGACTTCATAAAACTCATTGGGTCAGACACGGCTCCACTCTCTCATAGACGAAGCTGCGTTTGTCTGACACGCCGTGAGATCGACATTAGTTTTTAACGTGTTTGTTTACAAAAGTTAACAACGAAAGTAATGGACTAGGATACAACTTAAGCATATTTTTGGTTTATATCAAGTATGTCAATGTTTTATTGATTTAAGTTATAATTTCACTTAAACTGCTGGAAATATCCCAGATGTTTTAACAACTTGGTGTTCGACTTGAAAGACAATTTAAGCCTATCACTTGCCGCTTCAGCATATCTCATATTCTGCAGTTCAGATGGATTCTTCCAAGTCTCTGTTTTTACTTTTACCATGTATTCTGGCTGTTTTAGGTAAGAACGATTAACTCAATTATGTGATGTGTGGAGATGCATACTACTGTGTCTGTGACTAGCCTGCTAGTTTGATGGTGCTGCTGGTAAAATGTTTCAGAAATTCTAAATGAAATCAGGCTCCTATTGGTTATAGGATATTTCCTTTGTTTTCTACAATTTATGACTAGGATCAGCACCTACATTCAAAATATTTCAGTATTAATTTGTTGAAATATTATAATTATCTACTGTCAGTATTCTTACCTACCCTTGTCTCCTCAGGGCTTTGTTATGGAGGAGATGTGTTACCAGATGGTCACCTGAAAGGAGCCTTAGGAAAGAGTGTATCATTTACTACAACCACTGATCCACCAGACCTGCCATTTGTAACAATAGCCTGGGTTGTAAATATTTCCACCACTATAATATCGACCAGGCCCCCACCTGGTAGTGACACTGTAGGGTCTGGATACAAAGACAGGATCTTTCTGGACAGATCCACTGGATCTCTGGAGCTCAGGAATCTGTCCCTGAGTGACGCTGGAGAGTACAGACTGACCATTACACCAGCTGTGGGAGAGTTACTATCTGGAGACACAACATTGAAGGTGTATCGTGAGTACTTTCTATGGTCATATAGCCATAAATAGATTAGAACATTTTACTGTGAGACTGCCAATAGTTTGCACGTTGGGTTTTGTAGGATATAGCTCGTCACCCTAGTAGCAGTATTGTAACTTATTGCAAACCTCTACATGTTAAATAGTGGGATTTCTGACACCAGTGTAATGAAACTGGCAGGGATAATAAGCTTGTCCATGGTGGTACTCGAACATCACAGATGGCCACTACAGGATCTTCAATTTCTAACACTTTTTTGAAGGTGACAATATACTGTCCTTCAAACAATAAAAAAAATAGTTGTCTAATGGATAACAGGCTAATTGCAGTTATTAGAAGAAAAAACCTACAGCCAGTAAAGTAAGCAAATAAATAACACTAATCTTTCCATTTCTAATCTCAATGGATTTTCTCATTTACTTATTTAATTATCAGCTGTTCAATATTTAAAACAAAATAATATGTTGTTTTAACATGCAGTGCCTTGCAGAAGTATTTATACCCTTTTGATTTCTTAACAATTCTTTTGTCACAAAGTGGGATTAAAATGGATTTAATTGTAATATTCTTTTCAACAATCTACTCAAAATACTCTGTCAAAGTGGAAGATTATTATTTTTCAAGATTATTTCAAATTAGATAATTAAAATAATGTTGCTGCATAAGTATTCAGCACCTTTGTTTATGCAATACTAAATTATATAAGGAGTAAAATTTGGCTTAAGTTACTGCAAAAAAAAACATTGCAAAGGAATACACTTTTTGGCCTAAATGCAAAACCTTGTTTGGGGCAAATACAAAAAAACACATCACTGAGTAACTGCCTCCTTATTTACAAGCATGGTGGTGGTTGCATCATGTTATGGGTCTGCTTGACATCAGCAAAGACTGGGGAGTTTTTCATGATAAAAAGAAACGCGATGTAGTTATGCACAGGCCAAATCCTAGAAGAAAACCTGCTTCAGTCTGCTTTACACCAGACACTGGGGGAGGAATTAATCTTTCAGCAGGACAATAACCTACAACAAGTTGGTTATTGAAGTTGCTTACCAAGAAGACCGTGAATGTTCCTGAGTGGCTAAGTTACAGTTTTTACTTAAATCTGCTTGAAAATCTATGGCAAGACTTTACAATCGCTATGTAGCCATGATCCCCAACATCTTGACAGAACTTGATCAATTATGAAAATAATAATGGGCTAATATTGCACAATACATGAGTGTAAAGCTCTTAGACAATTACCCAAGAAGACTTTGATTTTCCAGGAAGGTTTACCTAATGTCACACAACCATACTGTACCATACCACTGATACCATCCTTTAGACATTTTAATTGTATTTTTATAAATTGAAGTTGGCCTCTTCCTCCTCAATCTGGCCAAAATCACAAACTCTAAAGCCATGCATTTAAATATATATATCTATCTATATCTCAAAGAAAGCCATAAGATATATTACCAAAACCTATATCATACAATGTAATTCATTTCTAGTAATTAGTTATCAATGTTTGGATTTTATTTTTTAGCCCTGTACTTAAAGGGGCAATCCAAGTTTTTGGCTATATATCAATAATAAAAAATCCAGAATTTCCCCTTTAACGAACCCTGTTTTAATTTGTCCTCAGCATCATTTATAAAGTACAGGTGTTTGAGAAGCACTGAGTACATTGTACCTTTAACCTCAAACAAATAAGATTAACATGATCAGCTTGTGATGCTCTACTTAGCTCTCAAGATATTATGGCCCTATTTCTGCCCAATGGTTTAATAAATGGACGAGATGGTTGATATTTTCAACTTGGTTAATATCAAGCTAGTTTGCATGGTGTTAATTCTGAAATAATCACTTCAGCTGTTTTGGTGGTTTGTATGTTAATTACTGTGAAGCTAATTGAGTGTAACTTTGGATTAAATGTTTGGCTAAGAACAGAGTTGTTATTGTGTTTTTAACCCACAGAGCCAGTCTCCAATGTGGTCATAACTCCCAACAACACATATTTAGTGGAGTTCAACAGCTCTGTCAGTCTGTCCTGTTCCTCCTATGGCTCCTCCCCCTTCTCTTACCATTGGCTGAATGGCAGTTCTGAAGTCACAGCCAGTGATGGAGTTCAGCTTGGTGATGGAGGACGTACTCTCACCATAGCCAATGTGACTCGATATAACCAGGGGCCTTTCATGTGCACAGTGTCAAACCCCGTCAACTTTGACAAACAGACACTATCCCTAAACATCAGCTGTGAGTCTCTAACTTGCATGTTTAACTCTTTTAAATGATTTGCATGTTGATTGAGCCACTTAGGTAAACTTTGATAGTTACATTTCATGTAGTTTGTGTGGTCACCTCTTGACTTAGTTCCCCAGAAACAGCATCTGCTTAGAAATAACAAGGCTTGATGCTCTGTTATTAAATATGGTGCTTTCAGCTAAGGCCATAAAGATGTTTTCCCTGCTTCATGTATCATTAACACACCATGCTTTAGAAAGATGTTCCAATCCTGTGGCATGTCTCAGTGGTCTTATTTGTTATAGCTAGCTGTCATCACTTTTGCATGTGTTATGTGGCTGATTGCTGGTGATGGGATGCTGAAGCTAGATACACACTAATATTGATAACATTGACCCATAATGCACCCATAATAATGATAAATGGCCAAATGGGTCATTGACATGGTCTAGAAAGTGTCTCTGTAAATCACTGTTGGTCAACTTCCCCTCTTTAATGGTAGTGTTTGACATGGACCATTCATTACAGATGGTCCAGAAAACACAAGAATGAAGATGACCCCTCCAGATCTACTATATGGATCAGGGTCAGACCTCACTCTGTCCTGCTCAGCTGTGTCCAGTCCTCCTGCCCAGTTTCAGTGGGCTCTGAATAGAACACAGCTGTCCAATAAGGGACCAGAACTCAGGCTGGAGAACATCCAGGCCAGTCAGAGTAGTAGCTACAGCTGCTGGACCCATAATACCAGAACCCTGAGGTACCAGACATCTGAGCCCTCTAACATCACTGTGCTGGGTAAGTGGTAGAGAGGAGATGGAGACAGACATGGGAGGAAAGAGAGAGGCTGGTACTGGGGAGTCATGGCTGAACTGACTGAAATGTTTGAGGTTTGTGCTCAAGCCCTTGAGTACACCTTCCTTTTCCTTCCTATTTGTACAAACATTTGGACCGGTAGCCTTTCTCTGTATGCAGCAAAGAAGACAGTGTCTACAACACATGAGGGAAGCCCTATGAGTAGCACGCGAGACAAAGCAGATAGCATTAGATTTTTAGCTGATTGTGAGGAAATTTTCTATAGGAATATTCATTGTATGTTGTAGCTGGTCAATGTTCTGTCATGCAGTGAAGAAAAAGCAAACCACCCATCATGATCACCTCTTTGTTACCATTTAATGGCCTTGTTGAATAGTGTTCATATGAGGAGGATGAAAATGTATTGTCAGAATCAAATCAAATGTTATTTGTCACATGCTTCGTAAACAACAGGTGTGGACTAACAGTTAAATGCTTACTTACGGGCCCTTACCCACAATGCAAAGAGAAAGAAAATAGAGAAATAATAGAAATTGTAAAACATATAATAATAAAAATAATGAATACACAATGAGTAACAATAACTTGGCAATAGACACAGGGTAACGTTACCAAGTCGATGTGCAGGAGTACGAGGTAATTGAGCTAGATATGTACAGTGTATAACTAAGATTAAAGTGACAGATAATAAACAGCAGCACAAGTGTATGTGATGAGTCAAGTAAGTTTGTGCCAAAAGGGTCAATGCAGATAGTCCGGGTAGCTATTTGGTTCACTATTTAACTAACTATTTAGCAGTCTTATGGCTTGGGGGTAGAAGCTGTTCAGGATCCTGTTGGTCCCAGACTTGGTGCATCTGTACCGCTTACCATGCGGTAGCAGAGAGAAAGTCTATCTTGGGAGTCTTTGACAAGTTTTTTGGGCCTTCCTCTGACACCGCCTGGTGTAGATGTCCTGGATGGCAGGGAGCTCGACCCCAGTGATGTTCTGGGCTGTAGGCTCTGTCTTCTGCAGCGCCATGTGGTCAGATGCCAAGCAGTTGCCATACCAAGTGGTGATGTAGACCGTCAGGATGCTGTCAATGGTGCTGCTGTAGAACTTTTTGAGGATCTGAGGGCCTATGCCAAATCTTTTCAGCATCATGAGGGAGAAGAGGGGTTGTCGAGCCTTCTTCACGACTGTGTTAGTGTGTGTGGACTATGATAGATCCTTAGTTATGTGTACACCGAGGAACATGAAGCTCTCAACCCGCTCCATTACAATCCTGTCGATGTGAATGGGGGCGTGCTTGGCCCTCCTTTTCCTATAGTCCAAGATCCTTTGTCTTGCTGACTTTGCGGGAGAGGTTTTTGTCCTGGAACAACACTGCCAGGTCTCTGACCTCCTTCCTATAGGCTGTTACATCGTCGTCGGTGATCAGTTCTACCACCGTTGTGTCGTCGGCAAACTTAATGATGGTGTTAGAGTCATGTGCGGCCACACAGTTGTGGGTGAATTCACAGATGACGCAAGTGCAGTAGCAGGATTTCTTGAGCGTCCTGATTAGTGTCCCACTCCTTGAAAGAGGCATCTCTAGCCTTTAGCTCAGTACGGATGTTGCCTGTAATCCATGGCTCCTGTTTGGGATATATATTAATTATGATGTGATGAACTCTTCAATAACATCGGATAAATCACAGAACATATTCCAGTCTATTCTAGCCAAACAGTCCTGGAGATTAGCATCCGCTTCTTCGAACCACTTCCATATTGAGTGCATTGCTGGTACTTCCTGTTTGAGTTTCTGCTTGTAAGCAGGAATCAGATGGATACAGTTATGGTCAGATTTGCCAAATGAAGGGTGAGGGAGAGCTTTGTATGCATTTATGTGTGTGGAGTAAAGGTAATCTAGTTATTTTTCGCCTCTAGTTGCACAGGTAACATGCTTGTAGAAATTAGGTAAAATGGATTTCACTAGGAGCGCCGCTTCTGGATGAGCATTTTCTTTGCAATGTGTTTTCTTATGGCCCTATACAGCTTGTTGAGTGTGGTTTTAGTGACAGCATCGATTTGTGATGGTAAATAAACAGTTACGAAGAATATAGATGAATACTTGCTTTTTAAATGGTGTTGTCTACAGCAGGCGTCTCCAACAGGCCGATCGCAAGCTACAAGTAGCTCGCAGCCCACCTATGAGTAGCTCGCCAAAAACAACTCTTAAAGTACATACAACTTTCACATGTTCCACCACAAACTGTCATAAACAAATCTCACAAGTATCAAACATCAGAACCTCCCAGCTACTATGTAATCAACACAACATTGACATTATCCCACCCCTAGTTAGCCATTATTGGCTTAAAAAGTAAAACCTAACACAGTATCTGCCAACTAATCTCCAGCAATATTTCCCCCTTCTGTCTGTGTGGTGCCAGTTGATGTGATAACCGTCTTGTGGGTTGACAGAAATACTTTCCCCAAAACCTTCTCAATTAAATGTTAACAGAAAAGTAGGCAGAAGTATATCATGAGTAAGTATATCATTTGTATCTTTAATTGGTTATTTGCTAAATTTGCCATGGAATGAGCAGCAGCAGTACAGAACCATAGCTAGACCGGCACATTAGAGGCACATTCCTCACTAGTTAGATATGCAATTAAAAGGGCCATTACACAAAAGAATTGCTAGTTTCCATTATTTTACCAGGTACAGTATATTGACTGAAGCATAGTGCACTACTCTCTTGTACACTACAGAGAAGAGAAGAATGTGCCTATTTGAAAGCTTGGAAACAAATACTACATTTTTTTTTTTTTTTACTCTCTGTACCCAACACGCTAGACGACCAGTTCTTAATGCCTTCAGCCGTGCCCTAATCCTACTCCTCCTCTGTTCCTCTGGTAATGTAGAGGTTAACCCAGGTCCTGCAGCTCCCAGCATTACACCTATCCCCCAGGCGCTCTCATTTGTTGACTTCTGTAACCGTAAAAGCCTTGGTTTCATGCATGTCAACATTAGAAGCCTCCTCCCTAAGTTTGATTTATTCACTGCTTTAGCACACTCCGCCAACCCGGATGTCCTAGCTGTGTCAGAATCCTGGCTCAGGAAGGCCACCAATAATTCGGAAATCTCCATCCCCAACTACAATATCTCACGTCAAGATAGAACTGCCAAAGGTGGCGGAGTTGCAATCTACTGCAGAGATAACCTGCAGAGTTCTATCATACTGTCCAGGTCTGTGCCCAAACAGTTTGAGCTTCTACTTTTAAAAATCCACCTTTCCAGAAATAAGTCTCTCACTGTTGCCACCTGTTACAGACCCCCCTCAGCCCCCAGCTGTGCCCTGGACTCCATATGTGAATTGATTGCCCCCCATCTATCTTCAGAGTTTGTACTGTTAGGTGACTTAAACTGGGATATGCTTAACACCCCGGCTGTCCTTCAATCTAAGATAGATGCCCTCAATCTCACACAAATTATCAAGGAACCCACCAGGTACAACCCAAAATCCGTAAACATGGGTACCATTATTGATATCATCCTGACTAACTTGCCCTCCAAATACACCTCCTCTGTTTTCAACCAGGATCTCAGCGATCACTGCCTTATCGCCTGCGTTCGCAATGGGTCAGCGGTCAAACGACCACCCCTTATCACTGTCAAACGCTCCCTAAAACACTTTTGCGAGCAGGCCTTTCTATTCGATCTGGCCCAGGTATCCTGGAAGGATATTGACCTCATCCCGTCAGTAGAGGACGCCTGGTTGTTCTTTAAAAGTGCTTTCCTCACCATCCTAAATAAGCATGCCCCTTTCAAAAAACGTAGAACTAAGAATAGATATAGCCCTTGGTTCACCCCAGACTTGACTGCACTAGACCAACACAAAAACATCCTGTGGCGCACTGCATTAGCATCGAATAGCCCCCGCGATATGCAGCTATTCAGGGAAGTCAGGAACAAGTACACACAGTCAGTTAGAAAAGCAAAGGCCAGCTTTTTCAAACAGAAATTTGCTTCCTGTAGTACTAACTCCAAAAAGTTCTGGGACACTGTAAAGTCCATGGAGAATAAGAGCACCTCCTCCCAGTTGCCCACTGCATTGAAGCTCGGAAACACTGTTACCACCGATAAATCCATGATTATAGAAAATTTCAATAAGCATTTTGCTACGGCTGGCCATGCTTTCCACCTGGCTACCCCTATCCCGGCCAACAGCTCTGTACCCCCGGCAGCTACTTGCCCAAGCCCCCCCCGCTTCTCCTTCACCCAAATCCAGACGGCTGATGTTCTGAAAGACCTGCTAAGTCTGGACCCCTACAAATCTGCTGGGCTAGATAATCTGGACCCTCTCTTTCTGAAATTATCAGCCAAAATTGTTGCAACACCTATCACTAGCCTGTTCAACCTCTCTTTCGTATCGTCTGAGATCCCTAGAGATTGGAAAGCTGCCGCGGTCATCCCCCTCTTCAAAGGAGGAGACACTCTAGACCCAAACTGTTATAGACCAATATCCATCCTGCCCTGCCTTTCTAAAGTTTTCGAAAGCCAAGTTAACAAACAGATAACTGACCACTTCGAATCCCACCGTACCTTCTCTGCTATGCAATCTGGTTTCCGAGCTGGTCATGGGTGCACCTCAGCTACGCTCAAGGTACTGAACGATATCATAACCGCCATCGATAAAAGACAGTACTGTGCTGCCGTCTTCATCGACCTGGCCAAGGCTTTCGACTCTGTCAATCACCGCATTCTTATTGGCAGACTCAACAGCCTTGGTTTCTCAAGTGACTGCCTTGCCTGGTTCTCTAACTACTTTGCAGACAGGGTTCAGTGTGTCAAATCGGAGGGCCTATTGTCCGATCCTCTGGCAGTCTCTATGGGGGTGCCACAGGGTTCAATTCTTGGGCCAACCCTTTTCTCTATATACATCAACGATGTCGCTCTCGCTGCTGGTGACTCTCTGATCCATCTCTACGCAGATGACACCATTCTGTATACATCTGGCCCCTCTTTGGACACTGTGTTTACTAACCTTCAAACAAGCTTCAATGCCATACAACACTCCTTCCGTGGCCTCCAACTGCTCTTAAACGCTAGTAAAACTAAGTGCATGCTCTTCTATCGAACGCTGCCAGCACCCGCCCACCGGACTATCATCACTACTCTCGACGGGTCCGAATTGGAATACGTGGACACCTATAAATACCTAGGCATCTGGTTAGACTGTAAACTCAACTTCCAGACTCACATCAACCATCTCCAATCCAAAATTAAATCCAGAATTGGCTTCCTATTTCGCAACACAGCCTACTTCACTCATGCTGCCAAACATGCCCTTGTAAAACTGACTATCCTACCGATCCTTGATTTCGGTGATGTCATTTACAAACTAGCCTCCAACACTCTACTTAGCAAATTGGATGTAGTCTATCACAGTGCCATCCGTTTTGTTACCAAAGCCCCATACACTACCCATCACTGCGACCTGTATGCTCTTGTTGGCTGGCCTTCATTATATATTTGTCGCCAAACCCACTGGCTCCAGGTCATCTATAAGTCATTACTAGGTAAATCCCCGCCCTATCTCAGCTCACTGGTCACTATAGCAACACCCACCCGTAGCATGCGCTCCAGCAGGTATATCTCACTGGTCACCCCCAAAGCCAACACCTCCTTTGGCCGCCATTCCTTCCAGTTCGCTGCTGCCAATGACTGGAACGAATTGCAAAAATCACTGAAGCTAGAGGTTCCTATCTCCCTCAATAACTTTAAGCGTCAGCTGTCAAAGCTGCTTATCGATCACTGCACCTGTATATAGCCCTTCTGTAAATAGCCCACACTACTACCTCATCCCCATATTTATTTTTGTTATTTTCACAAATCTTGCACTCCAGTATCTCTATTTGCACATCATAATTTGCACATCCTTCATTCCTGTGTTAATGATGATAATCTGTAATTTATCTCACCACTACGGTCTATTTATTGTCCTACCTCTTAACCTTACTGCATTTTGCACTACATTTTGCACTCTGTATATAGATTTTCTATTGTGTTTTTGACCATGTTTGTTAAATGTGTAACTCTGTGTTGTTTTTGTCGCACTGCTTTGCTTTGTCTTGGCCAAGTCGCAGTTGCAAATGAGAACTTGTTCTCAACTGACCTACCTGGTTAAATAAAGGTGAAATAAAAAAATAAAAAAAAATAAAAAGTAGCTCTCCTGCTAGAAAAGGAGAAACCCCTGGTCTATAGCTTATCATGAGGTATTTTAACTCAGGCAAGCAGAACCTCAAGACTTCCTTAATATTAGAGATTGCACACCAGCTGTTGTTAACAAAGACCCACACCTCCCAGCTAGATGTATATTATCCATGTTCGTGTTCAGCCTTGACTCCGAGAAACATAGGATATTACAGTTCTTCAGGTACCGTTGATAGGATAGTCTTGAACGGAGCTCATCCAGTTTCTTCTCTAGTGATTGTACGTTTGCCAATAGAACGGAGGGTAGAGGAGGTTTGTGTACTCCTGAACGTCATCCTTTCTTACACCACCTTCTTAGAGTCTTGGGGATTAGAGCATGGTCTGGGGTGAGCAGTATGTCCTGCGTCTCAGACTCAATGAAGTAGAAATCTTCATCCAAATCGAGATTAGTAATCGCTGTTCTGATGTCCAGAAGCTCTTTTCATCATAGGAAATGATGGTGGAAACATTATGTACAAAAAAAGTTAAAATAAGTGAAAAAATAATTGTTTATAAGGAGTCCGTAAAACAGCTGCTCTCCACAGCTCCATTCTCAGGTGAATTACTTCAGAAAAAACTCTAGATCACCTTTACTCCACACACAGAAAAACATACAAAGCTCTTCCTCGCCCTCTATCTGGAAAAACTGACCATAACTCTATCCTACTGATTCATGCAATTGGGTTGAGGTCGGTGGATTGTGAAGGCCATGTCATCTAATGCAGCATGCCATCACTCTCCTTCTTGGTAAAATAGCACTTAAACAGGCTGGAGGTGTGTTTGGTCATTGTCTTGTTGAAAAACAAATGATAGTCCCTCTAAGCCCAAACCAGATGGGATGGCGTATCGCTGCATAATGCTGCGGTAGCCAAGATGGTTAAGAGTGCCTTGAATTCTAAATACATCACTGACTGTATCACCAGCAAAGCACCCCCACACCATAACACCTCCTCCTCCATGCTTTACGGTGGGAAATACACATGCGGAGATCATCCATTCACCCATACCGAGTCTCACAAAGACACTGCGGTTGGAACCAAAAATCTCAAATTTGGACACATTTCCACCGGTCTAATTTCCATTGCTCGTGTTTCTTGGCCCAAGCAAGTCTCTTCTTCTTATTGGTGTCCTTTATTAGTGGTTTCTTTGCAGCAATTCGACCATGAATGCTTGATTCACACAGTCTCCTCTGAACAGTTGATGTTGAGATGTGTCTGTAATTTGAACTCCGTGAAGCATTTATTTGGAATGCAATTTCTGAGGCTGGTAACCCTAATGAACTTATCCTCTGCAGCAGAGGTAACTCTGGGTTTTCCATTCCTGTGGCGGTCCTCATGAGAGACAGTTTCATCATAGCGTTTTTTTGGGGGGGGGGGGTTTGCGACCGCGCTTGAAGAAACTTTCAAAGTTCTTGAAATTTTCCCGATTGACTGACCTTCATGTCTTAAATTAATGATGGACTGTCGTATAAATAAAGAAAAACCCTTGAATGAGTAGGTGTTCTAAAACTTTTGACCGGTAGTGTATATAACAATTTTAGTGTGTAACATCAAATCAAATCAAATTGTATTTGTCACATGCGCCAAATACAACAGGTGTAGACCTTACAGTGAAATGCTTACCTACAAGCCCTTAACCAAGAAGTTAAGAAAAAAATTGAAAATAAAAGTAACAATAATTAAACAGCAGCAGTAAAATAACAATAGCGAGGTTATATACAGGGATACCAGTACAGAGTCAATGTGTGGGGCACCGGTTAGTCGAGGTAATTGAGGTAATATGTACATGTAGGTAGAGTTAAAGTGACTATGCATAGATAATAAACAGAGAGTAGCAGCAGTGTAAAAGAGGGGTCTGGTGGCCCTTTGATTAGCTGTTCAGGAATCTGATGGCTTGGGTGTAGAAGCTGACATAGATATACTGATTTACAGGTGGGTGATACTTCAGAGAACTGAGACAAACAAATGAGACTTGGTTTACTGTACTGTTGCCACGACGGGGTGTGTAAGCAGACCAAGGTGCAGCGCAGTAGTAGTTCGACATCGTATTTATTTCGCATTTTGTTGTGAAACCTTTTGGACCTAGATTTGGCGCTCCGGTACCACTTGCCGTGCGGTAGCAGAGAGAACAGTCTCTCATCTGTAATCACACTGATTACAAACACATATCTACCTCTAATTGGAAATGGTGATCTGTGTTACAGATGGACCTGATGGTATGAAAATCAAGGGTCCAACTGAGATAGAAGTAGGACAGAAGTTTACATTGACCTGCTCTGCTGACTCCAACCCTCCTGCTAGAAACACCTGGATGCTCAATTGAACAGAGATACCTAGACATTCACCTGAGTTCACTAAAGAGAAGAGTGAATACTCTGACAGTGGAGATTACACCTGTACAGCAACAAATGATGTCACTGGGAACAAAACAGCTGAGGTCCATAAACTGGCAGTAAAAGGTAAAGTTAGCAGAAGTTTTAAAGACAATATGAACATAGTAAATCGATAGTATTGCATAACATACAGTAGGCTATTTCATTTTGTAAATACTTAAACTGCAGTAGGTTTGATGCCATAGTGATATCTATTTTAAAACCTGCTGCTTCCATTTAGAAAACTTGATGCAAGATGATTAATTTGTATTAGTTTTGCATTTCAAGGCTTTAGGTGTATTTGCTGTGTTGTAACTGCCACCCAGATGTACTGTAATGTGCAGTACTGCTTTTTCAGTGTGTGTAGCGTTTCTCTAATCTGTGTATGGTTCTCTCCCTGGTCTCTGCAGCGGAGGGCTCTCTAACTCGAGGTCTGTCTGCTGGTGCTATTACTGGGATTGTGATTGGAGTATTGATGTTTGTGGGAGTGGCAGTTGGTGTGGCAGTCTACTTCATGAAGAAAAAGGGGTGAGAAAAAAAATACATTTTGTTGTGAAAATTTATTCTGAGATGAGACAGTTTGAAATCAGATTATTTTAATTAGTGATAAATTAAGAATGACATTACATAAAATATCTTTATCAATGTTTTGCATGAAAACGTTTTACAATGGAATCAATTTCACTTAAGTATATCACTTACTGTATTCTTTGTTTTTGTCTTGGGGCTTCAGCTTGTCTCCCATGCCAACAGCCTGAAATGTGGGTCTATGCATACTTACTATCTGTCCCACATATCATTGCTCTGTATGGTGTCTTTGGGTTAAATTGATTGGGTTAGCTTTGAAATAGCTTTCATAGCTAAATTCTGTTTTGTCAGACAACCAAATAGTTACCAGTTCTTTAAGATACAGTTGTCAGGCTCTGGCCATAGAGAAGCCATGGTCAGAGTCTGACAGATCTAGTATGTCTAGTTCTGTGGTGTTTTGTGTTGGGTCCCCAATTAGAGGCAGCTGCTAATCGTTGTCTCTGATTGGGGATCCTACTTAAGTTGTCATGTCCCACACCTTGGTGTGGTTCATTGTCTTATATGTCAGTCGATGTAGTTGGAGTGTCTGTTATTGTAAGTACTTAGTCTTGTGTTGGTTAGTTCTTCATTTAGTATATTTATTTAAATAAATACGATGTCGAACTACTACTGCGCTGCACCTTGGTCTGCTTACACACCCCGTCGTGACAACAGTACAGTAAACCAAGTCTCATTTGTTTGTCTCTCAGTTCTCTGAAGTATCACCCACCTGTAAATCAGTATATCTATGTCATAAAGCATTCAATAACTAACATAAGGGCCAAATATGAGGTGGATAGTAAGGATCATTTTACAACAGTAGTATACATGTATCTGTCTTTTGTGTACTTTCGTTGTGGCATTTTGCACCTGCCCTGTGTTTTGTTGTAGCTGCTTGACAAAGACATTTCCCCCCCGGGGGATCAATAAAGTACCTACCTACCTACCTACCTACCTACCTATCTGGAATTCTCTATGTTCCATTTCAATTGGTCCCCAATTAGAGGCAGCTGCGCCGCATTTCCTCTAATTGGGGAGCCTATTCATGTTCAGTATTCCCACCTGTGTTTGTGGGTTTTTCTGTGTGTTCCTTTTTGTTCGCGCTGGTTCATGGTCGCTGTCTCTCCTTTGTTCGGTTTTGGGATTATTTTACTGGAATAAAGGAATGTTTTTGCAACACAGCTCTGCGCTTCGGGTCCTGTCTCATAGCGATCGTGACAATATTACCAAATACTAATTGAGTGTATGTAAACTTCTGACCTCATGGGAATGTGATGAAAGAAAAAAAAGCTGAAATAAATCCTAAATGACCTAAAACAGGGGATTTTTTCTAGCATTAAATGTGAAAAAGTTACTTTAAATGTATTTGGCTAAGGTGTATGTAAACTTCCGACTTCAACTGTATATACAGTAGAAATACACAATTCCACATTTTCTAAATTGTCCAGGTAACCTGTGTCAGCTGGCTCTCTAATTCATGACACGGGTTTATGTGGGAGCTTGGCGCCACCCTGACATCACTATACATACACACCTCAGAGTAGCTGTACTGAAACTGGCCACACCAAGTCAACACACATACTTTTATAGACAGTAAGTATGGGGCAAGAGAACTCTGTCTAATGGGACTGGCCAACAACCTTTCTTTAAGTGCCCATTACTTAAACACACACACACCCTGCCAACTTAAGACAGTGAGGTCAATGTGGCTGAATCCTTTGTATGGAAGTACGTTTGGGCTCCCAAGTGGCGCAGTGCTAGAGGCGTCACTACAGACAACCTGGTTTGAATCGGCCATGATTGGGAGTCCCATAGAGCGGTGCACATTTGGCCCAGTGTCTTCTGAGTTTGGCCTGTATAGGCCGTCGTTGTAAATAAGAATTTGTTCTTAACTGACTTGCCTAGTTAAATAAAGGTTAAATAAATAAATAAAGGCTGTACTGTATCTGGCCAAGCTTGTGGAGGCATGTTTCATTTGCAGTCTATTCATTCTCATCATTGAGGTTTGAATTTAATATGTGGCTGTTTTCCAACCTCATTAATGTGATAACAGTGTAGATAATGGAACTGAATAGGAGGTAAAGCTTGAAACAACAATACAAGGTTAACTGTACATCTTGGTACGTTCCACCAGGGCAGTTCCACCTCAAAATGCCTCTTTGACTCCTCTCTGACCCCTGTCATACTCCCTCCTGGCCAGTGGAGGAGGCATTGTCTGCTGCCTGATTGAAGTTAATCATCTACAGTACGAGTTTATCTGGTTTATTATGGTCAATATGTCAAAATGTTAACATATCTAACATATCTATGCTGTCTGTGTACGACTGTTTTGTGTTGTGTTTTGGGTGGACCCCAGGAAGAGTAGCTGGTTGGGATACGAGGTAGCTTCTAAATGACTTATAAACAATTTATATACTTTTTAAGTATGCCTAAATGTAAAATTGTATTGTTTATTTCTCTGCTTAAACTGTGAACCCAGTTAGCCATTGTGAACAGAGCCCTAGACTGAGTCCTGAGTGCAGAGGAGATCTGAAGCCACTAGAGGGTGATCTGCTTTTAGTCCATCATGGAAGGACCAAAGGTCCTCTATGTGTCTCAAAGTGCAGATCAGTAATGTGTGAAAAACTAGACTGTTAGGAGGCCATAACACCTACATTAAGGTTTATAAAGGGGTTCATATGTAGCATCTGGGGAAAGGGCTAACACTTTGAGTTGTATATGGGTCTGACAACTAAGGTTTGTGTGACGGTCTGGTCATACCTCAGTCTTCTATTGATAAAGGCAGACCATCTCCGAGGGTCTCGGGGAGAATTGTGTTATGCAAAAAGCACATTTCCAAATCACACATGCACAATACACACTTGAAATATGACAAATATAAGCACCCACCAAATTATGTATTATTATTACACATTTGGTAAATAAAAATAGAAGGCAAACTGGCCTGTTCTCATACAGGTAGATGTGGAGATTGTGCCATGTCTCTGGCCTGTTCTCATACAGTTAGATGTGGAGATTGTGCCATGTCTCTGGCCTGTTCTCATACAGGTAGATGTGGAGATTGTGCCATGTCTCTGGCCTGTTCTCATACAGGTAGATGTGGAGATTGTGCCATGTCTCTGGCCTGTTCTCATACAGGTAGATGTGGAGATTGTGCCATGTCTCTGGCCTGTTCTCATACAGGTAGATGTGGAGATTGTGCCATGTCTCTGGCCTGTTCTCATACAGGTCTACTGGAGAGCCCATACACTACACAGCTGAAAGAAAGTTCTGGATGGAAACTTGATTTTATACAATACAATGTTAAAAGATGAACGTTTACAGAAAGGTTCTAGGTTCCATCAATTTACTCACCACTTTTTCTTGGTGATCAAGACTGCCCCACCAATTGCCCCTCCCCCAACCACCAACCCTCCAATCACAATCCCAGCAATACCAGCGAGAGAACCAGAGATGACAGAATGACCACACATACTTACCTAGAAATGTTGAAGTGTTGCAAGATTGTTAATTCATAATCCCTCATACTATTTATTCTGTGCTTGTTTGATTTGAATAGAAAAGGAGTGAAAACATTGTATAGACATAAGCATCATAACATGCTTATAGAAGACTACTTACGGTGTACAGTCAGACTGTATTCAGCCTCAGCAGAGCTGACTGGGTTGGTGAGTTTACACAAGTATTTTCCAGCATCACCTTTATTCATAGTATTGATAGATGCTGTCTTCTTATTTTCAGAGATGGTTATGTTGCCACCAGCAGACAGAAGCTGACCTTCCTTCATCCACTCTCTGGTGTTGTTGAAGCATCACAGGTAAAGCTTACAGAACTCCCCTCAATGATTGGAGGGTTTGGGGAAGTAGTGATGGTAGCACCAGACATTGATTCTGTGAAAGGAAGCTTACTGTACATGGATCAGAGACCCAACATCCCAGTTCAGCTGTGACCCCTTAAGATCTGTGAAACCTTAAGAGCCAGTCTCTCTCTTTCCTCCCATGTCTGTCTCCATCTCCTCTCTACCACTTACCCAGCACAGTGATGTCAGAGGGCTCAGATGTCTGGTACCTCAGGGTTCTGGTATTATTGGCCCAACAGCTGTAGCGACCAATCTGATTTGCCTGGATGTTCTCCAGCTTGAGTTCTGGTCCCTTTTTGGACAGCAGTGTTCCATTCTGAGCCCACTGGAGATTACAGGACAGAGTGAGGTCTGACCCTGATCCATACAGTACATCTAGAGGAGTCACCTTTATTCTTGTGATTTCTGGCCCATCTGCAACATATTTGAAAACCGTTGTAAGCCCAGTAAAACATTGTGCAATCAATGTCATGGTCAAGACCAAGAGGCAAAAGTAGAATATACTTGAGGATTATCTGCAAAGACAAAAAATTGACAAATTACAAGTAATTGGATAAAACATACAGATGCATACAGTTTGTAAATGAAAATGGACTCACAGTTGATGGTGAGGGTTAGAGGCTGGCTGGTTCTATTACTGACAGTGTTCAACACATTACAACTAAACGGCCCATCGTTTTATTGTGTCACATTGACTATGGTGAGAGTGCTGTTCCCATCACCAAACTGAACTGCCATTCAGCCAGCGGTAAGAGAAGGGGTAGGAGCCAGAGGACAGAGCTATTGAACTCTACTAAGTCTGTGTTGTTGGGAGTTATCTCCACATTGGATACTGGCTCTGTGGGTTAAAAACAGAATAACTACTTTCTCTTCAGCTTAGAATAACATTTCTGAAGAATGTACCACTTCTGAACACCTTGTTTTATCATACACTACTAACTAAAATACATGAGATCATTAGAAACAAATGAAACAAATGAAGTGGAGAAATGGCACTGTGCCCAGACAACTGACTGGATTTGAGAAACAGCTATCTGTTTTTATTAGCTAATTACTTTTTAACTCTGCATTGTTGGGAAACGGCTCGTATGTAAGCATTTCATAGTAAAGTCTACACCTGTTGTATTAGGAGCATGTGAAATTTCCCCCCCGGTGGATCAATAAAGTATCTATCTATCTATCTATCTATCTATCTATCTATCTATCTATCTATCTATCTATCTATCTATCTATCTATCTATCTATCTATCTATCTATCTATCTATCTATCTATCTATCTATCTATCTATCTATCTATCTATCTATCTATCTATCTATCTATCTATCTATCTATCTATCTATCTATCTATCTATCTATCTATCTATCTATCTATCTATCATATACCATCTACTCTATAGATGTTTTTAATTTCACCACAGAGGGAAAAGTGAACTTTATGGCAAAACCATTTCCTAGATCTGATTTTCGGCGATCGTTTCTAGCCACTGCCGCTCCCTCTTTCATTATTCCATTTGTCTTTTTTTTATATATATACAGTGGGGAGAACAGGTATTTGATACACTGCAGATTTTGCAGGTTTTCCTACTTACAAAGCATGTAGAGGTCTGTAATTTTTATCATAGGTACACTCACAACTGTGAGAAACGGAATCTAAAACAAAAATCCAGAAAATCACATTGTATGATTTTTAAATAATTAATTTGCATTTTATTGCAATAAAATAAGTATTTGATCACCTACCAACCAGTAAGAATTCTGGCTCTCACAGACCTGTTAGTTTTTCTTTAAGAAGCCCTCCTGTTCTCCACTCATTACCTGTATTAACTGCACCTGTTTGAACTCGTTACCTGTATAAAAGACACCTGTCCACACACTCAATCAAACAGACTCCAACCTCTCCACAATGGCCAAGACCAGAGAGCTGTGTAAGGACATCAGGGATAAAATTGTAGACCTGCACAAGGCTGGGATGGGCTACAGGACAATAGGCAAGCAGCTTGGTGAGAAGGCAACAAATGTTGGCGCAATTATTAGAAAATGGAAGAAGTTCAAGATGACGGTCAATCTCCCTCAATCTGGGGCACCATGCAAGATCTCACCTCGTGGGGCATCAATGATCATGAGGAAGGTGAGGGATGAGCCCAGAACTACACGGCAGGACCTGGTCAATGACCTGAAGAGAGCTGGGACCACAGTCTCAAAGAAAACCATTAGTAACACACTACGCCGTCATGGATTAAAATCCTGCAGCGCACGCAAGGTCCCCCTGCTCAAGCCAGCGCATGTCCAGGCCCGTCTGAAGTTTGCCAATGACCATCTGGATGATCCAGAGGAGGAATGGGAGAAGGTCATGTGGTCTGATGAGACAAAAATAGGGCTTTTTGGTCTAAACTCCACTCGCCGTGTTTGGAGGAAGATGAAGGATGAGTACAACCCCAAGAACACCATCCCAACCGTGAAGCATGGAGGTGGAAACATCATTCTTTGGGGATGCTTTTCTGCAAAGGGGACAGGACGACTGCACCGTATTGAGGGGAGGATGGATAGGGCCATGTATCGTGAGATCTTGGCCAACAACCTCCTTCCCTCAGTAAGAGCATTGAAGATGGGTCGTGGCTGGGTCTTCCAGCATGACAACGACCCGAAACACACAGCCAGGGCAACTAAGGAGTGGCTCCGTAAGAAGCATCTCACGGTCCTGGAGTGGCCTAGCCAGTCTCCAGACCTGAACCCAATAGAAAATCTTTGGAGGGAGCTGAAAGTCTGTATTGCCCAGCGACAGCCCCGAAACCTGAAGGATCTGGATGGAGGAGTGGGCCAAAATCCCTGCTGCAGTGTGTGCAAACCTGGTCAAGAACTACAGGAAATGTATGATCTCTGTAATTGCAAACAAAGGTTTCTGTACCAAATATTAAGTTCTGCTTTTCTGATGTATCAAATACTTATGTCATGCAATAAAATGCAAATTAATTACTTAAAAATCATACAATGTGATTTTCTGGATTTTTGTTTTAGATTCCGTCACTCACAGTTGAAGAGTGCCTATGATAAAAATGACAGACTTCTACATGCTTTGTAAGTGGGAAAACCTGCAAAATCGGCAGTGTATCAAATACTTGTTCTCCCCACTGTACACCTTCTATATACAACAAGACATAAACATTGAAAGGTATAAGAACCTGATATTACAGTGCTTTTAACAGTTTACAGTGCAGTTATATAAACATGATATTACAGTGCTTTTAACAGTTTACAGTGAAGTTATAAGAACATGATATTACAGTGCTTTTAACAGTTTACAGTGCAGTTATATAAACGTGATATTACAGTGCTTTTAACAGTTTACAGTGAAGTTATAAGAACATGATATTACAGTGCTTTTAACAGTTTACAGTGAAGTTATAAGAACATGATGTTACAGTGCTTTTAACAGTTTACAGTGCAGTTATATAAACATGATATTACAGTGCTTTTAACAGTTTACGGCGCTTTTGAAATACACCCAGGCCCTCGTTCTGACCAGTTTTGATCAATGTGAAAACAGAGCCTATATTACCTGCAGTGATAGAAAATACAATTGTTTGAATGAAAAGTTTCTTAACTCACCCCTTTTCCTTGATGAAATAGACTGCAACACTAACTGCCACTTCCACAACCAGCAACACTATGATCACAATCCCAATGATGGTACCAGCAGACAGACCTGGAGTTAGAGAGCCCTCCGCTGCAGAGACCAGGGAGAGAACCATACACAGATTAGAGAAACGCTACACACAATGAAAATGCAGTACTGCACATTACAGTACATCTGGGTGACAGTTACAACACAACAAATACACCTAAAGCCATTATTTCAAAACAAGCTTGGAATATAACTTGTTTTTCTTCTTCTACTAGCACTGACTTTTCTTGTAGTTACTTTATTGAGGAAAAATGTACTTACTATGACTGGGATATTTGGTTGTCCTACATAGTTATCTTAAATGTAAGTCTCTCTGGATAAGAGTGTCAGCTAAATGATTCATATGTAAATGTAGATGTAACTTTTATTTACTTACTATGTTCATATTGTCTTTAAAGATTCTGCTAACTTGACCTTTTACTGCCAGTTTATGGACCTCAGCTGTTTTGTTCCCAGTGACATCATTTGTTGCTGTACAGGTGTAATCTCCACTGTCAGAGTATTCACTCTTCTCTTTAGTGAACTCAGGTGAATGTCTAGGTATCTCTGTTCCATTGAGCATCCAGGTGTAACTAGCAGGAGGGTTGGAGTCAGCAGAGCAGGTCAATGTAAACTTCTGTCCTACTTCTATCTCAGTTGGACCCTTGATTTCCATACCATCAGGTCCATCTGTAACACAGATCACCAGTTAGTCATAGCTGCAAGATTATTAGTTTGTGATGTTGGCATCATAATGGTTGGAATAAAGTGTGTGTTCATTCATTGTTCTATTCTTTTCACGTGCACCTGTTGATGGTACAGTTGGTACATTATCTGGTACATTTATCTGGTACATTTATCCCCAGGCATATAGGGAGGTACTTACATATTACATTCACAATGTCAGTGGCATTTTCAGAGCTGACAGGGTTGCTGACTCTGCACAGGTATTCTCCACTGTCTGTTCTCTTCTTATCCTCAGAGAAGATGAAATTGTCACCAGAAGACAGAGGATGACCATCCATCATCCACTCTCTGGTGATCACAAGTTAAGGTGACAGAGCCCCCCTCGATGATTGGTGGGTTTGGGGTAATTGTGATAGTAGCACCAGATACTGTTTCTGTGAAATTAGTAGTTGAGATAATACTAATTGTTGTGGTTTGGAAAATAGAATAGGAGAAAAAAGTTAGTTTTATGTTCATGTTACACAGTGGTGGAAAAAGTACCCAATGCACATTTGCACATTTAACATTAAGTGACATCTTTTGGAACTCAGGGGGTACTCACCATAAACATTCAGAGAAGTATCTGCCAACTGCATAAAATCAGACTCTCCTATGATCACTCTGTATTCTCCACTGTCAGCCAGGGTCAGTTTCCTGAGCTCCAGAGATCCAGTGCTTTTGTCCAGACTGATCCTACCAACATATCCCGCTCCAGTCACAGGACTTTCAGAACTGAGAAAGCCAACAATGGAGACAGGGGGATCACCAAATGTCCATGAGATTGCACCTAGTGTGGTTGGATTGATGGAGGATTTGAAAATCAAATTTCCTCCCAATGTTGCATTCACAGGTCCAGGTGGAAGCACTTCTAGACCAGCACAATATCCTGAGGAAACAGTAACAGGGCTTGATTATCATGTCAAATGAGTTATCCACTATGGTAGCCACTGTGCCTATTGGCCTATTGGAATAACTATATTTTGTGTGAGCAAATATTAAGCAGCATTTATCACCACCTGAAAGGGATAGTTCAACCAAATGACAAAATAACATATCTTTACCATGTAAGCCATCTATGGACAAGGTCTGACAGCAATCTGTTAAACATTTCATTAAATGTGTATGGCCTTAGAGATAGATATTAACATCATTGAAACTGTCTATGACTATTGACAAAGAACCTGCTAATTATTGAAGACCAATTCGTCATGGGAGCGGAGAAGAATATAATACATTAACACAGAAATCATAGTCCCACAACTTCAGAAGGATCAAAGAAGTGTTTACAAATGTTTTACCCCTTGGTGTCAAAATTTACCCCATGTTGGTGCTTTTAGGGTTAACCTACAGCGGGTGAAATAAGTATTGAACGTGTCACCATTTTTCTCAGTAAATGAAATTTTCACCAGATGTTGGTAACAATCCAAGTAATCCATACATACAAAGAAACCAAAACAAATAAGTTCAGAAATTAAGTTATGTGTAATAATGTGAAATGACACAGGGAAAAGGTATTGAACACATAAAGAAAGGGAGGTGCAAAAAGGCATGGAAAGCCAAGACAACAGCTGAAAACAAAGTGTAATTAAAAAGCAATCCAGCCCCGTCAATGCAAATTAATATCAGCTGGTTCAGTCCCAACTGATGTCCTACAAAAAGGTCTCATTGCCAAGGTGTCACACAAGACAAATCTGATGATGGGTAAAAGCAAAGAGCTGTCTCAAGACCTTGCAAACCTAATTGTTGCAAAACATAATGATGGCATTGGTTATAGGCACATTTCTAAGCTTCTGAATGTTCCAGTGAGCACTGTTGGGGCCATAATACGGAAGTGGAAAGACAATCATTTCACCATAAATTTGCCTCGACCAGGTGCTCCTCGCAAGATTTCTGACAGAGGAGTGAAAAGAAGAGCCAAGGACCACTTGTGGAGAGCTTCAAAAAGACCTGCAATTAGCAGGTACTGTTGTCTCAAAGAAAACAGTAAGTAATGCACTCCACCGCCATGGCCTGTACGCACGCTCACCACGCAAGACTCCATTGCTGAAAGAAAAGCATGTTGAAGCTCGTTTAAAGTTTGCTGCACAACATTTGGAAAAGCCAGTGAAATACTGGGAGAATATAGTGTGGTCAGATGAGAGCAAAATTGAACTGTTTGGATGTCATAATACACACCATGTTTGGAGGAGAAATGGCACTGCACATCACCCTAAAAACACCATACCAACAGTGAAGTTTGGAGGTGGGAACATCATGGTGTGGGGCTGCTTTTCAGCAAATGGTACTGGCAAACTTCACATAATTGAAGGAAGGATGAATGGGCAAATTTACCGAGACATTCTTGACAAAACTCTGCTGCCATCTACCAGGATGATGAAGATGAAACGAGGGTGGACATTTCAGCAAGATCCCAAACACACAGCCAAGGAACTCTCAATTGATTTCAAAGAAAGAAAATAAAGCTGCTAGAATGGCCCAGCCAATCACCTGACTTAAATCCCATTGAAAATCTATGGAAAGAACTGAAGATCAAGATTCATAGAAGAGGCCCACGGAACCTTCAAGATTTGAAGACTGTTTGTGTGGAAGAATGGGCCAAAATCACACCAGAGCAATGCATGCGACTAGTTTCTCCATACAGGAGGCGTCTTGAAGCTGTCATTACCAACAAAGGCTTTTGTACAAAGTATTAAATAAATATCAGTAAGTGTGTTCAATACTTTCCCTGTGTCATTTCACATTATTACACATAACGTAATTTCTGAACTTATTTGTTTTGGTTTCTTTGTATGTATGGATTACTTGGGTTGTTACCAACATCTGGTGACAATTTCATGTCAATAGCACCTTTGGAAATATATTTACTGAGAAAGATGGTGACGTGTTCAATACTTATTTCACCCGCTGTATGTGTGGCGTTATTTTATTGACTGAGCCTGTTGTACTCTTTTTCATTGCAGGCTCTGACTTATAAACATAGTGGACTTTGGTCTTGAGGTATTTTCTGATAATAGATGATATATTCTGTATAATAAAAGTTTGTGCTTTATAATACTTGTCTAACACTGACTTCACTTAGAACCATCCACAGCTTTGCAGGAATGAATTAGCTGAATGTCAGTCATTCAGCAGACACTGTTATCTAGAACAACTTACAATAGTGAATGCGTAAATTCTCATTATTCTTTCATACTGGTCCCCCATGGGCATCAAACCCACAACCTTGGCATTGCAAGTACCATGCTCTACCAACTGAGCTACACGGTTATATCAACATACAGTATTACTGGTCACACTTGACACAAACAACAATCAATTAATCAACTGTATTTATAAAGCCCATTTTACATCAGCCGATGTCACAAAGTGCAATACAGAAACCCAGCCTAAAACCCCAAACAATGCAGATGTAGAAGCACGGTGGCTTGGAAAAACTCAGGCAAAAACCTAGGAAGAAACCTAGAGAGGAACCAGGCTCTGAGGGGTGGCCAGTCCTCTTCTGTCTGTGCAGGGTCCAGCAGGGTCAAATAATAATCATAGTGGTTGTAGAGGTTGCAACAGGTAAATACATCAGGAGTAAATGTCACTTGGCTTTTCATAGCCAGACATTGAGATGCGGTAGAGAGCGCAGGTACGGTGCGATAGAGAGCAGGTGCGGTAGAGAGAGAGAGAGAGAGAGCCACCCCGATGAACAGGGCAGGGTTCCATAACCGCAGGCAGAAGAGTTGAAACCGGTGCAGCAGCACTACCAGGTGGACTAGGGACAGCTAGGAGTCATCAGGGCAGGTAGTCCTGAAGCATGGTCCTAAGGCTCAGGTCCTCCGGGAGGGGAGGTAGAGTGGGAGAGAGAGAGAATTAGAGGGAGCATACTTAAATTCACACAAGACACCGGATAATAACTTCAGACCCTAGCACCCCGGCAGATAGACTATTGCAGCATAGATACTGGAGGCTGAGACGGGGGGGGGTCGGGAGACACTGTGGCCCCCTCCGACAATACCCCCAATAATACCCCCGAACAGGGCCAACCAGGCAGGATATAACCCCACCCACTCTGCCAAAGCACAGCCCCCACACCAGTAGAGGGGTATCAACAACCACCAACTAACTACCCTGAGACAAGGCTGAGTATAGCCCATGAAAGATCCCCTCCACTGCACAAGCCTGAGGGGGCGACAAACCGGACAGGAATGGCATGGAAAGCACCAGTAAGCCAGTGATTCAGCCCCTGTAATAGGGTCAGAGGCAGAGAATCCCAATGGAGAGACGGGAACCGGCCAGGCAGAGACTGCAAGGGTGGTTCGTCGCTCCAATGCCTTGCCGTTCACCCTTGCACCCCTGGGCCAGACTACACTCAATCATAGGACCTACTGAACAGATAAGTCTTCAGTAAAGACTTAAAGGTCGAGACCAAGTCTGCGTCTCTCACATGAATAGGCAGACTATTCCATAAAAATGGAGCTCTATAGGAGAAAGCCCTGCCTCCAGCTGTTTGCTTAGAAATTCTAGGGACAATAAGGAGGCCTGCGTCTTGTGACCGGAGCGTACGTGTAGTTATGTACGGCAGGACCAAATCTGAGAGATAAGTAGGAGCAAGCCCATGTAATGCTTTGTAGGTTAGCAGTAAAACCTTGAAATCAGCCCTAGCCTTAACAGGAAGCCAGTGTAGAGAGGCTAGCACGGGAGTAATATGATAAAATGTTGGAACTAATTGAAGTTTATTTAGTGCTTTATCCGGGTAGCCGGAGAGTAGAGCATTGCAGTAATCTAATCTAGAAGAGACAAAACATGGATTCGCTTTTCTGCATCATTTTTGGACAGAAAATGTCAGATTTTTGCAATGTTACGAAGATGGAAGAAAGCTGTGCTTGAAATAATCTTGATATGTTCGTTAACTGATAGATCAGGGTCCAGAGTAACGCTGAGGTCCTTCACACTTTTTTGGGAGACGAACCATCAAGATCAATTGTCAGATCCAAAAGCAGATATCTTTGTGTCTTGGGACCTAAAACTAGCATCTCTGTTTTGTCAGAGTTTAAAAGTAAAAAAGTTGCCGCCATCCACTTCCTTATGTCTGAAACACAGACTTCCAGGGCAGGCAATTTTGGGGCATCACCATGTTTCATCAAAATGTACAGCTGTGTGTCGTCTGCATAGCAATGGAAGTTAACATTATGTTTCCGAATGACATCCCCAAGAGGTAAAATATATAGTGAAAACAATAGTGGCCCTAAAACGGGATCTTGAGGAACACCGAAACTTACAATTGATTTGTCAGAGGACAACCCATCCACGGAGACGAACTGATATCTCTCCGACAGATAAGATCTAAACCAGGCAAGACCTTGTACGTGTAGACCAATTAAGGTTTCCAATCTCTCCAAAAGAATATGATGGTCGATGGTGTCAAAAGCAGCACTAAGGTCTAAGAGCACGAGAACAGATGCACGACCACCATTAAATGGTCTGACGCCATTTAAAGGTAATTTAACACTTCCACGAGTGCAGTCTCAGTGCTATGATAGGGTCTAAAACCAGACTGAAGTGTTTCGTATACATTATTATTTGTCTTCAGGAAGGCAGTGAGTTTCAAGAGGCTTCATTACTGCCACTTTTAGAGAATTTGGTACACATCCGGTGGATATGGAGCCATTTATTATGTTCAGCATAGGAGGGCCAAGCAAAGGAAGTAGCTCTATCAGTAGTTTAGTTGGAATAGGGTCCAGTATGCAGGTTGAAGGTTTAGAGGCCATGACAATTTTCATGAATGTGTTAAGAGATATAGAATTTAAAAAATGTAGTGTTTCTATCCTGGCAGTTCTGTACACTCAGGACAGCTGAGCTTTGGTGAAATACACAGATTCAGTCCGTAATGCCGCTTTTTAGTTAGCTTTGCAACAGTATCAAATAGAAATGTAGGATTATTCTTATTCTCCTCAATTAGGTTGGAAAAATAGGATGATCGAGCAGCAGTGAGGGCTCTACGATACTGCACTGTACCTTCTTACCAAGCTAGTAGGAAGACTTTCAGTTTGCTGGAGTGCCATTTCTGTTCCAGTTTTCTGGAAGCTTGCTTCAAAGCTCAGGTATTTTCTGTGTACCAGGGAGAAAGTTTCTTTTAGCAAATGTTTTTTGTTTTTAGGGGTGCGACAGCATCTGGGGTATTACGCATGGTTGAATCTAGATCCTCAGTTTGATCGTTAACTGATTTTTATACTCCGACGTCCTTGGATAGGTGGAGGGAGTCTGGAAGGGCATCTAGGAATCTTTGGGTTGTCCAAGAATTTATAGCACGGCTTTTGATGATCCTTGGTTGGGGTCTAAGAAAATTATTTGTTGCGATTGCAAACAAAATAAAGGTGGTCCGAAAGTCCAGGATTATGAGGAAAAACATTTAGATCCACAATATTTATTCCACGGGAAAGAACTAGATGCAGGGTATGACTGTGGCAATGAGTAGGTCCGGAGACATGTTGGACAAAACCCACTGAGTCGATGATGGCGCCGAAAGCCTTTTGTAGTGGATCTGTGGACTTTTCCATGTGAATGTTAAAGTCACCGAAAATTAGAATATTATCTGCCATGACTACAAGGTCTGATAGAAATTCAGAGAACTCAGTAAGGAACTCTGTATAAGGCCCAGGAGGCCTGTAAACAGTAGCTATAAAAAGTGATTAGAAAGTGAGTAGGCTGCATTAGATTTCATGACTAGAAGCTCAAAAGATGAAAAAGCTGTCCTTTTTTGGGGGGTAAATTGAAATTTGTTATCGTAAATGTTAGCAACACCTTCGTAAATGTTAGCAACGTTGATGGATAACTAATAATTCTGTTTTTACATCATGAAATTAATAAAGTACTCCAGCTTCTTTGTCTTTTTGGCTCCACACTTCACAATACAGTGTTCTACAAATACTTGTATTGACTAGTTACATTATATTGTTAACATTACAGCCTCCACACAAATAGTAAGGGTTTTCGGTAATAGCAAACCCTTTGCTTTGTGATCAAAATACTATATAAAATGGAGATAAAATGTATTCATAAGTGATACTGCAGCACAAGAGAACAAATTAAATTATATAGATAACAATTCTGGATTTTGGTGTTTAGTAAAGCAAGTAGTTTGATAATCCATCATTGTCAATACACAACTTTTCCAACCCTGAATTTCAGAGTGATTACATTTCCCCAGCCCCACCAAACAGTGTCAGGTTCAGGCTGTCGAAATAGAAAACTGTGCCTTTAGATAGAAAATAGGTTAGTTTGAGACGCATCTTCAGTAGGAGGGACTACATATCCTATAACTAACCACCACCATCTGGAGTCATTACATGAGTTACATCACTGCATGGAGGAACACATGACCAAATGTCCCTAGTTGTAGCACAAACTCCACCTTCAGTAACACTAATAAGGAAGTTGTGTGGGGTTGTACCTTTACTGAGCCTGTTAACTCTATTGCTTTGCAGGCTTTGACTGATAAACTTTGGCATCGGGGTATATTCCGATAGTAAATGAAGCACAATTTACATTAATTTGAGATTATACAGTATATTATACATAATAAACATCTGTGCTTTATAATCCTTCTCTAACACTGACATAACTGTAGGATCTTTTAGAATCAACACTCAGCTTTGTAGCAATGAATTAAGTGAATGTCATCAGATCATTTAAACATATTACTGGTCACTTGACACAAAGAACAACAAAGTTGATGGAGAAATAGATGTCAATCTATATTACTCTTTTTTTACATCATTTAAAGCATTTAAGTATCCAGCTTCTGTGCCTTGTTTGGCACCTTAATTGACAATAAAGAACACAAAAAAATATGTTTATTAATTATTTACAGTACAGTCCCACTACCAGAGGACAACCTTATCATTATGCTTTAATTTATTAAGTTACAGCACAGTATTGGGTTATATACTTTTTCTTAACATGTTTTTTGTTAAAAAAATACACAATGAAGCAGACAATCAAAAATAAGATAAAAGTATTGACTATGTACATTATATTGTGTGTTATCATGCAGGGTTTCTATGTGTTGATGATGGAACTCAGTGGAGAATGGTGGAGGTATTTTCCATTGACTTCTCTTACTGTTAGAGAGAGGAAGAAAAAAAAGGAACTGTCACACCCTGATCTGTTTCACCTGTCTTTGTGCTTGTCTCCACCCCCCTCCAGGTGTCACCCATCTTCCCCATTATCCCCAGTGTATTTATACCTGTGTTCTCTGTTTGTCTTTTGCCAGTTTGTTTTGTTTCAACAAGCCTACCAGCGGTTTTCCCCTTGCGCCGGTCTTTTTCTTAAGTTCCTGTTTTCTAGTTTTGACCATTCTGCCTGCCCTGATCCACAGCCTGCCTGCCATTCTATACCTTGTCACATGATCCTGGATTATTGACCTCTGCCTGCCCCGACCTTGAGACTGCCTGCCACTCTGTACCTTTCAGACTCTGATCTGTGTAACGGACCTCTGCCTGCCCTTGACCTGTCGTTTTGCCTGCCCCCTGTCTTTGTAATACACTTTTGTTACTTCGACACTGTCTGCATCTGGGTCTTCTCCTGAAACGTGACAGGAACATTAACTTCCATTTATCAGCTATAATATGACATGAATACTATTTAACACATAAATCAATTGTTTTTACAGTATTACGGTCACATGGTACCATGTAGTCTAGCACAAACGTACCATTATCCTAGTATCATAGATACTCTTGAAGTCCTGCGTTTCCTAATTTGGGATAAAGATTCAATTTAAAAAGGCATTACATAGAAGTCAACAGCCACACCAACAGTTGCCACAGTGGAGGCTGCTGAGGGGAGGAAGGCTTATATTAATGGCTGGAATGGAGTCCATGGAATGGTATCAAACACATGGAAACCACATCTTTGATGTATTTGATACCATCACATTGATGTCATTCTTATGTTCCGTCCTCCCCTCAGAAGCCTCCACTGAGTTCCCATGACAAAATATGAAACCTCAAAGTCCTAAACAAACTTTTACTGCGATCATATGTTAATGAATAACCTAAATAGGCCAGAGACTGAATAGCTGTAATTGAGTCAACACTTCCTGGATAACACTTTCACAGGCAAACAGTCTTTGTATACATAACTTTTTCACACTTTACATCTTGATCAAAATGTATCTTATTTATTACAGTACAACTGTAGTAGAATACAGACACATCCCAGGTGACCAGGGCTTACTTACTGTCAGGGGTAGAGGTGGAGATTGATGTTGTCTTGTGTTCTCATATACAGGTGATAAGTCCTCATATACAGGTTGTTGAGAGCCTATAAGAGATACACAAATAGAAAGGGTTGTACAGATGTTGCTATCTTGTCTACATAAGCATGGTTACATTATTAAGCATTAGTGGTTACATTATTAAGTCATAGTGGTGTTGTACTACATTTTAGTTATTTAGCAGACACTCTTCCCCAGAGCAACTTACAGTTAGTTAGTTAGTGCATACTTTTTCATGTACTGGTCCCCCGTGGGAATCAAACCCACAACCCTGGCGTTGCAAGGGCCATCCTCTAACATCTGAGCTACACGGGACTATGTCATGTAATTTGTCTGAATCCATTTAATTTCTTTGTGGAAACTGTAAGTTGATAATAGTATCTGCTAATTCACTAAACAGAAATGTGGCGTAAAC
Source organism: Thymallus thymallus (assembly GCA_023634145.1). Classification (NCBI taxonomy): domain Eukaryota; kingdom Metazoa; phylum Chordata; class Actinopteri; order Salmoniformes; family Salmonidae; genus Thymallus; species Thymallus thymallus. The sequence continues at coordinate 15,162,822 of CM042416.1, forward strand.
TAAAAAAACATTAATAATTAGATATACCATAACAACATGTAAGATTGGAGACACAGTCTGCTTACCTTCTTGATTCATTGGCTCAGCGTTGGTTCTATATAAAACAAGAAATAAACATTGAAATGTTGCTGTTTAGAAAATAGTTTAACAGTGCTTTTTAAAATTTACAGTGCTTTTGAAATCCAACCAGGTGCTCTTTGTGAGCAGTTTGAATCTATTTGAAAAGAGAGCCAACATTTTCTACTAAGTGATAGAAAATACACTTGTTTGACTGAAAAGTTGTTTTTACTCACCCATTTTTCCTGATGAAGAACACTGCAACCCCAACTGCCCCTCCTACAACCAGCAATACTCCAATCACAATACCAGCGATGGCACCAGCAGTCAGACCTGGTGATAAAGAGCCCTCCCCTGCAGAGACCAGAGACAAAACCATGCAGAGATGAAAGGCTACATAGTGAACAGGAAGTACTTCACAAAACATCTGGGTAACAATTACAACACAACAAAGACAACTAAAGACACTATTTCGAAACAAGTTTGGAATGCAAAAGTAATATGAGTAAATCATCTCGTATCAAAAAATGCAATTACTATCTATTTACTATGTTCATATTGTCTTTAAAACTTCTGCTAACTTTACCTTTTACTGCCAGTTTATGGACCTCAGCTGTTTTGTTCCCAGTGACATCATTTGTTGCTGTACAGGTGTAATCTCCACTGTCAGAGTATTCACTCTTCTCTTTAGTGAACTCAGGTGAATGTCTAGGTATCTCTGTTCCATTGAGCATCCAGGTGTAACTAGCAGTTGGTATGGAGTCAGCAGAGCAGGTCAATGTAAACTTCTGTCCTACTTCTATCTCAGTTGGACCCTTGATTTTCATACCATCAGGTCCATCTGTAACACAGATCACCATTTCCAATTAGAGGAAGCCAAGTGTTTGTTAGTTGGTAATCAGTGTGATTTTACACACTCAAACTGTTATATATATCCATAGAATTACTCTGTAATATCTTGCATATCCAGCATTTACACTGTGACTGTTGTTGAATATTTGTAGGCCTTTGTACAACAGACGTTTGTGAGATTTTCCACTGTTTAAATTAGAAACCACAATAGGTTATTCAGTAAACATATAGAGTAGCAACAGAGGGCAGCAGAATGGTAAAAGGTTATTAAATAACCCGTAGGATAGCAACAGGATAGAGGTCAGAGCAGTCAGTAAAGCCCAACGGTTAGAGCAGTCAGTAAAGCCCAACGGTTATAGCAGTCAGCAAAGCCTAAAAAAAAATATTATCATATGGCTCTGTAGAGTGCATTTAGACTTGCCCCAGCCATAATATATGCATGGCCATATTATTGTTTGTCATATTGCTATGGTGACGACAGGTACTGAGAAATATGTATGCATGGCTATATTACTGTTTGTGCTATTACTATGGTTTCAAATATGTTGGATAATTTCCAAGGTATATATCCATTCACATGTTATTATGCATATGCATTATTAGAACATATTGCCTTATATTTTATATAAGCTTGAAGGAGTGTCTGAGACAATAACCTTTTCTCAGTTCTGTACAGACACTCCTAGAAACACCCTGGTCTGGTTGACGGGTTGAAACTGGGTATCATCTCCTCTGAGCCCTGCATGTGTACTCCTTTGAGACCTGTGTGTGTCAATGCTAAAGAATGTTTTAAGATGTGCCTACAGAAACTTATCTACATCTACTCTGCATCTACTCCTCTCAGACGACCTTGTTCTTTGTCAATGTGGTTCTTTGGGAGTATGAGCAGGTGCAGTCCTGAGAGTTTGTACTATTGCTGGGGTTTTGCCGCTCAGTGCCAAGGGGGCGGAGACAACTCAGGACCAAAGGTTTTGAAACAATAGTGGGAGAAAGTCAGAAGGAGTGACTCATTTACATATGAGGGAAGGAACATGCATGCTAAATATTGTATAAGAGAAGTGTACTGAGGCTGGGAGAAGAGGATGCTCTGCAGACCACCCTCAAGACTATATTTCTTCTGTAAATAAAGTCTATATTACTTTTACAAACCCTGAACGTGTCTTACTTTAAAGAAAAGAAGGGAAGATTTTCCACAATACTGTCAGATTGTAAATGGAAAAAACTGTTAAAACACAGTAATTGTAATCCCAGGCTTTATAGCAGAGTAGGCCTACTTACAGTTTACAATGAGACCATGTTTCGCATCAGCGGTGCTGATGGGGTTTCTGAGTTTACACAGGTATTCTCCACTGTCTGTTCTCTTCACATGGTTTATGGACAGCACTTTCTTATTCTCAGAGAAGATGATATTGTCACCAGAAGACAGAGGCTGACCATCCCTCATCCACTCTCTGGTGATGTTGAAGCCAGCAGCATCACAGGTTAAGTTCACAGAGCGCCCCTCGATGATTGGAGGGTTTGGGGTAGTAGTGATGTTAGCACCAGATATTGGTTCTGTGAAAGATAATGGTTATACACATCAGAATTTAATTGATAATACAGATTGTAGCCTACATTATAATTAAGCAATAAGGCACGAGGGGGTGTGGTACATGGCCAATACACTACGACTAATGGCGGTTCTTAGGCCGTATACCACAAACCCAAGGTGACCTATTGCTATTATAAACTGGTGACCAATGTAATTAGAGCAGTAAAAATACATGTTTTGTCATATCCGTAGTATATGGTCTGATATACCATGGCTGTCAGCCAATCAGCCTTCTGGTCTCGAACCACCCAGTTTATAATGTAGATTATACAGCGGGTGAAATAAATATTGAACACTTCACCATTTTTCTCAGTAAGTATATTTCCAAAGGTGCTATTGACATGAAATTTTCACCAGATGTTGGTACAACCCAAGTAATCCATACATACAAAGAAACCAAAACAAATAAGTTCAGAAATTAAGTTGTGTGTAATAATGTGAAATGACACAGGGAAAAAGTATTGAACACACTTACTGATATTTATTTAATACTTTGTACAAAAGCCTTTGTTGGTAATGACAGCTTCAAGACGCCTCCTGTATGGAGAAACTAGTCGCATGCATTGCTCTGGTGTGATTTTGGCCCATTCTTCCACACAAACAGTCTTCAAATCTTGAAGGTTCCGTGGGCCTCTTCTATGAATCTTGATCTTCAGTTCTTTCCATAGCTTTTCAATGGGATTTAAGTCAGGTGATTGGCTGGGCCATTCTAGCAGCTTTATTTTTTTCTTTGAAACCAATTGAGAGTTTCCTTGGCTTTGTGTTTGGGATCATTGTCTTGCTGAAATGTCCACCCTCGTTTCATCTTCATCATCCTGGTAGATGGCAGCAGATTTCTGTCAAGAATGTCTCGGTAAATTTGCCCATTCATCCTTCCTTCAATTATGTGAAGTTTGCCAGTACCATTTGCTGAAAAGCAGCCCCACACCATGATGTTCCCACCTCCAAACTTCACTGTTGGTATGGTGTTTTTAGGGTGATGTGCAGTGCCATTTCTCCTCCAAACATGGTGTGTATTATGACATCCAAACAGTTCAATTTTGCTCTCATCTGACCACACTATATTCTCCCAGTATTTCACTGGCTTTTCCAAATGTTGTGCAGCAAACTTTAAACGAGCTTCAACATGCTTTTTTTTCAGCAATGGAGTCTTGCGTGGTGAGCGTGCATACAGGCCATGGCGGTGGAGTGCATTACTTACTGTTTTCTTTGAGACAACAGTACCTGCTAATTGCAGGTCTTTTTGAAGCTCTCCACAAGTGGTCCTTGGCTCTTGGACAACTCTTCTGATTATTCTTTTCACTCCTCTGTCAGAAATCTTGCGAGGAGCACCTGGTCGAGGCACATTTCCGTATTATGGCCCCAACAGTGCTCACTGGAACATTCAGAAGCTTAGAAATGCGCCTATAACCAATGCCATCATTATGTTTTGCAACAATTAGGTTGCGAAGGTCTTGAGACATCTCTTTGCTTTTACCCATCATGAGATGTGTCTTGTGTGACACCTTGGCAATGAGACCTTTTTGTAGGCCATCAGTTGGGACTGAACCAGCTGATATTAATTTGCACCGACAGGGGGCTGGATTGCTTTTTAATTACTGATAGTTTTCAGCTGTTGTCTTGGCTTGCCATGCCTTTTTGCACCTCCCTTTCTTCATGTGTTCAATACTTTTTCCCCTGTGTCATTTCACATTATTACACATAATTTAATTTCTGAACTTATTTGTTTTGGTTCCTTTGTATGTATGGATTACTTGGGTTGGTACCAACATCTGGTGAAGGCTTCATGTCAATAGCACCTTTGGAAATATATTTACTGAGAAAAATGGTGACGTGTTCAATACTTATTTCACCCGCTGTATATTATATTGTCAAACAGTAACTGTTGCCTGAAAACAAAAAGCATGGGTGAAATGAAAATGCAACATGGTAAACTTTGTGTATAACAAAGAAAAAGTAAATGGCTGCACACAGTATATAAAACATTTGAATAAATATACATTATTAAGTTTGTAAGTGTAATAGGTGCAGAAGTACTTTCAAAGCTATGATATCTTATTTCTGGTTGGCTCGCGTCACTGGGCAGCTCGCGGTGGGTTTCCCTTTGTAATACATGATAGTTTGCAAGCCCCGACACATCCGACGAGCATCAGAGCCGATGTAGTAGGATATGTACGTTCTGCCACTATGGGGACGACATCTTCAATGCAATTATAATGAAGCCGGTGAATGATATGGTAAACTGCTCAATGCCATCGGATGAATCCCAGCACATATTCCAGTCTGTTCTAGCAAAACAGTTCTTTACATTAGCATCCGCTTCTTTGGACCACTTCCATATTGAGCGTGTCACTGGTACTACCTGTTTGAGTTTTTGCTTGTAAGCAGGAATCAGTAGGATAGAGTTATGGTGGGCTCTGAACTTAGAGGGCAGAGCTCTCTGAATAAAGAACTGACCATTGCAAGCTGGGGCTCTGTCTGTATTATTAAAAACTGAAGCCTTACAACCTTCAGGATACAGATCTCAATACCTGTTTCTGTCATTCCAGAGGACACCGAAACCGTGCACGGGCGGATCAGAAATCTGTAAGACAAAGACCTGACCTCTGAATTGAGGGTCTATTCAGGCCGGTGATAAACTGGTACACGACAGAGACGGTGACGAGGTCCAACCTACATTGATTTCCCAAAACCTGCAAGGATAAGGTCAGTAATCTTTATTCAAGGATTTGGGGAAAATAGAGGAATATTTTTCTGGTTAAATAATTTATTTGTGGAAATTATAAGGGTCATTTCCGGGAATTAAGATATTGACCATGATATATGACCTTTGCTTTTCTAATATATCATAAAAAGGTTTTTATACTTAAATTGTATATTAACAAAATCGATAGGAAGGAACAGGTCCGCAAAGACCTGAGGTAACAGTGCACTACCATAACTAAACTAGCTTAATATTTGTGATCTGAGATTAAAAAGATTGAGTATTAAGAAGGGATATAAAATAGGCGTTGTGAGATGGACGGTCATTCTACAAAAATATAATTATTAAATGAATATTTAACTATTGTGTTAAAATAATCATAGATCCAATAGTCACATCTAATAATAAAATCCAAAACAAAATTATATGATATAGTTTAACATGGGAGGTAAATCATCAACGGAGGTTCCAGAATATACTGGAGATGAAAGGTATATGGAATCTAAGGATAGAAGAAATGTAGAATACGGCCCAAAATGGAGAAAGAAATATGGGTTTGAAGGAAAATTAGATGTAGACAAATTAGAAAACATGATAAAACTAATGCAGAAACAATGTGGAGATAACAAAGAAAAGCAGAAAAGTGAGGGATATCATAGCACAGGCAATGCCTCTGTGTCTGCAGTCTGTGGTGGCAGCAGCACAGGCGGTGGAAGATTCAGCCTCTGTGGTACTCTATCACGATTTAACGTTAAAGGTCTCTATTCTCTTGTTAGAACATAAAATGGCTTATATGTCTCCAGCTAGGCATTTGTCCTGTATGATTATTTTGTTAAATATTCCAAACTTAACTATTGAGAGGTGTACTACCTTGAAACCCTCCACTTTAGTTCCTATATCCACAGATGGGTGCCCAATGTGTTTCTGAAACAGAAACGTTTGTGTTGCCTAGATCAGATTTAATGGACTTGCCTTTACCGGTGTGAGGGTTTGGCTGTGGTTAGACCTTACTCCCAAATAGGGGAGTGGTAGCCAAGCCCTCACACCCTAACTAGGGGAAGCAATGATCCTCAATCAGAGACAGCTGTACAGGGTTGTCTCTGATTGGGGATTGTATTTACACATCCACCTGTGTGTGGGTCATTATTATTCAACAGTCACTGTGACAGTAAGTGTGTTTCCGTTCTTTGTTATTGCTTTGTTGTTTTTTGGTTGTATTAGTTCGTGACATTTGTGTTTATAGTTTTAATTAAACAATGTCGAACTATCGCTGCGCTGCTCCTTGGTCTCTCTCTACACCCACTCGTGACAACCGGATGGTGAAATTACTATGTTTGTGGATGGTTCCTCTAGAAAAAACCCAGATGGCTTGAATGCTACTGGATATGCTGTTGTCACTCTTACTGATACAGTGGGGCAAAAAAGTATTTAGTCAGCCACCAATTGTGCAAGTTCTCCCACTTAAAAATATGAGAGAGGCCTGTAATTTTCATCATAGGTACACTTCAACTATGAGAGACAAAATTAGAAAAAAAAAATCCAGAAAATCACATTGTAGGATTTTTAATGAATTTATTTGCAAATTATGGTGGAAAATAAGTATTTGTTCACCTACAAACAAGCAAGATTTCTGGCTCTCACAGACCTGTAACTTCTTCTTTAAGAGGCTCCTCTGTCCTCCACTCATTACCTGTATTAATGGCACCTGTTTGAACTTGTTATCAGTATAAAAGACACCTGTCCACAACCTCAAACAGTCACACTCCAAACTCCACTATGGCCAAGACCAAAGAGCTGTCAAAGGACACCAGAAACAAAATTGTAGACCTGTACCAGGCTGGGAAGACTGAATCTGCAATAGGTAAGCAGCTTGGTGTGAAGAAATAAACTGTGGGAGCAATTATTAGGAAATGGAAGACATACAAGACCACTGATAATCTCCCTCGATCTGGGGCTCCACGCAAGATCTCACCCCGTGGGGTCAAAATCCCAGAACCACACGGGGGGACCTAGTGAATGACCTGCAGAGAGCTGGGATCAAAGTAACAAAGGCTACCATGTCAGGCTCTGGCCATAGAGAAGCTTTGCTTCTCTATATTTCTATGGTCAGAGTCTGGCAGATCTATCATTTCTATTTCTGTCTGGTGTGTGTGTGTAGGATCCCTAATTAGAGGCAGCTGCTATGCATTACCTCTAATTAGGGATCTTACTTATATGTCTGTGTTCCACTCCGTTGGCGTGGTTCATTGTTATGTTGTCTCGTGTTCGTGCTACGTGTGTCCTTTCATTATATATTATCATTTGTTATTTTGTATAGTTCGATAGTTCATTAAATAAAGATGTCGAACTATGGATACGCTGCGCCTTGGTCTTTCTACACACCCGAACGTGACAGAATGAACCACCACCCGACCAAGCAGCGTTATACGGGAGCAACGGAGAGGAAGAAAGGTAAACAGCGGCGTAATCGTGGAAAAGGAGCCGGTAGTCAACCCCAGGAAAATTTCGGGGGGGGGCTATGGGGGTGGTCTGGTAACGAGGAGGACGCGCCAGTACCACTCTCCATGTGGGATGCACTGTGCCCGACATATAAATGGGGGGCGCAAAGTGAAGAGGAGGAGGATTATTTGGAGAGCCATTTTGGAGACGTTTTGGAGGAGATGTGGGAGATTGCGGAAGAGGTTGAACGGGAAATGTCGGAGTGGAATAATCCGTGCCCAGTCGCCTACTCCACTCCCGTGAAAGAGCAGTCCGCTTTACCGGTACCCAGTCGGGGTCCGGCCGTCTGCTCTACTCCAGTACCAGAGCAGTCCGCTCCACCGGTGCCCAGTCTGGGTCCGGCCGACTGCTACACTCCAGTGAGCCTCTCCAGTCCGGGAAGTCATGTGCCTACTCCTCGCACTCGCCCTGAGGTGCGTGTCACCAGTCCGGCGCCATCAGTGCCGACTCCACGCACCAGGCCTCCAGTGCGCCTCTCCAGTTCGGTACGTCATGTGCCTGCTCCCCGCACTAGCCCTGAGGTGCGTGTTATTAGTCCTGTGCCACATGTGCCGACTTCACGCACCAGGCTTCCAGTGCGCCTTCCCAGTCAGGTACGTCCTGTGCCTGCTCCCCGCACTCGCCCTGAAGTGCGTGTTATTAGTCATGTGCCACCAGTGCCGACTTCACGCACCAGGCTTCCAGTGCGCCTCCCCAGTCCGGTACGTCCCGTGCCGACTCCCCGCACTCGACCTCCAGTGCGTGTGCATAGCCAGGTTCCTCCAGTTCCGGCTTCACGCACCAGGCCTCCAGTGCGCCTCCCCAGTCCGGTACGTCCCGTGCCGACTCCCCGCACTCGACCTCCAGTGCGTGTGCATAGCCAGGTACCTCCAGTGCCAGCTCCACGCACCAGGCCTCCAGTGCGCCTCTCCAGTCTGGTACGTCCCGTGCCGACTCCCCGCACTCGACCTCCAGTGTGTGTGCCCAGCCAGGTTCCTCCAGTACCGGCTCCACGCACCAAGCCTCCAGTGCGCCTCTCCAGTCTGGTACGTCCCGTGCCGACTCCCCGCACTCGACCTCCAGTGCGTGTGCCCAGCCAGGTACCTCCAGTGCCGGCTACACGCATCAGACCGTCGGTGCGCCTCGACATCCCGGAGCCTCTCGTGATGATCGACAGCCCGGAGCCTCTCGTGATGATCGACAGCCCGGAGCCTCCCGTGATGGTCGACAGCCCGGAGCCTCCCGTGATGGTCGACAGCCCGGAGCCTCCCGTGACGATCGACAGCCCGGAGCCTCCCGTGACGATCGACAGCCCGGAGCCTCCCGTGACGCTCGACAGCCCGGAGCCTCCCGTGACGCTCGACAGCCCGGAGCCTCCCGTGACGCTCGACAGCCCGGAGCCTCCCGTGACGCTCGACAGCCCGGAGCCTCCCGTGACGCTCGACAGCCCGGAGCCTCCCGTGACGCTCGACAGCCCGGAGCCTCCCGTGACGCTCGACAGCCCGGAGCCTCCCGTGACGCTCGACAGCCCGGAGCCTCCCGTGACGCTCGACAGCCCGGAGCCTCCCGTGACGCTCGACAGCCCGGAGCCTCCCGTGACGCTCGACAGCCCGGAGCCTCCCGTGACGCTCGACAGCCCGGAGCCTCCCGTGACGCTCGACAGCCCGGAGCCTCCCGTGACGCTCGACAGCCCGGAAACTCCCGTGAAGATCGACAGCCCGGAACCTTCCGTGACGATCGACAGCCCGGAACCTTCCGTGACGATTATATGGCCGGAGTCGCCTGCCACACCGGTGCTCAGTCCTGGCCCGGTTATTTGCCCCGCTCCATGGCCTGAACTTATTTCCCCACCATTGTTGTATCCAGGACCGGTGGGTTGCCCCTTTATATGGCCGGAGTCGCCTGCCACACCGGTGCCCAGTCCTGGCCCGGTTATTTGCCCCGCTCCATGGCCTGAGCCTTTTTCCCCACCATGGTCATTTCTAGGACTGGTGGGTTGCCCCTTTATATGGCCGGAGTCGCCTGTTACACCGATGCCCAGTCCTGGCCCGGTTATTTGCCCCGCTCCTTGGCCTGAGCCTTTTGCCCCACCATGGTCATTTCCAGGACCAGTGGGTTGCCCCTTTAAATGGCCTGAGTCGCCAGCCACACCGGGCCCAGTAGAAATGGGGAGGAAGCTAGCCACTTCGCCGGGGCCGGAACCGCCACCTGCGATCGTGTGATGTTTTTGTTTTCCTCCCTTACCCTTCCCTCAGTTTGTGTTTAATTTTCTTGCGGCCGGGAGTCCGCGCCTTTGGGGGGGGGTACTGTCAGGCTCTGGCCATAGAGAAGCTTTGCTTCTCTATATTTCTATGGTCAGAGTCTGGCAGATCTATCATTTCTATTTCTGTCTGGTGTGTGTGTGTAGGATCCCTAATTAGAGGCAGCTGCTATGCATTACCTCTAATTAGGGATCTTACTTATATGTCTGTGTTCCACTCCGTTGGCGTGGTTCATTGTTATGTTGTCTCGTGTTCGTGCTACGTGTGTCCTTTCATTATATATTATCATTTGTTATTTTGTATAGTTCGATAGTTCATTAAATAAAGATGTCGAACTATGGATACGCTGCGCCTTGGTCTTTCTACACACCCGAACGTGACATACCATCAGTAACACACTACGCCGCCAGGGACTTTCATCCTGCAGTGCCAGACGTGTCCCCCTGCTTAAGCCAGTACATGTCCAGGCCCGTCTGAAGTTTGCTAGAGAGCATTTGGATGATCCAGAAGAGGATTGGGAGAATGTCATATGGTCAGATGAAACCAAAATAGAACTTTTTGGTAAAAACTCAACTTGTCGTGTTTGGAGGAGAAAGAATGCTGAGTTGCATCCAAAGAACACCATACCTACTGTGAAGCATGGGGGTGGAAACATCATGCTTTGGGGCTGTAAAGGGACCAGGACGACTGATCCGTGTAAAGGAAAGAATGAATGGGGCCATGTATCGTGAGATTTTGAGTGAAAACCTCCTTCCATCAGCAAGGGCATTGAAGATGAAACGTGGCTGGGTCTTTCAGCATGACAATGATCCCAAACACACCGCCCGGGCAACGAAGGAGTGGCTTCGTAAGAAGCATTTCAAGGTCCTGGAGTGGCCTAGCCAGTCTCCAGATCTCAACCCCATAGAACATCTTTGGAGGGAGTTGAAAGTCCGTGTTGCCCAGCGACAGCCCCGAAACATCACTGCTCTAGAGGAGATCTGCATGGAGGAATGGGCCAAAATACCAGCAACAGTGTGTGAAAACCTTGTGAAGACTTACAGAAAACGTTTGACCTCTGTCATTGCCAACAAAGGGTATATAACAAAGTATTGAGAAACTTTTGTTATTGACCAAATACTTATTTTCCACCATAATTTGCAAATAAATTCATAAAAAAATGCTACAATGTGATTTTCTGGATTTTTTTTCTCTCATTTTGTCTCTCATAGTTGAATTGTACCTATGATGAAAATTACAGGCCTCTCTCATCTTTTTAAGTGGGAGAACTTGCACAATTGGTGGCTGACTAAATACGTTTTTGCCCCACTGTACATTAGAGGCTGAACCATTACCAAGAAATTATTCTGCTCAACAAGCTGAAATAGTGGCCCTTACAAGAGCATGCGAATTGGGTAAGGGGAAACGAGTGACCATATACACAGATTGCGCTTATGCTTTTAACACTGTCCATGTATTTGCAGCACAGTGGAGAAACAGGGGTATGGTGACAACTGTGGGGAAACCCACTACACATGCACAGCTAATTCTACATTTATTAGAAGCAGTTCTTTTACCAGAAAAAGTTGCCATTTGCAAATGTGAAGCACATACTAAGGGAACTGATAACGTTAGCAATGGAAACAGGAAAGCAGATGAGGAAGCTAAAAGGGCTGGTTTGAAACCACCACCACCCACACACTCACACTTAAAAGAGGAAGTTAATATTGGCACAGACTTATTAAAAGATAGTCAGCTTAGAGCACCGGTTAAAGAAGTGGCCAAGTTCGGAGCTGTTGACAAAGGAGGAATTTGGCACAAAGGTGATCTACCCATTTTGCCTAAGTCTCTGTTTAGATATGCGGCAGTGTTGACACATGGACAAAGCCATGTGTCAACTGGGGGGATGGTTGAGATAATTAGGCAACACTTTGTAGCATAAGGAATAACTAACTATTTTAAAAAAAATGTTCTCGATGTGTTATATGCGCGCAGAGCAATCACCAAGGTAGGCAGAGGGCACCACAGGGTGAAAATCCCTCGGCTAAATACCCGTTCCAACAGTTGGAAATTGACTTTATTGAACTAACTAAGAGTGAAGGGAAGAGGTGGTGTTTGACAATAATTGATAAATATACCAAAGGGGTAGAAGCATTTCCAACCTCCTCAGCAGATGCTATAACAGTGGCTAAGGCTCTATGTCAAGAAATTATTCCTAGATTTGGAATATCTGAGACAACGGGTCCCACTTCTCCAACCAGGTGATAGATAACATAGGACAGAAGTTAGGTATTAACATGAGAGAACATTGTTCGTATCATCCCCAATAAGCAGGTTTAATTGAACCCATGAATGGTACAATTAAAAGTAGGTTAAGAAAGACACACCTGAGTACAGGTAGAAATTGGGTACAATGCTTACCAATAGTATTAATGACTATTAGGATCACCCCGGAAAAAAATAGACTGTCCCCATTCGAGAAAGTGTTTGGTAGACCATATAGAATGCCCGAGTTAGGAGGACCAGAGCAGGCCGACATAGAAGTAGAACATACCCTGGTGGAACACATGAGACGATTGTTCGTTAACCATACTCGTATGTCAAAGATTTTGTGTCCCACAGGTGAATTGCAGAAGAAGGTGATTCACTCGATTCAACCAGGTAACTGGGTGTGGATTCAATCGTTGAAAAGGAAGGACTGGAAGCAGCCCCGCTGGGAAGGCCCCTATCAGGTTCTGTTGGTCACCGCCTTTGCCATTAGAATAGCAGAAAGAGCAACCTGGGTCCACGTTACCCACTGTAAGAAGGTAGGAACACATACAAACACTGCTGAACACACGCAGAGTTAGAGAGCAGAACTGGATCAATAGGGTCTGGGGATCACCTCTGTTAACGAAGATTCCCTACCCCAACCTATCATCACAGTAGTGTGTCCTAGAGGTGTGAGTATGGGGTAGTACCTAGCAGACCGACTAAGGGCAGGAGAGGGTTGGCGGTTCTTGGGAATATGGGGGACCTTGAGCTTCATCATAGTCCTAACAATCTTTTTGCTACATCCGGATCCACCACTCGCCAAAAATAACAACGAAACTCTACCATTGGTAAGAACTAAAAGATGAATCAAGTAGGAGAAGGTTTCACGACAACATTCTTTTGGTGGGTAACGATCAATAAAAATGTGGATTGGATCAATTATATCTATTATAATCAGCAACGATTCGTAAATCAGACTAGAGATGCGGTGAAGGGGATCTCAGATCAATTGTCCGCCACCTCACTCATGACTTGGCAAAATAGGTTGGCTCTATGTTGCTGGCAGAAAGGGGTTTGTTGCATTGTTGCACATTTATCCCTAACATTACCGCACCGGATGGTACGGTCACCAGAGCTCTTGCAGGATTGACTGCTCTAAGTGAAGAATGGGCTGAGAACTCAGGAGTAAATACATCTGTGATAGGATGGTTCGATGAAATGTTTGGTAAATGGAAAACAATAGTAGCCACCATCTTGGGTGCTGCTATTGCTTGTATGGGTATTCTTGTAGTATGTGGATGTTGTCTTATTCCCTGTGTCAGAGGATTGGTGAGCAAGGCGTTGGAGAATGCGGTGACCCATCAGATGGTGAGATATGGACCAATTCCAGATTCTGACCAGTGGAATGAGGAATACGATCCACCAGGCTTGGTGGGCGATGAGGACACTGACGACCGATTCAACCCTGTGGACCTAGAATTAGATGAAACTTTTCTTAGTTCTAATGTGTGAAGGTTATAGTGAAAATCTTGAATGAAGAGTTATAACTGGAAGTAGAAATAGAACTATGCTTAGGCGAGCAGACGTTGTATATACATTTAATGGTATGATGAATGATTTTGTATTTTCAATTTAAGAATGATGGTTCAGTGTGTAATATTTAGTCAAAGGGAGGAATTTGCATGTTTAAAGTAATGACTAAAGTATTCCACCCTGAAACTGTGTAATGTGTGAAATGTATTATAATTATAAGATTATAATTATAAGAATGTGTGTGCATAGGACAAGTCAAGACTATGTCAGTATGTTACTATTTAGCAAAATAGTCAGGATGTAGTTAAGACAACAAAGTAGAAGATGAATGAACTACAGACTATTTGTGAAAGCTGATAACAGGAAAGGGGTCTCCCCCACCCAGGGAGGTGAGAAACTGTTAGGCTTGCAGGAAATTAGGGAACGTGGCAGACTGTAAAAACATACAGCCCCCATAAAGAAAGGTGGGGTTTCTGACTGATGTGTGTGTATAAAAGATGGGCTCTGAACTTAGAGGGCAGAGCTCTCTGAATAAAGAACTGACCATTGCAAGCTGGGGCTATGTCTGTATTATTAAAAAACGAAGCCTTACAACCTTCAGGATAAAGATAGAGTTATGAAATAGTTCATTTATAACATTGAGATAGAAATTCTTGTGACAGGTATATAAAACATTTGAATAAATATACATGATCAAGTTTGTAAGTGTAATAGTTGCAGAAGTACTTTCAAAGCTATGATATCTTATTTCTGATTGGCTCGCGTCACTGGGCAGCTCGCGGTGGGTTTCCCTTTGTAATACATGATAGTTTGCAAGCCCTGACACATCCGACGAGCATCAGAGCCGATGTAGTAGGATTTGATCTTAGTCCTGGTTCGTTGGAGGGCGTAGCGGGATTTCTTATAAACGCCCGGATTAGTGTCCCGCTCCATGAAAGCGGCAGCTCTAGCCTTTAGCTCAGTGAAGATGTTGCCAGTAACCTACGGTTTTTGGTCTGGATATTTACGTACTGCCACTATGGGGACGACATCTTCAATGCACTTATTAATGAAGCCGGTGAATGATATGGTAAACTGCTCAATGCCATCGGATGAATCCAAGAACATATTCCAGTCTGTTCTAGCGAAACAGTCCTTTAGATTAGCATCCGCTTCTTTGGACCACTTCCATATTGAGCGCGTCATTGGTACAACCTGTTTGAGTTTTTGCTTGTAAGCAGGACTCAGTAGGATAGAGTTATGGTCAGTTTTTCCAGATAGAGGGCGAGGAAGAGCTTTGTATGTGTTTCTGTGTGTGGAGTAAAGGTGATCTAGAGATTTTTCTGAAGTAATTCACCTGAGAATGGAGCTGTGGAGAGCAGCTGTTTAAGGACTCCTTATAAACAATTATTTTTTCACTTATTTAAACTTTTTTTGTACATAATGTTTCCACCATCATTTCCTATAACGAAAAGAGCTTCTGGACATCAGAACAGCGATTACTAATCTCGATTTGGATGAAGATTTCTACTTCATTGAGTCTGAGACGCAGGACATACTGCTCACCCCAGACCATGCTCTAATCCCCAAGACTCTAAAAAGGCGGTGTAAGAAAGGATGACGTTCAGGAGTACACAAACCTCCTCTACCCTCCGTTCTATTAGCAAACGTACAATCACTAGAGAAGAAACTGGATGAGCTCCGTTCGAGACTATCCTATCAACGGTACTTGAAGAACTGTAATATCCTATGTTTCTCGGAGTCAAGGCTGAACACGAACATGGATAATATATATCTAGCTGGGAGGTGTGGGTCTTTGTTAACAACAGCTGGTGTGCAATCTCTAATATTAAGGAAGTCTCGAGGTTCTGCTTGCCTGAGTTAAAATACCTCATGATAAGCTATACACCAGGGGTTTCTCCTTTTCTAACAGGAGAACTACTTTTAAAAAAAGAAAACATGTAGTATTTTGTTTCCAAGCTTTCAAATAGGCACATTCTTCTCTTCTCTGTAGTGTACAAGAGAGTAGTGCACTATGCTTCAGTCAATATACTGTACCTGGTAAAATAATGGATAATAAACAACTCTATGAAGGGGCCTTTAAAATCAGATTTTTTACTCAAATTCTGCTTCATATTTTCTCATTATATTTTTCCTGGTTTTAGATGTTTTTGGTTTTACACTCTCGAAATCACAATTGTTAATTGAGAAACAACGAAATTGGATGTGCTGAGTCCATGTCAATAATTAAATCACATCAGAAGAAAAAGAAATGTGGGTCTGGAAGAAAACTAGCAGTTTGTTTGTGTAATGGTCCTTTTCATTGCATATCTAACTAGTGAGGAATGTGCCTCTAATGTGCCGGTCTAGCTATGGTTCTGTACTGTTAGCAAATAACCAATTATAGATACAAATTATATACTTACTCATGATATACTTCTGCCTACTTTTCTGTTAACATTTAATTGAGAAGGTTTTGGGGAAAGTATTTCTGTCAACCCACAAGACGGTTATCACATCAACTGGCACCACACAGACAGAAGGGGGAAATATTGCTGGAAATTAGTTGGCAGATACTGTGTTAGGTTTATAGTGGCTAACTAGGGGTGGGATAATGTCAATGTATAGAAAATTCCTATAGAAAATGTCCTCACAATCAGGTAATAATCGAATGCTATCTGCTTTGTCTCGCGTGCTACTCATAGGGCTTCACTCATGTGTTGTAGACACTGTCTTCTTTGCTGCATACAGAGAAAGACTACCGGTCCAAGTGTTTGTACAAATTGGAAGGAAAAGGAAGGTGTACTCAAGGACTTGAGCACAAACCTCACAAACATTTCAGTCAGTTCAGCCATGACTCCCCAGTACCAGCCTCTCTCTTTCCTCCCATGTCTGTCTCCATCTCATCTCTACCACTTACCCAGCACAGTGATGTTAGAGGGCTCAGATGTCTGGTACCTCAGGGTTCTGGTATTATGGGTCCAGCAGCTGTAGCTACCACTCTGACTGGCCTGGATGTTCTCCAGCCTGAGTTCTGGTCCCTTATTGGACAGCAGTGTTCTATTCAGAGCCCACTGAAACTGGGCAGGAGGACTGGACACAGCTGAGCAGGACAGAGTGAGGTCGGACCCTGATCCATACAGTAGATCTGGAGGGGTCACCTTCATTCTTGTGTTTTCTGGACCATCTGTAATGAATGGTCCATGTCAAACGCTACCATTAAAGAGGGGAAGTTGACCAACAGTGATTTACAGAGACACTTTCTAGACCATGTCAATGACCCATTTGGCCATTTATTATTATTATGGGTGCATTATGGGTCAATGTTATCAATATTAGTGTGTATATAGCTTCAGCATCCCATCACCAGCAATCAGCCACATAACACATGCAAACGTGATGACAGCTAGCTATAACAAATAAGACCACTGAGACATGCCACAGGATTGGAACATCTTTCTAAAGCATGGTGTGTTAATGATACATGAAGCAGGGAAAACATCTTTATGGCCTTAGCTGAAAGCACCATATTTAATAACAGAGCATCAAGCCTTGTTATTTCTAAGCAGATGCTGTTTCTGGGGAACTAAGTCAAGAGGTGACCACACAAACTACATGAAATGTAACTATCAAAGTTTACCTAAGTGGCTCAATCAACATGGTGAGAGTACGTCCTCCATCACCAAGCTGAATTCCATCACTGGCTGTGACTTCAGAGCTGCCATTCAGCCAATGGTAAGAGAAGGGGGAGGAGCCAAAGGAGGAGCAGGACAGACTGACAGAGCTGTTGAACTCCACTAAATATGTGTTGTTGGGAGTTATGACCACATTGGAGACTGGCTCTGTGGGTTAAAAGCACAATAACAACTCTGTTCTTAGCCGAATATTTAATCCAAAGTTACACTCAATTAGCTTCACCGTTATTAATACACAAACCACCAAAACAGCTGAAGTGATTATTTCAGAATTAACACCATGCAAACTAGCTTGATATTAGCCAAGTTGAAAATATCAACCATCTCGTCCATTTATTAAACCATTGGGCAGAAATAGGACCATAATATCTTGAGAGCTAAGTAGAGCATCACAAGATGATCATGTTAATCTTCCTTGTTTGAGGTTAAAGGTAAAATGTTCTCAGTGCTTCTCAAACACCTGTACTTTATAAATGATGCTGAGGACAAATTAAAACAGGGTTCGTTAAAGGGGAAATTCTGGACTTGTAATTATTGATATATAGCCAAAAACTTGGATTGCCCCTTTAAGTACAGGGCAAAAAAAAAATATACAAACATATTGATAACTAATTACTAGAAATGAATTACATTGTATGATATAGGTTTCTGTAATATATCTTATGGCTTTCTTTGATATATATATATTTAAATGCATGGCTTTAGAGTTTGTGATTTTGGACAGATTGAGGAGGAAGAGGCCAACTTCAATTTATAAAAGTACAATTAAAATTTCTAAAGGATGGTATCAGTGGTATGGTACAGTATGGTTGTGTGACATTAGGTAAACCTTGAAAATAAGGAGGCAGTTACTCAGTGATGTGTTTTTTTGTATTTGCCCCAAACAAGGTTTTGCATTTAGGCCAAAAAGTGTATTCCTTTGCAATGTTTTTTTTTGCAGTAACTTATTATGTGCTTTGTTAAGGAACATTTTACTCCTTAGCTAATTTAATATTGCATAAACAAAGGTGCTGAAAACTTATGCAGCAACATTATTTTAATTATCTAATTTGAAATAATCTTGAAAAATAATAATCTTCCACTTTGACAGATTGTTGAAAAGAATATTACAATTAAATCCATTTTAATCCCACTTTGTGACGAAATAAAATGTTAAGAAATCAAAAGGGTATAAATACTTCTGCAAGGCACTGCATGTTAAAACAACATATTATTTTGTTTTAAATATTGAACAGCTGATAATTAAATAAGTAAAAGAGAAAATCCATTGAGATTAGAAATGGAAAGATTAGTGTTATTTATTTGCTTACTTTACTGGCTGTAGGTTTTATCTTCTAATAATTGCAATTAGCCTGTTTTCCATTACAGACTATTTGACAGATTAAACTATTTTTTTAATTGTTTGAAGGACAGTGTATTGTCACCTTCAAAAAAGTGTTAGAAATTGAAGATCCTGTAGTAGCCATCTGTGAGGTTTGAGTACGACCATGGACAAGCTTATTATCCCTGCCAGTTTCATTACACTGGTGTCAGAAATCCCACTATTTAACATGTAGAGGTTTACAATAAGTTACAATACTGCTACTAGGGTGACGAGCTATATCCTACAAAACCCAACGTGCAAACTATTGGCAGTCTCACAGCAAAATGTTCTAATCTATTAATGGCTATATGACCATAGAAAGTACTCACGATACACCTTCAATGTTGTGTCTCCAGATAGTAAATCTCCCCCAGCTGGTGTAATGGTCAGTCTGTACTCTCCAGTGTCACTCAAGGACAGATTCCTGAGCTCCAGAGATCCAGTGGATCTGTTCAGAAAGATCCTGTCTTTGTATCCAGACCCTACAGTGTCACTACTAGGTGGGGGCCTGGTCGATATTATAGTGTTGGAAATATTTACAACCCAGGCTATTGTTACAAATGGCAGGTCTGGTGGATCAATGGTTGTAGTAAATAATACACTCTTTCCTAAGGCTCCTTTCAGTTGACCATCTGGTAACACACCTCCTCCATAACAAAGCCCTGAGGAGACAAGGGTAGGTAAGAATACTGACAGTAGATAATTATAATATTTCAACAAATTAATACTGAAATATTTTGAATGTAGGTGCTGATCCTAGTCATAAATTGTAGAAAACAAAGGAAATAGCCTTTAACCAATAGGAGCTTGATTTCATTTAGAATTTCTGAAACATTTTACCAGCAGCACCATCAAACTAGCAGGCTAGTCACAGACACAGTAGTATGCATCTCCACACATCACATAATTGAGTTAATCGTTCTTACCTAAAACAGCCAGAATACATGGTAAAAGTAAAAACAGAGACTTGGAAGAATCCATTTGAACTGCAGAATATGAGATATGCTGAAGCGGCAAGTGATAGGCTTAAATTGTCTTTCAAGTCGAACACCAAGTTGTTAAAACATCTGGGATATTTCCAGCAGTTTAAGTGCAATTTTAATTTAAATCAATAAAACATTGACATACTTGATATAAACCAAAAATATGCTTAAGTTGTATCCTAGTCCATTACTTTCGTTGTTGTTAACTTTTGTAAACAAACACGTTAAAAACTAATGTCGATCTCACGGCATGTCAGACAAACGCAGCTTCGTCTATGAGAGAGTGGAGCCGTGTCTGACCCAATGAGTTTTATAAAGTCACACCGATTGTCTGGTGGACGAGGTCGACATCTGCTGTTTGAAACAGGGTGACAGCACCAACAATTTCAGGCTTTCTCTGCCCCCCTTTTCATACAAAAAAACGAACAAAGACATTACTATATAAAGTTGAACATATTAGCGGTAAACATGCAGTTATGATGACAGTTATGATGTATTTTTTCGTTTCAGATTGCCAAATGTCAAACAAAGTAAAATGTCTGAACAAAACCACACATTAAATTATCCAGTGTTAAATCTACGACAATGGTATCTCTGAACATTCAAATTGCCATCGATAAAATGCAAGTGTTCGGTCAGGTGGAACAAATGTTAATTTGCGCCTTTGAATGTCATTGAGAAAACAGAGAAGTGTCCATTTTTTTCCCGCAAACATACTTTCTGAATTTAAAGTAATCCTCGAAGTAATCATCTAGTTTTTCAAAAGTATCTGTAATCTGATTACAATATTTTTGCTGCTAACATGACGGATTACAGTTACCGTTTTTTTTGTAATCCCTTACATGTAACGGATACATGTAATCCGTTACTCCCCAACCCAGCAGACACAGTAGTACTTTATGTATCTCCACACATCACATAATTGAGTTGTTGTTATCTTTTGTAAACAAAAACAAACAAGTCTAAAACCAATGTTGGTCTCATGGAGTGTCAACCCAGCTTAGTCTATTCCATAATAGAGAGTGAGAGTGCAGCTGTGTCTGACCAAATGAGTTGACCCAATGAGTTGACCCAATGAGGTCAACATCTTCTGTTTGAAACGTTGACTGCACCAACCAGACTTTCTCTGCCCCCTTTACATGTAAAGGCCAAGTGCAGTCAAAATGCAGTTTTCCTGTGTTTTCGGTCATATTTGTACAACTGCTGATGAAACTAACACTGTGAAAAAAATGTAATTGCTGTTTGAAAATACAATCTACACAGGACCCTTTAATCAGCTGGTTTTGCATGGGTGGTTATGTCCTGCCTGGTGACAGCAGGCAGTATAAGTTAAAGGAGCTCTAAGTTAAAGGAGCTCTAAGTTAAAGGAGCTCTATGTAATATTTTGCATTGTCATTTCCCTCCACTGAGACTGACCATCAATCCAATGAAATAAAATAACAACTATTTATGCTCCTATGTGCCTCGCAAGTAATAGAATACAACAACGGACCTATTAACAATGTAAGCATATAGCCTAGCTACACATGTTGAAAGTGTTGGTCCCATTTTGCATGAGCTGAAATGAAAGATCCCAGAAAGCTTGTTGATCTGCTGGAATGTCCAATAAAGCTGTTGCCAGAGTATTGAATGTTAATTTCTCTACCATAAGCCGCCTCCAAAATAGCTTCAGAGAATTTGGCAGGACCTCCACAACCTCAGAACCCGTGTATGGCATTGTGTGGGCCAGTGATTTGCTGACGCTCAACGCTGTGAAAAGAGTGGTGGCGTGGGGTTATGGTGTGGGCAGGCATAAGCTATGGACAACAACACAATTGCATTTTATCGATGGCAATTTGAATGTTCAGAGATACCATTGTCGTAGATTTAACACTGGATAATTTAATATGTGGTTTTGTTCAGACATTTTACTTTGTTTGACATTTGGCAATCTGAAACGAAAAAATACATGGTAAACTTATTTTTAACTGTCACAGGGGCAGAGAAGGACTGATATTGTTGGTGCAGTCACCCTGTTTCAAACAGCAGATGTCGACCTCGTCCACCAGACAATCGGTGTGACTTTATAAAACTCATTGGGTCAGACACGGCTCCACTCTCTCATAGACGAAGCTACGTTTGTCTGATACGCCGTGAGATCGACATTAGTTTTAAACTTGTTTGTTTACAAAAGTTAACAACAACGAAAGTAATGGACTAGGATACAACTTAAGAATTCTTTTTGCTTTATATAAAGTATGTCAATGTTTTATTGATTTAAATTATAATTGCACTTAAACTGCTGGAAATATCCCAGATGTTTTAACAACTTGGTGTTCGACTTGAAAGACAATTTAAGCCTATCACTTGCCACCTCAGCATATCTCATATTCTGCAGTTCAAATGGATTCTTCCAAGTCTCTTTTTTTACTTTTACCATGTATTCTGGCTGTTTTAGGTAAGAACGATTAACTCAATTATGTGATGTGTGGAGATGCATACTACTGTGTCTGTGACTAGCCTGCTAGTTTGATGGTGCTGCTGGTAAAATGTTTCAGAAATTCTAAATGAAATCAGGCTCCTATTGGTTATAGGCTATTTCCTTTGTTTTCTACAATTTATGACTAGGATCAACACCTACATTCAAAATATTTCAGTATTAATTTGTTGAAATATTATAATTATCTACTGTCAGTATTCTTACCTACCCTTGTCTCCTCAGGGCTTTGTTATGGAGCAGGTGTGTTACCAGATGGTCAACTGAATGGAGCCTTAGGAAAGAGTGTATCATTTACTACAACCATTGATCCACCAGACCTGCCATTTGTAACAATAGTCTGGATTGTAAATATTTCCACCACTATAATATCGACCAGGCCCCCACCTGGTAGTGACACTGTAGGGTCTGGATACAAAGACAGGATCTTTCTGAACAGATCCACTGGATCTCTGGAGCTCAGGAATCTGTCCCTGAGTGACGCTGGAGAGTACAAACTGACCATTACACCAGCTGTGGAAGATTTACTATCTGGATACACAACGTTGAAGGTGTATCGTGAGTACTTTCTATGGTCATATAGCCATAAATAGATTAGAACATTTTAGATGGATAGATAGATAGGTACTTTATTGATCCCCCGGGGGGGAAATTTCATTGTCAAGCAGCTACAACAAAAACACAGGGCAGGTGCAAAATGCCACAACGAAAGTACACAAAAGACAGATACACGGTACATGATACATAGAGCGGCAGTATGAAAAAGTATAGACATACAAGATATCTGGAGTGCAAAAAAAAAAGCTATAAAAGGACATTGCATAGTATGAGTGGTTGGCTGAATATGTACACTATACATTGGTGGATGTTGGATGGTTAACTATACTATACAGGTCGATGGCAGAGAAATACTTCAGTAGCTAAAAATGCGTATGATATGAGCGAGGGTAATAATAGTTTACTTAATAGACAGACTGAATAAATGAACAGGTAAGTGAACATTTTGCATGGTTAAATTAGCTGTACAGTTAGGTATACAGTTATATTTACAGATAAGTGAATACTTGCATGTTTACACAAACTGTACAGGTAAATGACAGGAAGAGATACTTTAATAGCTAAATGTGTGTATGATATCATTTGGGGTAATAATAGTAATTCCCTTAAAATACAGTCCTTAGTGCGCAGGTTTTAATTACAGACAACTGCACTTATTGCACATTCGATATACTAAAAGCAATGAGAAAAGGTGCAACTGGCAGGATACTAATATGCATTCCTGAGTGAATGCCTACGTCCAATAATTACTTACAATATTGCATGTGATACAATATAACAACTGTACATGAGTATATATATATACCGACCTGTATGAATAAATAAATAGGTCCTGAGTGGATGAGTGCTGACGGACCAGAGTTACTCACGGATGGATGCATAATTGTTAAACTAGGTCCTAGCACCCCAACAGTTCCAGATCTATGTTGCCGACGGCACGGCACCCCGGTGAGGCATTATATAGTCTCATTGCCGCCGGCAGGAAGGACCTCCTGTAGCGCTCTCTGGCACACCGTGGTGGGATCAATCTGTGACTGAAAGTGCTCCTCTGCGTCATAACCATAGCATGCAGAGGGTGGGTGACGTTGTCCATGATGGCCAGCAGTTTGGCCAGGATCCGTCTCTCCGCCACCTCCTCTAGAGTGTCAAGGCTCATCCCCAGGACAGAGCTAGCCTTCCTGATCAGATTATTTACCCGAGAAGCATCACCGGCTTTGATGTTTGCTCCCCAGCACACCACTGCAAAAAAGATGGCACTGGCCACCACAGACTGGTAGAAGGTATGCAGTAGTTTACTGCACACGTTGAAGGACCTGAGCCTCCTCAGAAAGTAGAGTCGGCTCTGGCCCTTTTTGTACAGGGCCCCGGTGTTACCAGCCAATTCCAGCCTGTTGTCCATATGGACACCCAGGAACTTGTATGACTCAACCATTTCCACATCCATCCCCTTTATAGGGACTGCAGTCAGTTGTGCCTTGGTTCTCCTGAAGTCCACCACCATCTCCTTAGTTTTGCTGATGTTGAGCTGAAGGTGGTTCTGCTCACACCACAACACAAAGTCACTGATTGTGCTCCTGTACTCCTCCTCCTGCCCACCCCTGATGCACCCTACAATAGCAGAGTCATCCGAGAACTTCTGTAGGTGTGAGACTGCCAATAGTTTGCACGTTGGGTTTTGTAGGATATAGCTCGTCACCCTAGTAGCAGTATTGTAACTTATTGTAAACCTCTACATGTTAAATAGTGGGATTTCTGACACCAGTGTAATGAAACTGGCAGGGAGAGTAAGCTTGTCCATGGTGGTACTCAAACCTCACAGATGGCTACTACAGGATCTTCAATTTCTAACACTTTTTTGAAGGTGACAATATACTGTCCTTCAAACAATTATAAAAATTGTTTAATCTGTCTGTAATGGAAACCAGGCCAATTGCAATTATTAGAATAAAAAACCTACAGCCAGTAAAGTAAGCAAATAAATAACACTAATCTTTCCATTTCTAATCTTGATGGATTTTCTCATTTAATTATCAGCTGTTCAATATTTAAAACAAAATAATATGTTGTTTTAACATGCAGTGCCTTGCAGAAGTATTTATACCCTTTTGATTTCTTAACATTTATTTTGTCACAAAGTGGGATTAAAATGGATTTAATTGTAATATTATTTTCAACAATCTGTCAAAGTGGAAGATTATTATTTTTCAAGATTATTTAAAATTAGATAATTAAAATATTGTTGCTGCATAAGTTTTCAGCACCTTTGTTTATGCAAGAGTCAATTATCTAAGGAGTAACATTTGGTTTAACAAAGGACATAAGTTACTTCAAAAAAAAAACATTGCAAAGGAATACACGTTTTGGCCTAAATGCAAAACCTTGTTTGGGGCAAATACAAAAAAACACATCACTGAGTAACTGCCTCCTTATTTACAAGCATGGTGGTGGTTGCATCATGGTATGGGTCTGCTTGACATCAGCAAAGACTGGGGAGTTTTTCATGATAAAAAGAAATGCGGTGGAGCTAAGCACAGGCCAAATCCTAGAAGAAAACCTGCTTCAGTCTGCTTTACACCAGACACTGGGGGAGGAATTCATCTTTCAGCAGGACAATAACCTACAACAAAAGGCTAAATCTACACTGAAGTTGCTTACCAAGAAGACTGTGAATGTTCCTGAGTGGCTAAGTTAGTTTTTACTTAAATCTTCTTGAAAATCTATGGCATGACTTTTCAATCGCTATGTAGCCATGATCCCCAACATCTTGACAGAGCTTGATCAATTATGAAAATAATAATGGGCTAATATTGCACAATACAGGAGTGTAAAGCTCTTAGACACTTACCCAAGAAGACTCACAGCTCTAATTGTTGCCAAAGGTGTTGATTTTTATTTTTTTATTTTTTTATTTTTTATTTCACCTTTATTTAACCAGGTAGGTCAGTTGAGAACAAGTTCTCATTTGCAACTGCGACCTGGCCAAGACAAAGCAAAGCAGTGCGACAGAAACAACACAGAGTTATACAGTAAACAAACATGGTAAAAACACAATAGAAAAATCTAAATACAGAGTGCAGAATGTAGTGCAAAATGCAGTAAGGTTTGGAGGTAGGACAATAAATAGACCATAGTGGTGAGATAAATTACAGATTATCATCATTAACACAGGAATGAAGGATGTGCAAATTATGATGTGCAAATAGAGATACTGGAGTGCAAGATTTGTGAAATAACAAAAATAAATATGGGGATGAGGTAGTAGTGTGGGCTATTTACAGAAGGGCTATATACAGGTGCAGTGATCGATAAGCAGCTTTGACAGCTGACGCTTAAAGTTAGTGAGGGAGATAGGAACCTCTAGCTTCAGTGATTTTTGCAATTCGTTCCAGTCATTGGCAGCATCGAACTGGAAGGAATGGCGGCCAAAGGAGGTGTTGGCTTTGGGGGTGACCAGTGAGATATACCTGCTGGAGCGCATGCTACGGGTGGGTGTTGCTATAGTCACCAGTGAGCTGAGTAGGGCAGGGATTTACCTAACAAAGACTTGTAGATGACCTGGAGCCAGTGGGTTTGGCGACGAATATATAATGAAGGCCAGCCAACGAGAGCATACAGGTCGCAGTGGTGGGTAGTGTATGGGGCTTAAACATGATAACATGTATTGACACAGGGGGCTGAATACTTATGCAACAACTATATTTTAGTTATTTAATTTCAATAAATCTTGAAACAAATGTAAATGTGTCTTTCACTTTGACATTAGAGTATTTTGTGTAGACTGTTGACCAAAAAATCTAATTAAATACATTTTAATCCCACTTTGTAACAAAATAAAATGTATGTAAAAAAAATGTCACAAACGTGAGCGTCAAACCAAGACGCAGCGCTGAAGTCATGCATCATAATTATTTATTAAATCAATGTGCAAAATAACAACGAGAGACACGAACGTAACACAAGGTATGCTACACAGCACTAAACCAAAAGCAACAATGATCCACACAGAACAGGTGAAACACTTGAATATACCCCCCAATTAGAGACAATGCAAAGCAGCTGCCTCTAAACACAAAACACACATAGAACTATAATACTAGATCTGTAAGGCTCTGACCATAGATAAATAGAGGAGCCAAAGGCTTCCCTATGACCAGAGCCTGACACATACAGTAAACAGCGGGTGAAATAAGTATTGAACACGTCACCATTTTTCTCAGTAAATTTATTTCCAAAGGTGCTATTGACATTACATTTTCACCAGATGTTGGTAACAACCCAAGTAATCCATACATACAAAGAAACCAAAACAAATAAGTTCAGAAATTGAGTTATGTGTAATAATGTGAAATGACACAGGGTAAAAGTATTGAACACATGAAGAAAGGGAGGTTCAAAAAGGCATGGAAAGCCAAGACAACAGCTGAAAACTATCAGTTATTAAAAAGCAATCCAGCCCCCTGTCAGTGCAAATTAATACACGTAAATATGCCCATTCATCTTTCCTTCAATTATGTGAAGTTTGCCAGTACCATTTGCTGAAAAGCAGCCCCACACCATGATGTTCCCACCTCCAAACTTCACTGTTGGTATGGTGTTTTTAGGGTGATGTGCAGTGCCATTTCTCCTCCAAACATGGTGTGTATTATGACATCCAAACAGTTCAATTTTGCTCTCATCTGACCACACTATATTCTCCCAGTATTTCACTGGCTTTTCCAAATGTTGTGCAGCAAACTTTAAACGAGCTTCAACATGCTTTTTTTTCAGCAATGGAGTCTTGCGTGGTGAGCGTGCATACAGGCCATGGCGGTGGAGTGCATTACTTAATGTTTTCTTTGAGACAACAGTACCTGAAGCTCTCCACAAGTGGTCCTTGGCTCTTGGACAACTCTTCTGATTATTATTTTCACTCCTCTGTCAGAAATCTTGCGAGGAGCACCTGGTCGAGGCAAATTTATGGTGAAATGATTGTCTTTCCACTTCCGTATTATGGCCCCAACAGTGCTCACTGGAACATTCAGAAGCTTAGAAATGCGCCTATAAACAATGCCATCATTATGTTTTTCAACAATTAGGTTGCGAAGGTCTTGAGACAGCTCTTTGCTTTTACCCATCATTAGATGTGTCTTGTGTGACACCTTGGCAATGAGACCTTTTTGTAGGCCATCAGTTGGGACTGAACCAGCTGATATTAATTTGCACTGACAGGGGGCTGGATTGCTTTTTAATTACTGATAGTGTTCAGCTGTTGTCTTGGCTTTCCATGCCTTTTTGCACCTCCCTTTCTTCATGTGTTCAATACTTTTTCTCTGTGTCATTTCACATTATTACACATAACTTAATTTCTGAACTTATGTGTTTTGTATGTATGGATTACTTGGGTTGTTACCAACATCTGGTGAAAATGTCATGTCAATAGCACCTTTGGAAATATATTTACTGAGACAAATGGTGACGTGTTCAATACTTATTTCACCTGCTGTATAGGCCTAGTTTGGATTTAGATTTTTATAAATAATGATTAGATTTTCGAGGAAGGCTGGTTTACCTAATGTCACACAACCATACTGTACCATACCACTGATACCATCCTTTAGAATCTTTATTTTTATCTTTATAAATTGAAGTTGGCCTCTTCCTCCTCAATCTAGCCAAGATCACAAACTCTAACACATGTTCAAGCCACGCATTTATATGTATATATCAAAGAAAGCCATTTGATATATTACAGAAACCTATATCATACAATGTAATTCATTGCTAGTAATTAGTTATCAATATGTTTGGAACATTTTTTTTAGCCCTGTACTTAAAGGGGCAATCCAAGTGTTTGGCTATATATCAATAATTACAAATCCAGAATTTCCCCTTTAACGAACCCTGTTTTAATTTGTCCTCAGCATCATTTATAAAGTACAGGTGTTTGAGAAGCACTGAGTACATTGTGCCTTTAACCTCAAACAAGGAAGATTAACATGATCATCTTGTGATGCTGTCAAGATATTATGGCCCTATTTCTGCCCAATGGTTTAATAAATGGATGAGGTTGTTGATATTTTCAACTTGGCTAATATCAAGCTAGTTTGCATGGTGTTAATTCTGAAATAATCACTTCAGCTGTTTTGGTGGTTTGTATATTAATAACTGTGAAGCTAATTGAGTGTAACTTTGGATTAAATGTTTGGCTAAGAACAGAGTTGTTATTGTGTTTTTAACCCACAGAGCCAGTCTCCAATGTGGTCATAACTCCCAACAACACATATTTAGTGGAGTTCAACAGCTCTGTCAGTCTGTCCTGCTCCTCCTTTGGCTCCTCCCCCTTCTCTTACCATTGGCTGAATGGCAGCTCTGAAGTCACAGCCAGTGATGGAGTTCAGCTTGGTGATGGAGGACGTACTCTCACCATAGCCAATGTGACTCGATATAACCAGGGGCCTTTCATGTGCACAGTGTCAAACCCCGTCAACTTTGACAGACACTATCCCTAAACATCAGCTGTGAGTCTCTAACTTGCATGTTTAACTCTTTTAAATGATTTGCATGTTGATTGAGCCACTTAGGTCAACTTTGATAGTTACATTTCATGTAGTTTGTGTGGTCACCTCTTGACTTAGTTCCCCAGAAACAGCATCTGCTTAGAAATAACAAGGCTTGATGCTCTGTTATTAAATATAGTGCTTTCAGCTAAGGCCAGAAATATGTTTTTCCTGCTTCATGTATCATTAACACACCATGCTTTAGAAAGATGTTCCAATCCTGTGGCATGTCTCAGTGGTCTTATTTGTTATAGCTAGCTGTCATCACTTTTGCATGTGTTATGTGGCTGATTGCTGGTGATGGGATGCTGAAGCTAGATACACACTAATATTGATAACATTGACCCATAATGCACCCATAATAATGATAAATGGCCAAATGGGTCATTGACATGGTCTAGAAAGTGTCTCTGTAAATCACTGTTGGTCAACTTCCCCACTTTAATGGTAGCGTTTGACATGGACCATTCATTACAGATGGTCCAGAAAACACAAGAATGAAGGTGACCCCTCCAGATCTACTATATGGATCAGGGTCAGACCTCACTCTGTCCTGCTCAGCTGTGTCCAGTCCTCCTGCCCAGTTTCAGTGGGCTCTGAATAGAACACTGCTGTCCAATAAGGGACCAGAACTCAGGCTGGAGAACATCCAGGCCAGTCAGAGTGGTAGCTACAGCTGCTGGACCCATAATACCAGAACCCTGAGGTACCAGACATCTGAGCCCTCTAACATCACTGTGCTGGGTAAGTGGTAGAGATGAGATGGAGACAGACATGGGAGGAAAGAGAGAGGCTGGTACTGGGGAGTCATGGCTGAACCGACTGAAATGTTTGCGAGGTTTGTGCTCAAGTCCTTGAGTACACCTTCCTTTTCCTTCCAATTTGTACAAACATTTGGACAGGTAGCCTTTCTCTGTATGCAGCAAAGAAGACCGATGTCTAGTGTGTGTGTGGACTATGATAGATCCTTAGTTATGTGTACACAGAGGAAAATGAAGCTCTCAACCCGCTCCATTACAATCCTGTCAATGTGAATGGGGGCGTGCTTGGCCCTCCTTTTCCTATAGTCCAAGATCCTTTGTCTTGCTGACTTTGCGGGAGAGGTTTTTGTCCTGGAACAACACTGCCAGGTCTCTGACCTCCTCCCTATAGGCTGTTACATCGTCGTCGGTGATCAGTTCTACCACCGTCGTGCCGTCTGCAAACTTAATGATGGTGTTGGAGTCATGTGCGGCCACACAGTTGTGGGTGAATTCACAGATGATGTAAGTGCAGTAGCAGGATTTCTTGAGCGTCCTGATTAGTGTCCCACTCCTTGAAAGAGGCATCTCTAGCCTTTAGCTCAGTGCGGATGTTGCCTGTAATCCATGGCTCCTGGTTGGGATATATATTAATTATGATGTGATGAACTCTTCAATGCCATCGGATAAATCACAGAACATATTCCAGTCTATGCTAGCCAAACAGTCCTGTAGATTAGCATCCGCTTCATCGAACCACTTTCATATTGAGTGCATTGCTGGTACTTCCTGTTTGAGTTTCTGCTTGTAAGCAGGAATCAGATGGATACAGTTATGGTCAGATTTGCCAAATGAAGGGTGTGGGAGAGCTTTGTATGCATTTATGTTTGTGGAGTAAAGGTAATCAAGTTATTTTTCGCCTCTAGTTGCACAGGTAACATGCTTGTAGAAATGAGGTAAAATGGATTACACTAGGAGCACCGCTTCTGGATGAGCATTTTCTTTGCAATGTGTTTGCTTATGGCCCTATACAGCTTGTTGAGTGTGGTTTTAGTGACAGCATCGATTTGTGATGGTAAATAAACGAAAAAATATAGATGAAAACTTCCTTGTTAAATGGTGTTGTCTACAGCAGGGGTCTCCAACAGGCCGATCGCAAGCTACAAGTGGCTCGCAGCCCACCTATGAGTAGCTCGCCAAACAATTCTGAAAGTACATACAACTTTCACGTGTTCCACCACAAACTGTCATAAACAAATCTCACAAGTATCAAACATCAGAACCTCCCAGCTAGTATCTAATCAACACAACATTGACATTATCCAAAAGTAAAACCTAACACAGTATCTGCCAACTAATTTCCAGCAATATTTCCCCCTTCTTTCTGTGTGGTGCCAGTTGATGTGATTACCGTCTTGTGGGTTGACAGAAATACTTTCCCCAAAACCTTCTCAATTAAATGTTAACAGAAAAGTAGGCATTAGTATATCATGAGTAAGTATATAATTTGTATCTTTAATTGGTTATTTGCTAACTTTGCCATGGAATGAGCAGCAGCAGTACAGAACCATAGCTAGACCGGCACATTAGAGGCACATTCCTCACTAGTTAGATATGCAATTAAAAGGACCATTACACAAACAAACTGCTAGTTTTAATGATTTTTCTTCTGATGTGATTTAATTATTGACATGGACTCAGCACATCCAATTTCGTTGTTTCTCAATTAACAATTGTGATTTCGAGAGTGTAAAACCAAAAACATCTAAAACCAGGAAAAATATAATGAGAAAATATGAAGCAGAATTTGAGTAAAAAATCTGATTTTTAAAGGTCCCTTCATAGAGTTGTTTATTATTCATTATTTTACCAGGTACAGTATATTGACTGAAGCATAGTGCACTACTCTCTTGTACACTACAGAGAAGAGAAGAATGTGCCTATTTGAAAGCTTGGAAACAAAATACTACATGTTTTATTTTTTTAAAGTAGCTCTCCTGTTAGAAAAGGAGAAACCCCTGGTCTATAGCTTATCATGAGGTATTTTACCTCAGGCAAGCAGAACCTCGAGACTTCCTTAATATTAGAGATTGCACACCAGCTGTTGTTAACAAAGACCCACACCTCCCAGCTAGATATATATTATCCATGTTCGTGTTCAGCCTTGACCCCGAGAAACATAGGATATTACAGTTCTTCAGGTATCGTTGATAGGATAGTCTCGAACGGAGCTCATCCAGTTTCTTCTCTAGTGATTGTACGTTTGCCAATAGAACGGAGGGTAGAGGAGGTTTGTGTACTCGCCGACGTAGTTTCGTCAGGGAGCCTGAACGTCATCCTTTCTTACACCGCCTTTTTCTTGGGGATTAGAGCATGGTCTGGGGTGAGCAGTATGTCCTGCGTCTCAGACTCAATGAAGTAGAAATCTTCATCCAAATCGAGATTAGTAATCGCTGTTCTGATGTCCAGAAGCTCTTTTCGTTATAGGAAATGATGGTGGAAACATTATGTACAAAAAAAGTTTAAATAAGTGAAAAAATAATTTTTTATAAGGAGTCCGTAAAACAGCTGCTCTCCACAGCTCCATTCTCAGGTGAATTACTTCAGAAAAATCTCTAGATCACCTTTACTCCACACACAGAAACACATACAAAGCTCTTCCTCGCCCTCTATCTGGAAAAACTGACCATAACTCTATCCTACTGATTCCTGCTTACAAGCAAAAACTCAAACAGGTAGTACCAGTGACACGCTCAATATGGAAGTGGTCCAAAGAAGCGGATGCTAATCTAAAGGACTGTTTCGCTAGAACAGACTGGAATATGTTCTGGGATTCATCCGATGGCATTGAGCAGTTTACCATATCATTCACCGGCTTCATTAATAAGTGCATTGAAGATGTCGTCCCCATAGTGGCAGTACGTAAATATCCAGACCAAAAACCGTAGGTTACTGGCAACATCTTCACTGAGCTAAAGGCTAGAGCTGCTGCCTTCATGGAGCGGGACACTAATCCGGGCGTTTATAAGAAATCCTGCTACGCCCTCCAACGAACCAGGACTAAGATCAAATCCTACTACATCGGCTCTGATGCTCGTCGGATGTGTCAGGGCTTGCAAACTATCATGTATTACAAAGGGAAACCCACCGCGAGCTGCCCAGTGACGCGAGCCAATCAGAAATAAGATATCATAGCTTTGAAAGTACTTCTGCACCTCAAACTTAATAATGTATATTTATTCAAATGTATTATATACCATGTGCCGGCCATTTACTTTTTCTTTGTTATACACAAAGTTTACCATGTTGCATTTTCATTTCACCCGTGCTTTGTGTTTTCAGGGAACAGTTAATCTACAGTTAATCTACATTTAAACTGGGTGGTTCGATACCAGAAGGCTGATTGGCTGACAGCCATGGTATATCAGACCATATACTACGGATAAAACATGTATTTTTTCACTGCTCTAATTACATTGGTAACCAGTTTATAATAGCAATAGGGCACCTTGGGTTTGTGGTATATGGCCTAAGAAACACCATTAGTCATGGTGTATTGGCCATGTACCACACCCCCCCTGCCTTATTGCTTAATTATAATGTAGGCTACAATCTGTATTATTAATTAAATTCTGATGTATATAACCATTATCCTTCACAGAACCAATATCTGGTGCTAACATCACTACTACCCCAAACCCTCCAATCATCGAGGGGCGCTCTGTGAACTTAACCTGTGATGCTGCTGGCTTCAACATCACCAGAGAGTGGATGAGGGATGGTCAGCCTCTGTCTTCTGGTGACAATATCATCTTCTCTGAGAATAAGAAAGTGCTGTCCATAAACCATGTGAAGAGAACAGACAGTGGAGAATACCTGTGTAAACTCAGAAACCCCATCAGCACCGCTGATGCAAAACATGGTCTCATTGTAAACTGTAAGTAGGCCTACTCTGCTATAAGCCTGTTTTAAATGTTGTTGTTTTTTGCATTAAAATCTGACAGTCACAGTGTAAATGCTGGATTTGCAAGATATTACAGAGTAATTCTCTCTATCTATCTCTTTCTCTCTTTCTCTCTCTCTCTCTAACTCTCTCTCTCTCTCTCTATTATACACACACTACCGGTCAAAAGTTTTAGAACAGCTACTCATTCAAGGGTTTTTCTTTATTTAACTATTTTCTACATTGTAGAATAATAGTCAAGACATCAAAACTATGAAATATCACATGTGGAATCATGTAGTAACCAAAGAAGTGTTAAACAAATCAAAATATATTTGAGATTCTTCAAAGTTGCCACCCTTTGCCTTGATGACAGCTTTGCACACTCTTGGCATTCTCTTCACCTGGATTGCTTTTCCAACAGTCATGATGGAGTTCCCACATATGCTGAGCACTTGTTGGCTGCATTTCCTTCACTCTGCGGTCTGACTCATCCCAAACCATCTCAATTGGGTTGAGGTCGGTGGATTGTGAAGGCCATGTAATCTAATGCAGCATGCCATCACTCTCCTTCTTGGTAAAATAGCACTTAAACAGGCTGGAGGTGTGTTTGGTCATTGTCTTGTTGAAAAACAAATGATAGTCCCTCTAAGCCCAAACCAGATGGGATGGCGTATCACTGCATAATGCTGTGGTAGCCAAGATGGTTAAGTGTGCCTTGAATTCTAAATACATCACTGACTGTATCACCAGCAAAGCACCCCCACACCATAACACCTCCTCCTCCATGCTTTACGGTGGGAAATACACATGCGGAGATCATCCATTCACCCATACCGAGTCTCACAAAGACACGGCGGTTGGAACCAAAAATCTCAAATTTGGACACATTTCCACCGGTCTAATGTCCATTGCTCGTGTTTCTTGGCCCAAGCAAGTCTCTTCTTCTTATTGGTGTCCTTTATTAGTGGTTTCTTTGCAGCAATTCGACCATGAATGCCTGATTCACACAGTCTCCTCTGAACAGTTGATGTTGAGATGTGTCTGTTATTTGAACTCCGTGAAGCATTTATTTGGAATGCAATTTCTGAGGCTGGTAACCCTAATGAACTTATCCTCTGCAGCAGAGGTAACTCTGGGTTTTCCATTCCTGTGGCGGTCCTCATGAGAGACAGTTTCATCATAGCGTTTTTTTTTTGGGGGGGGGTGGGTTTGCGACCGCGCTTGAAGAAACTTTCAAAGTTCTTGATATTTTCCCGATTGACTGACCTTCATGTCTTAAATTAATGATGGACTGTCGTATAAATAAAGAAAAACCCTTGAATGAGTAGGTGTTCTAAAACTTTTGACCGGTAGTGTATATAACAATTTTAGTGTGTAACATCAAATCAAATCAAATTGTATTTGTCACATGCGCCAAATACAACAGGTGTAGACCTTACAGTGAAATGCTTACCTACAAGCCCTTAACCAAGAAGTTCAGAAAAAAATTGAAAATAAAAGTAACAATAATTAAACAGCAGCAGTAAAATAATCATAGCGAGGTTATATACAGGGGTACCAGTACAGAATCAATGTGTGGGGCACCGGTTAGTCGAGGTAATTGAGGTAATATGTACAAGTAGGTAGAGTTAAAGTGACTATGCATAGATAATAAACAGAGAGTAGCAGCAGCGTAAAAGAGTGGTCTGGTGGCCCTTTGATTAGGTGTTCAGGAATCTGATGGCTTGGGTGTAGAAGCTGACATAGATATACTGATTTACAGGTGGGTGATACTTCAGAGAACTGAGACAAACAAATGAGACTTGGTTTACGACGGGGTGTGTAAGCAGACCAAGGTGCAGCGCAGTAGTAGTTCGACATCGTATTTATTTCGCATTTTGTTGTGAAACCTTTTGGACCTAGATTTGGCGCTCCGGTACCACTTGCCGTGCGGTAGCAGAGAGAACAGTCTCTCATCTGTAATCACACTGATTACAAACTAACAAACACATGGCTACCTCTAATTGGAACTGGTGATCTGTGTTACAGATGGACCTGATGGTATGAAAATCAAGGGTTCAACTGAGATAGAAGTAGGAAAGATGTTTACATTGACCTGCTCTGCTGACTCCAACCCTCCTGCTAGTTACAGTATTCCCACCTGTGTTTGTGGGTTTTTGTTTGTGTTCCTTTTTGTTCGCGCTGGTTCATGGTCGCTGTCTCTCCTTTGTTCGGTTTTGGGATTATTTTACTGGAATAAAGGAATGTTTTTGCAACACAGCTCTGCGCTTCGGGTCCTGTCTCATAGCGATCGTGACAATATTACCAAATACTAATTGAGTGTATGTAAACTTCTGACCTCATGGGAATGTGATGAAAGAAAAAAAAGCTGAAATAAATCCTAACTGACCTAAAACAGGGGATTTTTTCTAGCATTAAATGTGAAAAAGTTACTGTAAATGTATTTGGCTAAGGTGTATGTAAACTTCCGACTTCAACTGTATATACAGTAGAAATACACAATTCCACATTTTCTAAATTGTCCAGGTAACCTGTGTCAGCTGGCTCTCTAATTCCTGACACGGGTTTATGTGGGAGCTTGGCGCCACCCTGACATCACTATACATACACACCTCAGAGTAGCTGTACTGAAACTGGCCACACCAAGTCAACACACATACTTTTATAGACAGTAAGTATGGGGCAAGAGAACTCTGTCTAATGGGACTGGCCAACAACCTTTCTTTAAGTGCCCATTACTTAAACACACACACACCCTGCCAACTTAAGACAGTGAGGTCAATGTGGCTGAATCCTTTGTATGGAAGTACGTTTGGGCTCCCAAGTGGCGCAGTGCTAGAGGCGTCACTACAGACAACCTGGTTTGAATCGGCCATGATTGGGAGTCCCATAGAGCGGTGCACATTTGGCCCAGTGTCTTCTGCGTTTGGCCTGTATAGGCCGTCGTTGTAAATAAGAATTTGTTCTTAACTGACTTGCCTAGTTAAATAAAGGTTAAATAAATAAATAAATAAAGGCTGTACTGTATCTGGCCAAGCTTGTGGAGGCATGTTTCATTTGCAGTCTATTCATTCTCATCATTGAGGTTTGAATTTAATATGTGGCTGTTTTCCAACCTCATTAATGTGATAACAGTGTAGATAATGGAACTGAATAGGAGGTAAAGCTTGAAACAACAATACAAGGTTAACTGTACATCTTGGTACGTTCCACCAGGGCAGTTCCACCTCAAAATGCCTCTTTGACCCCTCTCTGACCCCTGTCATACTCCCTCCTGGCCAGTGGAGGAGGCATTGTCTGCTGCCTGATTGAAGTTAATCATCTACAGTATGAGTTTATCTGGTTTATTATGGTCAATATGTCAAAATGTTAACATATCTAACATATCTATGCTGTCTGTGTACGACTGTTTTGTGTTGTGTTTTGGGTGGACCCCAGGAAGAGTAGCTGGTTGGGAAAAGAGGTAGCTTCTAAATGACTTATAAACAATTTATATACTTTTTAAGTATGCCTAAATGTAAAATTGTATTGTTTATTTCTCTGCTTAAACTGTGAACCCAGTTAGCCATTGTGAACAGAGCCCTAGACTGAGTCCTGAGTGCAGAGGAGATCTGAAGCCACTAGAGGGTGATCTGCTTTTAGTCCATCATGGAAGGACCAAAGGTCCTCTATGTGTCTCAAAGTGCAGATCAGTAATGTGTGAAAAACTAGACTGTTAGGAGGCCATAACGCCTACATTAAGGTTTATAAAGGGGTTCATATGTAGCGTCTGGGGAAAGGGCTAACACTTTGAGTTGTATATGGGTCTGACAACTAAGGTTTGTGTGACGGTCTGGTCATACCTCAGTCTTCTATTGATAAAGGCAGACCATCTCCGAGGGTCTCGGGGAGAATTGTGTTATGCAAAAAGCACATTTCCAAATCACACATGCGTATCAATACACACTTGAAATATGACAAATATAAGCACCCACCAAATTATGTATTATTATTACACATTTGGTAAATAAAAATAGAAGGCAAACTGGCCTGTTCTCATACAGGTAGATGTGGAGATTGTGCCATGTCTCTGGCCTGTTCTCATACAGGTAGATGTGGAGATTGTGCCATGTCTCTGGCCTGTTCTCATACAGGTAGATGTGGAGTGTGCCATGTCTCTGGCCTGTTCTCATACAGGTAGATGTGGAGATTGTGGCATGTCTCTGGCCTGTTCTCATACAGGTAGATGTGGAGATTGTGCCATGTCTCTGGCCTGTTCTCATACAGGTCTACTGGAGAGCCCATACACTACACAGCTGAAAGAAAGTTCTGGATGGCAACTTGATTTTATACAATACAATGTTAAAAGATGAACGTTTACAGAAAGGTTCTAGGTTCCATCAATTTACTCACCACTTTTTCTTGGTGATCAAGACTGCCCCACCAATTGCCCCTCCCCCAACCACCAACCCTCCAATCACAATCCCAGCAATACCAGCGAGAGAACCAGAGATGACAGAATGACCACACATACTTACCTAGAAATGTTGAAGTGTTGCAAGATTGTTAATTCATAATCCCTCATACTATTTATTCTGTGCTTGTTTGATTTGAATAGAAAAGGAGTGAAAACATTGTATAGACATAAGCATCATAACATGCTTATAGAAGACTACTTACGGTGTACAGTCAGACTGTATTCAGCCTCAGCAGAGCTGACTGGGTTGGTGAGTTTACACAAGTATTTTCCAGCATCACCTTTATTCATAGTATTGATAGATGCTGTCTTCTTATT
This sequence comes from Thymallus thymallus, assembly GCA_023634145.1. Taxonomy (NCBI): domain Eukaryota; kingdom Metazoa; phylum Chordata; class Actinopteri; order Salmoniformes; family Salmonidae; genus Thymallus; species Thymallus thymallus. Next base: position 15,201,580 of record CM042416.1, read on the forward strand.
TTCAGAGATGGTTATGTTGCCACCAGCAGACAGAAGCTGACCTTCCTTCATCCACTCTCTGGTGTTGTTGAAGCATCACAGGTAAAGCTTACAGAACTCCCCTCAATGATTGGAGGGTTTGGGGAAGTAGTGATGGTAGCACCAGACATTGATTCTGTGAAAGGAAGCTTACTGTACATGGATCAGAGACCCAACATCCCAGTTCAGCTGTGACCCCTTAAGATCTGTGAAACCTTAAGAGCCAGTCTCTCTCTTTCCTCCCATGTCTGTCTCCATCTCCTCTCTACCACTTACCCAGCACAGTGATGTCAGAGGGCTCAGATGTCTGGTACCTCAGGGTTCTGGTATTATTGGCCCAACAGCTGTAGCGACCAATCTGATTTGCCTGGATGTTCTCCAGCTTGACTTCTGGTCCCTTTTTGGACAGCAGTGTTCCATTCTGAGCCCACTGGAGATTACAGGACAGAGTGAGGTCTGACCCTGATCCATACAGTACATCTAGAGGGGTCACCTTCATTCTTGTGATTTCTGGCCCATCTGCAACATATTTGAAAACCGTTGTAAGCCCAGTAAAACATTGTGCAATCAATGTCATGGTCAAGACCAAGAGGCAAAAGTAGAATATACTTGAGGATTATCTGCAAAGACAAAAAATTGACAAATTACAAGTAATTGGATAAAACATACAGATGCATACAGTTTGTAAATGAAAATGGACTCACAGTTGATGGTGAGGGTTAGAGGCTGGCTGGTTCTATTACTGACAGTGTTCAACACATTACAACTAAATGGCCCATCGTTTTAATGTGTCACATTGACTATGGTGAGAGTGCTGTTCCCATCACCAAACTGAACTGCCATTCAGCCAGCGGTAAGAGAAGGGGTAGGAGCCAGAGGACAGAGCTATTGAACTCTACTAAGTCTGTGTTGTTGGGAGTTATCTCCACATTGGATACTGGCTCTGTGGGTTAAAAACAGAATAACTACTTTCTCTTCAGCTTAGAATAACATTTCTGAAGAATGTACCACTTCTGAACACCTTGTTTTATCATACACTACTAACTAAAATACATGAGATCATTAGAAACAAATGAAACAAATGAAGTGGAGAAATGGCACTGTGCCCAGACAACTGACTGGATTTGAGAAACAGCTATCTGTTTTTATTAGCTAATTACTTTTTAACTCTGCATTGTTGGGAAACGGCTCGTATGTAAGCATTTCATAGTAAAGTCTACACCTGTTGTATTAGGAGCATGTGAAATTTCCCCCCCGGGGGATCAATAAAGTACCTATCTATCTATCTATCTATCTATCTATCTATCTATCTATCTATCTATCTATCTATCTATCTATCTATCTATCTATCTATCTATCTATCTATCTATCTATCTATCTATCTATCTATCTATCTATCTATCTATCTATCTATCTATCTAAAATATACCATCTACTCTATAGATGTTTTTAATTTCACCACAGAGGGAAAAGTGAACTTTATGGCAAAACCATTTCCTAGATCTGATTTTCGGCGATCGTTTCTAGCCACTGCCGCTCCCTCTTTCATTATTCCATTTGTCTTTTTTTTATATATATACAGTGGGGAGAACAGGTATTTGATACACTGCCGATTTTGCAGGTTTTCCTACTTACAAAGCATGTAGAGGTCTGTAATTTTTATCATAGGTACACTCACAACTGTGAGAAACGGAATCTAAAACAAAAATCCAGAAAATCACATTGTATGATTTTTAAATAATTAATTTGCATTTTATTGCAATAAGATAAGTATTTGATCACCTACCAACCAGTAAGAATTCTGGCTCTCACAGACCTGTTAGTTTTTCTTTAAGAAGCCCTCCTGTTCTCCACTCATTACCTGTATTAACTGCACCTGTTTGAACTCGTTACCTGTATAAAAGACACCTGTCCACACACTCAATCAAACAGACTCCAACCTCTCCACAATGGCCAAGACCAGAGAGCTGTGTAAGGACATCAGGGATAAAATTGTAGACCTGCACAAGGCTGGGATGGGCTACAGGACAATAGGCAAGCAGCTTGGTGAGAAGGCAACAAATGTTGGCGCAATTATTAGAAAATGGAAGAAGTTCAAGATGACGGTCAATCTCCCTCAATCTGGGGCACCATGCAAGATCTCACCTCGTGGGGCATCAATGATCATGAGGAAGGTGAGGGATGAGCCCAGAACTACACGGCAGGACCTGGTCAATGACCTGAAGAGAGCTGGGACCACAGTCTCAAAGAAAACCATTAGTAACACACTACGCCGTCATGGATTAAAATCCTGCAGCGCACGCAAGGTCCCCCTGCTCAAGCCAGCGCATGTCCAGGCCCGTCTGAAGTTTGCCAATGACCATCTGGATGATCCAGAGGAGGAATGGGAGAAGGTCATGTGGTCTGATGAGACAAAAATAGGGCTTTTTGGTCTAAACTCCACTCGCGTGTTTGGAGGAAGATGAAGGATGAGTACAACCCCAAGAACACCATCCCAACCGTGAAGCATGGAGGTGGAAACATCATTCTTTGGGGATGCTTTTCTGCAAAGGGGACAGGACGACTGCACCGTATTGAGGGGAGGATGGATAGGGCTATGTATCGTGAGATCTTGGCCAACAACCTCCTTCCCTCAGTAAGAGCATTGAAGATGGGTCGTGGCTGGGTCTTCCAGCATGACAACGACCCGAAACACACAGCCAGGGCAACTAAGGAGTGGCTCCGTAAGAAGCATCTCACGGTCCTGGAGTGGCCTAGCCAGTCTCCAGACCTGAACCCAATAGAAAATCTTTGGAGGGAGCTGAAAGTCTGTATTGCCCAGCGACAGCCCCGAAACCTGAAGGATCTGGATGGAGGAGTGGGCCAAAATCCCTGCTGCAGTGTGTGCAAACCTGGTCAAGAACTACAGGAAATGTATGATCTCTGTAATTGCAAACAAAGGTTTCTGTACCAAATATTAAGTTCTGCTTTTCTGATGTATCAAATACTTATGTCATGCAATAAAATGCAAATTAATTACTTAAAAATCATACAATGTGATTTTCTGGATTTTTGTTTTAGATTCCGTCACTCACAGTTGAAGAGTACCTATGATAAAAATGACAGACTTCTACATGCTTTGTAAGTGGGAAAACCTGCAAAATCGGCAGTGTATCAAATACTTGTTCTCCCCACTGTACACCTTCTATATACAACAAGACATAAACATTGAAAGGTATAAGAACCTGATATTACAGTGCTTTTAACAGTTTACAGTGCAGTTATATAAACATGATATTACAGTGCTTTTAACAGTTTACAGTGAAGTTATAAGAACATGATATTACAGTGGTTTTAACAGTTTACAGTGCAGTTATATAAACATGATATTACAGTGCTTTTAACAGTTTACAGTGCAGTTATATAAACATGATATTACAGTGCTTTTAACAGTTTACAGTGAAGTTATAAGAACATGATGTTACAGTGCTTTTAACAGTTTACAGTGAAGTTATAAGAACATGATATTACAGTGCTTTTAACAGTTTACGGCGCTTTTGAAATACACCCAGGCCCTCGTTCTGACCAGTTTTGATCAATGTGAAAACAGAGCCTATATTACCTGCAGTGATAGAAAATACAATTGTTTGAATGAAAAGTTTCTTAACTCACCCCTTTTCCTTGATGAAATAGACTGCAACACTAACTGCCACTTCCACAACCAGCAACACTATGATCACAATCCCAATGATGGTACCAGCAGACAGACCTGGAGTTAGAGAGCCCTCCGCTGCAGAGACCAGGGAGAGAACCATACACAGATTAGAGAAACGCTACACACAGTGAAAATGCAGTACTGCACATTACAGTACATCTGGGTGACAGTTACAACACAACAAATACACCTAAAGCCATTATTTCAAAACAAGCTTGGAATATAACTTGTTTTTCTTCTTCTACTAGCACTGACTTTTCTTGTAGTTACTTTATTGAGGAAAAATGTACTTACTATGACTGGGATATTTGGTTGTCCTACATAGTTATCTTAAATGTAAGATAACTATGTAGAGTAGAGTATTCACTCTTCTCTTTAGTGAACTCAGGTGAATGTCTAGGTATCTCTGTTCCATTGAGCATCCAGGTGTAACTAGCAGGAGGGTTGGAGTCAGCAGAGCAGCTCAATGTAAACTTCTTTCCTACTTCTATCTCAGTTGGACCCTTGATTTCCATACCATCAGGTCCATCTGTAACACAGATCACCAGTTAGTCATAGCTGCAAGATTATTAGTTTGTGATGTTGGAATCATAATGGTTGGAATAAAGTGTGTGTTCATTCATTGTTCTATTATTTTCATGTGCACCTGTTGATGGTACAGTTGGTACATTTATCTGGTACATTTATCTGGTACATTTATCTGGTACATTTATCCCCAGGCATATAGGGAGGTACTTACATATTACATTCACAATGTCAGTGACATTTTCAGAGCTGACAGGGTTGCTGACTCTGCACAGGTATTCTCCACTGTCTGTTCTCTTCTTATCCTCAGAGAAGATGATATTGTCACCAGAAGACAGAGGATGACCATCCATCATCCACTCTCTGGTGATCACAAGTTAAGGTGACAGAGCCCCCCTCGATGATTGGTGGGTTTGGGGTAATTGTGATAGTAGCACCAGATACTGTTTCTGTGAAATTAGTAGTTGAGATAATACTAATTGTTGTGGTTTGGAAAATAGAATAGGAGAAAAAAGTTAGTTTTATGTTCATGTTACACAGTGGTGGAAAAAGTACCCAATGCACATTTGCACATTTAACATTAAGTGACATCTTTTGGAACTCAGGGGGTACTCACCATAAACATTCAGAGAAGTATCTGCCAACTGCATAAAATCAGACTCTCCTATGATCACTCTGTATTCTCCACTGTCAGCCAGGGTCAGTTTCCTGAGCTCCAGAGATCCAGTGCTTTTGTCCAGACTGATCCTACCAACATATCCCGCTCCAGTCACAGGACTTTCAGAACTGAGAAAGCCAACAATGGAGACAGGGGGATCACCAAATGTCCATGAGATTGCACCTAGTGTGGTTGGATTGATGGAGGATTTGAAAATCAAATTTCCTCCCAATGTTGCATTCACAGGTCCAGGTGGAAGCACTTCTAGACCAGCACAATATCCTGAGGAAACAGTAACAGGGCTTGATTATCATGTCAAATGAGTTATCCACTATGGTAGCCACTGTGCCTATTGGCCTATTGGAATAGCTATATGTTGTGTGAGCAAATATTAAGCAGCATTTCTCACCACCTGAAAGGGATAGTTCAACCAAATGACAAAATAACATATCTTTACCATGTAAGCCATCTATGGACAAGGTCTGACAGCAATCTGTTAAACATTTCATTAAATGTGTATGGCCTTAGAGATAGATATTAACATCATTGAAACTGTCTATGACTATTGACAAAGAACCTGCTAATTATTGAAGACCAATTCGTCATGGGAGCGGAGAAGAATATAATAAATTAAAACAGAAATCATAGTCCCACAACTTCAGAAGGATCAAAGAAGTGTTTACAAATGTTTTACCTCTTGGTGTCAAAATTTACCCCATGTTGGTGCTTTTAGGGTTAACCTACAGCGGGTGAAATAAGTATTGAACACGTCACCATTTTTCTCAGTAAATGAAATTTTCACCAGATGTTGGTAACAACCCAAGTAATCCATACATACAAAGAAACCAAAACAAATAAGTTCAGAAATTAAGTTATGTGTAATAATGTGAAATGACACAGGGAAAAGGTATTGAACACATGAAGAAAGGGAGGTGCAAAAAGGCATGGAAAGCCAAGACAACAACTGAAAACTATCAGTTATTAAAAAGCAATCCAGCCCCCTGTCAGTGCAAATTAATATCAGCTGGTTCAGTCCCAACTGATGGCCTACAAAAAGGTCTCATTGCCAAGGTGTCACACAAGACAAATCTGATGATGGGTAAAAGCAAAGAGCTGTCTCAAGACATTCACAACCTAATTGTTGCAAAACTTAATGATGGCATTGGTTATAGGCACATTCAATACTTATTTCACCCGCTGTATGTGTGGCGTTATTTTATTGACTGAGCCTGTTGTACTCTTTTTCATTGCAGGCTCTGACTTATAAACATAGTGGACTTTGGTCTTGAGGTATTTTCTGATAATAGATGATATATTCTGTATAATAAAAGTTTGTGCTTTATAATACTTGTCTAACACTGACTTCACTTAGAATCATCCACAGCTTTGCAGGAATGAATTAGCTGAATGTCAGTCATTCAGCAGACACTGTTATCTAGAGCAACTTACAGTAGTGAATGTGTAAATTCTCATTATTCTTTCATACTGGTCCCCCATGGGCATCAAACCCACAACCTTGGCATTGCAAGTACCATGCTCTACCAACTGAGCTACACGGTTATATCAACATACAGTATTACTGGTCACACTTGACACAAACAACAATCAATTAATCAACTGTATTTATAAAAGCCAATTTTACATCAGCCGATGTCACAAAGTGCAATACAGAAACCCAGCCTAAAACCCCAAACAACAAACAATGCAGATGTAGAAGCACGATGGCCTAGGAAGAAACCTAGAGAGGAACCAGGCTCTGAGGGGTGGCCAGTCCTCTTCTGGCTGTGCAGGGTCCAGCAGGGTCAAATAATAATCATAGTGGTTGTAGAGGTTGCAACAGGTAAATACATCAGGAGTAAATGTCACTTGGCTTTTCATAGCCAGACATTGAGATGCGGTAGAGAGCGCAGGTACGGTGCGATAGAGAGCAGGTGCGGTAGAGAGAGAGAGAGAGATGAAAAACAGCAAGTCTGGGACAGGGTGGCACGTCCGATTAACAGGGCAGGGTTCCATAACCGCAGGCAGAAGAGTTGAAACCGGTGCAGCAGTACTACCAGGTGGACTAGGGACAGCTAGGAGTCATCAGGGCAGGTAGTCCTGAAGCATGGTCCTAAGGCTCAGGTCCTCCGGGAGGGGAGGTAGAGTGGGAGAGAGAGAGAATTAGAGGGAGCATACTTAAATTCACACAAGACACCGGATAATAACTTCAGACCCTAGCACCCCGGCAGATAGACTATTGCAGCATAGATACTGGAGGCTGAGACAGGGGGGGGGTCAGGAGACACTGTGGCCCCCTCCGACAATACCCCCAATAATACCCCCGAACAGGGCCAACCAGGCAGGATATAACCCCACCCACTCTGCCAAAGCACAGCCCCCACACCAGTAGAGGGGTATCAACAACCACCAACTAACTACCCTGAGACAAGGCTGAGTATAGCCCACGAAAGATCCCCTCCACTGCACAAGCCTGAGGGGGCGACAAACCGGACAGGAATGGCATGGAAAGCACCAGTAAGCCAGTGATTCAGCCCCTGTAATAGGGTCAGAGGCAGAGAATCCCAATGGAGAGACGGGAACCGGCCAGGCAGAGACTGCAAGGGTGGTTCGTCGCTCCAATGCCTTGCCGTTCACCCTTGCACCCCTGGGCCAGACTACACTCAATCATAGGACCTACTGAACAGATAAGTCTTCAGTAAAGACTTAAAGGTTGAGACGGAGTCTGCCTCTCTCACATGAATAGGCAGACTATTCCATAAAAATGGAGCTCTATAGGAGAAAGCCTTGCCTCCAGCTGTTTGCTTAGAAATTCTAGGGACAATAAGGAGGCCTGCGTCTTGTGACCGGAGCGTACGTGTAGTTATGTACGGCAGGACCAAATCTGAGAGATAAGTAGGAGCAAGCCCATGTAATGCTTTGTAGGTTAGCAGTAAAACCTTGAAATCAGCCCTAGCCTTAACAGGAAGCCAGTGTAGAGAGGCTAGCACGGGAGTAATATGATAAAATGTTGGCACTAATTGAAGTTTATTTAGTGCTTTATCCGGGTAGCCGGAGAGTAGAGCATTGCAGTAATCTAATCTAGAAGAGACAAAACATGGATTCGCTTTTCTGCATCATTTTTGGACAGAAAATGTCAGATTTTTTGCAATGTTACGAAGATGGAAGAAAGCTGTGCTTGAAATAATCTTGATATGTTCGTTAAAAGATAGATCAGGGTCCAGAGTAACGCTGAGGTCCTTCACAGTTTTTTGGGAGACGAACCATCAAGATTAATTGTCAGATCCAAAAGCAGATATCTTTCTGTCTTGGGACCTAAAACTAGCATCTCTGTTTTGTCAGAGTTTAAAAGTAAAAAAGGTTGCCGCCATCCACTTCCTTATGTCTGAAACACAGACTTCCAGGGCAGGCAATTTTGGGGCATCACCATGTTTCATCAAAATGTACAGCTGTGTGTCGTCCGCATAGCAATGGAAGTTAACATTATGTTTCCGAATGACATCCCCAAGAGGTAAAATATATAGTGAAAACAATAGTGGCCCTAAAACGGAATCTTGAGGAACACCTCAGAGGACAAACCATCCACGGAGACGAACTGATATCTCTCCGACAGATAAGATCTAAACCAGGCAAGACCTTGTCCGTGTAGACCAATTAAGGTTTCCAGTCTCTCCAAAAGAATATGGTGGTCGATGGTGTCAAAAGCAGCACTAAGGTCTAAGAGCACGAGAACAGATGCACGACCACCATTAAATGGTCTGACGCCATTTAAAGGTAATTTAACACTTCCACGAGTGCAGTCTCAGTGCTATGATAGGGTCTAAAACCAGACTGAAGTGTTTCGTATACATTATTATTTGTCTTCAGGAAGGCAGTGAGTTTCAAGAGAGGCTTCATTACTGCCACTTTTAGAGAATTTGGTACACATCCGGTGGATATGGAGCCATTTATTATGTTCAGCATAGGAGGGCCGAGCAAAGGAAGTAGCTCTATCAGTAGTTTAGTTGGAATAGGGTCCAGTATGCAGGTTGAAGGTTTAGAGGCCATGACAATTTTCATGAATGTGTTAAGAGATATAGAATTTAAAAAATGTAGTGTTTCCATTGATCCTAGGTCCTGGCAGCTCTGTGCAGACTCAGGACAGCTGAGCTTTGGTGAAATACACAGATTCAGTCCGTAATGCCGCTTTTTAGTTAGCTTTGCAACAGTATCAAATAGAAATGTAGGATTATTCTTATTCTCCTCAATTAGGTTGGAAAAATAGGATGATCGAGCAGCAGTGAGGGCTCTACGATACTGCACTGTACCTTCTTTCCAAGCTAGTAGGAAGACTTTCAGTTTGCTGGAGTGCCATTTCTGTTCCAGTTTTCTGGAAGCTTGCTTCAAAGCTCAGGTATTTTCTGTGTACCAGGGAGAAAGTTTCTTTTAGCAAATGTTTTTTGTTTTTAGGGGTGCGACAGCATCTGGGGTATTACGCATGGTTGAATCTAGATCCTCAGTTTGATCGTTAACTGATTTTTATACTCCAACGTCCTTGGATAGGTGGAGGGAGTCTGGAAGGGCATCTAGGAATCTTTGGGTTGTCCAAGAATTTATAGCACAGCTTTTGATGATCCTTGGTTGGGGTCTAAGACATTTTTTTGTTGCGATTGCAAACAAAATAAAGGTGGTCCGAAAGTCCAGGATTATGAGGAAAAACATTTAGATCCACAATATTTATTCCACGGGAAAGAACTAGATGCAGGGTATGACTGTGGCAATGAGTAGGTCCGGATACATGTTGGACAAAACCCACTGAGTCGATGATGGCGCCGAAAGCCTTTTGTAGTGGATCTGTGGACTTTTCCATGTGAATGTTAAAGTCACCAAAAATTAGAATATTATCTGCCATGACTACAAGGTCTGATAGAAATTCAGAGAACTCAGTAAGGAACTCTGTATAAGGCCCAGGAGGCCTGTAAACAGTAGCTATAAAAAGTGATTAGAAAGTGAGTAGGCTGCATAGATTTCATGACTAGAAGCTCAAAAGATGAAAACACTGTCTTTTTTTGGGGGGTAAATTGAAATGTGTTATCGTAAATGTTAGCAACACCTTCGTAAATGTTAGCAACGTTGATGGATAACTAATAATTCTGTTTTTACATCATGAAAAGCAATAAAGTACTCCAGCTTCTTTGTCTTTTTGGCTCCACACTTCACAATACAGTGTTCTACAAATACTTGTATTGACTAGTTACACTATATTGACTAGTTACATTATATTGTTATATTGTTAACATTACAGCCTCCACACAAATAGTAAGGGTTTTCGGTAATAGCAAACCCTTTGCTTTGTGATCAAAATACTATATAAAATGGAGATAAAATGTATTCATAAGTGATACTGCAGCACAAGAGAACAAATTAAATTATATAGATTATATAGATAAAAATTCTGGATTTTGATGTTTAGTAAAGCAAGTAGTTTGATAATCCATCATTGTCAATACACAACTTTTCCAACCCTGAATTTCAGAGTGATTACATTTCCCCAGCCCCACCAAACAGTGTCAGGTTCAGGCTGTCGAAATAGAAAACTGTGCCTTTAGATAGAAAATAGGTTAGTTTGAGACGCATCTTCAGTAGGAGGGACTACATATCCTATAACTAACCACCACCATCTGGAGTCATTACATGAGTTACATCACTGCATGGAGGAACACATGACCAAATGTCCCTAGTTGTAGCACAAACTCCACCTCCAGTAACACTAATAAGGAAGTTGTGTGGGGTTGTACCTTTACTGAGCCTGTTAACAAGGTTGGCCTCTATTGCTTTGCAGGCTTTGACTGATAAACTTTGGCATCGGGGTATATTCCGATAGTAAATGAAGCACAATTTACATTAATTTGAGATTATACAGTATATTATACATAATAAACATCTGTGCTTTATAATCCTTCTCTAACACTGACATAACTGTAGGATCTTTTAGAATCAACACTCAGCTTTGTAGCAATGAATTAAGTGAATGTCATCAGATCATTTAAACATATTACTGGTCACTTGACACAAAGAACAACAAAGTTGATGGAGAAATAGATGTCAATCTATATTACTCTTTTTTTACATCATTTAAAGCATTTAAGTATCCAGCTTCTGTGCCTTGTTTGGCACCTTAATTGACAATAAAGAACACAAAAAAATATGTTTATTAATTATTTACAGTACAGTCCCACTACCAGAGGACAGCCTTATCATTATGCTTTAATTTATTAAGTTACAGCACAGTATTGGGTTATATACTTTTTCTTAACATGTTTTTTGTTAAAAAAATACACAATGAAGCAGACAATCAAAAATAAGATAAAAGTATTGACTATGTACATTATATTGTGTGTTATCATGCAGGGTTTCTATGTGTTGATGATGGAACTCAGTGGAGAATGGTGGAGGTATTTTCCATTGACTTCTCTTACTGTTAGAGAGAGGAAGAAAAAAAAGGAACTGTCACACCCTGATCTGTTTCACCTGTCTTTGTGCTTGTCTCCACCCCCCTCCAGGTGTCACCCATCTTCCCCATTATCCCCAGTGTATTTATACCTGTGTTCTCTGTTTGTCTTTTGCCAGTTTGTTTTGTTTCAACAAGCCTACCAGCGGTTTTCCCCTTGCGCCGGTCTTTTTCTTAAGTTCCTGTTTTCTAGTTTTGACCATTCTGCCTGCCCTGATCCACAGCCTGCCTGCCATTCTATACCTTGTCACATGATCCTGGATTATTGACCTCTGCCTGCCCCGACCTTGAGACTGCCTGCCACTCTGTACCTTTCAGACTCTGATCTGTGTAACGGACCTCTGCCTGCCCTTGACCTGTCGTTTTGCCTGCCCCCTGTCTTTGTAATACACTTTTGTTACTTCGACACTGTCTGCATCTGGGTCTTCTCCTGAAACGTGACAGGAACATTAACTTCCATTTATCAGCTATAATATGACATGAATACTATTTAACACATAAATCAATTGTTTTTACAGTATTACGGTCACATGGTACCATGTAGTCTAGCACAAACTTACCATTATCCTAGTATCATAGGTACTCTTGAAGTCCTGTGTTTCCTAATTTGGGATAAAGATTCAATTTAAAAAGGCATTACATAGAAGTCAACAGCCACACCAACAGTTGCCACAGTGGAGGCTGCTGAGGGGAGGAAGGCTTATATTAATGGCTGGAATGGAGTCCATGGAATGGTATCAAACACATGGAAACCACATCTTTGATGTATTTGATACCATCACATTGATGTCATTCTTATGTTCCGTACTCCCCTCAGAAGCCTCCACTGAGTTCCCATGACAAAATATGAAACCTCAAAGTCCTAAACAAACTTTTACTGCGATCATATGTTAATGAATAACCTAAATAGGCCAGAGACTGAATAGCTGTAATTGAGTCAACACTTCCTGGATAACACTTTCACAGGCAAACAGTCTTTGTATACATAACTTTTTCACACTTTACATCTTGATCAAAATGTATCTTATTTATTACAGTACAACTGTAGTAGAATACAGACACATCCCAGGTGACCAGGGCTTACTTACTGTCAGGGGTAGAGGTGGAGATTGATGTTGTCTTGTGTTCTCATATACAGGTGATAGGTCCTCATATACAGGTTGTTGAGAGCCTATAAGAGATACACAAATAGAAAGGGTTGTACATATGTTGCTATCTTGTCTACATAAGCATTGTTACATTATTAAGCATTAGTGGTTACATTATTAAGTCATAGTGGTTACATTATTAAGTCATAGTGGTGTTGTACTACATTTTTGTTATTTAGCAGACACTCTTCCCCAGAGCAACTTACAGTTAGTTAGTTAGTGCATACTTTTTCATGTACTGGTCTGCCGTGGGAATCAAACCCACAACCCTGGCGTTGCAAGGGCCATGCTCTAACATCTGAGCTACACGGGACTATGTCATGTAATTTGTCTGAATCCATTTAATTTCTTTGTGGAAACTGTAAGTTGATAATAGTATCTGCTAATTCACTAAACAGAAATGTGGCGTAAACTAAAAAAACATTAATAATTAGATATACCATAACAACATGTAAGATTGGAGACACAGTCTGCTTACCTTCTTGATTCATTGGCTCAGTGTTGGTTCTATATAAAACAAGAAATAAACATTGAAATGTTTCTGTTTAGAAAATAGTTTAACAGTGCTTTTTAAAATTTACAGTGCTTTTGAAATCCAACCAGGTGCTCTTTGTGAGCAGTTTGAATCTATATGAAAAGAGAGCCAACATGATAGTGATAGAAAATACACTTGTTTGACTGAAAAGTTGTTTTTACTCACCCATTTTTCCTGATGAAGAACACTGCAACCCCAACTGCCCCTCCTACAACCAGCAATACTCCAATCACAATACCAGCGATGGCACCAGCAGTCAGACCTGGTGATAAAGAGCCCTCCCCTGCAGAGACCAGAGACAAAACCACGCAGAGATGAAAGGCTACAGAGTGAACAGGAAGTACTTCACAAAACATCTGGGTAACAATTACAACACAACAAAGACAACTAAAGACAACTAATTAAATAACCCGTAGGATAGCAACAGGATAGAGGTCAGAGCAGTCAGTAAAGCCCAACGGTTAGAGCAGTCAGTAAAGCCCAACGGTTAGAGCAGTCAGTAAAGCCCAACGGTTAGAGCAGTCAGTAAAGCCCAACGGTTATAGCAGTCAGCAAAGCCCAAGATAATATTATCATATGGCTCTGTAGAGTGCATTTAGACTTGCCCCAGCCATAATATATGCATGGCCATATTATTGTTTGTTATATTGCTATGGTGACGACAGGTACTGAGAAATATGTATGCATGGCTATATTAGTGTTTGTGCTATTACTATGGTTTCAAATATGTTGGATAATTTCCAAGGTATATATCCATTCACATGTTATTATGCATATGCATTATTAGAACATATTGCCTTATATTTTATATAAGCTTGAAGGAGTGTCTGAGACAATAACCTTTTCTCAGTTCTGTACAGACACTCCTAGAAACACCCTGGTCTGGTTGACGGGTTGAAACTGGGTATCATCTCCTCTGAGCCCTGCATGTGTACTCCTTTGAGACCTGTGTGTGTCAAGGCAAAAGAATGTTTTGAGATGTGCCTACAGAAACTTATCTACATCTACTCTGCATCTACTCCTCTCAGACGACCTTGTTCTTTGTCAATGTGGTTCTTTGGGAGTATGAGCAGGTGCAGTCCTGAGAGTTTGTACTATTGCTGGGGTTTTGCCGCTCAGTGCCAAGGGGGCGGAGACAACTCAGGACCAAAGGTTTTGAAACAATAGTGGGAGAAAGTCAGAAGGAGTGACTAATTTACATATGAGGGAAGGAACATGCATGCTAAATATTGTATAAGAGAAGTGTACTGAGGCTGGGAGAAGAGGATGCTCTGCAGACCACCCTCAACACTATATTTCTTCTGTAAATAAAGTCTATATTACTTTTACAAACCCTGAACGTGTCTTACTTTAAAGAAAAGAAGGGAAGATTTTCCACAACACTGTCAGATTGTAAATGGAAAAAAACTGTTAAAACACAGTAATTGAGGCTGACCATCCCTCATCCACTCTCTGGTAATGTTGAAGCCAGCAGCATCACAGGTTAAGTTCACAGAGCGCCCCTCGATGATTGGAGGGTTTGGGGTAGTAGTAGATTATACAGCGGGTGAAATAAATATTGAACACTTCACCATTTTTCTCAGTAAGTATATTTCCAAAGGTGTTATTGACATGAAATTTTCACCAGATGTTGGTACAACCCAAGTAATCCATACATACAAAGAAACCAAAACAAATAAGTTCAGAAATTAAGTTGTGTGTAATAATGTGAAATGACAGGGAAAAAGTATTGAACACACTTACTGATATTTATTTAATACTTTGTACAAAAGCCTTTGTTGGTAATGACAGCTTCAAGACGCCTCCTGTATGGAGAAACTAGTCGCATGCATTGCTCTGGTGTGATTTTGGCCCATTCTTCCACACAAACAGTCTTCAAATCTTGAAGGTTCCGTGGGCCTCTTCTATGAATCTTGATCTTCAGTTCTTTCCATAGATTTTCAATGGGATTTAAGTCAGGTGATTGGCTGGGCCATTCTAGCAGCTTTATTTTCTTTCTTTGAAACCAATTGAGAGTTTCCTTGGCTGTGTGTTTGGGATCATTGTCTTGCTGAAATGTCCACCCTCGTTTCATCTTCATCATCATCTTCATCATCCTGGTACCTGTTCATTTACCCAGTCTGTCTATTAAGTAAACTATTATTACCCTCGCTCATATCATACGTATTTTTAGCTACTGAAGTATTTCTCTGCCATCAACCTGTATAGTATAGTTAACCATCCAACATCCACCAATGTATAGTGTACATATTCAGCCATCAACCCATACTATGCAATGTCTCTTTTATAGCTTTATTTTTTTGCACTCCAGATATCTTGTATTTCTATACTTTTTCATACTGCCGCTCTATGTATCATGTACCGTGTATGCGTCTTTTGTGTACTCTTGTTGTGGCATTTTGCACCTGCCCTGTGTTTTGTTGAAGCTGCTTGAAACCCCCCCCCCCCGGGGGATCAATAAAGTACCTATCTATCTATCTATCTATCTATCTATCTATCTATCTATCTATCTATCTATATGGCAGCAGATTTTTGTCAAGAATGTCTCGTAAATTTGCCCATTCATCCTTCCCTCAATTATGTGAAATTTGCCAGTACCATTTGCTGAAAAGCAGCCCCACACCATGATGTTCCCACCTCCAAACTTCACTGTTGGTATGGTGTTTTTAGGGTGATGTGCAGTGCCATTTCTCCTCCAAACATGGTGTGTATTATGACATCCAAACAGTTCAATTTTGCTCACATCTGACCACACTATATTCTCCCAGTATTTCACTGGCTTTTCCAAATGTTGTGCAGCAAACTTTAAACGAGCTTCAACATGCTTTGTTTTCAGCAATGGAGTCTGGTGGTGAGCGTGCATACAGGCCATGGCGGTGGAGTGCATTACTTACTGTTTTCTTTGAGACAACAGTACCTGCTAATTGTAGGTCTTTTTGAAGCTCTCCACAAGTGGTCCTTGGCTCTTGGACAACTCTTCTGATTATTCTTTTCACTCCTCTGTCAGAAATCTTGCGAGGAGCACCTGGTCGAGGCAAATTTATGGTGAAATGATTGTCTTTCCACTTCCGTATTATGGCCCCAACAGTGCTCACTGGAACATTCAGAAGCTTAGAAATGTGCCTATAACCAATGCCATCATTAAGTTTTGCAACAATTAGGTTGCAAAGGTCTTGAGACAGCTCTTTGCTTTTACCCATCATAAGATGTGTCTTGTGTGACACCTTGGCAATGAGACCTTATTGTAGGCCATCAGTTGGGACTGAACCAGCTGATATTAATTTGCACTGACAGGGGGCTGGATTGCTTTTTAATTACTGATAGTTTTCAGCTGTTGTCTTGGCTTGCCATGCCTTTTTGCACCTCCCTTTCTTCATGTGTTCAATACTTTTTCCCTGTGTCATTTCACATTATTACACATAACTTAATTTCTGAACTTATTTGTTTTGGTTTCTTTGTATGTATGGATTACTTGGGTTAGTACCAACATCTGGTGAAGGCTTCATGTCAATAGCACCTTTGGAAATATATTTACTGAGACAAATGGTGACGTGTTCAATACTTATTTCACCCGCTGTATATTATATTGTCAAACAGTAACTGTTGCCTGAAAACAAAAAGCACGGGTGAAATGAAAATGCAACATGGTAAACTTTGTGTATAACAAAGAAAAAGTAAATGGCTGCACACAGTATATAAAACATTTGAATAAATATACATTATTAAGTTTGTAAGTGTAATAGGTGCAGAAGTACTTTCAAAGCTATGATATCTTATTTCTGGTTGGCTCATGTCACTGGGGTTTCCAGTGAGTGGGTTTCCCTTTGTAATACATGATAGTTTGCAAGCCCTGACACATCCGACGAGCATCAGAGCCGATGTAGTAGGATATGTACGTTCTGCCACTATGGGGACGACATCTTCAATGCAATTATAATGAAGCCGGTGAATGATATGGTAAACTGCTCAATGCCATCGGATGAATCCCAGAACATATTCCAGTCTGTTCTAGCGAAACAGTCCTTTAGATTAGCATCCGCTTCTTTGGACCACTTCCATATTGAGCGCGTAACTGGTACAACCTGTTTGAGTTTTTGCTTGTAAGCAGGAATCAGTAGGATAGAGTTATGGTCAGTTTTTCCAGATAGAGGGCGAGGAAGAGCTTTGAATGTGTTTCTGTGTGTGGAGTAAAGGTGATCTAGAGTTTTTTCTGAAGTAATTCACCTGAGAATGGAGCTGTGGAGAGCAGCTGTTTTACGAACTCCTTATAAACAATTATTTTAACTTTTTTTGTACATAATGTTTCCACCATTTCCTATGACGAAAAGAGCTTCTGGACATCAGAACAGCGATTACTAATCTCGATTTGGATGAAGATTTCTACTTCATTGAGTCTGAGACGCAGGACATACTGCTCACCCCAGACCATGCTCTAATCCCCAAGACTCTAAAAAGGCGGTGTAAGAAAGGATGACGTTCAGGAGTACACAAACCTCCTCTACCCTCCGTTCTATTGGCAAACGTACAATCACTAGAGAAGAAACTGGATGAGCTCCGTTCGAGACTATCCTATCAACGGTACCTGAAGAACTGTAATATCCTATGTTTCTCGGAGTCAAGGCTGAACACGAACATGGATAATATACATCTAGCTGGGAGGTGTGGGTCTTTGTTCACAACAGCTGGTGTGCAATCTCTAATATTAAGGAAGTCTCGAGGTTCTGCTTGCCTGAGTTAAAATACCTCATGATAAGCTATAGACCAGGGGTTTCTCCTTTTCTAACAGGAGAGCTACTTTAAAAAAAGAAAACATGTAGTATTTTGTTTCCCATTTTTCAAATAGGCACATTCTTCTCTTCTCTGTAGTGTACAAGAGAGTAGTGCACTATGCTTCAGTCAATATACTGTACCTGGTAAAATAATGGATAATAAACAACTCTATGAAGGGTTTTTACTCAAATTCTGCTTCATATTTTCTCATTATATTTTTCCTGGTTTTAGATGTTTTTGGTTTTACACTCTCGAAATCACAATTATTAATTGAGAAACAACGAAACTGGATGTGCTGAGTCCATGTCAATAATTAAATCACATCAGAAGAAAAATTATTAAAACTAGCAATTTTTTTGTGTAATGGCCCTTTTAATTGCATATCTAACTAGTGAGGAATGTGCCTCTAATGTGCCGGTCTAGGTTCTGTACTGCTGCTGCTCATTCCATGGCAAAGTTAGCAAATAACCAATTAAAGATACATATTATATACTTACTCATGATATACTTCTGCCTACTTTTCTGTTAACATTTCATTGAGAAGGTTTTGGGGAAAGTATTTCTGTCAACCCACAAGACGGTTATCACATCAACTGGCACCACACAGACAGAAGGGGGAAATATTGCTCGAGATTAGTTGTCAGATACTGTGTTAGGTTTTACTTTTTAAGCCAATAGAGGCTAACTAGGGGTGGGATAATGTCAATGTTGTGTTGATTAGATACTAGCTGGGAGGTTCTGATGTTTAACACTTGTGAGATTTGTTTATGACAGTTTGTGGTGGAACACGTGAAAGTTGTATGTACTTTCAGAGTTGTTTTTGGCGAGCTACTCATAGGTGGGCTGCGAGCCACTTGTAGCTTGCGATCGGTCTGTTGGAGACCCCTGCTGTAGACAACACCATTTATTAAGCAAGTATTCATCTATATTCTTCGTAACTGTTTATTTACCATCACAAATCGATGCTGTCACTAAAACCACACTCAACAAGCTGTATAGGGCCATAAGCAAACACATTGCAAAGAAAATGCTCATCCAGAAGCGGCGCTCCTAGTGAAATCCATTTTACCTAATTTCTACAAGCATGTTACCTGTGCAACTAGAGGTGAAAAATAACTAGATTACCTTTACTCCACACACATAAACGAATACAAAGCTCTCCCTCACCCTTCATTTGGCAAATCTGACCATAACTGTATCCATCTGATTCCTGCTTACAAGCAAAAACTCAAACAGGAAGTACCAGCAATGCACTCAATATGGAAGTGGTTCGATGAAGCGGATGCTAATCTACAGGACTGTTTGGCTAGCATAGACTGGAATATGTTCTGTGATTTATCCGATGGCATTGAAGAGTTCATCACATCATAATTAATATATATCCCAACCAGGAGCCATGGATTACAGGCAACATCCGCACTGAGCTAAAGGCTAGAGATGCCTCTTTCAAGGAGTGGGACACTAATCTGGACGCTCAAGAAATCCTGCTACTGCACTTGCGTCATCTGTAAATTCACCCACAACTGTGTGGCCGCACATGACTCCAACACCATCATTAAGTTTGCCGACGACACGACAGTGGTAGAACTGATCACCGACGACGATGTAACAGCCTATAGGAAGGAGGTCAGAGACCTGGCAGTGTTGTTCCAGGACAACAGCCTCTCCCTCAAAGTCAGCAATACAAAGGATCTTGGACTATTGGAAAAGGAGGGCCAAGCACGCCCCCATTCACATCGACAGGATTGTAATGGAGCGGGTTGAGAGCTTCATGTTCCTCGGTGTACACATAACTAAGGATCTATCATAGTCCACACACACTAACACAGTCATGAAGAAGGCTCGACAACCCCTCTTCTCCCTCATGATGCTGAAAAGATTTGGCATAGGCCCTCAGATCCTCAAAAAGTTCTACAGCAGCAGCATTGACAGCATCCTGACGGTCTACATCACCGCATGGTATGGCAACTGCTTGGCATCTGACCACATGGCGCTACAGAAGATAGAGCCTACAGCCCAGAACATCACTGGGGTTGAGCTCCCTGCCATCCAGGACCTCTACACCAGGCGGTGTCAGAGGAAGGCCCAAAAAACTTGTCAAAGACTCCCAAGATAGACTTTCTCTCTGCTACCGCATGGTAAGCGGTACAGATGCACCAAGTCTGGGACCAACAGGATCCTGAACAGCTTCTACCCCCAAGCCATAAGACTGCTAAATAGTTAGTTAAATAGTTAACCAAATAGCTACCCAGACTATCTGCATTGACCCTTTTGGCACAAACTTACTTGACTCATCACATACACTTGTGCTGCTGTTTATTATCTGTCACTTTATTCCTAGTTATACACTGTATATACTGTACATATCTAGCTCAATTACCTCGTACTCCTGCACATCGACTTGGTAACGTTACCCTGTGTCTATTGCCAAGTTATTGTTACTCATTGTGTATTCATTATTTTTATTATTATTATATGTTTTACAATTTCTATTATTTCTCTATTTTCTTTCTCTTTGCATTGTGGGTAAGTAAGTAAGCATTTAACTGTTAGTCCACACCTGTTGTTTACGAAGCATGTGACAAATAACATTTGATTTGATTCTGACAATACATTTTCATCCTCCTCATATGGACACTATTCAACAAGGCCATTAAATGGTAACAAAGAGGTGATCATGTTGGGTGGTTTGCTTTTTCCTCACTGCATGACAGAACATTGACCAGCTACAACATACAATGAATATTCCTATAGAAAATTTCCTCACAATCAGCTAAAAATCAAATGCTATCTGCTTTGTCTCGCGTGCTACTCATAGGGCTTCCCTCATGTGTTGTAGACACTGTCTTCTTTGCTGCATACAGAGAAAGGCTACCGGTCCAAATGTTTGTACAAATAGGAAGGAAAGGGAAGGTGTACTCAAGGGCTTGAGCACAAACCTCACAAATATTTCAGTCAGTTCAGCCATGACTCCCCAGTACCAGCCTCTCTCTTTCCTCCCACGTCTGTATCCATCTCCTCTCTACCACTTACCCAGCACAGTGATGTTAGAGGGCTCAGATGTCTGGTACCTCAGGGTTCTGGTATTATGGGTCCAGCAGCTGTAGCTACCACTCTGACTGGCCTGGATGTTCTCCAGCCTGAGTTCTGGTCCCTTATTGGACAGCTGTGTTCTATTCAGAGCCCACTGAAACTGGGCAGGAGGACTGGACACAGCTGAGCAGGACAGTGTGGTCTGACCCTGATCCATACAGTAGATCTGGAGGGGTCACCTTCATTCTTGTGTTTTCTGGACCATCTGTAATGAATGGTCCATGTCAAACGCTACCATTAAAGAGGGGAAGTTGACCAACAGTGATTTACAGAGACACTTTCTAGACCATGTCAATGACCCATTTGGCCATTTATTATTATTATGGGTGCATTATGGGTCAATGTTATCAATATTAGTGTGTATCTAGCTTCAGCATCCCATCACCAGCAATCAGCCACATAACACATGCAAAAGTGATGACAGCTAGCTATAACAAATAAGACCACTGAGACATGCCACAGGATTGGAACATCTTTCTAAAGCATGGTGTGTTAATGATACATGAAGCAGGGAAAACATCTTTATGGCCTTAGCTGAAAGCACCATATTTAATAACAGAGCATAAAGCCTTGTTATTTCTAAGCAGATGCTGTTTCTGGGGAACTAAGTCAAAAGGTGACCACACAAACTACATGAAATGTAACTATCAAAGTTTACCTAAGTGGCTCAATCAACATGCAAATAATTTAAAAGAGTTAAACATGCAAGTTAGAGACTCACAGCTGATGTTTAGGGATAGTGTCTGTTTGTCAAAGTTGACAGGGTTTGACACTGTGCACATGAAAGGCCCCTGGTTATATCGAGTCACATTGGCTATGGTGAGAGTACGTCCTCCATCACCAAGCTGAACTCCATCACTGGCTGTGACTTCAGAACTGCCATTCAGCCAATGGTAAGAGAAGGGGGAGGAGCCAAAGGAGGAGCAGGACAGACTGACAGAGCTGTTGAACTCCACTAAATATGTGTTGTTGGGAGTTATGACCACATTGGAGACTGGCTCTGTGGGTTAAAAACACAATAACAACTCTGTTCTTAGCCAAACATTTAATCCAAAGTTACACTCAATTAGCTTCACAGTTATTAATACACAAACCACCAAAACAGCTGAAGTGATTATTTCAGAATTAACACCATGCAAACTAGCTTGATATTAACCAAGTTGAAAATATCAACAATCTCGTCCATTTATTAAACCATTGGGCAGAAATAGGGCCATAATATCTTGAGACCTAAGTAGAGCATCACAAGATGATCATGTTAATCTTATTTGTTTGAGGTTAAAGGTAACTTAACCTCAAACAGTGGTCGCCTGTTCAGCAGCTCCCGTTGTTCGTGCATTAATTGTTGTTTTAGTTCGTTTTCTTTTGTCTATTTTTGTCTATTTTCTTTAGTTTTATTTTGCTACAGTCGAACTATAATAGTTCAGGATTATGGATTTTATGGATTTTATCGCAGCTGAACGTCGACAGGAGTCGTTATTGTTTACAACAGAGCCCAGCTCCTGGATTTAGCCCACGCAGCGCTGCTGCTCCCCAGGGAAAAGTTTGATATTCCGGACGAATTGAAAAGACGACGCCGTGGACGCAGGGCGGGACTGAAATGTAAGGCAAAGCGGAGGAGGTTCAAGTACAAGCCGGCTATACCATCTATTATTATGGGCAATGTGAGGGCTCTACATAACAAGATGGATGAATTGGCGGGACTTGTTCGTGGACAAAGGATTTATCGGGAAACGAGCCTAATGTGTTTTACTGAGACTTGGCTGAACGATAACATCCCCATACAGAACGTCACTATCGACGGTTTCCAGACCATCAGAGCGGACAGGGATCGCGTCTCTTCCGGTAAGAGTAAGGGTGGTGGGCTGGCTTTATTAGTTAACAACAGATGGTGTCATCCGAACCATATTACTCTTAAGGAAAAGTTTTGTAGCCCGGACATTGAGCTGCTAGCCGTTAGCCTGAGACCCTACTATTTGCCGAGGGAATTCACGGCGGCCATTGCTGTTATTGTTTACATCCCGCCCTCTGCTGACGCAAACGCAGCGTGTGACGTCATCCACTCTTATCGCGAGGTTACAGACAGCGCATTCCAGTGCTTTCTTTGCCATTTCGGGGGATTTTAACCATGCATCTCTCTCTTCAACGCTGTCCACGTTCAAACAGTTCGTGAAGTGCCCAACCAGGAATAATAAAACTCTGGACTTGTTATATGCTAATGTGAAGGATGCATACAACTCCACTGCACTCCCTCCCCTCGGTAGATCGGATCACAACCTTGTCCACCGCACCCCACTCTACAGGCCTATGGTCCAACAGCAGCCTGCAACCACCAGGACTATTAGGAGATGGTCCCCGGAGGCGAATGAGGCCCTACAGGACTGCTTTGAAACAACAGACTGGGATGTGCTCTGTGAGGCTCATGGGGAGGACATCGATGGACTCACTGACTGCATAACAGACTATATTAATTTTTGTGTTGACAACACTGTACCCACCAGGAAGGTACGCTGCTTCCCAAACAATAAACCCTGGGTCACCAGCGACCTGAAGGCCCTGCTGAATGAGAAGAAGAGGGCCTTCAAGGAAAAGGACAAGGACAAATTGAAATGCGTCCAGAGGGAGCTGAAGTTGCGGATTGCTGAGGGGAAGAGAGTGTATAAGGAGAAGATGGAGGACAAGCTGAGGCAGAGCCAGGTGAGAGAGGTGTGGAAGGGTATGAGAAATATCACTGGCTTCAAAAAGTCAAACAGTGGGCAGACGGAGGGGACCCAGGTCAGAGCCAATGAGCTGAACCAATTTTTTAACAGGTTCGATACTGGCCCTGTCCACCTCCCCTCCAGCTCCCCAGACCACACACCCTCACGGCTATCCCACCCCCACTTTGCTCACAGCACCTCTGCTGAGACAATCAGTGACCCCACCTCCGCCCCTGCCCCCCCTGGACTGATCCTCAACACCCCCCTTCCCCCCACCTCCCCACCTGGGCTGGCTTTCACCACCAACCAAGTGAAGAGAGAGCTGGAGAGACCACACCAGTGGAAAGCGGCGGGCCCTGATGGCATCAGCCCAAGGGTGCTGAGGGTCTGTGCTGACCAACTGTGTGGAATACTCCAGCGTCTCTTCAACCTTAGCCTGAGCCTAGAAAGGGTCCCTGTGCTGTGGAAAACATCCTGCCTCGTCCCAGTGCCCAAGAAGGCACACCCCACTGTCCTGAATGACTTCAGACCTGTAGCGCTAACATCCCACATCATGAAGACCCTGGAAAGGTTAGTCCTCGCTCACCTCAGACCCCTGGTGTGTTCATCAATGGACCCCCTGCAGTTTGCATACCAGCGCAACATCGGGGTGGATGATGCAATCATCTACCTTCTGCAGAGGGCCTACTCTCACCTGGACAACGCAGGTTGCACTGTGAGGGTTATGTTTTTTGACTTCTCCAGTGCCTTCAATACCATTCAGCCCCTGCTACTGGGTGAGAAAATGAGGAGGATGAAAGTGGAAGCACCCTTAGTCTCCTGGGTCACGGACTACCTGACCGGTAGGCCACAATTTGTGCGACTACAGAGCTGTGTGTCAGAACGGGCAGTTAGCAACACAGGGGCCCCCCAGGGTACGGTCCTGTCCCCCTTCCTGTTCACCCTCTACACCTCAGACTTCAGATATAACTCTGAAACATGCCACCTACAGAAGTTCTCGGATGACTCTGCTATTGTAGGGTGCATTGGGGGGGGGGGGGGGGGGCAGGAGTACAGGAGCACAATCAGTGACTTTGTGTTGTGGTGTGAGCAGAACCACCTTCAGCTCAACATCAGCAAAACTAAGGAGATGGTGGTGGACTTCAGGAGAACCAAGGCACAACTGACTGCAGTCCCTATACAGGGGATGGATGTGGAAATGGTTGAGTCATACAAGTTCCTGGGTGTCCATATGGACAACAGGCTGGAATGGGCTGGTAACACCGGGGCCCTGTACAAAAAGGGCCAGAGCCGACTCTACTTTCTGAGGAGGCTCAGGTCCTTCAACGTGTGCAGTAAACTACTGCATACCTTCTACCAGTCTGTGGTGGCCAGTGCCATCTTTTTTGCAGTGGTGTGCTGGGGAGCAAACATCAAAGCCGGTGATGCTTCTCGGGTAAATAAGCTGATCAGGAAGGCTAGCTCTGTCCTGGGGATGAGCCTTGACACTCTAGAGGAGGTGGCGGAGAGACGGATCCTGGCCAAACTGCTGGCCATCATGCACAACGTCACCCACCCTCTGCACGCTATGGTTATGACGCAGAGGAGCACTTTCAGTCACAGACTGATCCCACCACGGTGTGCCAGAGAGCGCTACAGGAGGTCCTTCCTGCCGGCAGCTATGAGACTATATAATGCCTCACCGGGGTGCCGTGCCGTCGGCAACATAGATCTGGAACTGTTGGGGTGCTAGGACCTAGTTTAACAATTATGCATCCATCCGTGAGTAACTCTGGTCCGTCAGCACTCATCCACTCAGGACCTATTTATTCATACAGGTCTGTATATACATACTCATGTACAGTTGTTATATTATATCACATGCAATATTGTAAGTAATTATTGGACGTAGGCATTCACTCAGGAATGCATATTAGTATCCTGCCAGTTGCACCTTTTCTCATTGCTTTTAGTATATCGAATGTGCAATAAGTGCAGTTGTCTGTAATTAAACCCTGCGCATATTAAGGGAATTACTATTATTACCCCAAATGATATCATACACACATTTAGCTATTAAAGTATCTCTTCCTGTCATTTACCTGTACAGTTTCTGTAAACATGCAAGTATTCACTTATCTGTAAATATAACTGTATACCTAACTGTACAGCTAATTTAACCATGCAAAATATTCACTTACCTGTTCATTTACTCAGTCTGTCTATTAAGTAAACTATTATGACCCTCGCTCATATCATACGCATTTTTAGCTACTGAAGTATTTCTCTGCCATCGACCTGTATAGTATAGTTAACCATCCAACATCCACCAATGTATAGTGTACATATTCAGCCAACCACTCATACTATGCAATGTCTTTTTATAGCTTTTTTTTGCACTCCAGATATCTTGTATTTCTATACTTTTTCATACTGCCACTCTATGTATCATGTACCGTGTATCTGTCTTTTGTGTACTTTCGTTGTGGCATTTTGCACCTGCCCTGTGTTTTGTAGCTGCTTGACAATGAAATTTCCCCCCCGGGGGATCAAATAAAGTATCTATCTATCTATCTATCTATCTATCTATCTAGAATGTACTCAGTGCTTCTCAAACACCTGTACTTTATAAATGATGCTGAGGACAAATTAAAACAGGGTTCGTTAAAGGGGAAATTCTGGATTTGTAATTATTGATATATAGCCAAAACCTTGGATTGCGAAATTGAGATTAGAAATGGAAATAATTGCAATTAGACTGTTATCCATTACAGACAACTTGACAGATTAAACTATTGTTTTAATTGTTTGAAGGACAGTATATTGTCACCTTCAAAAAAGTGTTAAAACAGGGTTCGTTAAAGGGGAAATTCTGGATTTTTTATTATTGATATATAGCCAAAAACTTGGATTGCCCCTTTAAGTACAGGGCTAAAAAATAAAATCCAAACATATTGATAACTAATTACTAGAAATGAATTACATTGTATGATATAGGTTTCTGTAATATATCTTATGGCTTTCTTTGATATATATATATATATATATATATATATATATATAAATATATATATATTTAAATGCATGGCTTTAGAGTTTGTGATTTTGGCCAGATTGAGGAGGAAGAGGCCAACTTCAATTTATAAAAACACAATAAACATTTCTAAAGGATGGTATCAGTGGTATGGTACAGTATGGTTGTGTGACATTAGGTAAACCAGCCTTCCTGAAAAATCAAAGTCTTCTTGGGTAATTGTCTAAGAGCTTTACACTCCTGTATTGTGCAATATTAGCCCATTATTATTTTCATAATTGATCAAGCTCTGTCAAGATGTTGGGGATCATGGCTACATAGCGATTGTAAAGTCTTGCCATAGATTTTCAAGCAGATTTAAGTAAAAACTGTAACTTAGCCACTCAGGAACATTCACGGTCTTCTTGGTAAGCAACTTCAATAACCAACTTGTTGTAGGTTATTGTCCTGCTGAAAGATTAATTCCTTCCCCAGTGTCTGGTGTAAAGCAGACTGAAGCAGGTTTTCTTCTAGGATTTGGCCTGTGCATAACTACATCGCGTTTCTTTTTATCATGAAAAACTCCCCAGTCTTTGCTGATGTCAAGCAGACCCATACCATGATGCAACCACCACCATGCTTGTAAATAAGGAGGCAGTTACTCAGTGATGTGTTTTTTTGTATTTGCCCCAAACAACGTTTTGCATTTAGGCCAAAAAGTGTATTCCTTTGCAATGTTTTTTTTTGCAGTAACTTAAGCCAAATTTTACTCCTTATCTAATTTAATATTGCATAAACAAAGGTGCTGAATACTTATGCAGCAACATTATTTTAATTATCTAATTTGAAATAATCTTGAAAAATAATAATCTTCAACTTTGACAGATTGTTGAAAAGAATATTACAATTAAACCCATTTTAATCCCACTTTGTGACAAAATAAAATGTTAAGAAATCAAAAGGGTATAAATACTTCTGCAAGGCACTGCATGTTAAAACAACATATTATTTTGTTTTAAATATTGAACAGCTGATAATTAAATAAGTAAATGAGAAAATCCATTGAGATTAGAAATGGAAACATTAGTGTTATTTATTTGCTTACTTCACTGGCTGTAGGTTTTTTCTTCTAATAATTGCAATTAGCCTGTTTTCCATCACAGACTATTTGACAGATTAAACTATTTTTTTAATTGTTTGAAGGACAGTATATTGTCACCTTCAAAAAAGTGTTAGAAATTGAAGATCCTGTAGTGGCCATCTGTGAGGTTCGAGTACCACCATGGACAAGCTTATTATCCCTGCCAGTTTCATTAAACTGGTGTCAGAAATCCCACTATTTAACATAAGTTACAATACTGCTACTAGGGGGACAAGCTATATCCTACAAAACCCAACGTGCAAACTATTGGCAGTCTCACAGTAAAATGTTCTAATCTATTAATGGCTATATGACCATAGAAAGTACTCACGATACACCTTCAACGTTGTGTCTCCAGATAGTAAATCTCCCACAGCTGGTGTAATGGTCAGTCTGTACTCTCCAGCATCACTCAGGGACAGATTCCTGAGCTCCAGAGATCCAGTGGATCTGTTCAGAAAGATCCTGTCTTTGTATCCAGGCCCTACAGTGTCACTACCAGGTGGGGGCCTGGTCGATATTATAGTGATGGAACTATTTACAACCCAGGCTATTGTTACAAATGGCAGGTGTGATGGATCAATGGTTGTAGTAAATGATACACTCTTTCCTAAGGCTCCTTTCAGTTGACCATCTGGTAACACACCTCCTCCATAACAAAGCCCTGAGGAGACAAGGGTAGGTAAGAATACTGACAGTAGATAATTATAATATTTAAACAAATTAATAATGAAATATTTTGAATGTAGGTGCTGATCCTAGTCATAAATTGTAGAAAACAAAGGAAATAGCCTATAACCTATAGGAGCTTGGTTTCATTTAGAATTTCTGAAACATTTTACCAGCAGCACCATCAAACTAGCAGGCTAGTCACAGACACAGTAGTATGCATCTCCACACATCACATAATTGAGTTAATCGTTCTTACCTAAAACAGCCAGAAAACATGGTAAAAGTAAAAACAGAGACTTGGAAGAATCCATTTGAACTGCAGAATATGAGATATGCTGAAGCGGCAAGTGATAGGTATAAATTGTCTTTCAAGTCGAACACCAAGTTGTTAAAACATCTGGGATATTTCCAGCAGTTTAAGTGCAATTATAATTTAAATCAATAAAACATTGACATACTTTATATAAACAAAAAAGAATGCTTAAGTTGTATCCTAGTCCATTGCCTTCGTTGTTGTTAACTTTTGTAAACAAACACGTTTAAAACTAATGTCGATCTCACGGCGTGTCAGACAAACGTAGCTTCTTCTATGAGAGTGTAGCAGTGTCTGACCCAATGAGTTTTATAAAGTCACACCGATTGTCTGGTGGACGAGGTCGACATCTGCTGTTTGAAACAGGGTGACTGCACCAACAATGTCAGGCTTTCTCTGCCCCCCTTTTCATACAAAAAAACGGACAAAGATATTACTATATAAAGTTGAAAATATTAGCGGTAAACATGCATGACAGTCACCATGTATTTTTTCGTTTCAGATTGCCAAATGTCAAACAAAGTAAAATGTCTGAACAAAACCACACATTAAATTATCCAGTGTTAAATCTACGACAATGGTATCTCTGTGCATTCAAATTGCCATCGATAAAATGCAAGTGTTCGGTCAGGTGGAACAAATTTTAATTTGCGCCTTTGAATGTCATTGAGAAAACAGGGAAGTGTCAAAGATACTTTATATAAAGTATGTCAATGTTTTTATTGATTTAAATTATAACTGCACTTAAACTGCTGGAAATATCCCAGATGTTTTAACAACTTGGTGTTCGAAAGAGTATCATTTACTACAACCATTGATCCATCACACCTGCCATTTGTAACAATAGCCTGGGTTGTAAATAGTTCCATCACTATAATATCGACCAGGCCCCCACCTGGTAGTGACACTGTAGGGTCTGGATACAAAGACAGGATCTTTCTGAACAGATCCACTGGATCTCTGGAGCTCAGGAATCTGTCCCTGAGTGATGCTGGAGAGTACAGACTGACCATTACACCAGCTGTGGGAGATACACTAACTGGAGACACAATGCTGAAGGTGTATCGTGAGTACTTTCTATGGTCATATAGCCATAAATAGATTAGAACATTTTACTGTGAGACTGCCAATAGTTTGCACGTTGGGTTTTGTAGGATATAGCTCGTCCCCCTAGTAGCAGTATTGTAACTTATTGTAAACCTCTACATGTTAAATAGTGGGATTTCTTACACCAGTTTAATGAAACTGGCAGGGAGAGTAAGCTTGTCCATGGTCGTACTCAAACCTCACAGATGGCCACTACAGGATCTTCAATTTCTAACACTTTTTTGAAGGTGACAATATACTGTCCTTCAAACAATTACAAAAATAGTTTAATCTGTCAAGTTGTCTGTAATGGATAACAGGCTAATTGTAATTATTTCCATTTCTAATCTCAATTTCGCAATCCAAGTTTTTGGCTATATATCAATAATTAAAAATCCAGAATTTCCCCTTTAACGAACCCTGTTTTAATTTGTCCTCAGCATCATTTATAAAGTACAGGTGTTTGAGAAGCACTGAGAACATTGTACCTTTAACCTCAAACAAGGAAGATTAACATGATCATCTTGTGATGCTCTACTTAGCTCTCAAGATATTATGGCCCTATTTCTGCCCAATGGTTTAATAAATGGACGAGATGTTTGATATTTTCAACTTGGTTAATATCAAGCTAGTTTGCATGGTGTTAATTCTGAAATAATCACTTCAGCTGTTTTGGTGGTTTGTGTATTAATAACTGTGAAGCTAATTAAATATTTGGCTAAGAACAGAGTTGTTATTGTGTTTTTAACCCACAGAGCCAGTCTCCAATGTGGTCATAACTCCCAACAACACATATTTAGTGGAGTTCAACAGCTCTGTCAGTCTGTCCTGCTCCTCCTATGGCTCCTCCCCCTTCTCTTACCATTGGCTGAATGGCAGTTCTGAAGTCACAGCCAGTGATGGAGTTCAGCTTGGTGATGGAGGATGTACTCTCACCATAGCCAATGTGACTCGATATAACCAGGGGCCTTTCATGTGCACAGTGTCAAACCCCGTCAACTTTGACAAACAGACACTATCCCAAAACATCAGCTGTGAGTCTCCAACTTGCATGTTTAACTCTTTTAAATTATTTGCATGTTGATTGAGCCACTTAGGTAAACTTTGATAGTTACATTTCATGTAGTTTGTGTGGTCACCTCTTGACTTAGTTCCCCAGAAACAGCATCTGCTTAGAAATAACAAGGCTTTATGCTCTGTTATTAAATATGGTGCTTTCAGCTAAGGCCATAAAGATGTTTTCCCTGCTTCGTGTATCATTAACACACCATGCTTTAGAAAGATGTTCCAATCCTGTGTAAATCCTGTGTAAACGCTAGTAAAACTAAGTGCATGCTTTTCTATCGAACAATGCCAGCACCCGCCCACCGGACTATCATCACTACTCTCGACGGATCCGAATTAGAATACGTGGACACCTACAAATACCTAGGCATCTGGTTAGACTATAAACTCAACTTCCAGACTCACATCAACCATCTCCAATCCAAAATTAAATCCAGAATTGGCTTCCTATTTCGCAACAGAGCCTCCTTCACTCATGCTGCCAAACATGCCCTTGTAAAACTGACTATCCTACCGATCCTTGATTTTGGCGATGTCATTTACAAACTAGCCTCCAACACTCTACTTAGCAAATTGGATGTAGTCTATCATAGTGCCATCCGTTTTGTCACCAAAGCCCCTTACACTACCCACCACTGCGACCTGTATGCTCTCGTTGGCTGGCCTTCACTATACATTCGTCGCCAAACCCACTGGCTCCAGGTCATCTATAAGTCTTTATTAGGTAAATCCCCGCCCTATCTCAGCTCACTGGTCACCATAGCAACACCCACCCGTAGCATGCGCTCCAGCAGGTATATCTCACTGGTCACCCCCAAAGCCAACACCTCCTTTGGCCGCCATTCCTTCCAGTTCGCTGCTGCCAATGACTGGAACGAATTGCAAAAATCATTGAAGCTAGAGGTTCCTATCTCCCTCAATACCTTTAAGCATCAGCTGTCAAAGCTGCTTATCGATCGCTGCACCTGTATATAGCCCTTCTGTAAATAGCCCACACTACTACCTCATCCCCATATTTATTTTTGTTTATTTTTCACTAATCTTGCACTCCAGTATCTCTATTTTGCACATCATAATTTGCACATCCTTCATTCCTGTGTTAATGATGATAATTCTGTAATTTATTTCTACTCTATAGTCTATTTATTGTCCTACCTCCCAACCTTACTGCATTTTTGCACTACATTTTGCACTCTGTTTATAGATTTTCTATTGTGTTTTTTTGACTGTTTGTTTAATGTGTAACTCTGTGTTGTTATTTGTCGCACTGCTTTGCTTTGTCTTGGCCAGGTCGCAGTTGCAAATGAGAACTTGTTCTCAACTGACCTACCTGGTTAAATAAAGGTGAAATAAAAATAAAAAAAAATAAATAAAAATGTCTCAGTGGTCTTATTTGTTATAGCTAGCTGTCATCACTTTTGCATGTGTTATGTGGCTGATTGCTGGTGATGGGATGCTGAAGCTAGATACACACTAATATTGATAACATTGACCCATAATAATGATAAATGGCCAAATGGGTCATTGACATGGTCTAGAAAGTGTCTCTGTAAATCACTGTTGGTCAACTTCCCCTCTTTAAATGGTAGCGTTTGACATGGACCATTCATTACAGATGGTCCAGAAAACACAAGAATGAAGGTGACCCCTCCAGATCTACTATATGGATCAGGGTCAGACCTCACTCTGTCCTGCTCAGCTGTGTCCAGTCCTCCTGCCCAGTTTCAGTGGGCTCTGAATAGAACACTGCTGTCCAATAAGGGACCAGAACTCAGGCTGGAGAACATCCAGGCCAGTCAGAGTGGTAGCTACAGCTGCTGGACCCATAATACCAGAACCCTGAGGTACCAGACATCTGAGCCCTCTAACATCACTGTGCTGGGTAAGTGGTAGAGAGGAGATGGATACAGACATGGGAGGAAAGAGAGAGGCTGGTACTGGGGAGTCATGGCTGAACTGACTGAAATATTTGTGCTCAAGTCCTTGAGTACACCTTCCTTTTCCTTCCTATTTGTACAAACATTTGGACAAGTAGCCTTTCTCTGTATGCAGCAAAGAAGACAGTGTCTACAACACATGAGGGAAGCCCTATGAGTAGCACGCGAGACAAAGCAGATAGCATTTGATTTTTAGCTGATTGTGAGGAAATTTTCTATAGGAATATTCATTGTATGTTGTAGCTGGTCAATGTTCTGTCATGCAGTGAAGAAAAAGCAAACCACCCATCATGATCACCTCTTTGTTACCATTTAATGGCCTTGTTGAATAGTGTCCATATGAGGAGGATGAAAATGTATTGTCAGAATCAAATCAAATTTTATTTGTCACATGCTTCGTAAACAACAGGTGTGGACTAACAGTTAAATGCTTACTTACTGGCCCTTACCCACAATGCAAAGAGAAAGAAAATTGAGAAATAATATAAATAGTAAAACATATTATAAAAATAATGAATACACAATGAGTAACAATAACTTGGCAATAGACACAGGGTAACATTACCAAGTCGATGTGCAGGAGTATGAGGTAATTGAGCTAGATATGTACAGTATATACAGTGTATAACTAGGAATAAAGTGACAGATAATAAACAGCAGCACAAGTGTATGTGATGAGTCAAGTAAGTTTGTGCCAAAAGGGTCAATGCAGATAATTAAATAGTTAACAAAATAGCTACCTGGACTAACTATTTAGTAGTCTTATGGCTTGGGGGTAGAAGCTGTTCAGGATCCTGTTGGTCCCAGACTTGGTGCATCTGTACCGCTTACCATGCGGTAGCAGAGAGAAAGTCTATCTTGGGTGGCTGGAGTCTTTGACAAGTTTTTTGGGCCTTCCTCTGACACC
This sequence comes from Thymallus thymallus, assembly GCA_023634145.1. NCBI lineage: Eukaryota > Metazoa > Chordata > Actinopteri > Salmoniformes > Salmonidae > Thymallus > Thymallus thymallus. The sequence goes on from CM042416.1 coordinate 15,235,320, forward strand.
GCCTGGTGTAGAGGTCCTGGATGGCAGGGAGCTCAACCCCAGTGATGTTCTGGGCTGTAGGCTCTATCTTCTGTAGCGCCATGTGGTCAGATGCCAAGCAGTTGCCATACCATGCGGTGATGTAGACCGTCAGGATGCTGTCAATGGTGCTGCTGTAGAACTTTTTGAGGATCTGAGGGCCTATGCCAAATCTTTTCAGCAGCATGAGGGAGAAGAGGGGTTGTCGAGCCTTCTTCACGACTGTGTTCGTGTGTGTGGACTATGATAGATCCTTAGTTATGTGTACACCGAGGACCATGAAGCTCTCAACCCGCTCCATTACAATCCTGTCGATGTGAATGGGGGCGTGCTTGGCCCTCCTTTTCCTATAGCCCAAGATCCTTTGTCTTGCTGACTTTGCGGGAGAGGTTTTTGTCCTGGAACAACACTGCCAGGTCTCTGACCTCCTTCCTATAGGCTGTTACATCGTCGTCGGTGATCAGTTCTACCACCGTTGTGTCGTCGGCAAACTTAATGATGGTGTTGGAGTCATGTGCGGCCACACAGTTGTGGGTGAATTCACAAATGACGCAAGTGCAGTAGCAGGATTTCTTGAGCGTCCTGATTAGTGTCCCACTCCTTGAAAGAGGCATCTCTAGCCTTTAGCTCAGTACGGATGTTGCCTGTAATCCATGGCTCCTGGTTGGGATATATATTAATTATGATGTGATGAACTCTTCAATGCCATTGGATAAATCACAGAACATATTCCAGTCTATGCTAGCCAAACAGTCCTGTAGATTAGCATCCGCTTCATCGAACCACTTCCATATTGAGTGCATTGCTGGTACTTCCTGTTTGAGTTTCTGCTTGTAAGCAGGAATCAGATGGATACAGTTATGGTCAGATTTGCCAAATGAAGGGTGAGGGAGAGCTTTGTATGCATTTATGTGTGTGGAGTAAAGGTAATCTAGTTATTTTTCGCCTCTAGTTGCACAGGTAACATGCTTGTAGAAATGAGGTAAAATGGATTTCACTAGGAGCGCCGCTTCTGGATGAGCATTTTCTTTGCAATGTGTTTGCTTATGGCCCTATACAGCTTGTTGAGTGTGGTTTTAGTGACAGCATCGATTTGTGATGGTAAATAAACAGTTACGAAAAATATAGATGAAAACTTGGCTTTTTAAATGGTTTTGTCTACAGCAGGGGTCTCCAACAGACCGATCGCAAGCTACAAGTAGCTCGCAGCCCACCTATGAGTAGCTCGCCAAAAACAACTCTGAAAGTACATACAACTTTCACGTGTTCCACCACAAACTGTCATAAACAAATCTCACAAGTATCAAACATCAGAACCTCCCAGCTACTATCTAATCAACACAACATTGACATTATCCCACCCCTAGTTAGGTTTTACTTTTTAAGCCAATAGTGGCTAACACAGTATCTGCCAACTAATCTCCAGCAATATTTCCCCCTTCTGTCTGTGTGGTGCCAGTTGATGTGATAACCGTCTTGTGGGTTGACAGAAATACTTTCCCCAAAACCTTCTCAATTAAATGTTAACAGAAAAGTAGGCAGAAGTATATCATGAGTAAGTATATAATTTGTATCTTTAATTGGTTATTTGCTAACTTTGCCATGGAATGAGCAGCAGCAGTACAGAACCATAGCTAGACCGGCACATTAGAGGCACATTCCTCACTAGTTAGATATGCAATTAAAAGGGCCATTACACAAAAAATTGCTAGTTTCCAATATTTTACCAGGTACAGTATATTGACTGAAGCATAGTGCACTACTCTCTTGTACACTACAGAGAAGAGAAGAATGTGCCTATTTGAAAGCTTGGAAACAAATACTACATGTTTTCTTTTTTTAAAGTAGCTCTCCTGCTAGAAAAGGAGAAACCCCTGGTCTATAGCTTATCATGAGGTATTTTAACTCAGGCAAGCAGAACCTCAAGACTTCCTTAATATTAGAGATTGCACACCAGCTGTTGTGAACAAAGGCCCACACCTCCCAGCTAGATGTATATTATCCATGTTCGTGTTTAGCCTTGACTCCGAGAAACATAGGATATTACAGTTCTTCAGGTACCGTTGATAGGATAGTCTCGAACGGAGCTCATCCAGTTTCTTCTCTAGTGATTGTACGTTTGCCAATAGAACGGAGGGTAGAGGAGGTTTGTGTACTCCTGAACGTCATCCTTTCTTACACCGCCTTTTTAGAGTCTTGGGGATTAGAGCATGGTCTGGGGTGAGCAGTATGTCCTGCGTCTCAGACTCAATGAAGTAGAAATCTTCATCCAAATCGAGATTAGTAATCGCTGTTCTGATGTCCAGTAGCTCTTTTCGTCATAGGAAATGGTGGAAACATTATGTACAAATAAAGTTAAAATAAGTGAAAAAATAATTGTTTATAAGGAGTCCGTAAAACAGCTGCTCTCCACAGCTCCATTCTCAGGTGAATTACTTCAGAAAAAAACTCTAGATCACCTTTACTCCACACACAGAAACACATACAAAGCTCTTCCTCGCCGTCTATTTGGAATAACTGACCATAACTCTATCCTACTGATTCCTGCTTACAAGCAAAAACTCAAACAGGTTGTACCAGTGACGCGCTCAATATGGAAGTGGTCCAAAGAAGCGGATGCTAATCTAAAGGACTGTTTCGCTAGAACAGACTGGAATATGTTCTGGGATTCATCCGATGGCATTGAGCAGTTTACCATATCATTCACCGGCTTCATTAATAAGTGCATTGAAGATGTCATTGAATATTACAAAGGGAAACCCACCGCGAGCTGCCCAGTGACGCGAGCCAACCAGAAATAAGATATCATAGCTTTGAAAGTACTTCTGCACCTCAAACTTAATAATGTATATTTATTCAAATGTTTTATATACCATGTGCGGGCCATTTACTTTTTCTTTGTTATACACAAAGTTTACAATGTTGCATTTTCATTTCACCCGTGCTTTGTGTTTTCAGGGAACAGTTACTGTTTTGACAGTATAATATATATATATATATATATATAATCTACATTTAAACTGGGTGGTTCGAGACCAGAAGGCTGATTGGCTGACAGCCATGGTATATCAGACCATATACTACGGATATGACAAAACATGTATTTTTTCACTGCTCTAATTACATTGGTAACCAGTTTATAATAGCAATAGGGCACCTTGGGTTTGTGGTATACGGCCTAAGAACCACCATTAGTCGTGGTGTTTGGCCATGTACCACACCCCCCCCTGCCTTATTGCTTAATTATAATGTAGGCTACAATCTGTATTATCAATTAAATTCTGATGTATATAACCATTATCCTTCACAGAACCAATATCTGGTGCTAACATCACTACTACCCCAAACCCTCCAATCATTGAGGGGCGCTCTGTGAACTTAACCTGTGATGCAGCTGGCTTCAACATCACCAGCGAGTGGATGAGGGATGGTCAGCCTCTGTCTTCTGGTGACAATATCATCTTCTCTGAGAATAAGAAAGTGCTGTCCATAAACCATGTGAAGCTGACATAGATATACTGATTTACAGGTGGGTGATACTTCAGAGAACTGAGACAAACAAATGACTTGGTTTACTGTACTGTTGTCACGACAGGGTGTGTAAGCAGACCAAGGTGCAGCGCAGTAGTAGTTCGACATCGTATTTATTTCGCATTTTGTTGTGAAACCTTTTGGACCTAGATTTGGCGCTCCGGTACCACTTGCCGTGCGGTAGCAGAGAGAACAGTCTCTCATCTGTAATCACACTGATTACAAACTAACAAACACATGGCTACCTCTAATTGGAACTGGTGATCTGTGTTACAGATGGACCTGATGGTATGGAAATCAAGGGTCCAACTGAGATAGAAGTAGGAAAGACGTTTACATTGACCTGCTCTGCTGACTCCATACCAACTGCTAGTTACACCTGGATGCTCAATGGAACAGAGATACCTGGACATTCACCTGAGTTCACTAAAGAGAAGAGTGAATACTCTGACAGTGGAGATTACACCTGTACAGCAACAAATGATGTCACTGGGAACAAAACAGCTGAGGTCCATAAACTGGCAGTAAAAGGTAAAGTTATCAGAAGTTTTAAAGACAATATGAACATAGTAAATCGATAGTATTTCATAACATACAGTAGGCTATTTCATTTTGTAAATACTTAAACTGTAGTAGGTTTGACGCCATAGTGATATCTATTTTAAAACCTGCTGCTTCCATTTAGAAAACTTGATGCAAGATGATTAATTTGTATTAGTTTTGCATTTCAAGGCTTTAGGTGTATTTGTTGTGTTGTAACTGCCACCCAGATGTACTGTAATGTGCAGTACTGCTTTTTCAGTGTGTGTAGCGTTTCTCTAATCTGTGTATGGTTCTCTCCCTGGTCTCTGCAGCGGAGGGCTCTCTAACTCCAGGTCTGTCTGCTGGTGCTATTACTGGGATTGTGTCACGGAATGGGGTTTGGAGAGACCAAGACGCAGCGCAGGGATAGCAGTTCGACATTTTTCTTTATTATATACTATGTAATAAATCTTAATGAACGAACTATACAAAACAGACACGATCAAACAAACGTAACCTTTACAAAATCAAACACTGAACGAACGTAACAGGAGGAATACACTTACTTCACCGTGACTTGCGACATGTAACGATATCGATAACAACCCACACCACGTGAAGGACAGACTCAACCTATATCGGATCCCTAATTAGAGACAACGGGAGCAGCTGCCTCTAATTAGAGATCCACTCAAAACCCACAAAGAAACAGAAAAGAACGACACTGTCAGACTCTGCCCATAGCTACATAGAGATGCCTATTGCTTCTCTATGGCCAGAGCCTGACAGATTGTGATTGGAGTATTGATGGTTGTGGGAGTGGCAGTTGGTGTGGCAGTCTACTTCATGAAGAAAAAGGGGTGAGAAAATAAATAAATTTTGTTGTGAAAATTTATTCTGAGATGAGACAGTTTGAAATCAGATTATTTTAATTAGTGATAAATTAAGAATGACATTACATAAAATATCTTTATCAATTTTTTGCATGAAAACGTTTTACAATGAAATCATTTCACTTAAGTGTATCACTTACTGTATTCTTTGTTTTTGTCTTGGGGCTTCAGCTTGTCTCCCATGCCAACAGCCTGAAATGTGGGTCTATGCATACTTACTATCTGTCCCACATATCATTGCTCTGTATGGTGTCTTTGGGTTAAATTGATTGGGTTAGCTTTGAAATAGCTTTCATAGCTAAATTCTGTTTTATCAGACAACCAAATAGTTACCAGTTCTTTAAGATACAGTTGTCAGGCTCTGGCCATAGAGAAGCCTTTGGCTCCTCTATTTAGCCATGGTCAGAGTCTGACAGATCTAGTATGTCTAGTTCTGTGGTGTTTTGTGTTGGGTCCCCAATTAGAGACAGCTGCTAATCGTTGTCTCTGATTGGGGATCCTACTTAAGTTGTCATGTCCCACACCTTGGTGTGGTTCATTGTCTTATATGTCAGTCGATGTAGTAGGAGTGTCTGTTATTGTAAGTACTTAGTCTTGTGTTGGTTAGTTCTTCATTTAGTATATTTATTTAAATAAATACGATGTCGAACTACTACTGCGCTGCACCTTGGTCTGCTTACACACCCCGTCGTGACAACAGTACAGTAAACCAAGTCTAATTTGTTTGTCTCTCAGTTCTCTGAAGTATCACCCACCTGTAAATCAGTATATCTATGTCATAAAGCATTCAATAACTAACATAAGGGCCAAATATGAGGTGGATAGTAAGGATCATTTTACAACAGTAGTATACATGTATCTGTCTTTTGTGTACTTTCGTTGTGGCATTTTGCACCTGCCCTGTGTTTTGTTGTAGCTGCTTGACAAAGACATTTCCCCCCCGGGGGATCAATAAAGTATCTATCTATCTATCTATCTATCTATCTATCTATCTGGAATTCTCTATGTTCCATTTCAATTGGTCCCCAATTAGAGGCAGCTGTGCCGCATTTCCTCTAATTGGGGAGCCTATTCATGTTCAGTATTCCCACCTGTGTTTGTGGGTTTTTGTGTGTGTTCCTTTTTGTTCGCGCTGGTTCATGGTCGCTGTCTCTCCTTTGTTCGGTTTTGGGATTATTTTACTGGAATAAAGGAATGTTTTTGCAACACAGCTCTGCGCTTCGGGTCCTGTCTCATAGCGATCGTGACAATATTACCAAATACTAATTGAGTGTATGTAAACTTCTGACCTCATGGGAATGTGATGAAAGAAAAAAAAGCTGAAATAAATCCTAACTGACCTAAAACAGGGGATTTTTTCTAGCATTAAATGTGAAAAAGTTACTTTAAATGTATTTGGCTAAGGTGTATGTAAACTTCCGACTTCAACTGTATATACAGTAGAAATACACAATTCCACATTTTCTAAATTGTCCAGGTAACCTGTGTCAGCTGGCTCTCTAATTCCTGACACGGGTTTATGTGGGAGCTTGGCGCCACCCTGACATCACTATACATACACACCTCAGAGTAGCTGTACTGAAACTGGCCACACCAAGTCAACACACATACTTTTATAGACAGTAAGTATGGGGCAAGAGAACTCTGTCTAATGGGACTGGCCAACAACCTTTCTTTAAGTGCCCATTACTTAAACACACACACACACACACACACACACACACACACACACACCCTGCCAACTTAAGACAGTGAGGTCAATGTGGCTGAATCCTTTGTATGGAAGTACGTTTGGGCTCCCAAGTGGCGCAGTGCTAGAGGCGTCACTACAGACAACCTGGTTTGAATCGGCCATGATTGGGAGTCCCATAGAGCGGTGCACATTTGGCCCAGTGTCTTCTGAGTTTGGCCTGTATAGGCCGTCGTTGTAAATAAGAATTTGTTCTTAACTGACTTGCCTAGTTAAATAAAGGTTAAATAAATAAATAAAGGCTGTACTGTATCTGGCCAAGCTTGTGGAGGCATGTTTCATTTGCAGTCTATTCATTCTCATCATTGAGGTTTGAATTTAATATGTGGCTGTTTTCCAACCTCATTAATGTGATAACAGTGTAGATAATGGAACTGAATAGGAGGTAAAGCTTGAAACAACAATACAAGGTTAACTGTACATCTTGGTACGTTCCACCAGGGCAGTTCCACCTCAAAATGCCTCTTTGACCCCTCTCTGACCCCTGTCATACTCCCTCCTGGCCAGTGGAGGAGGCATTGTCTGCTGCCTGATTGAAGTTAATCATCTACAGTACGAGTTTATCTGGTTTATTATGGTCAATATGTCAAAATGTTAACATATCTAACATATCTATGCTGTCTGTGTACGACTGTTTTGTGTTGTGTTTTGGGTGGACCCCAGGAAGAGTAGCTGGTTGGGATACGAGGTAGCTTCTAAATGACTTATAAACAATTTATATACTTTTTAAGTATGCCTCAATGTAAAATTGTATTGTTTATTTCTCTGCTTAAACTGTGAACCCAGTTAGCCATTGTGAACAGAGCCCTAGACTGAGTCCTGAGTGCAGAGGAGATCTGAAGCCACTAGAGGGTGATCCACTTTTAGTCCATCATGGAAGGACCAAAGGTCCTCTATGTGTCTCAAAGTGCAGATCAGTAATGTGTGAAAAACTAGACTGTTAGGAGGCCATAACACCTACATTAAGGTTTATAAAGGGGTTCATATGTAGCGTCTGGGGAAAGGGCTAACACTTTGAGTTGTATATGGGTCTGACAACTAAGGTTTGTGTGACGGTCTGGTCATACCTCAGTCTTCTATTGATAAAGGCAGACCATCTCCGAGGGTCTCGGGGAGAATTGGGTTATGCAAAAAGCACATTTCCAAATCACACATGCGTATCAATACACACTTGAAATATGACAAATATAAGCAAGCACCCACCAAATTATGTATTATTATTACACATTTGGTAAATAAAAATAGAAGGCAAACTTTATGAATTATCGGGTAGATGTGGAGATTGTGCCATGTCTCTGGCCTGTTCTCATACAGGTAGATGTGGAGATTGTGCCATGTCTCTGGCCTGTTCTCATACAGGTAGATGTGGAGATTGTGCCATGTCTCTGGCCTGTTCTCATACAGGTAGATGTGGAGATTGTGCCATGTCTCTGGCCTGTTCTCATACAGGTAGATGTGGAGATTGTGCCATGTCTCTGGCCTGTTCTCATACAGGTAGATGTGGAGATTGTGCCATGTCTCTGGCCTGTTCTCATACAGGTAGATGTGGAGATTGTGCCATGTCTCTGGCCTGTTCTCATACAGGTAGATGTGGAGATTGTGCCATGTCTCTGGCCTGTTCTCATACAGGTAGATGTGGAGATGGTGCCATACACTACACAGCTGAAAGAAAGTTCAGGATGGCAACTTGATTTTATACAATACAATGTTAAAAGATGAACGTTTACAGAAAGGTTCTAGGTTCCATCAATTTGCTCACCACTTTTTCTTGGTGATCAAGACTGCCCCACCAATTGCCCCTCCCCCAACCACCAACCCTCCAATCACAATCCCAGCAATACCAGCGAGAGAACCAGAGATGACAGAATGACCACACATACTTACCAAGAAATGTTGAAGTGTTGCAAGATTGTTAATTCATAATCCCTCATACTATTTATTCTGTGCTTGTTTGATTTGAATAGAAAAGGAGTGAAAACATTGTATGGACATAAGCATCATAACATGCTTATAGAAGACTACTTACGGTGTACAGTCAGACTGTATTCAGCCTCAGCAGAGCTGACTGGGTTGGTGAGTTTACACAGGTATTTTCCAGCATCACCTTTATTCATAGTATTGATAGACGCTGTCTTCTTATTTTCAGAGATGGTTATGTTGCCACCAGCAGATACTGTTGCAGTAAGTTTTCTGCTGTTGTCTTGGCTTTCCATGCCTTTTTGCACCTCCCTTTCTTCATGTGTTCAATACCATCCACGGAGACGAACTGATATCTCTCTGACAGATAAGATCTAAACCAGGCAAGACCTTGTCCGTGTAGACCAATTAAGGTTTCCAATCTCTCCAAAAGAATATGGTGGTCGATGGTGTCAAAAGCAGCACTAAGGTCTAAGAGCACGAGAACAGATGCACGACCACCATTAAATGGTCTGACGCCATTTAAAGGTAATTTAACACTTCCACGAGTGCAGTCTCAGTGCTATGATAGGGTCTAAAACCAGACTGGTGTTTCGTATACATTATTATTTGTCTTCAGGAAGGCAGTGAGTTTCAAGAGAGGCTTCATTACTGCCACTTTTAGAGAATTTGGTACACATCCGGTGGATATGGAGCCATTTATTATGTTCAGCATAGGAGGGCCAAGCAAAGGAAGTAGCTCTATCAGTAGTTTAGTTGGAATAGGGTCCAGTATGCAGGTTGAAGGTTTAGAGGCCATGACAATTTTCATGAATGTGTTAAGAGATATAGAATTTAAAAAATGTAGTGTTTCCATTGATCCTAGGTCCTGGCAGCTCTGTGCAGACTCAGGACAGCTGAGCTTTGGTGAAATACACAGATTCAGTCCGTAATGCCGCTTTTTAGTTAGCTTTGCAACAGTATCAAATAGAAATGTAGGATTATTCTTATTCTCCTCAATTAGGTTGGAAAAATAGGATGATCGAGCAGCAGTGAGGGCTCTACGATATTTCACTGTACCTTCTTTCCAAGCTAGTAGGAAGACTTTCAGTTTGCTGGAGTGCAATTTCTGTTCCAGTTTTCTGGAAGCTTGCTTCAAAGCTCAGGTATTTTCTGTATACCAGGGAGAAAGTTTCTTTTGGCAAATGTTTTTCGTTTTTAGGGGTGCGACAGCATCTGGGGTATTACGCATGGTTGAATCTAGATCCTCAGTTTGATCGTTAACTGATTTTTATACTCTGACGTCCTTGGATAGGTGGAGGGAGTCTGGAAGGGCATCTAGGAATCTTTGGGTTGTCCAAGAATTTATAGCACAGCTTTTGATGATCCTTGGTTGGGGTCTAAGAAAATGATTTGTTGCGATTGCAAACAAAATAAAGGTGGTCCGAAAGTCCAGGATTATGAGGAAAAACATTTAGATCCACAATATTTATTCCACGGGAAAGAACTAGATGCAGGGTATGACTGTGGCAATGAGTAGGTCCGGAGACATGTTGGACAAAACCCACTGAGTCGATGATGGCGCCGAAAGCCTTTTGTAGTGGATCTGTGGACTTTTCCATGTGAATGTTAAAGTCACCAAAAATTAGAATATTATCTGCCATGACTACAAGGTCTGATAGAAATTCAGAGAACTCAGTAAGGAACTCTGTAAACAGTAGCTATTAGATTAGAAAGTGAGTAGGCTGCATAGATTTCATGACTAGAAGCTCAAAAGATGAAAACGCTGTCCTTTTTGGGGGGGGTAAATTGAAATTTGTTATCGTAAATGTTAGCAACACCTTCGTAAATGTTAGCAACGTTGATGGATAACTAATAATTCTGTTTTTACATCATGAAAAGCAATAAAGTACTCCAGCTTCTTTGTCTTTTTGGCTCCACACTTCACAATACAGTGTTCTACAAATACTTGTATTGACTAGATTGACTAGTTACACTATATTGACTAGTTACATTATATTGTTATATTGTTAACATTACAGCCTCCACACAAATAGTAAGGGTTTTCGGTAATAGCAAACCCTTTGCTTTGTGATCAAAATACTTTATAAAATGGAGATAAAATGTATTCATAAGTGATACTGCAGCACAAGAGAACAAATTCAATTATATAGATAACAATTCTGGATTTTGGTGTTTAGTAAAGCAAGTAGTTTGATAATCCATCATTGTCAATACACAACTTTTCCAACCCTGAATTTCAGAGTGATTACATTTCCCCAGCCCCACCAAACAGTGTAAGGTTCAGGCTGTCGAAATAGAAAACTGTGCCTTTAGATAGAAAATAGGTTAGTTTGAGACGCATCTTCAGTAGGAGGGACTACATATCCTATAACTAACCACCACCATCTGGAGTCATTACATGAGTTACATCACTGCATGGAGGAACACATGACCAAATGTCCCTAGTTGTAGCACAAACTCCACCTCCAGTAACACTAATAAGGAAGTTGTGTGGGGTTGTACCTTTACTGAGCCTGTTAACAAGGTTGGCCTCTATTGCTTTGCAGGCTTTGACTGATAAACTTTGGCATCAGGGTATATTCCGATAGTAAATGAAGCACAATTTACATTAATTTGAGATTATACAGTATATTATACATAATAAACATCTGTGCTTTATAATCCTTCTCTAACACTGACATAACTGTAGGATCTTTTAGAATCAACACTCAGCTTTGTAGCAATGAATTAAGTGAATGTCATCAGATCATTTAAACATATTACTGGTCACTTGACACAAAGAACAACAAAGTTGATGGAGAAATAGATGTCAATCTATATTACTCTTTTTTTACATAATTTAAAGCATTTAAGTATCCAGCTGCTGTGCCTTGTTTAGCACCTTAATTGACAATAAAGAACACAAAAAAATATTATCATTATGCTTTAATTTATTAAGTTACAGCACAGTATTGGGTTATATACTTTTTTGTTAAAAAAATACACAATGAAGCAGACAATCAAAAATAAGATAAAAGTATTGACTATGTACATTATATTGTGTGTTATCATGCAGGGTTTCTATGTGTTGATGATGGAACTCAGTGGAGAATGGTGGAGGTATTTTCCATTGACTTCTCTTACTGTTAGAGAGAGGAAGAAAAAAAAAGGAACTGTCACACCCTGATCTGTTTCACCTGTCTTTGTGCTTGTCTCCACCCCCCTCCAGGTGTCACCCATCTTCCCCATTATCCCCAGTGTATTTATACCTGTGTTCTCTGTTTGTCTTTTTCCAGTTCGTTTTGTTTCAACAAGCCTACCAGCGGTTTTCCCCTTGCGCCGGTCTTTTTCTTAAGTTCCTGTTTTCTAGTTTTGACCATTCTGCCTGCCCTGATCCACAGCCTGCCTGCCATTCTATACCTTGTCACATGATCCTGGATTATTGACCTCTGCCTGCCCCGACCTTGAGACTGCCTGCCACTGTACCTTTCAGACTCTGATCTGTGTAACGGACCTCTGCCTGCCCTTGACCTGTCGTTTTGCCTGCCCCCTGTCTTTGTAATAAACTTTTGTTACTTCGACACTGTCTGCATCTGGATCTTCTCCTGAAACGTGACAGGAACATTAACTTCCATTTATCAGCTATAATATGACATGAATACTATTTAACACATAAATCAATTGTTTTTACAGTATTACGGTCACATGGTACCATGTAGTCTAGCACAAACTTACCATTATCCTAGTATCATAGGTACTCTTGAAGTCCTGCGTTTCCTAATGTGGGATAAAGCTTAAATTAAAAAAGGCATTACATAGAAGTCAACAGCCACACCAACAGTTGCCACAGTGGAGGCTGCTGAGGGGAGGAAGGCTTATATTAATGGCTGGAATGGAGTCCATGGAATGGTATCAAACACATGGTAACCACATCTTTGATGTATTTGATACCATCACATTGATGTCATTCTTATGTTCCGTCCTCCCCTCAGAAGCCTCCACTGAGTTCCCATGACAAAATATGAAACCTCAAAGTCCTAAACAAACTTTTACTGCGATCATATGTTAATGAATAACCTAAATAGGCCAGAGACTGAATAGTTGTCATTGAGTCAACACTTCCTGGATAACACTTTCACAGGCAAACAGTCTTTGTATACATAACTTTTTCACACTTTACATCTTGATCAAAATGTATCTTATTTATTACAGTACAACTGTAGTAGAATACAGACACATCCCAGGTGACCAGGGCTTACTTACTGTCAGGGGTAGAGGTGGAGATTGATGTTGTCTTGTGTTCTCATATACAGGTGATAAGTCCTCATATACAGGTTGTTGAGAGCCTATAAGAGATACACAAATAGAAAGGGTTGTACAGATGTTGCTATCTTGTCTACATAAGCATGGTTACATTATTAAGCATTAGTGGTTACATTATTAAGTCATAGTGGTGTTGTACTACATTTTAGTTATTTAGCAGACACTCTTCCCCAGAGCAACTTACAGTTAGTTAGTTAGTGCATACTTTTTCATGTACTGGTCCCCCGTGGGAATCAAACCCACAACCCTGGCGTTGCAAGGGCCATGCTCTAACATCTGAGCTACACGGGACTATGTCATGTAATTTGTCTGAATCCATTTAATTTCTTTGTGGAAACTGTAAGTTGATAATAGTATCTGCTAATTCACTAAACAGAAATGTGGCGTAAACTAAAAAAACATTAATAATTAGATATACCATAACAACATGTAAGATTGGAGACACAGTCTGCTTACCTTCTTGATTCATTGGCTCAGTGTTGGTTCTATATAAAACAAGAAATAAACATTGAAATGTTGCTGTTTAGAAAATAGTTTAACAGTGCTTTTTAAAATTTACAGTGCTTTTGAAATCCAACCAGGTGCTCTTTGTGAGCAGTTTGAATCTATTTGAAAAGAGAGCCAACATTTTCTACTAAGTGATAGAAAATACACTTGTTTGACTGAAAAGTTGTTTTTACTCACCCATTTTTCCTGATGAAGAACACTGCAACCCCAACTGCCCCTCCTACAACCAGCAATACTCCAATCACAATACCAGCGATGGCACCAGCAGTCAGACCTGGTGATAAAGAGCCCTCCTCTGCAGAGACCAGAGACAAAACCACGCAGAGATGAAAGGCTACATAGTGAACAGGAAGTACTTCACAAAACATCTGGGTAACAATTACAACACAACAAAGACAACTAAAGACACTATTTCGAAACAAGTTTGGAATGCAAAAGTAATATGAGTAAATCATCTCGTATCAAAAAATGCAATTACTATCTATTTACTATGTTCATATTGTCTTTAAAACTTCTGCTAACTTTACCTTTTACTGCCAGTTTATGGACCTCAGCTGTTTTGTTCCCAGTGACATCATTTGTTGCTGTACAGGTGTAATCTCCACTGTCAGAGTATTCACTCTTCTCTTTAGTGAACTCAGGTGAATGTCTAGGTATCTCTGTTCCATTGAGCATCCAGGTGTTTCTAGCAGGAGGGTTGGAGTCAGCAGAGCAGGTCAATGTAAACTTCTGTCCTACTTCTATCTCAGTTGGACCCTTGATTTTCATACCATCAGGTCCATCTGTAACACAGATTACCAGTTCCAATAAGAGGAAGCCAAGTGTTTGTTAGTTGGTAATCAGTGTGATTTTACACACTCAAACTGTTATATATATCCATAGAATTACTCTGTAATATCTTGCATATCCAGCATTTACACTGTGACTATTGTTGAATATTTGTAGGCCTTTCAATATTTTTAGGCCTATGATCCAAAGAACAGAATTGGAAGGTTACAACAGAAGTTTGTGAGATTTTCCACTTTTTAAATTAGAAACCACAATAGGTTATTCAGTAAACATATAGAGTAGCAACAGAGTGCAGCAGAATGATGAAAGGTTATTAAATAACCCATAGGATAGCAAGAGAATAGAGGTCAGAGCAGTCAGTAAAGCCCAGCGGTTAGAGCAGTCAGTAAAGCCCAACGGTTAGAGCAGTCAGTAAAGCCCAACGGTTATAGCAGTCAGCAAAGCCTAAGAAAATATTATCATATGGCTCTGTAGAGTGCATTTAGACTTGCCCCAGCCATAATATATGCATGGCCATATTATTGTTTGTCATATTGCTATGGTGACGACAGGTACTGAGAAATATGTATGCATGGCTATATTACTGTTTGTGCTATTACTATGGTTTCAAATATGTTGGATAATTTCCAAGGTATATATCCATTCACATGTTATTATGCATATGCATTATTAGAACATATTGCCTTATATTTTATATAAGCTTGAAGGAGTGTCTGAGACAATAACCTTTTCTCAGTTCTGTACAGACACTCCTAGAAACACCCTGGTCTGGTTGACGGGTTGAAACTGGGTATCATCTCCTCTGAGCCCTGCATGTGTACTCCTTTGAGACCTGTGTGTGTCAATGCTAAAGAATGTTTTAAGATGTGCCTACAGAAACTTATCTACATCTACTCTGCATCTACTCCTCTCAGACGACCTTGTTCTTTGTCAATGTGGTTCTTTGGGAGTATGAGCAGGTGCAGTCCTGAGAGTTTGTACTATTGCTGGGGTTTTGCCGCTCAGTGCCAAGGGGGCGGAGACAACTCAGGACCAAAGGTTTTGAAACAATAGTGGGAGAAAGTCAGAAGGAGTGACTAATTTACATATGAGGGAAGGAACATGCATGCTAAATATTGTATAAGAGAAGTGTACTGAGGCTGGGAGAAGAGGATGCTCTGCAGACCACCCTCAAGACTATATTTCTTCTGTAAATAAAGTATATATTACTTTTACAAACCCTGAACGTGTCTTACTTTAAAGAAAAGAAGGGAAGATTTTCCACAACAGATTGTAAATGGAAAAAAACTGTTAAAACACAGTAATTGTAATCCCAGGCATTATAGCAGAGTAGGCCTACTTACAGTTTACAATGAGACCATGTTTCGCATCAGCGGTGCTGATGGGGTTTCTGAGTTTACACAGGTATTCTCCACTGTCTGTTCTCTTTACATGGTTAATGGACAGCACTTTCTTATTCTCAGAGAAGATGATATTGTCACCAGAAGACAGAGGCTGACCATCCCTCATCCACTCTCTGGTGATGTTGAAGCCAGCAGCATCACAGGTTAAGTTCACAGAGCGCCCCTCGATGATTGGAGGGTTTGGGGTAGTAGTGATGTTAGCACCAGATATTGGTTCTGTGAAAGATAATGGTTATACACATCAGAATTTAATTGATAATACAGATTGTAGCCTACATTATAATTAAGCAATAAGGCAGGGGGGGTGTGGTACATGGCCAATACACCACGACTAATGGTGGTTCTTAGGCCGTATACCACAAACCCGAGGTGCCCTATTGCTATTATAAACTAGTGACCAATGTAAATAGAGCAGTAAAAATACATGTTTTGTCATATCCGTAGTATATGGTCTGATATACAATGGCTGTCAGCCAATCAGCCTTCTGGTCTCAAACCACCCAGTTTATAATGTAGATTATACAGCGGGTGAAATAAATATTGAACACTTCACCATTTTTCTCAGTAAGTATATTTCCAAAGGTGCTATTGACATGAAATTTTCACCAGATGTTGGTACAACCCAAGTAATCCATACATACAAAGAAACCAAAAGAAAATAAGTTCAGAAATTAAGTTGTGTGTAATAATGTGAAATGACACAGGGAAAAAGTATTGAACACACTTACTGATATTTATTTAATACTTTGTACAAAAGCCTTTGTTGGTAATGACAGCTTCAAGACGCCTCCTGTATGGAGAAACTAGTCACATGCATTGCTCTGGTGTGATTTTGGCCCATTCTTCCACACAAACAGTCTTCAAATCTTGAAGGTTCCGTGGGCCTCTTCTATGAATCTTGATCTTCAGTTCTTTCCATAGATTTTCAATGGGATTTAAGTCAGGTGATTGGCTGGGCCATTCTAGCAGCTTTATTTTCTTTCTTTGAAACCAATTGAGAGTTTCCTTGGCTGTGTGTTTGGGATCATTGTCTTGCTGAAATGTCCACCCTCGTTTCATCTTCATCATCCTGGTAGATGGCAGCAGATTTTTGTCAAGAATGTGTCGGTAAATTTGCCCATTCATCCTTCCTTCAATTATGTGAAGTTTGCCAGTACCATTTGCTGAAATGCAGCCCCACACCATGATGTTCCCACCTCCAAACTTCACTGTTGGTATGGTGTTTTTAGGGTGATGTGCAGTGCCATTTCTCCTCCAAACATGGTGTGTATTATGACATCCAAAGAGTTCAATTTTGCTCTCATCTGACCACACTATATTCTCCCAGTATTTCACTGGCTTTTCCAAATGTTGTGCAGCAAACTTTAAACGAGCTTCAACATGCTTTTTTTTCAGCAATGGAGTCTTGCGTGGTGAGCGTGCATACAGGCCATGGCGGTGGAGTGCATTACTAATTGCAGGTCGTTTTGAAGCTCTCCACAAGTGGTCCTTGGCTCTTGGACAACTCTTCTGATTATTCTTTTCACTCCTCTGTCAGAAATCTTGCGAGGAGCACCTGGTCGAGGCAAATTTATGGTGAAATGATTGTCTTTCCACTTCCGTATTATGGCCCCAACAGTGCTCACTGGAACATTCAGAAGCTTAGAAATGCGCCTATAACCAATGCCATCATTATGTTTTGCAACAATTAAGTTGCGAAGGTCTTGAGACAGCTCTTTGCTTTTACCCATCATGAGATGTGTCTTGTGTGACACCTTGGCAATGAGACCTTTTTGTAGGCCATCAGTTCGGACTGAACCAGCTGATATTAATTTGCACTGACAGGGGGCTGGATTGCTTTTTAATTACTGATAGTTTTCAGCTGTTGTCTTGGCTTGCCATGCCTTTTTGCACCTCCCTTTCTTCATGTGTTCAATACTTTTTCCCTGTGTCATTTCACATTATTACACAACTTTATTTCTGAACTTATTTGTTTTGGTTTCTTTGTATGTATGGATTACTTGGGTTAGTACCAACATCTGGTGAAGGCTTCATGTCAATAGCACCTTTGGAAATATATTTACTGAGAAAAATGGTGACGTGTTCAATACTTATTACACCCGCTGTATATTATATTGTCAAACAGTAACTGTTGCCTGAAAACAAAAAGCACGGGTGAAATGAAAATGCAACATGGTAAACTTTGTGTATAACAAAGAAAAAGTAAACGGCTGCACACAGTATATAAAACATTTGAATAAATATACATTATTAAGTTTGTAAGTGTAATAGGTGCAGAAGTACTTTCAAAGCTATGATATCTTATTTCTGGTTGGCTCATGTCACTGGGCAGCTCGCGGTGGGTTTCCCTTTGTAATACATGATAGTTTGCAAGCCCTGACACATCCGACGAGCATCAGAGCCGATGTAGTAGGATATGTACGTTCTGGCACTATGGGGACGACATCTTCAATACAATTATAATGAAGCCGGTGAATGATATGGTAAACTGCTCAATGCCATCGGATGAATCCCAGCACATATTCCAGTCTGTTCTAGCGAAACAGTCCTTTAGATTAGCATCCGCTTCTTCGGACCACTTCCATATTGAGTGCGTCACTGGTACAACCTGTTTGAGTTTTTGCTTGTAAGCAGGAATCAGTAGGATAGAGTTATGGTCAGTTTTTCCAGATAGAGGGCGAGGAAGAGATTTGTATGTGTTTCTGTGTGTGGAGTAAAGGTGATCTAGAGTTTTTTCTGAAGTAATTCACCTGAGAATGGAGCTGTGGAGAGCAGCTGTTTTACGGACTCCTTATAAACAATTATTTTTTCACTTATTTTAACTTTTTTTGTACATAATGTTTCCACCATTTCCTATGACGAAAAGAGCTTCTGGACATCAGAACAGCGATTACTAATCTCGATTTGGATGAAGATTTCTACTTCATTGAGTCTGAGACGCAGGACATACTGCTCACCCCAGACCATGCTCTAATCCCCAAGACTCTAAAAAGGCGGTGTAAGAAAGGATGACGTTCAGGCACCCTGACGAAACTACGTCGGCGAGTACACAAACCTCCTCTACCCTCCATTCTATTGGCAAACGTACAATCACTAGAGAAGAAACTGGATGAGCTCCGTTCGAGACTATCCTATCAACGGTACCTGAAGAACTGTAATATCCTATGTTTCTCGGAGTCAAGGCTGAACACGAACATGGATAATATATATCTAGCTGGGAGGTGTGGGTCTTTGTTAACAACAGCTGGTGTGCAATCTCTAATATTAAGGAAGTCTCGAGGTTCTGCTTGCCTGAGTTAAAATACCTCATGATAAGCTATAGTTTCTCCTTTTCTAGCAGGAGAGCTACTTTAAAAAAAGAAAACATGTAGTATTTGTTTCCAAGCTTTCAAATAGGCACATTCTTCTCTTCTCTGTAGTGTACAAGAGAGTAGTGCACTATGCTTCAGTCAATATACTGTACCTGGTAAAATAATGGATAATAAACAACTCTATGAAGGGGCCTTTAAAATCAGATTTTTTACTCAAATTCTGCTTCATATTTTCTCATTATATTTTTCCTGGTTTTAGATGTTTTTGGTTTTACACTCTCGAAATCACAATTGTTAATTGAGAAACAACAAAACTGGATGTGCTGAGTCCATGTCAATAATTAAAACACATCAGAAGAAAAATAATAGCAATTTTTTTGTGTAATGGCCCTTTTAATTGCATATCTAACTAGTGAGGAATGTGCCTCTAATGTGCCGGTCTAGCTATGGTTCTGTACTGCTGCTGCTCATTCCATGGCAAAGTTAGCAAATAACCAATTATAGATACAAATTATATACTTACTCATGATATACTTCTGCCTACTTTTCTGTTAACATTTAATTGAGAAGGTTTTGGGGAAAGTATTTCTGTCAACCCACAAGACGGTTATCACATCAACTGGTACCACACAGACAGAAGGGGGACATATTGCTGGAAATTAGTTGTCAGATACTGTGTTAGGTTTTACATTTTAAGCCAATAGAGGCTAACTAGGGGTGGGATAATGTCAATGTTGTGTTGATTAGATACTAGCTGGGAGGTTCTGATGTTTAACACTTGTGAGATTTTTTTTATGACAGTTTGTGGTGGAACACGTGAAAGTTGTATGTACTTTCAGAGTTGTTTTTGGCGAGCTACTCATAGGTGGGCTGCGAGCCACTTGTAGCTTGCGATCGGTCTGTTGGAGACCCCTGCTGTAGACAACACCATTTATTAAGCAAGTATTCATCTATATTCTTCGTAACTGTTTATTTACCATCACAAATCGATGCTGTCACTAAAACCACACTCAACAAGCTGTATAGGGCCATAAGCAAACACATTGCAAAGAAAATGCTCATCCAGAAGCGGCGCTCCTAGTGAAATCCATTTTACCTCATTTCTACAAGCATCTTACCTGTGCAACTAGAGGCAAAAAATAACTAGATTACCTTTACTCCACACACATAAACGAATACAAAGCTCTCCCTCACCCTTCATTTGGCAAATCTGACCATAACTGTATCCATCTGATTCCTGCTTACAAGCAAAAACTCAAACAGGAAGTACCAGCAATGCACTCAATATGGAAGTGGTTCGAAGAAGCGGATGCTAATCTACAGGACTGTTTGGCTAGCATAGACTGGAATATGTTCTGTGATTTATCCGATGGCATTGAAGAGTTCATCACATCATAATTAATATATATCCCAACCAGGAGCCATGGATTACAGGCAACATCCGCACTGAGCTAAAGGCTAGAGATGCCTCTTTCAAGGAGTGGGACACTAATCAGGACGCTCAAGAAATCCTGCTACTGCACTTGCGTCATCTGTGAATTCACCCACAACTGTGTGGCCGCACATGACTCCAACACCATCATTAAGTTTGCCGACGACACGACAGTGGTAGAACTGATCACCGACGACGATGTAACAGCCTATAGGAAGGAGGTCAGAGACCTGGCAGTGTTGTTCCAGGACAACAACCTCTCCCTCAAAGTCAGCAAGACAAAGGATCTTGGACTATTGGAAAAGGAGGGCCAAGCACGCCCCCATTCACATCGACAGGATTGTAATGGAGCGGGTTGAGAGCTTCATGTTCCTCGGTGTACACATAACTAAGGATCTATCATAGTCCACACACACTAACACAGTCATGAAGAAGGCTCGACAACCCCTCTTCTCCCTCATGATGCTGAAAAGATTTGGCATAGGCCCTCAGATCCTCAAAAAGTTCTACAGCAGCACCATTGACAGCATCCTGACGGTCTACATCACCGCTTGGTATGGCAACTGCTTGGCATCTGACCACATGGCGCTGCAGAAGATAGAGCCTCCGGCCCAGAACATCACTGGGGTTGAGCTCCCTGCCATCCAGGACCTCTACACCAGGCGGTGTCAGAGGAAGGCCCAAAAAACTTGTCAAAGACTCCCAAGATAGACTTTCTCTCTGCTACCGCATAGTAAGCGGTACAGATGCACCAAGTCTGGGACCAACAGGATCCTGAACAGCTTCTACCCCCAAGCCATAAGACTGCTAAATAGTTAGTTAAATAGTTAACCAAATAGCTACCTGGACTATCTGCATTGACCCTTTTGGCACAAACTTACTTGACTCATCACATACACTTGTGCTGCTGTTTATTATCTGTCACTTTATTCCTAGTTACACACTGTACATATCTAGCTCAATTACCTCGTACTCCTGCACATCGACTTGGTAACGTTACCCTGTGTCTATTGCCAAGTTATTGTTACTCATTGTGTATTCATTATTTTTATTATTATTGTTATTATTATTAGTTTTACAATTTCTATTATTTCTCTATTTTCTTTCTCTTTGCATTGTGGGTAAGGGCCCGTAAGTAAGCATTTAACTGTTAGTCCACACCTGTTTTTTACAAAGCATGTGACAAATAACATTTGATTTGATTCTGACAATACATTTTCATCATCCTCATATGGACACTATTCAACAAGGCCATTAAATGGTACCAAAGAGGTGACCATGTTGGGTGGTTTGCTTTTTCTTCACTGCATGACAGAGCATTGACCAGCTACAACATACAATGAATATTCCTATAGAAAATTTCCTCACAATCAGCTAAAAATCAAATGCTATCTGCTTTGTCTCGCGTGCTACTCATAGGGCTTCCCTCATGTGTTGTAGACACTGTCTTCTTTGCTGCATACAGAGAAAGGCTACCTGTCCAAATGTTTGTACAAATTGGAAGGAAAAGGAAGGTGTACTCAAGGGCTTGAGCACAAACCTCACAAATATTTCAGTCAGTTCAGCCATGACTCCCCAGTACCAGCCTCTCTCTTTCCTCCCATGTCTGTCTCCATCTCCTCTCTACCACTTACCCAGCACAGTGATGTTAGAGGGCTCAGATGTCTGGTACCTCAGGGTTCTGGTATTATGGGTCCAGCAGCTGTAGCTACCACTCTGACTGGCCTGGATGTTCTCCAGCCTGAGTTCTGGTCCCTTATTGGACAGCAGTGTTCTATTCAGAGCCCACTGAAACTGGGCAGGAGGACTGGACACAGCTGAGCAGGACAGAGTGAGCTCTGACCCTGATCCATACAGTAGATCTGGAGGGGTCATCTTCATTCTTGTGTTTTCTGGACCATCTGTAATGAATGGTCCATGTCAAACACTACCATTAAAAGAGGGGAAGTTGACCAACAGTGATTTACAGAGACACTTTCTAGACCATGTCAATGACCCATTTGGCCATTTATCATTATTATGGGTGCATTATGGGTCAATGTTATCAATATTAGTGTGTATCTAGCTTCAGCATCCCATCACCAGCAATCAGCCACATAACACATGCAAAAGTGATGACAGCTAGCTATAACAAATAAGACCACTGAGACATGCCACAGGATTGGAACATCTTTCTAAAGCATGGTGTGTTAATGATACATGAAGCAGGGAAAACATCTTTATGGCCTTAGCTGAAAGCACCATATTTAATAACAGAGCATCAAGCCTTGTTATTTCTAAGCAGATGCTGTTTCTGGGGAACTAAGTCAAAAGGTGACCACACAAACTACATGAAATGTAACTATCAAAGTTTACCTAAGTGGCTCAATCAACATGCAAATAATTTAAAAGAGTTAAACATGCAAGTTAGAGACTCACAGCTGATGTTTAGGGATAGTGTCTGTTTGTCAAAGGTGACAGGGTTTGACACTGTGCACATGAAAGGCCCCTGGTTATATCGAGTCACATTGGCTATGGTGAGAGTACGTCCTCCATCACCAAGCTGAACTCCATCACTGGCTGTGACTTCAGAACTGCCATTCAGCCAATGGTAAGAGAAGGGGGAGGAGCCATAGGAGGAACAGGACAGACTGACAGAGCTGTTGAACTCCACTAAATATGTGTTGTTGGGAGTTATGACCACATTGGAGACTGGCTCTGTGGGTTAAAAACACAATAACAACTCTGTTCTTAGCCAAACATTTAATCCAAAGTTACACTCAATTAGCTTCACAGTTATTAATACACAAACCACCAAAACAGCTGAAGTGATTATTTCAGAATTAACACCATGCAAACTAGCTTGATATTAACCAAGTTGAAAATATCAACAATCTCGTCCATTTATTAAACCATTGGGCAGAAATAGGGCCATAATATCTTGAGAGCTAAGTAGAGCATCACAAGATGATCATGTTAATCTTATTTGTTTGAGGTTAAAGGTACAATGTACTCAGTGCTTCTCAAACACCTGTACTTTATAAATGAATCTGAGGACAAATTAAAACAGGGTTCGTTAAAGGGGAAATTCTGGATTTTTTATTATTGATATATAGCCAAAAACTTGGATTGCCCCTTTAAGTACAGGGCTAAAAAATAAAATCCAAACATATTGATAACTAATTACTAGAAATGAATTACATTGTATGATATAGGTTTCTGTAATATATCTTATGGCTTTCTTTGATATATATATATATATATATATATATATATATATATATTTAAATGCATGGCTTTAGAGTTTGTGATTTTGGCCAGATTGAGGAGGAAGAGGCCAACTTCAATTTATAAAAATACAATTAAAATGTCTAAAGGATGGTATCAGTGGTATGGTACAGTATGGTTGTGTGACATTAGGTAAACCAGCCTTCCTGGAAAATCAAAGTCTTCTTGGGTAATTGTCTAAGAGCTTTACACTCATGTATTGTGCAATATTAGCCCATTATTATTTTCATAATTTATCAAGCTCTGTCAAGATGTTGGGGATCATGGCTACATAGCGATTGTAAAGTCTTGCCATAGATTTTCAAGCAGATTTAAGTAAAAACTGTAACTTAGCCACTCAGGAACATTCACGGTCTTCTTGGTAAGCAACTTCAATAACCAACTTGTTGTAGGTTATTGTCCTGCTGAAAGATTAATTCCTCCCCCAGTGTCTGGTGTAAAGCAGACTGAAGCAGGTTTTCTTCTAGGATTTGGCCTGTGCATAACTACATCGCGTTTCTTTTTATCATGAAAAACTCCCCAGTCTTTGCTGATGTCAGGCAGACCCATAACATGATGCAACCACCACCATGCTTGTAAATAAGGAGGCAGTTACTCAGTGATGTGTTTTTTTGTATTTGCCCCAAACAAGGTTTTGCATTTAGGCCAAAAAGTGTATTCCTTTGCAATGTTTTTTTTTGCAGTAACTTAAGCCAAATTTTACTCCTTATATAATTTAGTATTGCATAAACAAAGGTGCTGAATACTTATGCAGCAACATTATTTTAATTATCTAATTTGAAATAATCTTGAAAAATAATAATCTTCCACTTTGACAGAGTATTTTGAGTAGATTGTTGAAAAGAATATTACAATTAAACCCATTTTAATCCCACTTTGTGACAAAATAAAATGTTAAGAAATCAAAAGGGTATAAATACTTCTGCAAGGCACTGCATGTTAAAACAACATTATTTTGTTTTAAATATTGAACAGCTGATAATTAAATAAGTAAATGAGAAAATCCATTGAGATTAGAAATGGAAAGATTAGTGTTATTTATTTGCTTACTTCACTGGCTGTAGGTTTTTTTTCTTCTAATAACTGCAATTAGCCTGTTATCCATTAGACAACTATTTTTTTAATTGTTTGAAGGACAGTATATTGTCACCTTCAAAAAAGTGTTAGAAATTGAAGATCCTGTAGTGGCCATGTGTGAGGTTCGAGTACCACCATGGACAAGCTTACTCTCCCTGACAGTGTCATTACACTGGTGTCAGAAATCCCACTATTTAACATGTAGAGGTTTGCAATAAGTTACAATACTGCTACTAGGGGGACGAGCTATATCCTACAAAACCCAACGTGCAAACTATTGGCAGTCTCACAGTAAAATGTTCTAATCTATTAATGGCTATATGACCATAGAAAGTACTCACGATACACCTTCAACGTTGTGTCTCCAGTTAGTAAATCTCCCCCAGCTGGTGTAATGGTCAGTCTGTACTCTCCAGCATCACTCAGGGACAGATTCCTGAGCTCCAGAGATCCAGTGGATCTGTTCAGAAAGACCCTGTCTTTGTATCCAGACCCTACAGTGTCACTACCAGGTGGGGGCCTGGTTGATATTATAGTGATGGAATTATTTACAAACCAGGCTATTGTTACAAATGGCAGGTCTGGTGGATCAACGGTTGTAGTAAATGATACACTCTTTCCTAAGGCTCCATTCAGTTGACCATCTGGTAACACACCTGCTCCATAACAAAGCCCTGAGGAGACAAGGGTAGGTAAGAATACTGACAGCAGATAATTATAATATTTCAACAAATTAATACTTAAATATTTTGAATGTAGGTGCTGATCCTAGTCATAAATTGTAGAAAACAAAGGAAATAGCCTATAACCTATAGGAGCTTGATTTCATTTAGAATTTCTGAATCATTTTACCAGCAGCACCATCAAACTAGCAGGCTAGTCACAGACACAGTAGTATGCATCTCCACACATCACATAATTGAGTTAATCGTTCTTACCTAAAACAGCCAGAATACATGGTAAAAGTAAAAACAGAGACTTGGAAGAATCCATTTGAACTGCAGAATATGAGATATGCTGAAGCGGCAAGTGATAGGCCTAAGTTATTTCAAGTCGAACACCAAGTTGTTAAAACACCAGCAGTTTAAGTGCAATTCTAATTTAAATCAATAAAACATTTACATACTTTATATAAACAAAAAGTATGCTTAAGTTGTATCCTAGTCCATTACTTTCGTTGTTGTTAACTTTTGTAAACAAACACGTTTAAAACTAATGTCGATCTCACGGCGTGTCAGACAATCGTAGCTTCGTCTATGAGAGCGTGGAGCCGTGTCTGACCCAATGAGTTTTATAAAGTCACACCGATTGTCTGGTGGACGAGGTCGACATCTGCTGTTTGAAACAGGGTGACTGCACCAACAATTTCAGGCTTTCTCTGCCCCCCTTTTCATACAAAAAAACGGACAAAGATATTACTATATAAAGTTGAAAATATTAGCGGTAAACATGCATGACAGTCACCATGTATTTTTTCGTTTCAGATTGCCAAATGTCAAACAAAGTAAAATGTCTGAACAAAACCACACATTAAATTATCCAGTGTTAAATCTACGACAATGGTATCTCTGAACATTCAAATTGCCATCGATAAAATGCAATTGTGTTGTTGTCCATAGTTTATGCCTGCCCACACCATAACCCCATGCCACCACTCTGTTCACAACGTTGAGCGGAGCGTCAGCAAACCACTGGCCCACACAATGCCATACACGTGTTCTGAGGTTGTGGAGGTCCTGCCAAAGTCTCTGAAGCGATTTTGGAGGCGGCTTATAGATAGATAGATAGATAGATAGATAGATAGATAGATAGATAGATAGATAGATAGATAGATAGATAGATAGATAGATAGATAGATAGATAGATAGATAGATAGATAGATAGATAGATAGATAGATAGATAGATAGATAGATAGATAGATAGATAGATAGGTACTTTATTGATCCCCCGGGGGGGAAATTTCATTGTCAAGCAGCTACAACAAAACACAGGGCAGGTGCAAAATGCCACAACGAAAGTACACAAAAGACAGATACACGGTACATGATACATAGAGCGGCAGTATGAAAAAGTATAGAAATACAAGATATCTGGAGTGCAAAAAAATAAAAGCTATAAAAGAGACATTGCATAGTATGGGTGGTTGGCTGAATATGTACACTATACATTGGTGGATGTTGGATGGTTAACTATACTATACAGGTTGATGGCAGAGAAATACTTCAGTAGCTAAAAATGTGTATAATATGAGCGAGGGTAATAATTGTTTACTTAATAGACAGACTGGGTAAATGAACAGGTAAGTGAACATTTTGCATGGTTAAATTAGCTGTACAGTTAGGTATACAGTTATATTTACAGATAAGTGAATACTTGCGTGGTTACAGAAACTGTACAGGTAAATGACAGGAAGAGATACTTTAATAGCTAAATGTGTGTATGATATCATTTGGGGTAATAATAGTAATTCCCTTAAAATACAGTCCATAGTGTGCAGGGTTTAATTACAGACAACTGCATGTATTGCACATTTGATATACTAAAAGCAATGAGAAAAGGTGCAACTGGCAGGATACTAATATGCATTCCTGAGTGAATGCCTACGTAAGTTAAGTCCAATAATTACTTACAATATTGCATGTGATATGATATAACAACTGTACATGAGTATGTATATACAGACCTGTATGAATAAATAGGTCCTGAGTGGATCAGTGCTGACGGACCAGAGTTACTCACGGATGGATGCATAATTGTTAAACTAGGTCCTAGGACCCCAACAGTTCCAGATCTATGTTGCCGACGGCACGGCACCCCGGTGAGGCATTATATAGTCTAATAGCCCCCGGCAGGAAGGACCTCCTGTAGCGCTCTCTGGCACACCGTGGTGGGATCAGTCTGTGACTGAAAGTGCTCCTCTGCGTCATAACCATAGCGTGCAGAGGGTGGGTGACGTTGTCCATGATGGCCAGCAGTTTGGCCAGGATCCGTCTCTCCACCACCTCCTCTAGAGTGTCAAGGCTCATGCCCAGGACAGAGCTAGCCTTCCTGATCAGCTTATTTACCCGAGAAGCATCACCGGCTTTGATGTTTGCTCCCCAGCACACCACTGCAAAAAAGATGGCACTGGCCACCACAGACTGGTAGAAGGTATGAAGTAGTTTACTGCACACGTTGAAGGACCTGAGCCTCCTCAGAAAGTAGAGTCGGCTCTGGCCCTTTTTGTACAGAGCCCCGGTGTTACCAGCCCATTCCAGCCTGTTGTCCATATGGACTCCCAGGAACTTGTATGACCCAACCATTTCCACATCCATCCCCTATATAGGGACTGCAGTCAGTTGTGCCTTGGTTCTCCTGAAGTCCACCACCATCTCCTTTGTTTTGCTGATGTTGAGCTGAAGGTGGTTCTGCTCACACCACAACACAAAGTTATGGTAGAGAAATTAACATTCAATACTCTGGCAACAGCTTTATTGGACATTCCAGCAGATCAACAAGCTTTATGGGATCTTTCATTTCAGCTCATGCAAAATGGGACCATGACTTTCAACATGTGTAGCTAGGCTATATGCTTACATTGTTAATAGGTCCGTTGTTGTATTCTATTACTTGCGAGGCACGTAGGAGCATAAATAGTTGTTATTTTATTTCACTGGATTGATGGTCAGTCTCAGTGGAGGGAAATGACAATGCAAAATATTACATAGAGCTCCTTTAACTTAGAGCTCCTTTAACTGCTGTCACCAGGCAGGACATAACCACCCATGCAACACCAGCTGATTAAAGGGTCCTGTGTAGATTGTATTTTCAACCAGCAATAAAAACAAAAATCACAGTGTTAGTTTAATCAGCAGTTGTACAAATATGACCCAAAACACAGGAAAACTGCATTTTGACTGCACTAGGCTTTTAAATGTAAAGGGGCAGAGAAAGTCTGGTTGGTGCAGTCAACGTTTCAAACAGAAGATGTCGACCTCGTTGGGTCAACTCATTGGGTCAGAGTCAGACACAGCTGCACTCTCACTCTCTATTATGGAATAGACGAAGCTGGGTTGACACTCCATGAGACCAACATTGGTTTTAGACTTGTTTGTTTTTGTTTACAAAAGATAACAAAAACTAAATTATGTGATATGTGGAGATACATACAGTACTACTGTGTCTGCAGGGTTGGGGAGTAACGGATTACATGTATCCGTTACATGTAAGGGATTACAAAAAAAACAGTAACTGTAATCCGTCATGTTAGCAGCAAAAATATTGTAATCAGATTACAGATACTTTTGAAAAACTAGATGATTACTTCGAGGATTACTTTAAATTCAGAAAGTATCTTTGACTCTTCTCTGTTTTCTCAATGACATTCAAAGGCGCAAATTTAAATTTGTTCCACCTGACCGAACACTTGCATTTTATCGATGGCAATTTGAATGTTCAGAGATACCATTGTCGTAGATTTAACACTGGATAATTTAATGTGTGGTTTTGTTCAGACATTTTACTTTGTTTGACATTTAGCAATCTGAAACGAAAAAATACATGGTGACTGTCATGCATGTTTACCGCTAATATTTTCAACTTTATATAGTAATATCTTTGTCCGTTTTTTTGTATGAAAAGGGGGGCAGAGAAAGCCTGAAATTGTTGGTGCTGTCACCCTGTTTCAAACAGCAGATGTCGACCTCGTCCACCAGACAATCGGTGTGACTTTATAAAACTCATTGGGTCAGACACGGCTCCACTCTCTCATAGACGAAGCTACGTTTGTCTGACACGCCGTGAGATCGACATTAGTTTTTAACGTGTTTGTTTACAAAAGTTAACAACGAAAGTAATGGACTAGGATACAACTTAAGCATATTTTTGGTTTATATCAAGTATGTCAATGTTTTATTGATTTAAATTATAATTTCACTTAAACTGCTGGAAATATCCCAGATGTTTTAACAACTTGGTGTTCGACTTGAAAGACAATTTAAGCCTATCACTTGCCGCTTCAGCATATCTCCTATTCTGCAGTTCAGATGGATTCTTCCAAGTCTCTGTTTTTACTTTTACCATGTATTCTGGCTGTTTTAGGTAAGAACGATTAACTCAATTATGTGATGTGTGGAGATGCATACTACTGTGTCTGTGACTAGCCTGCTAGTTTGATGGTGCTGCTGGTAAAATGTTTCAGAAATTCTAAATGAAATCAGGCTCCTATTGGTTATAGGATATTTCCTTTGTTTTCTACAATTTATGACTAGGATCAGCACCTACATTCAAAATATTTCAGTATTAATTTGTTGAAATATTATAATTATCTACTGTCAGTATTCTTACCTACCCTTGTCTCATCAGGGCTTTGTTATGGAGCAGGTGTGTTACCAGATGGTCACCTGAAAGGAGCCTTAGGAAAGAGTGTATCATTTACTACAACCATTGATCCACCAGACCTGCCATTTGTAACAATAGCCTGGGTTGTAAATATTTCCACCACTATAATATCGACCAGGCCCCCACCTGGTAGTGACACTGTAGGGTCTGGATACAAAGACAGGATCTTTCTGGACAGATCCACTGGATCTCTGGAGCTCAGGAATCTGTCCCTGAGTGACGCTGGAGAGTACAGACTGACCATTACACCAGCTGTGGGAGAGTTACTATATGGAGACACAACGTTGAAGGTGTATCGTGAGTACTTTCTATGGTCATATAGCCATTAATAGATTAGAACATTTTACTGTGAGACTGCCAATAGTTTGCACGTTGGGTTTTGTAGGATATAGCTCGTCACCCTAGTAGCAGTATTGTAACTTATTGCAAACCTCTACATGTTAAATAGTGGGATTTCTGACACCAGTGTAATGAAACTGGCAGGGATAATAAGCTTGTCCATGGTGGTACTCGAACATCACAGATGGCCACTACAGGATCTTCAATTTCTAACACTTTTTTGAAGGTGACAATATACTGTCCTTCAAACAATAAAAAAAATAGTTGTCTAATGGATAACAGGCTAATTGCAGTTATTAGAAGAAAAAACCTACAGCCAGTAAAGTAAGCAAATAAATAACACTAATCTTTCCATTTCTAATCTCAATGGATTTTCTCATTTACTTATTTAATTATCAGCTGTTCAATATTTAAAACAAAATAATATGTTGTTTTAACATGCAGTGCCTTGCAGAAGTATTTATACCCTTTTGATTTCTTAACATTTCTTTTGTCACAAAGTGGGATTAAAATGGATTTAATTGTAATATTCTTTTCAACAATCTACTCAAAATACTCTGTCAAAGTGGAAGATTATTATTTTTCAAGATTATTTCAAATTAGATAATTAAAATAATGTTGCTGCATAAGTATTCAGCACCTTTGTTTATGCAATACTAAATTATATAAGGAGTAAAATTTGGCTTAAGTTACTGCAAAAAAAAACATTGCAAAGGAATACACTTTTTGGCCTAAATGCAAAACCTTGTTTGGGGCAAATACAAAAAAACACATCACTGAGTAACTGCCTCCTTATTTACAAGCATGGTGGTGGTTGCATCATGTTATGGGTCTGCTTGACATCAGCAAAGACTGGGGAGTTTTTCATGATAAAAAGAAACGCGATGTAGTTATGCACAGGCCAAATCCTAGAAGAAAACCTGCTTCAGTCTGCTTTACACCAGACACTGGGGGAGGAATTAATCTTTCAGCAGGACAATAACCTACAACAAGTTGGTTATTGAAGTTGCTTACCAAGAAGACCGTGAATGTTCCTGAGTGGCTAAGTTACAGTTTTTACTTAAATCTGCTTGAAAATCTATGGCAAGACTTTACAATCGCTATGTAGCCATGATCCCCAACATCTTGACAGAACTTGATCAATTATGAAAATAATAATGGGCTAATATTGCACAATACATGAGTGTAAAGCTCTTAGACAATTACCCAAGAAGACTTTGATTTTCCAGGAAGGTTTACCTAATGTCACACAACCATACTGTACCATACCACTGATACCATCCTTTAGACATTTTAATTGTATTTTTATAAATTGAAGTTGGCCTCTTCCTCCTCAATCTGGCCAAAATCACAAACTCTAAAGCCATGCATTTAAATATATATATCTATCTATATCTCAAAGAAAGCCATAAGATATATTACCAAAACCTATATCATACAATGTAATTCATTTCTAGTAATTAGTTATCAATATGTTTGGATTTTATTTTTTAGCCCTGTACTTAAAGGGGCAATCCAAGTTTTTGGCTATATATCAATAATAAAAAATCCAGAATTTCCCCTTTAACGAACCCTGTTTTAATTTGTCCTCAGCATCATTTATAAAGTACAGGTGTTTGAGAAGCACTGAGTACATTGTACCTTTAACCTCAAACAAATAAGATTAACATGATCAGCTTGTGATGCTCTACTTAGCTCTCAAGATATTATGGCCCTATTTCTGCCCAATGGTTTAATAAATGGACGAGATGGTTGATATTTTCAACTTGGTTAATATCAAGCTAGTTTGCATGGTGTTAATTCTGAAATAATCACTTCAGCTGTTTTGGTGGTTTGTATGTTTTTACTGTGAAGCTAATTGAGTGTAACTTTGGATTAAATGTTTGGCTAAGAACAGAGTTGTTATTGTGTTTTTAACCCACAGAGCCAGTCTCCAATGTGGTCATAACTCCCAACAACACATATTTAGTGGAGTTCAACAGCTCTGTCAGTCTGTCCTGTTCCTCCTATGGCTCCTCCCCCTTCTCTTACCATTGGCTGAATGGCAGTTCTGAAGTCACAGCCAGTGATGGAGTTCAGCTTGGTGATGGAGGACGTACTCTCACCATAGCCAATGTGACTCGATATAACCAGGGGCCTTTCATGTGCACAGTGTCAAACCCCGTCAACTTTGACAAACAGACACTATCCCTAAACATCAGCTGTGAGTCTCTAACTTGCATGTTTAACTCTTTTAAATGATTTGCATGTTGATTGAGCCACTTAGGTAAACTTTGATAGTTACATTTCATGTAGTTTGTGTGGTCACCTCTTGACTTAGTTCCCCAGAAACAGCATCTGCTTAGAAATAACAAGGCTTGATGCTCTGTTATTAAATATGGTGCTTTCAGCTAAGGCCATAAAGATGTTTTCCCTGCTTCATGTATCATTAACACACCATGCTTTAGAAAGATGTTCCAATCCTGTGGCATGTCTCAGTGGTCTTATTTGTTATAGCTAGTGTAGTAGAAAAAACTCTTCCTCTTTAAAAACGAAGGCACTTCTGGAGTTTGTAGAAGCAAGATAGACTTTATTGCAAAAAGACAATGAAGCCGAGTGACCTGCAGGAACCACTGCCCTGCAGGAACCACTCCCGTACATCTCTAAGTTTTTGGCTTATGTACAAGTTTTGAAATGTTTATTCATAAGACACAGTTATCACAGCTCCACCCATTCTATTCTTCTCCAACCTGGTCTCAAAACTCCTGATGCTACTTCTCGCTTTCTCCTTATTTGGAGATAACATTGGCACAGAATACATGTCTAGTTCTAAGTCAGGAAAATGGGAGGCACACAGGAAGCCTTTACCCCTGGGGGAGTCTCCTGACTCTGGTGACATTCCTCTGGTCAAAGGTCAACCTGCTGAGTGGTAGAGGGTTGCCTACACCCTACTCTCATCTGCTGAGGACAAAGAGATCTTGTTTCTGCTTTAAAACATACCAAGCTGAGTATATTCAGGGAGCTATAAGGAATTGGAAATTATACAATAACTATAATGAATTGGAATTTACACAACAATCCCCCCTTTGGGACTAAACAAGTCCCACAAAAATAATGTTAATTTATACTAACATAATGGGTGCATTAATACATACGGGAGTACATTCTTCCTCTCAACTACAAACACAAAAGGATGAAGTTAAACACAGAAATATAGTGAGGAACACGTACGGCATGTGAGTACAGTGTCATCCTCAGGTGTTCACAGTAGAATACATTGTTTGAGCATTTCATTCCATGTTTATCTGTATAAGGCCTCTTGCAATGCCTTTGGTAAATAATCACTCCTTCCTGAACTAGGACTCCATCCTAGAATATATGTCACATTGCATTTAACTGTGATATTCCCTCCTGAATTTAAGCCTGTGTAACTGTAAAAACATTCATACTCATATTTACTAACATCATCTCTTCCAATTGGTGGCTTTGTTAATTTTAGTGGATATTTCGAAAATGTTACACTCATTTCTGCTTCTTCTCATGTTCAATCTTAGTAGAACTCCCCATACTTTCCCTACATTTTGCTTCTCACATTGGATATTCACATTTCTTTATGTAACATCTTGTATTCTGCTATATAGCACATCTATAGGTTGGTTCTGGTACAATTACCACTTTTTCTGTGAAAGATTTACTCTACTGTACACAATTGTCCATCTAATGTTTCATAGCTGTTTACTTTTTCCACATCCATTCCCTCACTTCTATTGACACCTCTGCAGATGCAGAGACTGATGTATTATTGTCAATCAAATCAGCAGAACACATTATCCCTTCCTTCTTATAACTATTAGGAACTCTGCCAGTCATTCGTTGTTTACAAGTCCATAGTACCCACTTGATCCTCTCATGCCTGTTAATGATCAGCGCTGAAACACCTTTAGTAGTACCAGTCATTGTCATTCTTCTAGCTTCGAATTGTCCCATTTGTAAGGTGGTTGCTTTGGGGCTCATCAATGTCTGGCCCTGTACTGTAGGCATCAACCAGAGCACGTAGCTCAGCAGCAACATTCACATTGCCAGTGTCCCCCATAGCTGGAGTACCAACAGAGAGTGGTGATTCTGCCTGAGCATCCTCCCTCTCCCCTTCGTCTTCTGTCCTTGTGTCATCTCCTTCCCCGGATGGGGTTTCAGCATCTTCTGCTCCCTCATCTTTGGATCGCTGTACCCGTCGTGGTACTCTGGTGCAGTGGTTGAGATGGCACCAGGTCGAACTTCCCTCTACTCGAACAGCGGTTGGTGTGGCCTGGGTGACCATGTAAGGACCCTCTCATCTCGATTCATTCCACCTCCTCCGGAAGTCTCTGATGTAGACTCTGTCCCCTGGCTCGACTGCTCGAATTGGGACCACCTCCTGCTCTGGAACCCTGTATTTCTCCTGTTGATAAACAACTTTATGCAGAGCAGTTAATAGTCCATTGTACTCATTCAATTCTCCCTCCATATTCTCTAAAAAGGTGGACCATCACAAGACCCTCTAAAAACTGACACTGGCATGAGTCAAACTGTAAGCAGTTCATGCAGTGTTAGATGTGTTATTTGATTAGTTTTTATGCTATAAGTCATTAGTGCCAGAGAAAAAACACCCACCTGTTTCATCAGTGTACTCTCACAGATTTGATCATATCTACATAGTCCATTACCAGGTGTTTAAATGGTCCTTCTGGTACTGAAATCTGTCCAATTGGTGCTGTTAACTCCTTCCTGATATTATTTAATGCACATATTTCACACGTTTCACACTCTGCTCGTCTTAAATCTACTGTTACTTGCATGTATGGAGACCAAAAACCTTGTTTTTTTAATTCCTCATCACCTCCCCCCTTGCGCAATGGTCAAAACCATGCGCATTTGTAACAAGTAATTTCAACAGTACAAGTAGAGCTACTACCAGTCCTCCATGTGTTCTCCGCAATCCATTTGTGTCTCGTCGCCCCCCTTTCACCCGATATACTTGGCTCATATCTCTCTGCTCTCTCTTGCATTCTCAGTATGTCATCTATTGCAAGCTACTTCTTCATCTGTACATTTTATATAATGCAAATATAATAAACGTATCCTATTAATCTAACACTTCCTGCACTAGTTCTCCTACACAATACACATTGTCTGCCTTTGCCTGTATATATTTGCTGCCTGTAATCCTCACCATTTATTGTCCTGTTTCTTCCCTGTCTATTCCTATCCCTTCTAATGTATACTTAATTTGAATACCCATTTGACATAGTGCATCCTTTCCTAATAAATTTACTGGAGTATGTTCTGATTACAATTCCGGTATGCAGGCGGTTGTCCTTCCTGCTTCTAAATTTAGTGGTGCTGTCATAGAAATTAGCAGCATTTGTCCCAAGAATCCTATTGTCTTCGTAAATTTACATGACATGGAGAGGTTAGGCAAAATTTGGATTTATACTCAAATACATTGCTCCAGTATCTATCATCATGGGTGTGCCTCTATTAGTCACCCAAACCTGTAACATAGGTTCATCATCAGCTTGCATGGTTATTGCTGTAAACTGACCCTCCCCTTTAGGACTCTCTGGGAATCCCTAGTCCCTTTAATTTGGTCTTCCTCAGTGGTTCACTGGTCCCTGTGGAGCCTGTGTTTGAGATTGCTGCCATGCATCTGGGTAGGACCATTTCTCTGCCACGTGTCCTGTTGTGGATGCCTAGGCATCCACGGATTGGTAGGACAATTCCTTCTGGTGTGCCCTGTCTGACTGCACCCCCAGCAGGCACCTGGTGGTCCTTTTCGACCTTGATTCTGTTGTGCCTGATACTGCGGTTGATACCCCTGTGTTCGAGGTGCATTTCCGTTGATTTTATTTTGCCAGCCTCCCGGGGATTGCTGTGTATACACATTCACTACTGGCGGAGCAGGTGCCCTTGGACCCTGCTGTTGAGGTGGTGGTTGCGGGCCTTCATGGGTGACTGGCACAGGTAGAGGTGACAGGGTTAGAGGAGCCTGTGTTTTCTTTTTGTCCTTTTTTGTTAGTTCATCCAGCTGCATTTGTGTCAGCTTTCTCTGGATGTCTCTGACCTGGTCTGCCAGTCTTTGTTCATCTTTTCGATATTCTTCCACTGCATGGACAACATGGTCACAGAATTCCTCGTGGGTTTTTGATGTCAGTCCCACCACATTGTCCAGTCTGCTCTTGACCGCTGTCAACATGGATTCCACCAGAGTTGTCCTGAACATTGTTGTTATCAGTGGGTCTGTCTCTGGAGCCCTTTCAGTCTCCTGCTGATTAATTCTTGTTGGATATTCGTTCCTTAGGGCCCTCCACACCCTAGTTCTGTATTGATCGAACAGTTCTCCATCCATCACCCGTTCCTCTGTCAGGTCCCCCATGCCACCTGCTGCCAATACCTCATCCATTTTGGCCTTTCCCACCACCCTGGCCAACAGTGCCTTCAGGTCCCCCACCGTCAGCAGTTTCCCCATCGTCTGCTCTTCAAAAGCTCCAATCCAATTTCTGGCCCCATCATGGATGCTTGGCAGTTTGCTCACCAGGCCCTCCAGGTCCTGACAACCACAGGGTTCAAATTGCATCTGAGTTCCTTTTAACATCTCCAAAAGAAAGATATATACCGTTTAGGTTGTTTTTAAAATCTGTTCTAGGCCTTAGCTACCTTCCTACACATTAATCTGCTTTCCTCCTTTCCTCCACAAGAAATTATACTATCTTCTCTGAACACATCCACTCTCTCCTCTACCTCCTCATTACCTTCTTTATCTCGTCGAGATATAACACATCTATTCTGACCTACTTCCTCCTGAAGCCCCTCAGTTTTACTCAGTCTCCGATCAGGACAGGGATTTCGTCTCTGTCCTCTCTGGCTGAGACCTCCTGGGTTTTCCTAGAAATGAGAATACAAAAACCTAACAGTAAAAGTTAGTTTCCTCATATAATGTTAACAGATCATCTTCCAGTCTAGTCAGGTCAGTCTGTTTGTCAATCATCGGCCTATAATATGGAACATTCATGGGACGGCCTGTTAACATCTCATGAGGGCTAAACCCAGTACCCCTATAGGGGCTGCTTCACATTCTCCTCAGCACCAGATGTATACATTCTTATTTCAGGTTCAACCTGTTAATCTAGGCTTTACCCATAACTTTTTGGATCATAGAGACAAATTTCTGATCCATTCCCATCATCAGGACAATTTGGGTCACGGTATCTCCTGTAACATGGGTGCCGTGTGTCTACAGACAAGGTTTCTGGGATTCCGAATCCAGGGAATATTTCCCTTACCAGACTGTTAGCTACTATGTTGGCATCACAGCAGGTATAACCCTCGTATGACTCTGTCACTTATCACTAGACAATAGCACTTTCTCTCCTTTCTCTCAATCATATCAATAAAGTCTAATGCAATGTGTGTAAATACACCACTAAGTAAAATTAACTAGTTTAAGAGGCGTCTACTTGGCAATGTTATATTAAAACCACATAACGCATATTAAAAAATTGTCTCATATTCTATAACTATGTTGTTTCCTATGTTCTTTTAACTTCTGCTAAGTTTAGGCCAAACCAATCTCGTAAAAAACCTAAAACCTTATGTATCCTACTCCCTCTTGATGAATGACTCACCAACCATGAGCCTATTCGGCAAACCTACGGAATGAGCTACTCTAGCAACACAAATTTACCTGAAAGCTGTTGTCACAGAGGGCCATCAGGGCCCTGGGAGCAACCTCTGGTCTCCCTTAGGGAGTGAGACATATGGTCAGTCCCCTGTTGTTGTTGCAACTCAACAACAGGCGAGGCCATAGCAAAAACCAGACACACAACATGGGTGTGAAACCTTTCAGCAGCAACTTTATTACCTAAGCTAATATTATCTTGATTGCCTTGCAGGCACAAACCCTCAAAATGCCAACCTAGCTGGGAGCAACATAGCTTCCAGCAGGGCCTCAATCTGTAAACATATTATTTTCCTAATATTTCCATATGCATTCATAAAATCACTACTTTTCCAAACCCCTACTCATAGTGGGCAAATACCAATCGTATATGCTAAATCAGAATATCTGTTAACATGTACACCACTACCTAGTTTACCTGCCTCAGTGAGGGCCATCATAGTAAATTAGAACCTATAATTATCCTGTCTAGTCAAAAGTGAAATAAACCACAAATAAAAGTTTATCAATATTGTCCTATTAAGTAAGACTGTCAACTAAAACACAAAATAAAACTAACCCATTTTCTATCAATACTGTCCTATCAATTGAGACAATCTCATATTTTAACCTATTTTACTGACACCTTTCTAGTTTCTATACTGTCTAGTTCCTTCTTATTGTCTCTGCCTGTTCCCTATATTGCTATTCTGAGTCTTCAT
Organism: Thymallus thymallus; assembly: GCA_023634145.1. Taxonomy (NCBI): domain Eukaryota; kingdom Metazoa; phylum Chordata; class Actinopteri; order Salmoniformes; family Salmonidae; genus Thymallus; species Thymallus thymallus. Next base: position 15,274,155 of record CM042416.1, read on the forward strand.
AATACACTACCTCCACTTAGTAAACTACTTCAAACTATTCCCTTCTAAATTATCATGGGTCAGCAACACATCTGTTACTCCATCGTCCCAATACAGCCAGAGGCTTTAATATTACCGTCACAGCTCATTCCCCACACAGGCACCTTTATCAAGCGACAAACGTTAAAACCACTCAGCCCAGGCAAACGCCCTTCATTGGAATGTATTTAAGATACACCAAAATTATAACTCCATCATCTACTAGGGTCGTCTACATGGCATTGTAACTTAAAATGCCAATTAATTTATCATGTCAGTCAATATATAATACCATCTATTACACACAACCTCGGTTAATGAGGAGTAAAATGTCACACGACATACAACAATCAACAATCAGAGACAAACGATGCCACATGTTGGTTATTACCGTTCCACACACAATCACGACAAAACTCGTCAGTTTATCGTCTCATTCCAACATACAACCATAGGCCTTAATCTTTCATACCTTCTCCGAGTACTCTTTTAAACTTCCCCATGTAACACCTTAAAATACCTCATTACGTGCGTCCTCTAAATTTGCACAATACCAGCTCAAATACCACTCCTTTGATACAAGCCTCTAAACGCAGCCCATCGCTTAGATTCACACTTCCTGTTCCATACCATACAATATACATGATTACAATTCTACAGCTTAGATTTACAATATAAGTAACTTGGGTAAACACACACACATCGGGGTTTCAAGATTAACCTTTCAAACGCACCTCCTTCACAGTCTCACTTCCACATACCTTATCTTTTCCCTGGGCCGCAGTGATCGAATGCAACCTTTCTACCGGGCAACTTCCCAGAAAGACACACATCTCCTCTTCCATTCCTTCACTTTCTTTAACCTTCTTTATATTTAGTATTCTTACTGTTTTCCAATCTTCTGCGGGCTTCTGAGAGCCCCACCCTTTCTGTCTCTAAGCCTCCTGTTGCTGCTATTCACATTGTCTCCACAAGTCTTATGTATCTGCACACCAGTTTCCCCACATTTTACCTTCCATCAAATCCATAGTATATGTTCCTCTAAATATTATTCATACAATGTAGGTTCCTACTATTTATTTTACAATATATGTTATGCGCATTTATAATACCGGTTTCCTCCAAGATAATACCTTATACTGAATTTTACTTTATATATCTGTCAAAATGCCCCCCTCATAGAAACAACATTTTTATTCTAAATGTCATTTTATATACTGTCAAAATACCCTCCTCATAGAAATAACCGGTTTCTCATAAAATATAAATACCCTTATATCATGATATTGTCTATTTGCCCGTTATCATATCAGGTCCTCATAAAGAAAATACCCTATATCCACTCATACTTTCACTAAGTGACCTGTAAATCCGGCCCTTTCTCCTATTGCACAGACAAAAAGCGTTTTTATACAGGGTTTCCCTATTTCCTCTCCCTATAACTTTAGGCAAGTAGCCAACCACCTGTTTACAAAACGCACTGAACAGTATGACCAGCAGGAGGCGTCAATAAACCAGGCAGACCTCACCCGCATCAGATAATCAGCCGAGGCGATCCTAATGTAACAACACAGACTGCTTACCGACTCAAATGAACGACCCAACCGACTCACACATACAACCCCACTCACTTGTACCGTCCAGCACACCTCATCCCGTGCCTAAGGCCACACCTCACCTGTACTAACTAACCACCCCGTTTATTGTATTCCCATCAGTACATATATATATGCACTTCGGCAGACGCGCCCACAGTTGGATTACCATGTAAACTTTTCGAACACCCACCATTCACGGCTTCACACACACAGACTTTCACTCCTCCTATGGGATGCAAAGATCAGACGCGTCCTTCCTAACGGGCAACCCCAGAGAAGGTGCGCGTCCCTCTTTCACCTCCAGTAAGACTCTCTCACACTTTTTATTTTTTATTTTTATTCTTTCACATTCCTTTCACAACACTACACACAATAATACAGACAGGGATTAATTTACAAAGGTTCCTGTGCCCCATACACCGCACGACTCCAGGAACGTCACACGTTATTCACACTCCAGGCATATTATATTTCCTTTTTCTACAAACTCTGTGCCTTTTACTTTAAACAATAAAATTTAGCCCGTATTCTGGAGAGACCTGAATTTAGTACCTGACCCCCGGTGGCAACCGATCGAATCACGCAAACTTATAGTAAGAACTTTGCTTACCTGTTACACCATGGCCATTGGTGTTTTATCGTTTGCGTATTTCGTTCAGATGCCCCGATGGCCAAGCACCCATAATCCCTTCCAGCCCCACGTTGGGCGCCAAATGTAGTAGAAAAAACTCTTCCTCTTTAAAAACGAAGGCACTTCTGGAGTTTGTAGAAGCAAGATAGACTTTATTGCAAAAAGACAATGAAGCCGAGTGACCTGCAGGAACCACTCCCGTACATCTCTAAGTTTTTGGCTTATGTACAAGTTTTGAAATGTTTATTCATAAGACACAGTTATCACAGCTCCACCCATTCTATTCTTCTCCAACCTGGTCTCAAAACTCCTGATGCTACTTCTCGCTTTCTCCTTATTTGGAGATAACATTGGCACAGAATACATGTCTAGTTCTAAGTCAGGAAAATGGGAGGTACACAGGAAGCCTTTACCCCTGGGGGAGTCTCCTGACTCTGGTGACATTCCTCTGGTCAAAGGTCAACCTGCTGAGTGGTAGAGGGTTGCCTACACCCTACTCTCATCTGCTGAGGACAAAGAGATCTTGTTTCTGCTTTAAAACATACCAAGCTGAGTATATTCAGGGAGCTATAAGGAATTGGAAATTATACAATAACTATAATGAATTGGAATTTACACAACACTAGCTGTCATCACTTTTGCATGTGTTATGTGGCTGATTGCTGGTGATGGGATGCTGAAGCTAGATACACACTAATATTGATAACATTGACCCATAATGCACCCATAATAATGATAAATGGCCAAATGGGTCATTGACATGGTCTAGAAAGTGTCTCTGTAAATCACTGTTGGTCAACTTCCCCTCTTTAATGGTAGTGTTTGACATGGACCATTCATTACAGATGGTCCAGAAAACACAAGAATGAAGATGACCCCTCCAGATCTACTATATGGATCAGGGTCAGAGCTCACTCTGTCCTGCTCAGCTGTGTCCAGTCCTCCTGCCCAGTTTCAGTGGGCTCTGAATAGAACACAGCTGTCCAATAAGGGACCAGAACTCAGGCTGGAGAACATCCAGGCCAGTCAGAGTGGTAGCTACAGCTGCTGGACCCATAATACCAGAACCCTGAGGTACCAGACATCTGAGCCCTCTAACATCACTGTGCTGGGTAAGTGGTAGAGAGGAGATGGAGACAGACATGGGAGGAAAGAGAGAGGCTGGTACTGGGGAGTCATGGCTGAACTGACTGAAATGTTTGAGGTTTGTGCTCAAGCCCTTGAGTACACCTTCCTTTTCCTTCCTATTTGTACAAACATTTGGACCGGTAGCCTTTCTCTGTATGCAGCAAAGAAGACAGTGTCTACAACACATGAGGGAAGCCCTATGAGTAGCACGCGAGACAAAGCAGATAGCATTAGATTATTAGCTGATTGTGAGGAAATTTTCTATAGGAATATTCATTGTATGTTGTAGCTGGTCAATGTTCTGTCATGCAGTGAAGAAAAAGCAAACCACCCAACATGGTCACCTCTTTGTTACCATTTAATGGCCTTGTTGAATAGTGTTCATATGAGGAGGATGAAAATGTATTGTCAGAATCAAATCAAATGTTATTTGTCACATGCTTCATAAACAACAGGTGTGGACTAACAGTTAAATGCTTACTTACGGGCCCTTACCCACAATGCAAAGAGAAAGAAAATAGAGAAATAATAGAAATTGTAAAACATATAATAATAAAAATAATGAATACACAATGAGTAACAATAACTTGGCAATAGACACAGGGTAACGTTACCAAGTCGATGTGCAGGAGTACGAGGTAATTGAGCTAGATATGTACAGTGTATAACTAAGATTAAAGTGACAGATAATAAACAGCAGCACAAGTGTATGTGATGAGTCAAGTAAGTTTGTGCCAAAAGGGTCAATGCAGATAGTCCGGGTAGCTATTTGGTTCACTATTTAACTAACTATTTAGCAGTCTTATGGCTTGGGGGTAGAAGCTGTTCAGGATCCTGTTGGTCCCAGACTTGGTGCATCTGTACCGCTTACCATGCGGTAGCAGAGAGAAAGTCTATCTTGGGAGTCTTTGACAAGTTTTTTGGGCCTTCCTCTGACACCGCCTGGTGTAGATGTCCTGGATGGCAGGGAGCTCGACCCCAGTGATGTTCTGGGCTGTAGGCTCTGTCTTCTGCAGCGCCATGTGGTCAGATGCCAAGCAGTTGCCATACCAAGTGGTGATGTAGACCGTCAGGATGCTGTCAATGGTGCTGCTGTATAACTTTTTGAGGATCTGAGGGCCTATGCCAAATCTTTTCAGCATCATGAGGGAGAAGAGGGGTTGTCGAGCCTTCTTCACGACTGTGTTAGTGTGTGTGGACTATGATAGATCCTTAGTTATGTGTACACCGAGGAACATGAAGCTCTCAACCCGCTCCATTACAATCCTGTCGATGTGAATGGGGGCGTGCTTGGCCCTCCTTTTCCTATAGTCCAAGATCCTTTGTCTTGCTGACTTTGCGGGAGAGGTTTTTGTCCTGGAACAACACTGCCAGGTCTCTGACCTCCTTCCTATAGGCTGTTACATCGTCGTCGGTGATCAGTTCTACCACCGTTGTGTCGTCGGCAAACTTAATGATGGTGTTAGAGTCATGTGCGGCCACACAGTTGTGGGTGAATTCACAGATGACGCAAGTGCAGTAGCAGGATTTCTTGAGCGTCCTGATTAGTGTCCCACTCCTTGAAAGAGGCATCTCTAGCCTTTAGCTCAGTACGGATGTTGCCTGTAATCCATGGCTCCTGTTTGGGATATATATTAATTATGATGTGATGAACTCTTCAATGCCATCGGATAAATCACAGAACATATTCCAGTCTATTCTAGCCAAACAGTCCTGGAGATTAGCATCCGCTTCTTCGAACCACTTCCATATTGAGTGCATTGCTGGTACTTCCTGTTTGAGTTTCTGCTTGTAAGCAGGAATCAGATGGATACAGTTATGGTCAGATTTGCCAAATGAAGGGTGAGGGAGAGCTTTGTATGCATTTATGTGTGTGGAGTAAAGGTAATCTAGTTATTTTTCACCTCTAGTTGCACAGGTAACATGCTTGTAGAAATTAGGTAAAATGGATTTCACTAGGAGCGCCGCTTCTGGATGAGCATTTTCTTTGCTATGTGTTTTCTTATGGCCCTATACAGCTTGTTGAGTGTGGTTTTAGTGACAGCATCGATTTGTGATGGTAAATAAACAGTTACGAAGAATATAGATGAATACTTGCTTTTTAAATGGTGTTGTCTACAGCAGGCGTCTCCAACAGGCCGATCGCAAGCTACAAGTAGCTCGCAGCCCACCTATGAGTAGCTCGCCAAAAACAACTCTGAAAGTACATACAACTTTCACATGTTCCACCACAAACTGTCATAAACAAATCTCACAAGTATCAAACATCAGAACCTCCCAGCTACTATGTAATCAACACAACATTGACATTATCCCACCCCTAGTTAGCCATTATTGGCTTAAAAAGTAAAACCTAACACAGTATCTGCCAACTAATCTCCAGCAATATTTCCCCCTTCTGTCTGTGTGGTACCAGTTGATGTGATAACCGTCTTGTGGGTTGACAGAAATACTTTCCCCAAAACCTTCTCAATTAAATGTTAACAGAAAAGTAGGCAGAAGTATATCATGAGTAAGTATATCATTTGTATCTTTAATTGGTTATTTGCTAAATTTGCCATGGAATGAGCAGCAGCAGTACAGAACCATAGCTAGACCGGCACATTAGAGGCACATTCCTCACTAGTTAGATATGCAATTAAAAGGGCCATTACACAAAATAATTGCTAGTTTCCATTATTTTACCAGGTACAGTATATTGACTGAAGCATAGTGCACTACTCTCTTGTACACTACAGAGAAGAGAAGAATGTGCCTATTTGAAAGCTTGGAAACAAATACTACATTTTTTTTTTTTTTTACTCTCTGTACCCAACACGCTAGACGACCAGTTCTTAATGCCTTCAGCCGTGCCCTAATCCTACTCCTCCTCTGTTCCTCTGGTGATGTAGAGGTTAACCCAGGTCCTGCAGCTCCCAGCATTACACCTATCCCCCAGGCGCTCTCATTTGTTGACTTCTGTAACCGTAAAAGCCTTGGTTTCATGCATGTCAACATTAGAAGCCTCCTCCCTAAGTTTGATTTATTCACTGCTTTAGCACACTCCGCCAACCCGGATGTCCTAGCTGTGTCAGAATCCTGGCTCAGGAAGGCCACCAATAATTCGGAAATCTCCATCCCCAACTACAATATCTCACGTCAAGATAGAACTGCCAAAGGTGGCGGAGTTGCAATCTACTGCAGAGATAACCTGCAGAGTTCTATCATACTGTCCAGGTCTGTGCCCAAACAGTTTGAGCTTCTACTTTTAAAAATCCACCTTTCCAGAAATAAGTCTCTCACTGTTGCCACCTGTTACAGACCCCCCTCAGCCCCCAGCTGTGCCCTGGACTCCATATGTGAATTGATTGCCCCCCATCTATCTTCAGAGTTTGTACTGTTAGGTGACTTAAACTGGGATATGCTTAACACCCCGGCTGTCCTTCAATCTAAGATAGATGCCCTCAATCTCACACAAATTATCAAGGAACCCACCAGGTACAACCCAAAATCCGTAAACATGGGTACCATTATTGATATCATCCTGACTAACTTGCCCTCCAAATACACCTCCTCTGTTTTCAACCAGGATCTCAGCGATCACTGCCTCATCGCCTGCGTTCGCAATGGGTCAGCGGTCAAACGACCACCCCTTATCACTGTCAAACGCTCCCTAAAACACTTTTGCGAGCAGGCCTTTCTATTCGATCTGGCCCAGGTATCCTGGAAGGATATTGACCTCATCCCGTCAGTAGAGGACGCCTGGTTGTTCTTTAAAAGTGCTTTCCTCACCATCCTAAATAAGCATGCCCCTTTCAAAAAACGTAGAACTAAGAATAGATATAGCCCTTGGTTCACCCCAGACTTGACTGCACTAGACCAACACAAAAACATCCTGTGGCGCACTGCATTAGCATCGAATAGCCCCCGCGATATGCAGCTATTCAGGGAAGTCAGGAACAAGTACACACAGTCAGTTAGAAAAGCAAAGGCCAGCTTTTTCAAACAGAAATTTGCTTCCTGTAGTACTAACTCCAAAAAGTTCTGGGACACTGTAAAGTCCATGGAGAATAAGAGCACCTCCTCCCAGTTGCCCACTGCATTGAAGCTCGGAAACACTGTTACCACCGATAAATCCATGATTATAGAAAATTTCAATAAGCATTTTGCTACGGCTGGCCATGCTTTCCACCTGGCTACCCCTATCCCGGCCAACAGCTCTGTACCCCCGGCAGCTACTTGCCCAAGCCCCCCCCGCTTCTCCTTCACCCAAATCCAGACGGCTGATGTTCTGAAAGACCTGCTAAGTCTGGACCCCTACAAATCTGCTGGGCTAGATAATCTGGACCCTCTCTTTCTGAAATTATCAGCCAAAATTGTTGCAACACCTATCACTAGCCTGTTCAACCTCTCTTTCGTATCGTCTGAGATCCCTAGAGATTGGAAAGCTGCCGCGGTCATCCCCCTCTTCAAAGGAGGAGACACTCTAGACCCAAACTGTTATAGACCAATATCCATCCTGCCCTGCCTTTCTAAAGTTTTCGAAAGCCAAGTTAACAAACAGATAACTGACCACTTCGAATCCCACCGTACCTTCTCTGCTATGCAATCTGGTTTCCGAGCTGGTCATGGGTGCACCTCAGCTACGCTCAAGGTACTGAACGATATCATAACCGCCATCGATAAAAGACAGTACTGTGCAGCCGTCTTCATCGACCTGGCCAAGGCTTTCGACTCTGTCAATCACCGCATTCTTATTGGCAGACTCAACAGCCTTGGTTTCTCAAGTGACTGCCTTGCCTGGTTCTCTAACTACTTTGCAGACAGGGTTCAGTGTGTCAAATCGGAGGGCCTATTGTCCGATCCTCTGGCAGTCTCTATGGGGGTGCCACAGGGTTCAATTCTTGGGCCAACCCTTTTCTCTATATACATCAACGATGTCGCTCTCGCTGCTGGTGACTCTCTGATCCATCTCTACGCAGATGACACCATTCTGTATACATCTGGCCCCTCTTTGGACACTGTGTTTACTAACCTTCAAACAAGCTTCAATGCCATACAACACTCCTTCCGTGGCCTCCAACTGCTCTTAAACGCTAGTAAAACTAAGTGCATGCTCTTCTATCGAACGCTGCCAGCACCCGCCCACCGGACTATCATCACTACTCTCGACGGGTCCGAATTGGAATACGTGGACACCTATAAATACCTAGGCATCTGGTTAGACTGTAAACTCAACTTCCAGACTCACATCAACCATCTCCAATCCAAAATTAAATCCAGAATTGGCTTCCTATTTCGCAACAAAGCCTCCTTCACTCATGCTGCCAAACATGCCCTTGTAAAACTGACTATCCTACCGATCCTTGATTTCGGTGATGTCATTTACAAACTAGCCTCCAACACTCTACTTAGCAAATTGGATGTAGTCTATCACAGTGCCATCCGTTTTGTTACCAAAGCCCCATACACTACCCATCACTGCGACCTGTATGCTCTTGTTGGCTGGCCTTCATTATATATTCGTCGCCAAACCCACTGGCTCCAGGTCATCTATAAGTCATTACTAGGTAAATCCCCGCCCTATCTCAGCTCACTGGTCACTATAGCAACACCCACCCGTAGCATGCGCTCCAGCAGGTATATCTCACTGGTCACCCCCAAAGCCAACACCTCCTTTGGCCGCCATTCCTTCCAGTTCGCTGCTGCCAATGACTGGAACGAATTGCAAAAATCACTGAAGCTAGAGGTTCCTATCTCCCTCAATAACTTTAAGCGTCAGCTGTCAAAGCTGCTTATCGATCACTGCACCTGTATATAGCCCTTCTGTAAATAGCCCACACTACTACCTCATCCCCATATTTATTTTTGTTATTTTCACAAATCTTGCACTCCAGTATCTCTATTTGCACATCATAATTTGCACATCCTTCATTCCTGTGTTAATGATGATAATCTGTAATTTATCTCACCACTACGGTCTATTTATTGTCCTACCTCTTAACCTTACTGCATTTTGCACTACATTTTGCACTCTGTATATAGATTTTCTATTGTGTTTTTGACCATGTTTGTTAAATGTGTAACTCTGTGTTGTTTTTGTCGCACTGCTTTGCTTTGTCTTGGCCAGGTCGCAGTTGCAAATGAGAACTTGTTCTCAACTGACCTACCTGGTTAAATAAAGGTGAAATAAAAAAATAAAAAAAAATAAAAAAAAACTCTCCTGCTAGAAAAGGAGAAACCCCTGGTCTATAGCTTATCATGAGGTAGTTTAACTCAGGCAAGCAGAACCTCAAGACTTCCTTAATATTAGAGATTGCACACCAGCTGTTGTTAACAAAGACCCACACCTCCCAGCTAGATGTATATTATCCATGTTCGTGTTCAGCCTTGACTCCGAGAAACATAGGATATTACAGTTCTTCAGGTACCGTTGATAGGATAGTCTTGAACGGAGCTCATTCAGTTTCTTCTCTAGTGATTGTACGTTTGCCAATAGAACGGAGGGTAGAGGAGGTTTGTGTACTCCTGAACGTCATCCTTTCTTACACCACCTTTTTAGAGTCTTGGGGATTAGAGCATGGTCTGGGGTGAGCAGTATGTCCTGCGTCTCAGACTCAATGAAGTAGAAATCTTCATCCAAATCGAGATTAGTAATCGCTGTTCTGATGTCCAGAAACTCTTTTCATCATAGGAAATGATGGTGGAAACATTATGTACAAAAAAAGTTAAAATAAGTGAAAAAATAATTGTTTATAAGGAGTCCGTAAAACAGCTGCTCTCCACAGCTCCATTCTCAGGTGAATTACTTCAGAAAAAACTCTAGATCACCTTTACTCCACACACAGAAAAACATACAAAGCTCTTCCTCGCCCTCTATCTGGAAAAACTGACCATAACTCTATCCTACTGATTCCTGCAATTGGGTTGAGGTCGGTGGATTGTGAAGGCCATGTCATCTAATGCAGCATGCCATCACTCTCCTTCTTGGTAAAATAGCACTTAAACAGGCTGGAGGTGTGTTTGGTCATTGTCTTGTTGAAAAACAAATGATAGTCCCTCTAAGCCCAAACCAGATGGGATGGCGTATCGCTGCATAATGCTGCGGTAGCCAAGATGGTTAAGAGTGCCTTGAATTCTAAATACATCACTGACTGTATCACCAGCAAAGCACCCCCACACCATAACACCTCCTCCTCCATGCTTTACGGTGGGAAATACACATGCGGAGATCATCCATTCACCCATACCGAGTCTCACAAAGACACTGCGGTTGGAACCAAAAATCTCAAATTTGGACACATTTCCACCGGTCTAATGTCCATTGCTCGTGTTTCTTGGCCCAAGCAAGTCTCTTCTTCTTATTGGTGTCCTTTATTAGTGGTTTCTTTGCAGCAATTCGACCATGAATGCTTGATTCACACAGTCTCCTCTGAACAGTTGATGTTGAGATGTGTCTGTAATTTGAACTCCGTGAAGCATTTATTTGGAATGCAATTTCTGAGGCTGGTAACCCTAATGAACTTATCCTCTGCAGCAGAGGTAACTCTGGGTTTTCCATTCCTGTGGCGGTCCTCATGAGAGACAGTTTCATCATAGCGGTTTTTTTGGGGGCGGGGTTTGCGACCGCGCTTGAAGAAACTTTCAAAGTTCTTGAAATTTTCCCGATTGACTGACCTTCATGTCTTAAATTAATGATGGACTGTCGTATAAATAAAGAAAAACCCTTGAATGAGTAGGTGTTCTAAAACTTTTGACCGGTAGTGTATATAACAATTTTAGTGTGTAACATCAAATCAAATCAAATTGTATTTGTCACATGCGCCAAATACAACAGGTGTAGACCTTACAGTGAAATGCTTACCTACAAGCCCTTAACCAAGAAGTTAAGAAAAAAATTGAAAATAAAAGTAACAATAATTAAACAGCAGCAGTAAAATAACAATAGCGAGGTTATATACAGGGATACCAGTACAGAGTCAATGTGTGGGGCACCGGTTAGTCGAGGTAATTGAGGTAATATGTACATGTAGGTAGAGTTAAAGTGACTATGCATAGATAATAAACAGAGAGTAGCAGCAGCGTAAAAGAGGGGTCTGGTGGCCCTTTGATTAGCTGTTCAGGAATCTGATGGCTTGGGTGTAGAAGCTGACATAGATATACTGATTTACAGGTGGGTGATACTTCAGAGAACTGAGACAAACAAATGAGACTTGGTTTACTGTACTGTTGTCACGACGGGGTGTGTAAGCAGACCAAGGTGCAGCGCAGTAGTAGTTCGACATCGTATTTATTTAGCATTTTGTTGTGAAACCTTTTGGACCTAGATTTGGCGCTCCGGTACCACTTGCCGTGCGGTAGCAGAGAGAACAGTCTCTCATCTGTAATCACACTGATTACAAACACATATCTACCTCTAATTGGAAATGGTGATCTGTGTTACAGATGGACCTGATGGTATGAAAATCAAGGGTCCAACTGAGATAGAAGTAGGACAGAAGTTTACATTGACCTGCTCTGCTGACTCCAACCCTCCTGCTAGAAACACCTGGATGCTCAATGGAACAGAGATACCTAGACATTCACCTGAGTTCACTAAAGAGAAGAGTGAATACTCTGACAGTGGAGATTACACCTGTACAGCAACAAATGATGTCACTGGGAACAAAACAGCTGAGGTCCATAAACTGGCAGTAAAAGGTAAAGTTAGCAGAAGTTTTAAAGACAATATGAACATAGTAAATCGATAGTATTGCATAACATACAGTAGGCTATTTCATTTTGTAAATACTTAAACTGCAGTAGGTTTGATGCCATAGTGATATCTATTTTACCTGCTGCTTCCATTTAGAAAACTTGATGCAAGATGATTAATTTGTATTAGTTTTGCATTTCAAGGCTTTAGGTGTATTTGCTGTGTTGTAACTGCCACCCAGATGTACTGTAATGTGCAGTACTGCTTTTTCAGTGTGTGTAGCGTTTCTCTAATCTGTGTATGGTTCTCTCCCTGGTCTCTGCAGCGGAGGGCTCTCTAACTCGAGGTCTGTCTGCTGGTGCTATTACTGGGATTGTGATTGGAGTATTGATGTTTGTGGGAGTGGCAGTTGGTGTGGCAGTCTACTTCATGAAGAAAAAGGGGTGAGAAAAAAAATACATTTTGTTGTGAAAATTTATTCTGAGATGAGACAGTTTGAAATCAGATTATTTTAATTAGTGATAAATTAAGAATGACATTACATAAAATATCTTTATCAATGTTTTGCATGAAAACGTTTTACAATGGAATCCATTTCACTTAAGTATATCACTTACTGTATTCTTTGTTTTTGTCTTGGGGCTTCAGCTTGTCTCCCATGCCAACAGCCTGAAATGTGGGTCTATGCATACTTACTATCTGTCCCACATATCATTGCTCTGTATGGTGTCTTTGGGTTAAATTGATTGGGTTAGCTTTGAAATAGCTTTCATAGCTAAATTCTGTTTTGTCAGACAACCAAATAGTTACCAGTTCTTTAAGATACAGTTGTCAGGCTCTGGCCATAGAGAAGCCATGGTCAGAGTCTGACAGATCTAGTATGTCTAGTTCTGTGGTGTTTTGTGTTGGGTCCCCAATTAGAGGCAGCTGCTAATCGTTGTCTCTGATTGGGGATCCTACTTAAGTTGTCATGTCCCACACCTTGGTGTGGTTCATTGTCTTATATGTCAGTCGATGTAGTTGGAGTGTCTGTTATTGTAAGTACTTAGTCTTGTGTTGGTTAGTTCTTCATTTAGTATATTTATTTAAATAAATACGATGTCGAACTACTACTGCGCTGCACCTTGGTCTGCTTACACACCCCGTCGTGACAACAGTACAGTAAACCAAGTCTCATTTCTTTGTCTCTCAGTTCTCTGAAGTATCACCCACCTGTAAATCAGTATATCTATGTCATAAAGCATTCAATAACTAACATAAGGGCCAAATATGAGGTGGATAGTAAGGATCATTTTACAACAGTAGTATACATGTATCTGTCTTTTGTGTACTTTCGTTGTGGCATTTTGCACCTGCCCTGTGTTTTGTTGTAGCTGCTTGACAAAGACATTTCCCCCCCGGGGGATCAATAAAGTACCTACCTACCTACCTACCTACCTACCTACCTATCTGGAATTCTCTATGTTCCATTTCAATTGGTCCCCAATTAGAGGCAGCTGCGCCGCATTTCCTCTAATTGGGGAGCCTATTCATGTTCAGTATTCCCACCTGTGTTTGTGGGTTTTTCTGTGTGTTCCTTTTTGTTCGCGCTGGTTCATGGTCGCTGTCTCTCCTTTGTTCGGTTTTGGGATTATTTTACTGGAATAAAGGAATGTTTTTGCAACACAGCTCTGCGCTTCGGGTCCTGTCTCATAGCGATCGTGACAATATTACCAAATACTAATTGAGTGTATGTAAACTTCTGACCTCATGGGAATGTGATGAAAGAAAAAAAAGCTGAAATAAATCCTAAATGACCTAAAACAGGGGATTTTTTCTAGCATTAAATGTGAAAAAGTTACTTTAAATGTATTTGGCTAAGGTGTATGTAAACTTCCGACTTCAACTGTATATACAGTAGAAATACACAATTCCACATTTTCTAAATTGTCCAGGTAACCTGTGTCAGCTGGCTCTCTAATTCATGACACGGGTTTATGTGGGAGCTTGGCGCCACCCTGACATCACTATACATACACACCTCAGAGTAGCTGTACTGAAACTGGCCACACCAAGTCAACACACATACTTTTATAGACAGTAAGTATGGGGCAAGAGAACTCTGTCTAATGGGACTGGCCAACAACCTTTCTTTAAGTGCCCATTACTTAAACACACACACACACACACACACACACACACACGCACACACACACACACACACACACACACACACCCTGCCAACTTAAGACAGTGAGGTCAATGTGGCTGAATCCTTTGTATGGAAGTACGTTTGGGCTCCCAAGTGGCGCAGTGCTAGAGGCGTCACTACAGACAACCTGGTTTGAATCGGCCATGATTGGGAGTCCCATAGAGCGGTGCACATTTGGCCCAGTGTCTTCTGAGTTTGGCCTGTATAGGCCGTCGTTGTAAATAAGAATTTGTTCTTAACTGACTTGCCTAGTTAAATAAAGGTTAAATAAATAAATAAATAAATAAAGGCTGTACTGTATCTGGCCAAGCTTGTGGAGGCATGTTTCATTTGCAGTCTATTCATTCTCATCATTGAGGTTTGAATTTAATATGTGGCTGTTTTCCAACCTCATTAATGTGATAACAGTGTAGATAATGGAACTGAATAGGAGGTAAAGCTTGAAACAACAATACAAGGTTAACTGTACATCTTGGTACGTTCCACCAGGGCAGTTCCACCTCAAAATGCCTCTTTGACCCCTCTCTGACCCCTGTCATACTCCCTCCTGGCCAGTGGAGGAGGCATTGTCTGCTGCCTGATTGAAGTTAATCATCTACAGTACGAGTTTATCTGGTTTATTATGGTCAATATGTCAAAATGTTAACATATCTAACATATCTATGCTGTCTGTGTACGACTGTTTTGTGTTGTGTTTTGGGTGGACCCCAGGAAGAGTAGCTGGTTGGGATACGAGGTAGCTTCTAAATGACTTATAAACAATTTATATACTTTTTAAGTATGCCTAAATGTAAAATTGTATTGTTTATTTCTCTGCTTAAACTGTGAACCCAGTTAGCCATTGTGAACAGAGCCCTAGACTGAGTCCTGAGTGCAGAGGAGATCTGAAGCCACTAGAGGGTGATCTGCTTTTAGTCCATCATGGAAGGACCAAAGGTCCTCTATGTGTCTCAAAGTGCAGATCAGTAATGTGTGAAAAACTAGACTGTTAGGAGGCCATAACACCTACATTAAGGTTTATAAAGGGGTTCATATGTAGCATCTGGGGAAAGGGCTAACACTTTGAGTTGTATATGGGTCTGACAACTAAGGTTTGTGTGACGGTCTGGTCATACCTCAGTCTTCTATTGATAAAGGCAGACCATCTCCGAGGTTCTCGGGGAGAATTGTGTTATGCAAAAAGCACATTTCCAAATCACACATGCACAATACACACTTGAAATATGACAAATATAAGCACCCACCAAATTATGTATTATTATTACACATTTGGTAAATAAAAATAGAAGGCAAACTGGCCTGTTCTCATACAGGTAGATGTGGAGATTGTGCCATGTCTCTGGCCTGTTCTCATACAGTTAGATGTGGAGATTGTGCCATGTCTCTGGCCTGTTCTCATACAGGTAGATGTGGAGATTGTGCCATGTCTCTGGCCTGTTCTCATACAGGTAGATGTGGAGATTGTGCCATGTCTCTGGCCTGTTCTCATACAGTTAGATGTGGAGATTGTGCCATGTCTCTGGCCTGTTCTCATACAGGTAGATGTGGAGATTGTGCCATGTCTCTGGCCTGTTCTCATACAGGTCTACTGGAGAGCCCATACACTACACAGCTGAAAGAAAGTTCTGGATGGCAACTTGATTTTATACAATACAATGTTAAAAGATGAACGTTTACAGAAAGGTTCTAGGTTCCATCAATTTACTCACCACTTTTTCTTGGTGATCAAGACTGCCCCACCAATTGCCCCTCCCCCAACCACCAACCCTCCAATCACAATCCCAGCAATACCAGCGAGAGAACCAGAGATGACAGAATGACCACACATACTTACCTAGAAATGTTGAAGTGTTGCAAGATTGTTAATTCATAATCCCTCATACTATTTATTCTGTGCTTGTTTGATTTGAATAGAAAAGGAGTGAAAACATTGTATAGACATAAGCATCATAACATGCTTATAGAAGACTACTTACGGTGTACAGTCAGACTGTATTCAGCCTCAGCAGAGCTGACTGGGTTGGTGAGTTTACACAAGTATTTTCCAGCATCACCTTTATTCATAGTATTGATAGATGCTGTCTTCTTATTTTCAGAGATGGTTATGTTGCCACCAGCAGACAGAAGCTGACCTTCCTTCATCCACTCTCTGGTGTTGTTGAAGCATCACAGGTAAAGCTTACAGAACTCCCCTCAATGATTGGAGGGTTTGGGGAAGTAGTGATGGTAGCACCAGACATTGATTCTGTGAAAGGAAGCTTACTGTACATGGATCAGAGACCCAACATCCCAGTTCAGCTGTGACCCCTTAAGATCTGTGAAACCTTAAGAGCCAGTCTCTCTCTTTCCTCCCATGTCTGTCTCCATCTCCTCTCTACCACTTACCCAGCACAGTGATGTCAGAGGGCTCAGATGTCTGGTACCTCAGGGTTCTGGTATTATTGGCCCAACAGCTGTAGCGACCAATCTGATTTGCCTGGATGTTCTCCAGCTTGACTTCTGGTCCCTTTTTGGACAGCAGTGTTCCATTCTGAGCCCACTGGAGATTACAGGACAGAGTGAGGTCTGACCCTGATCCATACAGTACATCTAGAGGAGTCACCTTTATTCTTGTGATTTCTGGCCCATCTGCAACATATTTGAAAACCGTTGTAAGCCCAGTAAAACATTGTGCAATCAATGTCATGGTCAAGACCAAGAGGCAAAAGTAGAATATACTTGAGGATTATCTGCAAAGACAAAAAATTGACAAATTACAAGTAATTGGATAAAACATACAGATGCATACAGTTTGTAAATGAAAATGGACTCACAGTTGATGGTGAGGGTTAGAGGCTGGCTGGTTCTATTACTGACAGTGTTCAACACATTACAACTAAACGGCCCATCGTTTTAATGTGTCACATTGACTATGGTGAGAGTGCTGTTCCCATCACCAAACTGAACTGCCATTCAGCCAGCGGTAAGAGAAGGGGTAGGAGCCAGAGGACAGAGCTATTGAACTCTACTAAGTCTGTGTTGTTGGGAGTTATCTCCACATTGGATACTGGCTCTGTGGGTTAAAAACAGAATAACTACTTTCTCTTCAGCTTAGAATAACATTTCTGAAGAATGTACCACTTCTGAACACCTTGTTTTATCATACACTACTAACTAAAATACATGAGATCATTAGAAACAAATGAAACAAATGAAGTGGAGAAATGGCACTGTGCCCAGACAACTGACTGGATTTGAGAAACAGCTATCTGTTTTTATTAGCTAATTACTTTTTAACTCTGCATTGTTGGGAAACGGCTCGTATGTAAGCATTTCATAGTAAAGTCTACACCTGTTGTATTAGGAGCATGTGAAATTTCCCCCCCGGGGGATCAATAAAGTACCTATCTATCTATCTATCTATCTATCTATCTATCTATCTATCTATCTATCTATCTATCTATCTATCTATCTATCTATCTATCTATCTATCTATCTATCTATCTATCTATCTATCTATCTATCTATCTATCTATCTATCTATCTATCTATCTATCTATCTATCTATCTATCTATCTAAAATATACCATCTACTCTATAGATGTTTTTAATTTCACCACAGAGGGAAAAGTGAACTTTATGGCAAAACCATTTCCTAGATCTGATTTTCGGCGATCGTTTCTAGCCACTGCCGCTCCCTCTTTCATTATTCCATTTGTCTTTTTTTTATATATATACAGTGGGGAGAACAGGTATTTGATACACTGCCGATTTTGCAGGTTTTCCTACTTACAAAGCATGTAGAGGTCTGTAATTTTTATCATAGGTACACTCACAACTGTGAGAAACGGAATCTAAAACAAAAATCCAGAAAATCACATTGTATGATTTTTAAATAATTAATTTGCATTTTATTGCAATAAAATAAGTATTTGATCACCTACCAACCAGTAAGAATTCTGGCTCTCACAGACCTGTTAGTTTTTCTTTAAGAAGCCCTCCTGTTCTCCACTCATTACCTGTATTAACTGCACCTGTTTGAACTCGTTACCTGTATAAAAGACACCTGTCCACACACTCAATCAAACAGACTCCAACCTCTCCACAATGGCCAAGACCAGAGAGCTGTGTAAGGACATCAGGGATAAAATTGTAGACCTGCACAAGGCTGGGATGGGCTACAGGACAATAGGCAAGCAGCTTGGTGAGAAGGCAACAAATGTTGGCGCAATTATTAGAAAATGGAAGAAGTTCAAGATGACGGTCAATCTCCCTCAATCTGGGGCACCATGCAAGATCTCACCTCGTGGGGCATCAATGATCATGAGGAAGGTGAGGGATGAGCCCAGAACTACACGGCAGGACCTGGTCAATGACCTGAAGAGAGCTGGGACCACAGTCTCAAAGAAAACCATTAGTAACACACTACGCCGTCATGGATTAAAATCCTGCAGCGCACGCAAGGTCCCCCTGCTCAAGCCAGCGCATGTCCAGGCCCGTCTGAAGTTTGCCAATGACCATCTGGATGATCCAGAGGAGGAATGGGAGAAGGTCATGTGGTCTGATGAGACAAAAATAGGGCTTTTTGGTCTAAACTCCACTCGCCGTGTTTGGAGGAAGATGAAGGATGAGTACAACCCCAAGAACACCATCCCAACCGTGAAGCATGGAGGTGGAAACATCATTCTTTGGGGATGCTTTTCTGCAAAGGGGACAGGATGACTGCACCGTATTGAGGGGAGGATGGATAGGGCCATGTATCGTGAGATCTTGGCCAACAACCTCCTTCCCTCAGTAAGAGCATTGAAGATGGGTCGTGGCTGGGTCTTCCAGCATGACAACGACCCGAAACACACAGCCAGGGCAACTAAGGAGTGGCTCCGTAAGAAGCATCTCACGGTCCTGGAGTGGCCTAGCCAGTCTCCAGACCTGAACCCAATAGAAAATCTTTGGAGGGAGCTGAAAGTCTGTATTGCCCAGCGACAGCCCCGAAACCTGAAGGATCTGGATGGAGGAGTGGGCCAAAATCCCTGCTGCAGTGTGTGCAAACCTGGTCAAGAACTACAGGAAATGTATGATCTCTGTAATTGCAAACAAAGGTTTCTGTACCAAATATTAAGTTCTGCTTTTCTGATGTATCAAATACTTATGTCATGCAATAAAATGCAAATTAATTACTTAAAAATCATACAATGTGATTTTCTGGATTTTTGTTTTAGATTCCGTCACTCACAGTTGAAGAGTACCTATGATAAAAATGACAGACTTCTACATGCTTTGTAAGTGGGAAAACCTGCAAAATCGGCAGTGTATCAAATACTTGTTCTCCCCACTGTACACCTTCTATATACAACAAGACATAAACATTGAAAGGTATAAGAACCTGATATTACAGTGCTTTTAACAGTTTACAGTGCAGTTATATAAACATGATATTACAGTGCTTTTAACAGTTTACAGTGAAGTTATAAGAACATGATATTACAGTGGTTTTAACAGTTTACAGTGCAGTTATATAAACATGATATTACAGTGCTTTTAACAGTTTACAGTGCAGTTATATAAACATGATATTACAGTGCTTTTAACAGTTTACAGTGAAGTTATAAGAACATGATGTTACAGTGCTTTTAACAGTTTACAGTGAAGTTATAAGAACATGATATTACAGTGCTTTTAACAGTTTACGGCGCTTTTGAAATACACCCAGGCCCTCGTTCTGACCAGTTTTGATCAATGTGAAAACAGAGCCTATATTACCTGCAGTGATAGAAAATACAATTGTTTGAATGAAAAGTTTCTTAACTCACCCCTTTTCCTTGATGAAATAGACTGCAACACTAACTGCCACTTCCACAACCAGCAACACTATGATCACAATCCCAATGATGGTACCAGCAGACAGACCTGGAGTTAGAGAGCCCTCCGCTGCAGAGACCAGGGAGAGAACCATACACAGATTAGAGAAACGCTACACACAGTGAAAATGCAGTACTGCACATTACAGTACATCTGGGTGACAGTTACAACACAACAAATACACCTAAAGCCATTTTTTCAAAACAAGCTTGGAATATAACTTGTTTTTCTTCTTCTACTAGCACTGACTTTTCTTGTAGTTACTTTATTGAGGAAAAATGTACTTACTATGACTGGGATATTTGGTTGTCCTACATAGTTATCTTAAATGTAAGATAACTATGTAGAGTAGAGTATTCACTCTTCTCTTTAGTGAACTCAGGTGAATGTCTAGGTATCTCTGTTCCATTGAGCATCCAGGTGTAACTAGCAGGAGGGTTGGAGTCAGCAGAGCAGGTCAATGTAAACTTCTTTCCTACTTCTATCTCAGTTGGACCCTTGATTTCCATACCATCAGGTCCATCTGTAACACAGATCACCAGTTAGTCATAGCTGCAAGATTATTAGTTTGTGAATCATAATGGTTGGAATAAAGTGTGTGTTCATTCATTGTTCTATTATTTTCATGTGCACCTGTTGATGGTACAGTTGGTACATTTATCTGGTACATTTATCTGGTACATTATCTGGTACATTTATCTGGTACATTTATCCCCAGGCATATAGGGAGGTACTTACATATTACATTCACAATGTCAGTGACATTTTCAGAGCTGACAGGGTTGCTGACTCTGCACAGGTATTCTCCACTGTCTGTTCTCTTCTTATCCTCAGAGAAGATGATATTGTCACCAGAAGACAGAGGATGACCATCCATCATCCACTCTCTGGTGATCACAAGTTAAGGTGACAGAGCCCCCCTCGATGATTGGTGGGTTTGGGGTAATTGTGATAGTAGCACCAGATACTGTTTCTGTGAAATTAGTAGTTGAGATAATACTAATTGTTGTGGTTTGGAAAATAGAATAGGAGAAAAAAGTTAGTTTTATGTTCATGTTACACAGTGGTGGAAAAAGTACCCAATGCACATTTGCACATTTAACATTAAGTGACATCTTTTGGAACTCAGGGGGTACTCACCATAAACATTCAGAGAAGTATCTGCCAACTGCATAAAATCAGACTCTCCTATGATCACTCTGTATTCTCCACTGTCAGCCAGGGTCAGTTTCCTGAGCTCCAGAGATCCAGTGCTTTTGTCCAGACTGATCCTACCAACATATCCCGCTCCAGTCACAGGACTTTCAGAACTGAGAAAGCCAACAATGGAGACAGGGGGATCACCAAATGTCCATGAGATTGCACCTAGTGTGGTTGGATTGATGGAGGATTTGAAAATCAAATTTCCTCCCAATGTTGCATTCACAGGTCCAGGTGGAAGCACTTCTAGACCAGCACAATATCCTGAGGAAACAGTAACAGGGCTTGATTATCATGTCAAATGAGTTATCCACTATGGTAGCCACTGTGCCTATTGGCCTATTGGAATAGCTATATGTTGTGTGAGCAAATATTAAGCAGCATTTCTCACCACCTGAAAGGGATAGTTCAACCAAATGACAAAATAACATATCTTTACCATGTAAGCCATCTATGGACAAGGTCTGACAGCAATCTGTTAAACATTTCATTAAATGTGTATGGCCTTAGAGATAGATATTAACATCATTGAAACTGTCTATGACTATTGACAAAGAACCTGCTAATTATTGAAGACCAATTCGTCATGGGAGCGGAGAAGAATATAATAAATTAAAACAGAAATCATAGTCCCACAACTTCAGAAGGATCAAAGAAGTGTTTACAAATGTTTTACCTCTTGGTGTCAAAATTTACCCCATGTTGGTGCTTTTAGGGTTAACCTACAGCGGGTGAAATAAGTATTGAACACGTCACCATTTTTCTCAGTAAATGAAATTTTCACCAGATGTTGGTAACAACCCAAGTAATCCATACATACAAAGAAACCAAAACAAATAAGTTCAGAAATTAAGTTATGTGTAATAATGTGAAATGACACAGGGAAAAGGTATTGAACACATGAAGAAAGGGAGGTGCAAAAAGGCATGGAAAGCCAAGACAACAACTGAAAACTATCAGTTATTAAAAAGCAATCCAGCCCCCTGTCAGTGCAAATTAATATCAGCTGGTTCAGTCCCAACTGATGGCCTACAAAAAGGTCTCATTGCCAAGGTGTCACACAAGACAAATCTGATGATGGGTAAAAGCAAAGAGCTGTCTCAAGACATTCACAACCTAATTGTTGCAAAACTTAATGATGGCATTGGTTATAGGCACATTCAATACTTATTTCACCCGCTGTATATGTGGCGTTATTTTATTGACTGAGCCTGTTGTACTCTTTTTCATTGCAGGCTCTGACTTATAAACATAGTGGACTTTGGTCTTGAGGTATTTTCTGATAATAGATGATATATTCTGTATAATAAAAGTTTGTGCTTTATAATACTTGTCTAACACTGACTTCACTTAGAATCATCCACAGCTTTGCAGGAATGAATTAGCTGAATGTCAGTCATTCAGCAGACACTTATCTAGAACAACTTACAGTAGTGAATGTGTAAATTATCATTATTCTTTCATACTGGTCCCCCATGGGCATCAAACCCACAACCTTGGCATTGCAAGTACCATGCTCTACCAACTGAGCTACACGGTTATATCAACATACAGTATTACTGGTCACACTTGACACAAACAACAATCAATTAATCAACTGTATTTATAAAGCCCATTTTACATCAGCCGATGTCACAAAGTGCAATACAGAAACCCAGCCTAAAACCCCAAACAACAAACAATGCAGATGTAGAAGCACGATGGCCTAGGAAGAAACCTAGAGAGGAACCAGGCTCTGAGGGGTGGCCAGTCCTCTTCTGGCTGTGCAGGGTCCAGCAGGGTCAAATAATAATCATAGTGGTTGTAGAGGTTGCAACAGGTAAATACATCAGGAGTAAATGTCACTTGGATTTTCATAGCCAGACATTGAGATGCGGTAGAGAGCGCAGGTACGGTGCGATAGAGAGCAGGTGCGGTAGAGAGAGAGAGAGATGAAAAACAGCAAGTCTGGGACATGGTGGCACGTCCGATGAACAGGGCAGGGTTCCATAACCGCAGGCAGAAGAGTTGAAACCGGTGCAGCAGTACTACCAGGTGGACTAGGGACAGCTAGGAGTCATCAGGGCAGGTAGTCCTGAAGCATGGTCCTAAGGCTCAGGTCCTCCGGGAGGGGAGGTAGAGTGGGAGAGAGAGAGAATTAGAGGGAGCATACTTAAATTCACACAAGACACCGGATAATAACTTCAGACCCTAGCACCCCGGCAGATAGACTATTGCAGCATAGATACTGGAGGCTGAGACAGGGGGGGGGTCGGGAGACACTGTGGCCCCCTCCGACAATACCCCCAATAATACCCCCGAACAGGGCCAACCAGGCAGGATATAACCCCACCCACTCTGCCAAAGCACAGCCCCCACACCAGTAGAGGGGTATCAACAACCACCAACTAACTACCCTGAGACAAGACTGAGTATAGCCCACGAAAGATCCCCTCCACTGCACAAGCCTGAGGGGGCGACAAACCGGACAGGAATGGCATGGAAAGCACCAGTAAGCCAGTGATTCAGCCCCTGTAATAGGGTCAGAGGCAGAGAATCCCAATGGAGAGACGGGAACCGGCCAGGCAGAGACTGCAAGGGTGGTTCGTCGCTCCAATGCCTTGCCGTTCACCCTTGCACCCATGGGCCAGACTACACTCAATCATAGGACCCGCTGAACAGATAAGTCTTCAGTAAAGACTTAAAGGTCGAGACCGAGTCTGCGTCTCTCACATGAATAGGCAGACTATTCCATAAAAATGGAGCTCTATAGGAGAAAGCTTGCCTCCAGCTGTTTGCTTAGAAATTCTAGGGACAATAAGGAGGCCTGCGTCTTGTGA
Source organism: Thymallus thymallus (assembly GCA_023634145.1). Classification (NCBI taxonomy): domain Eukaryota; kingdom Metazoa; phylum Chordata; class Actinopteri; order Salmoniformes; family Salmonidae; genus Thymallus; species Thymallus thymallus. Next base: position 15,298,252 of record CM042416.1, read on the forward strand.
CCGGAGCGTACATGTAGTTATGTACGGCAGGACCAAATCTGAGAGATAAGTAGGAGCAAGCCCATGTAATGCTTTGTAGGTTAGCAGTAAAACCTTGAAATCAGCCCTAGCCTTAACAGGAAGCCAGTGTAGAGAGGCTAGCACGGGAGTAATATGATAAAATGTTGGCACTAATTGAAGTTTATTTAGTGCTTTATCCGGGTAGCCGGAGAGTAGAGCATTGCAGTAATCTAATCTAGAAGAGACAAAACATGGATTCGCTTTTCTGCATCATTTTTGGACAGAAAATGTCAGATTTTTTGCAATGTTACGAAGATGGAAGAAAGCTGTGCTTGAAATAATCTTGATATGTTCGTTAAAAGATAGATCAGGGTCCAGAGTAACGCCGAGGTCCTTCACAGTTTTTTGGGAGACGAACCATCAAGATTAATTGTCAGATCCAAAAGCAGATATCTTTGTGTCTTGGGACCTAAAACTAGCATCTCTGTTTTGTCAGAGTTTAAAAGTAAAAAAGGTTGCCGCCATCCACTTCCTTATGTCTGAAACACAGACTTCCAGGGCAGGCAATTTTGGGGCATCACCATGTTTCATCAAAATGTACAGCTGTGTGTCGTCCGCATAGCAATGGAAGTTAACATTATGTTTCCGAATGACATCCCCAAGAGGTAAAATATATAGTGAAAACAATAGTGGCCCTAAAACGGAATCTTGAGGAACACCTCAGAGGACAAACCATCCACGGAGACGAACTGATATCTCTCCGACAGATAAGATCTAAACCAGGCAAGACCTTGTCCGTGTAGACCAATTAAGGTTTCCAGTCTCTCCAAAAGAATATGGTGGTCGATGGTGTCAAAAGTAGCACTAAGGTCTAAGAGCACGAGAACAGATGCACGACCACCATTAAATGGTCTGACGCCATTTAAAGGTAATTTAACACTTCCACGAGTGCAGTCTCAGTGCTATGATAGGGTCTAAAACCAGACTGAAGTGTTTCGTATAAATTATTATGTCTTCAGGAAGGCAGTGAGTTTCAAGAGAGGCTTCATTACTGCCACTTTTAGAGAATTTGGTACACATCCGGTGAATATGGAGCCATTTATTATGTTCAGCATAGGAGGGCCGAGCAAAGGAAGTAGCTCTATCAGTAGTTTAGTTGGAATAGGGGCCAGTATGCAGGTTGAAGGTTTAGAGGCCATGACAATTTTCATGAATGTGTTAAGAGATATAGAATTTAAAAAATGTAGTGTTTCCATTGATCCTAGGTCCTGGCAGCTCTGTGCAGACTCAGGACAGCTGAGCTTTGGTGAAATACACAGATTCAGTCCGTAATGCCGCTTTTTAGTTAGCTTTGCAACAGTATCAAATAGAAATGTAGGATTATTCTTATTCTCCTCAATTAGGTTGGAAAAATAGGATGATCGAGCAGCAGTGAGGGCTCTACGATACTGCACTGTACCTTCTTTCCAAGCTAGTAGGAAGACTTTCAGTTTGCTGGAGTGCCATTTCTGTTCCAGTTTTCTGGAAGCTTGCTTCAAAGCTCAGGTATTTTCTGTGTACCAGGGAGAAAGTTTCTTTTAGCAAATGTTTTTTGGTTTTAGGGGTGCGACAGCATCTGGGGTATTACGCATGGTTGATAACTGATTTTTATACTCCAACGTCCTTGGATAGGTGGAGGGAGTCTGGAAGGGCATCTAGGAATCTTTGGGTTGTCCAAGAATTTATAGCACAGCTTTTGATTGGGGTCTAAGACATTTTTTTGTTGCGATTGCAAACAAAATAAAGGTGGTCCGAAAGTCCAGGATTATGAGGAAAAACATTTAGATCCACAATATTTATTCCACGGGAAAGAACTCGATGCAGGGTATGACTGTGGCAATGAGTAGGTCCGGATACATGTTGGACAAAACCCACTGAGTCGATGATGGCGCCGAAAGCCTTTTGTAGTGGATCTGTGGACTTTTCCATGTGAATGTTAAAGTCACCAAAAATTAGAATATTATCTGCCATGACTACAAGGTCTGATAGAAATTCAGAGAACTCAGTAAGGAACTCTGTATAAGGCCCAGGAGGCCTGTAAACAGTAGCTATAAAAAGTGATTAGAAAGTGAGTAAGCTGCATAGATTTCATGACTAGAAGATCAAAAGATGAAAACGCTGTCCTTTTTTGGGGGGTAAATTGAAATTTGTTATCGTAAATGTTAACATTACAGCCTCCACACAAATAGTAAGGGTTTTCGGTAATAGCAAACCCTTTGCTTTGTGATCAAAATACTATATAAAATGGAGATAAAATGTATTCATAAGTGATACTGCAGCACAAGAGAACAAATTAAATTATATAGATTATATAGATAACAATTCTGGATTTTGGTGTTTAGTAAAGCAAGTAGTTTGATAATCCATCATTGTCAATACACAACTTTTCTAACCCTGAATTTCAGAGTGATTACATTTCCCCAGCCCCACCAAACAGTGTCAGGTTCAGGCTGTCGAAATAGAAAACTGTGCCTTTAGATAGAAAATAGGTTAGTTTGAGACGCATCTTCAGTAGGAGGGACTACATATCCTATAACTAACCACCACCATCTGGAGTCATTACATGAGTTACATCACTGCATGGAGGAACACATGACCAAATGTCCCTAGTTGTAGCACAAACTCCACCTCCAGTAACACTAATAAGGAAGTTGTGTGGGGTTGTACCTTTACTGAGCCTGTTAACAAGGTTGGCCTCTATTGCTTTGCAGGCTTTGACTGATAAACTTTGGCATCGGGGTATATTCCGATAGTAAATGAAGCACAATTTACATTAATTTGAGATTATACAGTATATTATACATAATAAACATCTGTGCTTTATAATCCTTCTCTAACACTGACATAACTGTAGGATCTTTTAGAATCAACACTCAGCTTTGTAGCAATGAATTAAGTGAATGTCATCAGATCATTTAAACATATTACTGGTCACTTGACACAAAGAACAACAAAGTTGATGGAGAAATAGATGTCAATCTATATTACTCTTTTTTTACATCATTTAAAGCATTTAAGTATCCAGCTTCTGTGCCTTGTTTGGCACCTTAATTGACAATAAAGAACACAAAAAAATATGTTTATTAATTATTTACAGTACAGTCCCACTACCAGAGGACAACCTTATCATTATGCTTTAATTTATTAAGTTACAGCACAGTATTGGGTTATATACTTTTTCTTAACATGTTTTTTGTTAAAAAAATACACAATGAAGCAGACAATCAAAAATAAGATAAAAGTATTGACTATGTACATTATATTGTGTGTTATCATGCAGGGTTTCTATGTGTTGATGATGGAACTCAGTGGAGAATGGTGGAGGTATTTTCCATTGACTTCTCTTACTGTTAGAGAGAGGAAGAAAAAAAAGGAACTGTCACACCCTGATCTGTTTCACCTGTCTTTGTGCTTGTCTCCACCCCCCTCCAGGTGTCACCCATCTTCCTCATTATCCCCAGTGTATTTATACCTGTGTTCTCTGTTTGTCTTTTGCCAGTTCGTTTTGTTTCAACAAGCCTACCAGCGGTTTTCCCCTTGCGCCGGTCTTTTTCTTAAGTTCCTGTTTTCTAGTTTTGACCATTCTGCCTGCCCTGATCCACAGCCTGCCTGCCATTCTATACCTTGTCACATGAGCCTGGATTATTGACCTCTGCCTGCCCTGACCTTGAGACTGCCTGCCACTCTGTACCTTTCAGACTCTGATCTGTGTAACGGACCTCTGCCTGCCCTTGAGCTGTCGTTTTGCCTGCCCCCTGTCTTTGTAATAAACTTTTGTTACTTCGACACTGTCTGCATCTGGATCTTCTCCTGAAACGTGACAGGAACATTAACTTCCATTTATCAGCTATAATATGACATGAATACTATTTAACACATAAATCAATTGTTTTTACAGTATTACGGTCACATGGTACCATGTAGTCTAGCACACACTTACCATTATCCTAGTATCATAGATACTCTTGAAGTCCTGCGTTTCCTAATTTGGGATAAAGATTCAATTTAAAAAGGCATTACATAGAAGTCAACAGCCACACCAACAGTTGCCACAGTGGAGGCTGCTGAGGGGAGGAAGGCTTATATTAATGGCTGGAATGGAGTCCATGGAATGGTATCAAACACAGGGTAACCACATCTTTGATGTATTTGATACCATCACATTGATGTCATTCTTATGTTCCGTCCTCCCCTCAGAAGCCTCCACTGAGTTCCCATGACAAAATATGAAACCTCAAAGTCCTAAACAAACTTTTACTGTGATCATGTTAATGAATAACCTAAATAGGCCAGAGACTGAATAGTTGTCATTGAGTCAACACTTCCTGGATAACACTTTCACAGGCAAACAGTCTTTGTATACATAACTTTTTCACACTTTACATCTTGATCAAAATGTATCTTATTAATTACAGTACAACTGTAGTAGAATACAGACACATCCCAGGTGACCAGGGCTTACTTACTGTCAGGGGTAGAGGTGGAGATTGATGTTGTCTTGTGTTCTCATATACAGGTGATGAGTCCTCATATACAGGTTGTTGAGAGCCTATAAGAGATACACAAATAGAAAGGGTTGTACAGATGTTGCTATCTTGTCTACATAAGCATGGTTACATTATTAAGCATTAGTGGTTACATTATTAAGTCATAGTGGTGTTGTACTACATTTTAGTTATTTAGCAGACACTCTTCCCCAGAGCAACTTACAGTTAGTTAGTTAGTGCATACTTTTTCATGTACTGGTCCCCCGTGGGAATCAAACCCACAACCCTGGCGTTGCAAGGGCCATGCTCTAACATCTGAGCTACACGGGACTATGTCATGTAATTTGTCTGAATCCATTTAATTTCTTTGTGGAAACTGTAAGTTGATAATAGTATCTGCTAATTCACTAAACAGAAATGTGGCGTAAACTAAAAAAACATTAATAATTAGATATACCATAACAACATGTAAGATTGGAGACACAGTCTGCTTACCTTCTTGATTCATTGGCTCAGCGTTGGTTCTATATAAAACAAGAAATAAACATTGAAATGTTGCTGTTTAGAAAATAGTTTTACAGTGCTTTTTAAAATGTACAGTGCTTTTGAAATGTCACACCACGGTCTGTCCAGCAGAGGGAGACTGAGAGCACAAGACCTTCCACATCCTCCTCCTAACTCACTGCTCATTATGGTTTCAATTAAATCACCTGTGCCTAGTTAGGTAGTGCTAACAGGTGTATATTTAAAGACTCTCATTTGCTTGCATCTTTGCTCAGTCTTGAAGTTCTCTAGCCTAGCCTATGCTTTTGTGTTCTCACTTTTTGTCTAAACTTGAAAGACTTTGTCTCAGACCTTTTGACCAGCCTCTCTGGTATATTTTGTTATTGGACTATTTTTGCCTGCATCATCCAGTGTGGATTTATACCTTGCTCAATCCAGCACTTATGCTGGATCCTTTGTTTGCTCAGGAGGAATACTAAGTAAAGACTATCTGTTTTTTCCTTCTAACCTGCCTCTTGTGATTATCTGCCAATTGGGTCCACACTGCCCCATAGAACCTTGGGTTTTTCAGCGACACACTCAGGGTTCGTATCCCGGACCTGACAGCAAGACTGAGCCAAACAAGACATGGACCTGGCAGATACTAAACAGATTCACGGAGCCATTAGCAAACAGGGAGTTTTGCTTGGAACACATGAGACACAGCTCCAGAGACTGACAGACGCTGTGAACCAGATTGGGGAGTCGCTGCAACAACTACAAACATGCTTGCCTCGAAAACCTGTGGTACTACCAGCACCAGAAACCCCACCATTAACTGTACCAATACCCCAAGAACTAAAGATTCCAACCCCTCAGCGCTATGGTGGGAGGCCTGGTACCTGCAAGGGCTTCCTGACTCAAGTGTCACTCATCTTCGAACTCCAACCAGCCACCTTTGCTTCTGAGAGGGCTAAGATTGCATACATTATCTCCTTGTTGAGTGACCGTGCACTGGATTGGGCCTCAACCCTCTGGAGACAACACTCCCCCATCTGTTCTGATCTAAAAGTATTCACAGAGACTATTCAACAAGTGTTTGACCATCCAGTCAGTGGCCGTGAGGCGGCAAGGAGACTACTAGACCTACATCAGGGGCATCAATCTGTGGCCGATTATGCCATTGAGTTCCGTACTCTGGCTTCTGAGAGCAAGTGGGATTCAGAGGCACTCATTTCAACCTTCTATCGTGGCCTTTCTGAAGGGGTTAAGGATGAATTAGCCAGTAGAGATTGGGGTACAAGTCTGGAGGAACTCATAACTTTAGCTGTCCGGATTGATAACCGTATTCGCGAAAGAAGAAGAGAACGCTGTACCACCCGAGACATGTCCATGTTGTCATCTCCCAACATCCCAGAAGTCTCCCATTTAACTCCACAGACAGAGGAAGAGCCTATGCAGCTTGGTAGGACCCACATTTCACCTAAGGAGAGAGATAGACGCATGAGAGAGGGTCTGTGCTTCTATTGTGGTGACTCTAACCATTTGCGCTCTTCCTGCCCCGAGTTAGCTTTAAAAGCCAAAGCTCGCTAAGGGGAGTGGGGACCTTAGCGAGTGGAACTGCTCAGTTTGACACTCCTCACTCCCGTTTACTGCTGCCAGCTACACTTACTTGGAGGGATACCAGGGAGAGGACAATGACTTTGAAAGCATTTGTGGATTCAGGTGCTGCGGATAACTTTTTGGACATTAACTTGGCTAAGAAGATGCGTATCCCCTATGAAACTTGCCCTTCGTTCTGGAAGGTTGAAGCCCTAGATGGCAGACCAATAGGGTCTGGAATAATCAAGTTCAGAACAGTTCCTTTATGCTTGACCATTGATACTAACCATCATGAAAAGATCTCTTTTTATCTGATCCAGTCTTCCAGAGAACCCCTTATCCTAGGTTACCCCTGGCTGCGGCTGCACGACCCTCAATTTTCCTGGACCTCTGGAACTCTCCTTCGTTGGGGCTCTGCGTGTGAGGATTCTTGTACCTCTCCTGCTTTCACTGTGGTCGGGAGTAAAGAAATTCGGGCAGCTATTGAGGAGGTGAGTGCCAGTTCCTTGAATAAGCCACAAGATCTAACGCCTGTGCCCCCTGATTACTATGACTTGAGAGAAGTGTTTAGCAAACAACGCGCTACTAAGCTACCCTCTCACAGACCATATGATTGTGCTATTGACCTTCTTCCTGGCGCACTCCCTCCTAGAGGGCACCTATATTACCTCTCTGCCCCAGAGACTAAGGCCATGAACGAATATATCCAGGATGCTTTGAGTACTGGCTTTATTCGCCCATCATCTTCACCAGCTAGTGCTGGTTTCTTTTTTTGTCCCCAAGAAAGACGGTAGTCTGAGGCCCTGTATAGACTATCGTGGGCTCAATAAAGTCACTGTTAAGAATCGTTACCCTCTCCCACTAATGTCATCGGCTTTTGAACTGCTCCAGAAAGCTAAGATCTTTTCGAAGTTAGATCTGCGAAGTGCATACAACTTGGTACGCATAAAGGAGGGAGACGAATGGAAGACAGCCTTCAGTACCCCAACTGGCCACTGGGAATATCAAGTCATGCCTTTTGGGTTAGCTAACGCCCCAGCAGTATTTCAGGCCATCAATGACGTCTTGAGGGACATGTTGAATCGTTTCGTGTTTGTCTATCTAGATGACATACTGATTTTCTCAGACTCTCTACAGGAACACATTCACCATGTCCAACAGGTCCTGAGGAAGCTTCTTGAGAATCACCTTTTCGTAAAGCTCGAAAAATGTGAGTTCCATGTGCCCCAAGTCTCATTCCTAGGCTATGTTGTCTCACAAGAAGGTATCCAGATGGAATCAAAGAAGGTATCTGCCATCACCAACTGGCCCCAGCCCAAATCACTAAAGCAGGTACAAAGATTTCTTGGTTTTGCCAACTTTTACAGGAAGTTTATTCGCAATTTCAGCACTATTGCAGCACCCATCTCCGCACTCACTAAGGGATCACCTGCTTGTATCCACTGGACTGCTGAGGCTAAGCAGGCGTTTGACAGATTAAAGGGACTGTTCTCTTCTGCCCCAATCCTGGTACACCCAGACCCTGAATTGCAGTTTATCGTGGAGGTGGATGCATCAGAAGAGGGAGTTGGAGCAGTGCTCTCCCAAAGGTCTATCACAGATAACAGGGTCCATCCGTGTTCTTTCTTTTCCAGACGCCTGTCACCAGCTGAGAGAAACTACGATGTGGGTAACCGAGAGCTCCTTGCTGTGAAACTTGCACTGGAAGAGTGGCGCCACTGGCTGGAGGGGGCCAAGCATCCATTTATTGTGTGGACAGACCACAAAAACCTAACCTACCTACAGCAGGCAAAGCGCCTTAACCCCCGGCAGGCCAGGTGGTCTCTCTTTTTTACCCGTTTCAATTTTGTGATCTCTTACAGACCTGGATCCAAGAATGTTAAGGCTGATGCCTTGTCACGCCAGTATGATTGTTCCCAGAGGGACCGTTCCCCAGAGTTCATCGTCCCCAGAGACTGCATTCTTGCACCGGTTCGTCGGTCCATTGAGGATACGGTGCGTGAGGCTCTACGAGGTGTACACATTCCTGATGAAGTCCCAGCAGGATGCTTGTTTGTGCCCAAGGAAGCAAGATCCGAGGTCCTCCAGTGGGGTCATGCTTCTGCCATTGCTGGACATTCAGGAACTGAGAGGACATTGGATTTTATTCAGAGACGCTTCTGGTGGCCAGAAATGACAAGAGAAGTCCGATCTTTTGTACAAGCCTGTCCAGTCTGTGCTCAACAGAAATCCTCTAATCAGCGCCCTGCCGGCCTTCTACATCCTTTGCCTATCCCACAACGCCCCTGGTCTCACATCTCCATGGACTTTATCACTGGTTTACCAGTATCTGAAGGTAACACGGTTGTACTAGTGGTGGTGGACCGATTCTCTAAGTCTGCACACTTCATTCCGTTACCTAAACTCCCTTCAGCAAAAGAGACTGCTGACCTTATTCTCCAGAATGTGGTAAGAATCCATGGAATTCCAGTGGACATTGTTTCAGATCGAGGCCCCCAGTTTATGTCTCGCTACTGGAAAGCATTCTGGTCTCTGTTTGGCTCTTCTGTCAGTCTCTCCTCAGGTTTCCACCCTCAGTCAAACGGCCAAACAGAACGGATAAATCAGGAGTTGGAGAAATACCTTCGCTGCTTCACGGCTCATCAGCCATCCTCCTGGAGTCGTTTCTTGCTATGGGCAGAGCTGGCACACAACACCTTACGCAGCTCCTCCACTGGTCTATCTCCATTTAAGTGTCAATTCGGATTCGAGCCACCATTATTCTTCAGCCAAGAGATAGAGGTTGGAGTCCCTAACGCTGAGAGATTTGTCGATCGCTGTAGGAGGACATGGAAAAGGGCTCACATAGCCTTGAAGAGTGCTTCCACCCGCTACAAGAGGTATGCGGACAAGAGAAGGAGGGCAACTCCACACTTCAGAATCGGACAAAGAGTCTGGCTCTCAGCTAAGGACTTACCATTAAAGGTTGAATCCAAGAAACTTGCCCCAAGATTTGTTGGCCCATTCAAAATCATCAGACGGGTCAACCCTGTTGCATACCAGCTTGCCCTACCGAGATCTTTAAGAGTAAGACCTACTTTTCATGTCTCTCATTTGAAACCTGTATTAACATCTCTCTGGGCTCCCACCCCTCCCGCCCCTCGTATTATAGAAGGTGGTCCCACCTACACAGTGAAAAGGTTGCTTGATTCAAGACGCCGTGGCTTTCACTACCTGGTCGACTGGCAAGGTTATGGGCCTGAGGAGCGTACCTGGGTGCCAGCACGACACATCTTAGACCCAAACCTGATCAAGATGTTCCATCGCTTGCATCCTGACCGTCCTGGGCCGTCGGGAGCCGGCCGTAAAGGGGGGGGCCCTGTCACACCACGGTCTGTCCAGCAGAGGGAGACAGAGCACAAGACCTTCCACATCCTCCTCCTAACTCACTGCTCATTATGGTTTCAATTAAATCACCTGTGCCTAGTTAGGTAGTGCTAACAGGTGTATATTTAAAGACTCTCATTTGCTTGCATCTTTGCTCAGTCTTGAAGTTCTCTAGCCTAGCCTATGCTTTTGTGTTCTCACTTTTTGTCTAAACTTGAAAGACTTTGTCTCAGACCTTTTGACCAGCCTCTCTGGTATATTTTGTTATTGGACTATTTTTGCCTGCATCATCCAGTGTGGATTTATACCTTGCTCAATCCAGCACTTATGCTGGATCCTTTGTTTGCTCAGGAGGAATACTAAGTAAAGACTATCTGTTTTTTCCTTCTAACCTGCCTCTTGTGATTATCTGCCAATTGGGTCCACACTGCCCCATAGAACCTTGGGTTTTTCAGCGACACACTCAGGGTTCGTATCCCGGACCTGACATGAAATCCAACCAGGTGCTCTTTGTGAGCAGTTTGAATCTATTTGAAAAGAGAGCCAACATTTTCTACTAAGTGATAGAAAATACACTTGTTTGACTGAAAAGTTGTTTTTACTCACCCATTTTTCCTGATGAAGAACACTGCAACCCCAACTGCCCCTCCTACAACCAGCAATACTCCAATCACAATACCAGCGATGGCACCAGCAGTCAGACCTGGTGATAAAAAGCCCTCCCCTGCAGAGACCAGAGACAAAACCACGCAGAGATGAAAGGCTACATAGTGAACAGGAAGTACTTCACAAAACATCTGGGTAACAATTACAACACAACAAAGACAACTAAAGACACTATTTCGAAACAAGTTTGGAATGCAAAAGTAATATGAGTAAATCATCTCGTATCAAAAAATGCAATTACTATCTATTTACTATGTTCATATTGTCTTTAAAACTTCTGCTAACTTTACCTTTTACTGCCAGTTTATGGACCTCAGCTGTTTTGTTCCCAGTGACATCATTTGTTGCTGTACAGGTGTAATCTCCACTGTCAGAGTATTCACTCTTCTCTTTAGTGAACTCAGGTGAATGTCTAGGTATCTCTGTTCCATTGAGCATCCAGGTGTTTCTAGCAGTTGGTATGGAGTCAGCAGAGCAGGTCAATGTAAACTTCTGTCCTACTTCTATCTCAGTTGGACCCTTGATTTTCATACCATCAGGTCCATCTGTAACACAGATCACCATTTCCAATTAGAGGAAGCCAAGTGTTTGTTAGTTGGTAATCAGTGTGATTTTACACACTCAAACTGTTATATATATCCATAGAATTACTCTGTAATATCTTGCATATCCAGCATTTACACTGTGACTGTTGTTGAATATTTGTAGGCCTTTGTACAACAGACGTTTGTGAGATTTTCCACTGTTTAAATTAGAAACCACAATAGGTTATTCAGTAAACATATAGAGTAGCAACAGAGGGCAGCAGAATGGTAAAAGGTTATTAAATAACCCGTAGGATAGCAACAGGATAGAGGTCAGAGCAGTCAGTAAAGCCCAACGGTTAGAGCAGTCAGTAAAGCCCAACGGTTATAGCAGTCAGCAAAGCCTAAGAAAATATTATCATATGGCTCTATAGAGTGCATTTAGACTTGCCCCAGCCATAATATATGCATGGCCATATTATTGTTTGTCATATTGCTATGGTGATGACAGGTACTGAGAAATATGTATGCATGGCTATATTACTGTTTGTTCTATTACTATGGTTTCAAATATGTTGGATAATTTCCAAGGTATATATCCATTCACATGTTATTATGCATATGCATTATTAGAACATATTGCCTTATATTTTATATAAGCTTGAAGGAGTGTCTGAGACAATAACCTTTTCTCAGTTCTGTACAGACACTCCTAGAAACACCCTGGTCTGGTTGACGGGTTGAAACTGGGTATCATCTCCTCTGAGCCCTGCATGTGTACTCCTTTGAGACCTGTGTGTGTCAAGGCAAAAGAATGTTTTGAGATGTGCCTACAGAAACTTATCTACATCTACTCTGCATCTACTCCTCTCAGACGACCTTGTTCTTTGTCAATGTGGTTCTTTGGGAGTATGAGCAGGTGCAGTCCTGAGAGTTTGTACTATTGCTGGGGTTTTGCCGCTCAGTTCCAAGGGTGCGGAGACAACTCAGGACCAAAGGTTTTGAAACAATAGTGGGAGAAAGTCAGAAGGAGTGACTCATTTACATATGAGGGAAGGAACATGCATGCTAAATATTGTATAAGAGAAGTGTACTGAGGCTGGGAGAAGAGGATGCTCTGCAGACCACCCTCAAGACTATATTTCTTCTGTAAATAAAGTCTATATTACTTTTACAAACCCTGAACGTGTCTTACTTTAAAGAAAAGAAGGGAAGATTTTCCACAACACTGTCAGATTGTAAATGGAAAAAAACTGTTAAAACACAGTAATTGTAATCCCAGGCTTTATAGCAGAGTAGGCCTACTTACAGTTTACAATGAGACCATGTTTCGCATCAGCGGTGCTGATGGGGTTTCTGAGTTTACACAGGTATTCTCCAATGTCTGTTCTCTTCACATGGTTTATGGACAGCACTTTCTTATTCTCAGAGAAGATGATATTGTCACCAGAAGACAGAGGCTGACCATCCCTCATCCACTCTCTGGTAATGTTGAAGCCAGCAGCATCACAGGTTAAGTTCACAGAGCGCCCCTCGATGATTGGAGGGTTTGGGGTAGTAGTTATGTTAGCACCAGATATTGGTTCTGTGAAAGATAATGGTTATACACATCAGAATTTAATTGATAATACAGATTGTAGCCTACATTATAATTAAGCAATAAGGCACGAGGGGGTGTGGTACATGGCCAATACACCATGACTAATGGTGGTTCTTAGGCCGTATACCAAAAACCCAAGGTGCCCTATTGCTATTATAAACTGCTGACCAATGTAATTAGAGAAGTAAAAATACATGTTTTGTCATATCCGTAGTATATGGTCTGATATACCATGGCTGTCAGCCAATCAGCCTTCTGGTCTCGAACCACCCAGTTTATAATGTAGATTATACAGCGGGTGAAATTAATATTGAACACTTCACCATTTTTCTCATTAAGTATATTTCCAAAGGTGCTATTGACATGACATTTTCACCAGATGTTGGTACAACCCAAGTAATCCATACATACAAAGAAACCAAAACAAATAAGTTCAGAAATTAAGTTGTGTGTAATAATGTGAAATGACACAGGGAAAAAGTATTGAACACACTTACTGATATTTATTTAATACTTTGTACAAAAGCCTTTGTTGGTAATGACAGCTTCAATACGCCTCCTGTATGGAGAAACTAGTTGCATGCATTGCTCTGGTGTGATTTTGGCCCATTCTTCCACACAAACAGTCTTCAAATCTTGAAGGTTCCGTGGGCCTCTTCTATGAATCTTGATCTTCAGTTCTTTCCATAGCTTTTCAATGGGATTTAAGTCAGGTGATTGGCTGGGCCATTCTAGCAGCTTTATTTTCTTTCTTTGAAACCAATTGAGAGTTTCCTTGGCTCTGTGTTTGGGATCATTGTCTTGCTGAAATGTCCACCCTCGTTTCATCTTCATCATCCTGGTAGATGGCAGCAGATTTTTGTCAAGAATGTCTCTGTAAATTTGCCCATTCATCCTTCCTTCAATTATGTGAAGTTTGCCAGTACCATTTGCTGAAAAGCAGCCCCACACCATGATGTTCCCACCTCCAAACTTCACTGTTGGTATGGTGTTTTTAGGGTGATGTGCAGTGCCATTTCTCCTCCAAACATGGTGTGTATTATGACATCCAAACAGTTCAATTTTGCTCTCATCTGACCACACTATATTCTCCCAGTATTTCACTGGCTTTTCCAAATGTTGTGCAGCAAACTTTAAACGAGCTTCAACATGCTTTTTTTTCAGCAATGGAGTCTTGCGTGGTGAGCGTGCATACAGGCCATGGCGGTGGAGTGCATTACTTACTGTTTTCTTTGAGACAACAGTACCTGCTAATTGCAGGTCTTTTTGAAGCTCTCCACAAGTGGTCCTTGGCTCTTGGACAACTCTTCTGATTATTCTTTTCACTCCTCTGTCAGAAATCTTGCGAGGAGCACCTGGTCGAGGCACATTTATGGTGAAATGATTGTCTTTCCACTTCCGTATTATGGCCCCAACAGTGCTCACTGGAACATTCAGAAGCTTAGAAATGTGCCTATAACCAATGCCATCATTATATTTTGCAACAATTAGGTTTGCAAGGTCTTGAGACAGCTCTTTGCTTTTACCCATCATGAGATGTGTCTTGTGTGACACCTTGGCAATGAGACCTTTTTGTAGGCCATCAGTTCGGACTGAACCAGCTGATATTAATTTGCACTGACAGGGGGCTGGATTGCTTTTTAATTACTGATCGTTTTCAGCTGTTGTCTTGGCTTGCCATGCCTTTTTGCACCTCCCTTTCTTCATGTGTTCAATACTTTTTCCCTGTGTCATTTCACATTATTACACATAACTTAATTTCTGAACTTATTTGTTTTGGTTTCTTTGTATGTATGGATTACTTGGGTTGGTACCAACATCTGGTGAAGGCTTCATGTCAATAGCACCTTTGGAAATATATTTACTGAGAAAAATGGTGATGTGTTCAATACTTATTTCACCCGCTGTATATTATATTGTCAAACAGTAACTGTTGCCTGAAAACAAAAAGCATGGGTGAAATGAAAATGCAACATAGTAAACTTTGTGTATAACAAAGAAAAAGTAAACGGCTGCACACAGTATATAAAACATTTGAATAAATATACATTATTAAGTTTGTAAGTGTAATAGATGCAGAGGTACTTTCAAAGCTATGATATCTTATTTCTGATTGGCTCGCGTCACTGGGCAGCTCGCGGTGGGTTTCCCTTTGTAATACATGATAGTTTGCAAGCCCCGACACATCCGACGAGCATCAGAGCCGATGTAGTAGGATATGTACGTTCTGCCACTATGGGGACGACATCTTCAATGCAATTATAATGAAGCCGGTGAATGATATGGTAAACTGCTCAATGCCATCGTATGAATCCCAGCACATATTCCAGTCTGTTCTAGCAAAACAGTCCTTTACATTAGCATCCGCTTCTTTGGACCACTTCCATATTGAGCGTGTCACTGGTACTACCAGTTTGAGTTTTTGCTTGTAAGCAGGAATCAGTAGGATAGAGTTATGGTGGGCTCTGAACTTAGAGGGCAGAGCTCTCTGAATAAAGAACTGACCATTGCAAGCTGGGGCTCTGTCTGTATTATTAAAAACTGAAGCCTTACAACCTTCAGGATACAGATCTCAATACCTGTTTCTGTCATTCCAGAGGACACCGAAACCGTGCACGGGCGGATCAGAAATCTGTAAGACAAAGACCTGACCTCTGAATTGAGGGTCTATTCAGGCCGGTGATAAACTGGTACACGACAGAGACGGTGACGAGGTCCAACCTACATTGATTTCCCAAAACCTGCAAGGATAAGGCCAGTAATCTTTATTCAAGGATTTGGGGAAAATAGAGGAATATTTTTCTGGTTAAATAATTTATTTGTGGAAATTATAAGGGTCATTTCCGGGAATTAAGATATTGACCATGATATATGACCTTTGCTTTTCTAATATATCATAAAAAGGTTTTTATACTTAAATTGTATATTAACAAAATCGATAGGAAGGAACAGGTCCGCAAAGACCTGAGGTAACAGTGCACTACCATAACTAAACTAGCTTAATATTTGTGATTTGAGAGTAAAAAGATTGATTATTAAGAAGGGATATAAAATAGGCGTTGTGAGATGGACGGTAATTCTACAAAAATATAATTATTAAATGAATATTTAACTATTGTGTTAAAATAATCATAGATCCAATAGTCACATCTAATAATAAAATCCAAAACTTAACATGGGAGGTAAATCATGAACGGAGGTTCCAGAATATACTGGAGATGAAAGGTATATGGAATCTAAGGATAGAAGAAATGTAGAATACGGCCCAAAATGGAGAAAGAAATATGGGTTTGAAGGAAAATTAGATGTAGACAAATTAGAAAACATGATAAAACTAATGCAGAAACAATGTGGAGATAACAAAGAAAAGCAGAAAAGTGAGGGATATCATAGCACAGGCAATGCCTCTGTGTCTGCAGTCTGTGGTGGCAGCAGCACAGGCGGTGGAAGATTCAGCCTCTGTGGTACTCTATCACGATTTAACGTTAAAGGTCTCTATTCTCTTGTTAGAACATAAAATGGCTTATATGTCTCCAGCTAGGCATTTGTCCTGTATGATTATTTTGTTAAATATTCCAAACTTAACTATTGAGAGGTGTACTACCTTGAAACCCTCCACTTTAGTTCCTATATCCACAGATGGGTGCCCAATGTGTTTCTGAAACAGAAACGTTTGTGTTGCCTAGATCAGATTTAATGGACTTGCCTTTACCGGTGTGAGGGTTTGGCTGTGGTTAGACCTTACTCCCAAATAGGGGAGTGGTAGGACCACAGCCGAGCCCTCAAACCCTAACTAGGGGAAGCAATGATCCTCAATCAGAGACAGCTGTACAGGGTTGTCTCTGATTGGGGATTGTATTTACACATCCACCTGTGTGTGGGTCATTATTATTCAACAGTCACTGTGACAGTAAGTGTGTTTCCGTTCTTTGTTATTGCTTTGTTGTTTTTTGGTTGTATTAGTTCGTGACATTTGTGTTTATAGTTTTAATTAAACAATGTTGAACTATCGCTGCGCTGCTCCTTGGTCTCTCTCTACACCCACTCGTGACAACCGGATGGTGAAATTACTATGTTTGTGGATGGTTCCTCTAGAAAAAACCCAGATGGCTTGAATGCTACTGGATATGCTGTTGTCACTCTTACTGATACAGTGGGGCAAAAAAGTATTTAGTCAGCCACCAATTGTGCAAGTTCTCCCACTTAAAAATATGAGAGAGGCCTGTAATTTTCATCATAGGTACACTTCAACTATGAGAGACAAAATTAGAAAAAAAAAATCCAGAAAATCACATTGTAGGATTTTTAATGAATTTATTTGCAAATTATGGTGGAAAATAAGTATTTTAAAACGGACAAAGATATTACTATATAAAGTTGAAAATATTAGTGGTAAACATGCATGACAGTCACCATGTATTTTTTCGTTTCAGATTGCCAAATGTCAAAGTAAAATGTCTGAACAAAACCACACATTAAATTATCCAGTGTTAAATCTACGACAATGGTATCTCTGAACATTCAAATTGCCATCGATAAAATGCAAGTGTTCGGTCAGGTGGAACAAATTTAAATTTGCGCCTTTGAATGTCATTGAGAAAACAGAGAAGAGTCAAAGATACTTTCTGAATTTAAAGTAATCCTCGAAGTAATCATCTAGTTTTTCAAAAGTATCTGTAATCTGATTACAATATTTTTGCTGACAACATGACGGATTACAGTTACTGTTTTTTTTTGTAATCCCTTACATGTAACGGATACATGTAATCCGTTACTCCCCAACCCTGCAGACACAGTAGTACTGTATGTATCTCCACATATCACATAATTTAGTTTTTGTTATCTTTTGTGAACAAAAACAAACAAGTCTAAAACCAATGTTGGTCTCATGGAGTGTCAACCCAGCTTCGTCTATTCCATAATAGAGAGTGAGAGTGCAGCTGTGTCTGACTCTGACCCAATGAGTTGACCCAACGAGGTCGACATCTTCTGTTTGAAACGTTGACTGCACCAACCAGACTTTCTCTGCCCCTTTACATTTAAAAGCCTAGTGCAGTCAAAATGCAGTTTTCCTGTGTTTTGGGTCATATTTGTACAACTGCTGATTAAACTAACACTGTGATTTTTTTTTTTATTGCTGGTTGAAAATACAATCTACACAGGACCCTTTAATCAGCTGGTGTTGCATGGGTGGTTATGTCCTGCCTGGTGACAGCAGTTAAAGGAGCTCTAAGTTAAAGGAGCTCTATGTAATATTTTGCATTGTCATTTCCCTCCACTGAGACTGACCATCAATCCAGTGAAATAAAATAACAACTATTTATGCTCCTATGTGCCTCGCAAGTAATAGAATACAACAACGGACCTATTAACAATGTAAGCATATAGCCTAGCTACACATGTTGAAAGTGTTGGTCCCATTTTGCATGAGCTGAAATGAAAGATCCCAGAAAGCTTGTTGATCTGCTGGAATGTCCAATAAAGCTGTTGCCAGAGTATTGAATGTTAATTTCTCTACCATAAGCCGCCTCCAAAATCGCTTCAGAGAATTTGGCAGGACCTCCACAACCTCAGAACACGTGTATGGCATTGTGTGGGCCAGTGGTTTGCTGATGTCAACGTTGTGAACAGAGTGGTGGCGTGGGGTTATGGTCTGGGCAGGCATAAGCTATGGACAACAACACAATTGCATTTTATCGATGGCAATTTGAATGTTCAGAGATACCATTGTCGTAGATTTAACACTGGATAATTTAATGTGTGGTTTTGTTCAGACATTTTACTTTGTTTGACATTTGGCAATCTGAAACGAAAAAATACATGGTAAACTTATTTTTAACTGTCACATGTTTACCGCTAATATTTTCAACTTTATATAGTGATATCTTGATATCTCGTTTTTTTGTATGAAAAGGGGGGCAGAGAAAGCCTGAAATTGTAGGTGCAGTCACCCTGTTTCAAACAGCAGATGTCGACCTCGTCCACCAGACAATCGGTGTGACTTCATAAAACTCATTGGGTCAGACACGGCTCCACGCTCTCATAGACGAAGCTGCGTTTGTCTGACACGCCGTGAGATCGACATTAGTTTTAAACGTGTTTGTTTACAAAAGTTAACAACAACGAAAGTAATGGACTAGGATACAACTTAAGCATACTTTTTGGGTTATATAAAGTATGTCAATGTTGTATTGATTTAAATTAGAATTGCACTTAAACTGCTGGAAATATCGCAGATGTTTTAACAACTTGGTGTTCGACTTGAAAGACAATTTAAGCCTATCACTTGCCGCTTCAGCATATCTCATATTCTGCAGTTCAAATGGATTCTTCCAAGTCTCTGTTTTTACTTTTACCATATATTCTGGCTGTTTTAGGTAAGAACGATTAACTCAATTATGTGATGTGTGGAGATGCATACTACTGTGTCTGTGACTAGCCTGCTAGTTTGATGGTGCTGCTGGTAAAATATTTCAGAAATTCTAAATGAAATCAGGCTCCTATAGGTTATAGGCTATTTCCTTTGTTTTCTACAATTTATGACTAGGATCAGCACCTACATTCAAAATATTTCAGTATTAATTTGTTGAAATATTCTAATTATCTGCTGTCAGTATTCTTACCTACCCTTGTCTCCTCAGGGCTTTGTTATGGAGGAGGTGTGTTACCAGATGGTCACCTGAATGGAGCCTTAGGAAAGAGTGTATCATTTACTACAACCATTGATCCACCAGACCTGCCATTTGTAACAATAGCCTGGTTTGTAAATAATTCCATCACTATAATATCGACCAGGCCCCCACCTGGTAGTGACACTGTAGGGTCTGGATACAAAGACAGGGTCTTTCTGAACAGATCCACTGGATCTCTGGAGCTCAGGAATCTGTCCCTGAGTGATGCTGGAGAGTACAGACTGACCATTACACCAGCTGGGGGAGATTTACTAACTGGAGACACAACATTGAAGGTGTATCGTGAGTACTTTCTATGGTCATATAGTCATTAATAGATTAGAACATTTTACTGTGAGACTGCCAATAGTTTGCACGCTGGGTTTTGTAGGATATAGCTCGTCTCTCTAGTAGCAGTATTGTAACTTATTGTAAACCTCTACATGTTAAATAGTTGGATTTCTGACACCAGTGTAATGAAACTGTCAGGGAGAGTAAGCTTGTCCATGGTGGTACTCGAACCTCACAGATGGCCACTACAGGATCTTCAATTTCTAACACTTTTTTGAAGGTGACAATATACTGTCCTTCAAACAATTAAAAAAATAGTTGTCTAATGGATAACAGGCTAATTGCAGTTATTAGAAGAAAAAACCTACAGCCAGTAAAGTAAGCAAATAAATAACACTAATCTTTCCATTTCTAATCTCAATGGATTTTCTAATTTACTTATTTAATTATCAGCTGTTCAATATTTAAAACAAAATAATATGTTGGTTTAACATGCAGTGCCTTGCAGAATTATTTATACCCTTTTGATTTCTTAACATTATATTATGTCACAAATTGAAGTTGGCCTCTTCTTCCTCAATCTGGCCAAAATCACAAACTCTTTTAGTCCTGTGCTTAAAAGGGCAATCCACGTTTTTGGCTATATATCAATAATTACAAATCCAGAATTTCCCCTTTAACGAACCCTGTTTTAATTTGTCTTCAGCATCATTTATAAAGTACAGGTGTTTGAGAAGCACTGAGAACATTGTACCTTTAACCTCAAACAAGGAAGATTAACATGATCATCTTGTGATGCTCTACTTAGCTCTCAAGATATTATGGCCCTATTTCTGCCCAATAGTTTAATAAATGGACGAGATGGTTGATATTTTCAACTTGGTTAATATCAAGCTAGTTTGCATGGTGTTAATTCTGAAATAATCACTTCAGCTGTTTTGGTGGTTTGTGTAAATTACTGTGAAGCTAATTGAGTGTAACTTTGGATTAAATATTCAGCTAAGAACAGAGTTGTTATTGTGTTTTTAACCCACAGAGCCAGTCTCCAATGTGGTCATAACTCCCAACAACACATATTTAGTGGAGTTCAACAGCTCTGTCAGTCTGTCCTGTTCCTCCTATGGCTCCTCCCCCTTCTCTTACCATTGGCTGAATGGCAGCTCTGAAGTCACAGCCAGTGATGGAGTTCAGCTTGGTGATGGAGGACGTACTCTCACCATAGCCAATGTGACTCGATATAACCAGGGGCCTTTCATGTGCACAGTGTCAAACCCCGTCAACTTTGACAAACAGACACTATCCCTAAACATCAGCTGTGAGTCTCTAACTTGCATGTTTAACTCTTTTAAATGATTTGCATGTTGATTGAGCCACTTAGGTAAACTTTGATAGTTACATTTCATGTAGTTTGTGTCGTCACCTCTTGACTTAATTCACCAGAAACAGCATCTGCTTAGAAATAACAAGGCTTGATGCTCTGTTATTAAATATGGTGGTTTCAGCTAAGGCCATAAATATGTTTTCCCTGCTTCATGTATCATTAACACACCATGCTTTAGAAAGATGTTCCAATCCTGTGGCATGTCTCAGTGGTCTTATTTGTTATAGCTAGCTGTCATCACTTTTGCATGTGTTATGTGGCTGATTGCTGGTGATGGGATGCTGAAGCTAGATACACACTAATATTGATAACATTGACCCATAATGCACCCATAATAATGATAAATGGCCAAATGGGTCATTGACATGGTCTAGAAAGTGTCTCTGTAAATCACTGTTGGTCAACTTCCCCTCTTTAATGGTAGTGTTTGACATGGACCATTCATTACAGATGGTCCAGAAAACACAAGAATGAAGGTGACCCCTCCAGATCTACTATATGATTCAGGGTCAGACCTCACTCTGTCCTGCTCAGCTGTGTCCAGTCCTCCTGCCCAGTTTCAGTGGGCTCTGAATAGAACACTGCTGTCCAATAAGGGACCAGAACTCAGGCTGGAGAACATCCAGGCCAGTCAGAGTGGTAGCTACAGCTGCTGGACCCATAATACCAGAACCCTGAGGTACCAGACATCTGAGCCCTCTAACATCACTGTGCTGGGTAAGTGGTAGAGAGGAGAAGGAGACAGACATGGGAGGAAAGAGAGAGGCTGGTACTGGGGAGTCATGGCTGAACTGACTGAAATATTTGTGAGGTTTGTGCTCAAGTCCTTGAGTACACCTTCCTTTTCCTTCCAATTTGTACAAACATTTGGACAAGTAGCCTTTCTCTGTATGCAGCAAAGAAGACAGTGTCTACAACACATGAGGGAAGCCCTATGAGTAGCACGCGAGACAAAGCAGATAGCATTCGATTATTAGCTGATTGTGAGGACATTTTCTATAGGAATATTCATTGTATGTTGTAGCTGGTCAATGCTCTGTCATGCAGTGAGGAAAAAGCAAACCACCCAACATGGTCACCTCTTTGTTACCATTTAATGGCCTTGTTGAATAGTGTCCATATGAGGAGGATGAAAATGTATTGTCAGAATCAAATCAAATTTTATTTGTTGCATGCTTCGTAAACAACAGGTGTGGACTAACAGTTAAATGCTTACTTACTGGCCCTTACCCACAATGCAAAGAGAAAGAAAATTGAGAAATAATAGAAATAGTAAAACATATTATAAAAATAATGAATACACAATGAGTAACAATAACTTGGCAATAGACACAGGGTAACGTTACCAAGTCGATGTGCAGGAGTACGAGGTAATTGAGCTAGATATGTACAGTATATACAGTGTATAACTAGGAATAAAGTGACAGATAATAAACAGCAGCACAAGTGTATGTGAGGAGTCAAGTAAGTTTGTGCCAAAAGGGTCAATGCAGATAGTCCGGGTAGCTATTTGGTTAACTATTTAACTAACATTTAGCGGTCTTATGGCTTGGGGGTAGAAGCTGTTCAGGATCCTGTTGGTCCCAGACTTGGTGCATCTGTACCGCTTACCATGCGGTAGCAGAGAGAAAGTCTATCTTGGGTGGCTGGAGTCTTTGACAAGTTTTTTGGGCCTTCCTCTGACTCCGCCTGGTGTAGATGTCCTGGATGGCAGGGAGTTCGACCCCAGTGATGTTCTGGGCCGGAGGCTCTATCTTCTGCAGCGCCATGTGGTCAGATGCCAAGCAGTTGCCATACCATGCGGTGATGTAGACCGTCAGGATGCTGTCAATGGTGCTGCTGTAGAACTTTTTGAGGATCTGAGGTCCTATGCCAAATCTTTTCAGCATCATGAGGGAGAAGAGGGGTTGTCGAGACTTCTTCACGACTGTGTTCGTGTGTGTGGACTATGATAGATCCTTAGTTATGTGTACACGAGGAACATGAAGCTCTCAACCCGCTCCATTAAAATCCTGTCGATGTGAATGGGGGCGTGCTTGGCCCTCCTTTTCCTATAGTCCAAGATCCTTTGTCTTGCTGACTTTGCGGGAGAGGTTTTTGTCCTGGAACAACACTGCCAGGTCTCTGACCTCCTTCCTATAGGCAGGCTGTTACATCGTCGTCGGTGATCAGTTCTGCCACCGTTGTGTCGTCGGCAAACTTAATGATGGTGTTAGAGTCATGTGCGGCCACACAGTTGTGGGTGAATTCACAGATGACGCAAGTGCAGTAGCAGGATTTCTTGAGCGTCCTGATTAGTGTCCCACTCCTTGAAAGAGGCATCTCTAGCCTTTAGCTCAGTACGGATGTTGCCTGTAATCCATGGCTCCTGGTTGGGATATATATTAATTATGATGTGATGAACTCTTCAATGCCATCGGATAAATCACAGAACATATTCCAGTCTATGCTAGCCAAACAGTCCTGTAGATTAGCATCCGCTTCTTCGAACCACTTCCATATTGAGTGCATTGCTGGTACTTCCTGTTTGAGTTTCTGCTTGTAAGCAGGAATCAGATGGATACAGTTATGGTCAGATTTGCCAAATGAAGGGTGAGGGAGAGCTTTGTATGCATTTATGTGTGTGGAGTATAGGTCATCTAGTTATTTTTCGCCTCTAGAATTTAGGTAAAATGGATTTCACTAGGAGCGCCGCTTCTGGATGAGCATTTTCTTTGCAATGTGTTTGCTTATGGCCCTATACAGCTTGTTGAGTGTGGTTTTAGTGACATTATCGATTTGTGATGGTAAATAAACAGTTACGAAAAATATAGATGAAAACTTGCTTTTTAAATGGTGTTGTCTACAGCAGGGGTCTCCAACAGACCGATCGCAAGCTACAAGTAGCTCGCAGACCACCTATGAGTAGCTCGCCAAAAACAACTCTGAAAGTACATACAACTTTCACGTGTTCCACCACAAACTGTCATAAACAAATCTCACAAGTATCAAACATCAGAACCTCCCAGCTACTATCTAATCAATACAACATTGACATTATCCCACCCCTAGTTAGCCACTATTGGCTTAAAAAGTAAAACCTAACACAGTATCTGCCAACTAATCTCCAGCAATATTTCCCCCTTCTGTCTGTGTGGTGCCAGTTGATTTGATAACCGTCTTGTGGGTTGACAGAAATACTTTCCCCAAAACCTTCTCAATTAAATGTTAACAGAAAAGTAGGCAGAAGTATATCATGAGTAAGTATTTAATTGGTTATTTGCTAACTTTGCCATGGAATGAGCAGCAGCAGTACAGAACCATAGCTAGACCGGCACATTAGAGGCACATTCCTCACTAGTTAGATATGCAATTAAAAGGGCCATTACACAAACAAATTGCTAGTTTCCATTATTTTACCAGGTACAGTATATTGACTGAAGCATAGTGCACTACTCTCTTGTACACTACAGAGGAGAGAAGAATGTGCCTATTTGAATGCTTGGAAACAAGTACTACATGTTTTCTTTTTTTAAAGTAGCTCTCCTGCTAGAAAAGGAGAAACCCCTGGTCTATAGCTTATCATGAGGTATTTTAACTCAGGCAAGCAGAACCTCGAGACTTCCTTAATATTAGAGATTGCACACCAGCTGTTGTAAACAAAGACCCACACCTCCCAGCTAGATGTATATTATCCATGTTCGTGTTCAGCCTTGACTCCGAGAAACATAGGATATTACAGTTCTTCAGGTACCGTTGATAGGATAGTCTCGAACGGAGCTCATCCAGTTTCTTCTCTAGTGATTGTACGTTTGCCAATAGAACGGAGGGTAGAGGAGGTTTGTGTACTCGCCGACGTAGTTTCGTCAGGGTGCCTGAACGTCATCCTTTCTTACACCGCCTTTTTAGAGTCTTGGGGATTAGAGCATGGTCTGGGGCAGGGGTCACCAACCTTTTTGAAACTGAGAGCTACTTCATGGGTACTGAGTCATACGAAGGGCTACCAGTTTGATACGCTCTTCTGAAATAACACATTTGCTCAGTTTGCCTTTAGTTATACATTATTAATAATACTCATCTATGTGAAGACACTAATCACGTAAATGATTTCTCACAATAATTAGCAACAATGACAATAAGGAGGGAAACAGATATCAATATTCAGCACTTTAATCTCAGTAATTGTTACATTTTTAGAAAATCACTTACATCACTACATTTCATAGGAAAAATGTCCCATTTTCACTAGCCACTGACAAACCCTTTTATCAAATCATGAACTATGTTGTTTCAAAAAGTTATCAATTATGTAATGTTAGAAAAATCAACTTACATATTTTTAAATAAATCTTGTTACATTTTGAACTAATGACCAAATCTTTTAAAACACTTTCTAAATTGAACACAATTCTTAATTATTTTAATTCAATTTCGCCATGGCACTTCCATGTTGCCACTGACAACATATGGTATCTGTTTCTTTTTAGTGGGAAGACTGGCATTGCATGTTTACCAGTGTATTGTAATCTGGTGTGTAACTTGACACTGCAACTGTGAGTGAGTATTTCAGATGTGCATCAGTGAGGCGTGTTCTGTGTTTGTTCTTGATGAAGTTCATGTCAGAAAACGCTGATTCACAGAGATAGGTTGAACCAAACAGGCTAGCAACCTTCATAGCTGCTGTGCATACTCCACTGTACTTCTCTGTGTCAACAAGGGACCAACAGTTTGGTGCAGCCTGGTAGGCTTTGAGATGGAGGTCATTTTGCAATGTTATGATTTCAATCTCCACCTGTCCAGCATCCAAGTTGAACGTTGCACTTAGTTGATAGCAAACCATGTTGTGTCCACATTCATGAAAGGATTGGAAATGAACGACACACATGGCTCAAGCTGATGAAGGTCACAAAACCTATTCTCAAACTCCCGGTGGGTAGTTAGCATGGTAGCTTTTGTGACACGTAGTGAAGTGTCTCTCCACATTGTGCCGCTTTGCCGTCGCCACAGTCGCCCCGCAAATGAGACACACGCAGGTTTCATTCACAGTCGTAAAAAACAATTCCTCCTCCCATTCGTTGTGAAAGTGATACGTTTTCTTCCTTTTTTCTGTCATGGTTTTGGGGCAAGAAACTGCATTCAGCTACCATCTTCGTTGCGCCAGCTAGCTTACACGAGCACTGGTTTTGTCTCGCGCAAAATACTTTTGAACTAGAGTAGCTCAGAGTTCACCTAAACTTATCTAAACTCATGTATAATGAACATATTTTTAAGATATTGTCATTTTTAAATATACAGTGGGGAGAACAAGTATTTGATACACTGCCGATTTTGCAGGTTTTCCCACTTACAAAGCATGTAGAAGTCTGTCATTTTTATCATAGGTAGTCTTCAACTGTGAGTGACGGAATCTAAAACAAAAATCCAGAAAATCACATTGTATGATTTTTAAGTAATTAATTTGCATTTTATTGCATGACATAAGTATTTGATACATCAGAAAAGCAGAACTTAATATTTGGTACAGAAACCTTTGTTTGCAATTACAGAGATCATACATTTCCTGTAGTTCTTGACCAGGTTTGCACACACTGCAGCAGGGATTTTGGCCCACTCCTCCATACAGATCCTTCAGGTTTCGGGGCTGTCGCTGGGCAATACGGACTTTCAGCTCCCTCCAAAGATTTTCTATTGGGTTCAGGTCTGGAGACTGGCTAGGCCACTCCAGGACATTGAGATGCTTCTTACGGAGCCACTCCTTAGTTGCCCTGGCTGTGTGTTCCGGGTCGTTAGCATGCTGGAAGACCCAGCCACGACCCATCTTCAATGCTCTTACTGAGGGAAGGAGGTTGTTGGCCAAGATCTCGCGATACATGGCCCCATCCATCCTCCCCTCAATACGGTGCAGTCGTCCTGTCCCCTTTGCAGAAAAGCATCCCCAAAGAATGATGTTTCCACCTTCATGCTTCACGGTTGGGATGGTGTTCTTGAGGTTGTACTCATCCTTTTTTTTCCTCCAAACACGGCGAGTGGAGTTTAGACCAAAAAGCTCTATTTTTGTCTCATCAGACCACATTACCTTCTCCCATTCCTCCTCTGGATCATCCAGATGGTCATTGGCAAACTTCAGACGGGCCTGGACATGCGCTGGCTTGAGCAGGGGGACCTTGCGTGCGCTGCAGGATTTTAATCCATGACGGCGTAGTGTGTTACTAATGGTTTTCTTTGAGACTGTGGTCCCAGCTCTCTTCAGGTCATTGACCAGGTCCTGCCGTGTAGTTCTGGGCTGATCCCTCACCTTCCTCATGATCATTGATGCCCCACGAGGTGAGATCTTGCATGGTGCCCCAGACCGAGGGAGATTGTCCGTCATCTTGAACTTCTTCCATTTTCTAATAATTGCTCCAACAGTTGTTGCCTTCTCACCAAGCTGCTTGCCTATTGTCCTGTAGCCCATCCCAGCCTTGTGCAGGTCTGCAATTTTATCCCTGATGTCCTTACACAGCTCTCTGGCCTTGGCCATTGTGGAGAGGTTGGAGTCTGTTTGATTGAGTGTGTGGAGAGGTGTCTTTTATACAGGTAACGAGTTCAAACAGGTGCAGTTAATACAGGTAATGAGTGGAGAACAGGAGGGCTTCTTAAAGAAAAACTAACAGGTCTGTGAGAGCCGGAATTCTTACTGGTTGGTAGGTGATCAAATACTTATGTCATGCAATAAAATGCAAATTAATTATTTAAAAATCTTACAATGTGATTTTCTGGATTTTTGTTTTAGATTCCGTCTCTCACAGTTGAAGTGTACCTATGATAAAAAGTACAGACCTCTACATGCTTTGTAAGTAGGAAAACCTGCAAAATCGGCAGTGTATCAAATACTTGCTCTCCCCACTGTATATAAATGCAAGTGTGATTAAAAAAGAATAGCAACAGAATCAAATTTAATTTCAGACGCAGCTCACAAGTGCTATTTTTAGAACAGGCCTGCGGGCGACTCATGTGGTCCTTGGGGGCGACCTGGTGCCCGCGGGCACCGTGTTGGTGACCCCTGGTCTGGGGTAAGCAGTATGTCCTGCGTCTCAGACTCAATGAAGTAGAAATCTTCATCCAAATCGAGATTAGTAATCTCTGTTCTGATGTCCAGAAGCTCTTTTCGTCATAGGAAATGATGTTGGAAACATTATGTACAAAAAAAGTTAAAATAATTGTTTATAAGGAGTCCGTAAAACAGCTGCTCTCCACAGCTCCATTCTCAGGTGAATTACTTCAGAAAAAACTCTAGATCGCCTTTACTCCACACACAGAAACACATACAAAGCTCTTCCTCGCCCTCTATCTGGAAAAACTGACCATAACTCTATCCTACTGATTCCTGCTTACAAGCAAAAACTCAAACAGGTAGTACCAGTGACGCGCTCAATATGGAAGTGGTCCGAAGAAGCGGATGCTAATCTAAAGGACTGTTTTGCTAGAACAGACTGGAATATGTTCTGGGATTCATCCGATGGCATTGAGCAGTTTACCATATCATTCACCGGCTTCATTAATAAGTGCATTGAAGATGTCGTCCCCATAGTGGCAGTACGTAAATATCCAGACCAAAAACCGTAGGTTACTGGCAACATCTTCACTGAGCTAAAGGCTAGAGCTGCTGCCTTCATGGAGCGGGACACTAATCCGGGCGTTTATAAGAAATCCCGCTATGCCCTCCAACGAACCAGGACTAAGATCGAATCCTTCTACATCGGTTCTGACGCTCGTCGGATGTGTCGGGGCTTGCAAACTATCATGTATTACAAAGGGAAACCCACCGCGAGCTGCCCAGTGACGCGAGCCAATCAGAAATAAGATATCATAGCTTTGAAAGTACTTCTGCACCTCAAACTTAATAATGTATATTTATTCAAATGTTTTATATACCATGTGCGGGACATTTACTTTTTCTTTGTTATACACAAAGTTTACCATGTTGCATTTTCATTTCACCCGTGCTTTGTGTTTTCAGGCAACAGTTACTGTTTTGACAGTATAATATATATATAATCTACATTTAAACTGGGTGGTTCGAGACCAGAAGGCTGATTGGCTGACAGCCATGGTATATCAGACCATATACTACGGATATGACAAAACATGTATTTTTTCACTGCTCTAATTACATTGGTAACCAGTTTATAATAGCAATAGGGCACCTCGGGTTTGTGGTATACGGCCTAAGAACCACCATTAGTCATGGTGTATTGGCCATGTACCACACCCCCCCTGCCTTATTGCTTAATTATAATGTAGGCTACAATCTGTATTATCAATTCAATTCTGATGTATATAACCATTATCCTTCACAGAACCAATATCTGGTGCTAACATCACTACTACCCCAAACCCTCCAATCATCGAGGGGCGCTCTGTGAACTTAACCTGTGATGCTGCTGGCTTCAACATCACCAGAGAGTGGATGAGGGATGGTCAGCCTCTGTCTTCTGGTGACAATATCATCTTCTCTGAGAATAAGAAAGTGCTGTCCATAAACCATGTGAAGAGAACAGACAGTGGAGAATACCTGTGTAAACTCAGAAACCTCATCAGCACCGCTGATGCGAAACATAGTCTCATTGTAAACTGTAAGTAGGCCTACTCTGCTATAAGCCTGTTTTAAATGTTGTTGTTTTTTGCATTAAAATCTGACAGTCACAGTGTAAATGCTGGATATGCAAGATATTACAGAGTAATTCTCTCTCACTCTAACTCTAACTCTAACTCTAACTCTAATACACACACACTACCGGTCAAAAGTTTTAGAACAGCTACTCATTCAAGGGTTTTTCTTTATTTAACTATTTTCTACATTGTAGAATAATAGTCAAGACATCAAAACTATGAAATATCACATATGGAATCATGTAGTAACCAAAGAAGTGTTAAACAAATCAAAATATATTTGAGATTCTTCAAAGTTGCCACCCTTTGCCTTGATGACAGCTTTGCACACTCTTGGCATTCTCTTCACCTGGATTGCTTTTTTCAACAGTCATGATGGAGTTCCCACATATGCTGAGCACTTGTTGGCTGCATTTCCTTCACTCTGCGGTCTGACTCATCCCAAACCATCTCAATTGGGTTGAGGTCGGGGGATTGTGAAGGCCATGTCATCTAATGCAGCATGCCATCACTCTCCTTCTTGGTAAAATAGCACTTAAACAGGCTGGAGGTGTGTTTGGTCATTGTCTTGTTGAAAAACAAATGATAGTCCCTCTAAGCCCAAACCAGATGGGATGGCGTATCGCAGCATAATGCTGTGGTAGCCAAGATGGTTAAGTGTGCCTTGAATTCTAAATACATCACTGACTGTATCACCAGGAAAGCACCCCCACACCATAACACCTCCTCCACACATGCGGAGATCATCCATTCACCCATACCGAGTCTCACAAAGACACGGCGGTTGGAACCAAAAATCTCAAATTTGGACACATTTCCACTGGTCTAATGTCCATTGCTCGTGTTTCTTGGCCCAAGCAAGTCTCTTCTTCTTATTGGTGTCCTTTATTAGTGGTTTCTTTGCAGCAATTCGACCATGAATGCTTGATTCACACAGTCTCCTCTGAACAGTTGATGTTGAGATGTGTCTGTTATTTGAACTCCGTGAAGCATTTATTTGGAATGCAATTTCTGAGGCTGGTAACCCTAATGAACTTATCCTCTGCAGCAGAGGTAACTCTGGGTTTTCCATTCCTGTGGCGGTCCTCATGAGAGACAGTTTCATCATAGCGTTTTTTTTTTTTTGGGGGGGGGGGTTTGCGACCGCGCTTGAAGAAACTTTCAAAGTTCTTGACATTTTCCCGAAAATTAAATTAAATTAATGATGGACTGTCGTATAAATAAAGAAAACCCCTTAAATGAGTAGGTGTTCTAAAACTTTTGACCGGTAGTGTATATAACAATTTTAGTGTGTAACATCAAATTGTATTTGTCACATGCGCCAAATACAACAGGTGTAGACCTTACAGTGAAATGCTTACCTACAAGCCCTTAACCAAGAAGTTAAGAAAAAAATTGAAAATAAAAGTAACAATAATTAAACAGCAGCAGTAAAATAACCATAGCGAGGTTATATACAGGGGTACCAGTACAGAGTCAATGTGCGGGGGCACCGGTTAGTCGAGGTAATTGAGGTAATATGTACATGTAGGTAGAGTTAAAGTGACTATGCATAGATAATAAACAGAGAGTAGCAGCAGCGTAAAAGAGGGGTCTGGTGGCCCTTTGATTAGCTGTTCAGGAATCTGATGGCTTGGGTGTAGAAGCTGACATAGATATACTGATTTACAGGTGGGTGATACTTCAGAGAACTGAGACAAACAAATGAGACTTGGTTTACTGTACTGTTGTCACGACGGGGTGTGTAAGCAGACCAAGGTGCAGCGCAGTAGTAGTTTGACATCGTATTTATTTAGCATTTTGTTGTGAAACCTTTTGGACCTAGATTTGGCGCTCCGGTACCACTTGCCGTGCGGTAGCAGAGAGAACAGTCTCTCATCTGTAATCACACTGATTACAAACTAACAAACACTTGGCTTCCTCTAATTGGAAATGGTGATCTGTGTTACAGATGGACCTGATGGTATGAAAATCAAGGGTCCAACTGAGATAGAAGTAGGACAGAAGTTTACATTGACCTGCTCTGCTGACTCCAACCCTCCTGCTAGTTACACCTGGATGCTCAATGGAACAGAGATACCTAGACATTCACCTGAGTTCACTAAAGAGAAGAGTGAATACTCTGACAGTGGAGATTACACCTGTACAGCAACAAATGATGTCACTGGGAACAAAACAGCTGAGGTCCATAAACTGGCAGTAAAAGGTAAAGTTATCAGAAGTTTTAAAGACAATATGAACATAGTAAATCGATAGTATTGCATAACATACAGTAGGCTATTTCATTTTGTAAATACTTAAACTGTAGTAGGTTTGACGCCATAGTGATATCTATTTTAAAACCTGCTGCTTCCATTTAGAAAACTTGATGCAAGATGATTAATTTGTATTAGTTTTGCATTTCAAGGCTTTAGGTGTATTTGTTGTGTTGTAACTGCCACCCAGATGTACTGTAATGTGCAGTACTGCTTTTTCAGTGTGTGTAGCGTTTCTCTAATCTGTGTATGGTTCTCTCCCTGGTCTCTGCAGCGGAGGGCTCTCTAACTCCAGGTCTGTCTGCTGGTGCTATTACTGGGATTGTGATTGGAGTATTGATGTTTGTGGGAGTGGCAGTTGGTATGGCAGTCTACTTCATGAAGAAAAAGGGGTGAGAAAAAAAATACATTTTGTTGTGAAAATTTATTCTGAGATGAGACAGTTTGAAATCAGATTATTTTAATTAGTGATAAATAAAGAATGACATTACATAAAATATTCTTTATCAATTTTTTGCATGAAAACGTTTTACAATGGAATCCATTTCACTTAAGTATATCACTTACTGTATTCTTTGTTTTTGTCTTGGGGCTTCAGCTTGTCTCCCATGCCAACAGCCTGAAATGTGGGTCTATGCATACTTACTATCTGTCCCACATATCCTTGCTCTGTATGGTGTCTTTGGGTTAAATTGATTGGGTTAGCTTTGAAATAGCTTTCATAGCTAAATTCTGTTTTGTCAGACAACCAAATAGTTACCAGTTCTTTAAGATACAGTTGTCAGGCTCTGGCCATAGAGAAGCCTTTGGCTCCTCTATTTAGCCATGGTCAGAGCCTGGCTAAATAGAGGACAACAGTATAGTAAACCAAGTCTCATTTGTTTGTCTCTCAGTTCTCTGAAGTATCACCCACCTGTAAATCAGTATATCTATGTCATAAAGCATTCAATAACTAACATAAGGGCCAAATATGAGGTGGATAGTAAGGATCATTTTACAACAGTAGTATACATGTATCTGTCTTTTGTGTACTTTCGTTGTGGCATTTTGCACCTGCCCTGTGTTTTGTTGTAGCTGCTTGACAAAGACATTTCCCCCCCGGGGGATCAATAAAGTATCTACCTATCTACCGATCTACCTATCTACCTACCTACAACACAGGCCCAATAGTATCTGAAGGAGAATCAGTTCTAAATGTCACTGCAATTTTATATGTGGTTAATGGTTAACCAAACACACATTTCTGGAATCTGATCTGCAATCATGAGTCATAATAAGTGTTTCAAAATAGTAATAAACAATGTGTGAAGGTGGTGTAAAGGTCAATTGAAGGGCAGTTGACCATTTCCTATAGGTCGTTATAGACGGATAACAACCAAAGTATTGCTCTGCCGCGTGAAGAGGAGATGCAGTATATTGAGTATACTGTAGTTTACAGTAAAAGGAGTTTATAATCTGATAACAGATTGACCGTCCCTGTATTTGGCTGGCAGGGCTGGTTGTCAATGGTTGTTATCCACAAATATAATTCTAACAAATGTGTTGGTGGTTCAACGTTGTGTCTCTGCAAATAATAATAACAATAATAATTTCCCAAAGATACTGACTGCTCCCTAATTTGCATTAGTTTCTTCAAGAAAGAATCCTCTAGTGGAAGGAGCATTGGCAACAGTAAGTATGAGTTATGTGTCTCCCATGCATCCATTGATTTAGTAAATTAATTATTGATGTTTATCTACTTCTACATCTACATCTACTTCTGCTCTGTCTACTACCACTCTAGTAGTAAATGGATCTCCATATCTCTACCCACTGGGCACACTGGTTGAATCAACGTTGTTTCCACGTCCTTTCAATGAAATGACCTTGCATCAATGTGGAGTAGATGTTGAGTTGACGTCTGTGCCCAGTGGGTCTGTTCCCAGCTCTCCAAAAAACTCCTTTCTTCTGTCTACGTGGGCAAACAATCTCTCTGCTCCTGCTCACCATAATCTTCTACACAGTCACACAAAATATGAACTCATGATAACCTACTAATGTTAATCATCATGCCTGTAAGGCAATGATTTAAATGAAGGTGTGAGTATAGACACTCAACGTTGATCAGTGCTTCAGGATAGTGGAGCCTAAATACTGTAAACTACAGCCCCATCTCTAACAGCTGTTTGTCTCAGCAGGTAAAAGCTCTGTTAACGGAGGAAACCAGGTACTATGCATTGTCATGCATTTAACTGTAATGTATTTCTGTTTTCATAGCTTCCATAGTACATTTGTGTATCTGATATGGATGTAGGCTAATATGTAATAACAATGTATAGTACATCCATTACTGACAATATTGACATACTGCAGGTGCATAGTGACTGGCATGATTTAATTCCTTTGATTCTGCCATTTTGAGTAAAAAGATCTGCACAAGGGGCTATTTGTATTGTATCATAGCGTGTCTGACTATCAGAGATCCTGATCACAATAGTAAATATCAGTGTTGTGTAAGACTGAAGAGAATAATGTAATGATAATAATTACAAATAGCCTCATCACGGTGTAGATAAAGATGGGTCAAAATAATAGTTATAATAACTATATGATAATATAATAGTTAACATACACTAGATGACCAAAAGTATGTGGACGCCTGCTCGTCGAACATCTCATTCCAAAATATGGATTTGGTCCCCCCTTTGCTGCTATACCAGCCTCCACTCTTCTGGGAAGATGTTGGAACATTGCTGCAGGGACTTGCTTCCATTCAACCACAAGAGCATTAGTGAGGTCAGTCACTGATGTTGGGGGATTAGGCCTGGCTTGCAGTCGGCGTTCCAATTCATCCCAAAGGTGTTCAGTGGGGTTGAGGTCAGGGCTCTGTGCAGACCAGTCAATTTCTTCCACACCAATCTCGACAAACCATTTCTGTATGGACCTCGCTTTGTGCACGGGGGCATTGTCATATTGAAACAGAAAAGTTGAAAGCACAGAATCGTCTAGAATGTCATTGTATGCTGTAGCGTTAAGATTTCCGTTCATAGCCCGAACCATGAAAAAAAGCCCCAGACCATTATTCCTCCTCTACCAAACTTTACAGTTGGCACTATGCATTGGGGCAGGTAGTGTTCTTAGGCTTGTGTGCGGCTACTTGTCTATGGAAACCCATTTTATGGATCTCCTGACGAACAGTTATTGTGCTGATGTTGCTTCCAGAGGCAGTTTTGAACTCGGTAGTGAGTGTTGCAACCAAGGACAGACGATGCTCTACATGCTTCAGCACTCAGCGGTTCCATTCTGTGAGCTTGTGTGGCCTACCACTTCGCAAATTATCTGTTGTTGGTCCAAGACGTTTCCACTTCACAATAACAGCACTTACACTTGACCGGGGCAGCTTTAGCAGGGCAGAAATTTGACAAACAGACTTGTTGGAACAGTGGCATCCTATGACAGTGTTTTGTTGAAAGTCACTGAGCTCTTCAGCAAGGCCATTCTACTGCCAATATTTGTCTATGGAGATTGTATGGCTGTGTCTTCGATTTTATACACCTGTCAGCAACGGGTGTGGCTGAAATGGTCGAATCCACTAATTTGAAGGGGTGTCCACATACTTTTGTATATATAGTGTAGCACCAGAGCCAATCTCTAGGTAGGCTATATATCCTGGCGTCTCTGCTAAGCAACAGTCTGGCCTTGGACCAGGTTTATAACCTCACGTCATTATAGTGATAAGCACACTTCCAGGCAGGGACAGTATGCATGGTCTGTTTACTGTAATGCTGAGGGGTTTGCTCCAGGAAGAGAATATTTTATTACACACCTTTTATTGTGAAGTTTTTCAAAAAGATGAAACCGTTTCCTTGGCTACTCAGTTCAGACAAATGTATTTCTGTCAAATGCCACGAGCCTTAATGTTTCCATTTGGCTGCAATTTAATCTCTCCTGAAACTCAACCGAAATAAATCTGAAAGATATGAGGAAGTATCTTTATAATCAACACCACTGACCTCTTTAAAGATAACAATAGAAACACAGCAACCTGTTCATAATGAACTAGTCTGGTAACTGGTTCACTAGCTGTGTGATACACCTTCACTCCTGGCATGCAGGCTAGTAATGACCACACAGTTTGAGGGGATATAACAAGCTCCCTGCCCTCAAGAAGTTGTATGATGAATAACCAAAAGCAAGTTGACTGAACTAACTCTGTGTTTGAAATTATCCAATGCACTTGTGCTTATAGCTCTGTATGTCAGGCAGTATAAGTAGGGCCCTGAGGTTTTCCTGGTCGGGTCATGTTCAGGACTTAACTAGGACATGTCTCTCATCTCTCCTGCTAGGATCTGAACTATGCAGACATCACGCAATTCCAGAAGAGGGACGGTGGGTCAGTTCAGCTGGGCAACCTGGGCACTTCCTCCACAGAGTACGCTCAGGTCCGAATCAACAACCGGCCGGTCAGCCTGCCGAACCAACCACCAATCAAGCCCACCAATCCCAGTATGCCCGCCCTTAAGCCTGCCCCCGATGCTGCATCCACCATCTACTCAGACGTCCGAAGGAACTGACCACGCCTTCCTGTCAGTCATCTGGACCAGTTGGGGTTCTCTGTGTCTGTATGCCAACTAAACTTTTTATAATACTGTATGCCTTATTAGGCCTTACAGATCCCTGGACAAACAAATATGTCAGTTGACACCTTAGCTATTATCAATACATTGGGTGTTAATCTGTTTTATAATTTATACTCAACTAATAGTAAAGACATGATATTCTATAGATAATGTCGTAATAGATAATCAGATTGTGATGGATCTTGAATATTTTGATATACACAAAAAATACAACTACAAATTGGGAAAAGCATTAGCATGCATGCCATGGTTTAGTAGAGCAGCAATACAGTGGAACACCATCTCTCAGGGTGACGTGGGTACCATTGCCCTGTCATTTACATGATGTACTGTTAGATATCATAACAGGGAAATGAAATAGCCCTGTGCACAGTATGTGTAAATGATAAATACTTTGTTTGTTTTGTTTATTAACAATAGCTCAGCTCGCTCATTCACTACTGCTTTGTTTCTCTGGTTTGGTTGTTTATTGAGTGTACAGGATATGCATTCAGGGATTATTTGTATCAATCATTTCCCTATGACTATTTCATTATTAAAACATCAATAACAAGATAGGAATTAAAGATAATATTTTACTTATTATTTCTGTGAATATCTTCTCTATAAGTTGAAGTGAACAAAACCAAACAATGGTTATGTTGGTGACAAGGTTCAGTACCACACAGATCTAGCATAGTATTTTTGATTGTGGACAACAGTCTCAACCATGCAATGGGAAGTTGATCAAAAACTCGCACTACCCCTTTAGCTATAATAATAATAATAAAGCTGTATTTATTATTTGGGACTTTTTCTACAATGATGCTTATACCTCAAACTTATGTCAATAACTTATATTACTATATTTGTTAAATTAAATTAATGTACAATGTGTGAGAAAGCAGGATTGATTTACAGTGAGATACATTTGATCATCTTTTTGATTGCCTGTATGCTTAAGAATTGTTCATTTAATGTAAAATGTACTGTACATGATTTAGTGCCATATCTACTCCCAAACCAAACCAAACATTCCAGTCTATCTACTCCCAAACCAAACCAAACATTCCAGTCTATCTACTCTCAAAAAAAAACCAAACATTCCAGTCTATCTACTCCCAAACCAAACCAAACATTCCAGTCTATCTTCTCCCAAACCAAACATTCCAGTCTATCTTCTCCCAAACCAATCATAGAGTTGTTATGTACAAACACAGGGAAAGGCACAGCATGTGTAATGCAATACTCCAACGTCAAAGGCCCTCATGTTTAACCCTCTCAATACACTTAGTAGTTCCTTTATACTCCTATGAATCCATTGGTACCTGTGATGTAAATGTGGGCGTGTCATTGAAGTTTTACCTTTCTAACCTGTATACTGCTACTGTACATACTGCACATGATTATAATGCGTAATTAATTTTAGACTTGTCTGCCATTAAAAAAAGAGTATAACCTTGTTTTTAGATAATTGCACTTTTATGGAAGAATTAAAAATTGTATGCCAATAAATTATATTTGCTCTAACATTGCCAAAGTTTCTGTCTTGGAGTGGCAGGGAATAATCACATGGGATTCTGTTTTCAAATGGCTGTTCAATACAGAAAATATATATTTGGGGGTTTAAATGGTGTAAATTAAAGAATCTGTCAGTAACATATTCTTCATTTTAATAGTTAACTTTAATGAAGGAGGTCAAGTATAATGTTAAAGAACTTCTCTCTTTTAACAGTGTAATGTTTCTGGAGCTTCCTTGTTGACTATTTTAAAGCACGTCTGTCTTTTAAAGGGCAATTCCGCACCTTTTCAATCTCATATTCATTATCTCCATCACCAAACCAGTGTCAACATATGTGGAAACCTATGAAAGGTCCTAAAAAACACTTATTTGTGACATCACTGGGTAGGATTAAAATAAGAAAAAAAAACAGTGATTTTCAAAACCTGCAACCAGTTTCCTGCCAGAGGAGGGTATTTTCTTTAATATAAACGGGCACAAACACACTCTCTCTTTCTCTAACTTTCTTTCCCTCTCACATGAGTTTGGATATGTTTTACATTCATTAGTAAAGTGAATACACATCTGTCTCTGAATCACAAAGATGTAGTTATACTGTACATCACATTTGAATGAGAGGTCAGACCTCTCACAGATTCAGCGGAAATGGCTCATGAACTATTTGAAAGGGAGACAAAATACTAATGTATAGTGTGTATTTTTATCCATATATATGCTGACTCATACAGGTTGTCACCATAGCAGAGTGTTTGTTTATTTTCTATTGCATTATCAAAGCTCAGTTTTAGTGCTCTCTTCATCCAGGGCCTGCAAAACACACCAGCCACCCATGGACTGATATAACACTGAACTGTCGCATCAACCTCATCTAACTATTCATTTAACAGAATCTAGTTGAGTATCTGGAGCATCAGCATTTCTGGGTTCAATTACAGGCTCAAAATGGCCAGAAACAAATAACTTTCTTCTGAAACTTGTCAGTCTATTCTTGTTCTGAGAAATTAAGGCTATTCCATGCGAGAAATTACCAAGAAACTGAAGATCCCTTACAACGCTGTGTACTACTCCCTTCACAGAACAGCGCAAACTGGCTCTAACCAGAATAGAAAGAGGAGTGGGAGGCCCCGCTGCACAACTGAGCAAGAGGAGAAGTACATTAGAGTGTCTAGTTTGAGAAACAGACGCCTCACAAGTCCTTAACTGGCAGCTTCGTTAAATAGTACCCGCAAAACACCAGTCTCAACGTCAACAGTGAAGAGGCGACTCCGGGATGCTGGCCTAGGCAGAGTTGCAAAGAAAAAAACATTAAATTCTCTGGTAACAGCTCTGGTGGACATTCTTGCAGTCAGCATGCCAATTGCATGCTCCCTCAAAACATGAGACATCTGTGACAAAACTGCACATTTTAAAGTGTCCTTTTATTGTCCCCAGCACAAGGTGCACCTGTGTAATGATCATGCTTTTTAATCAGCTTCTTGATATGCCACACTTGTCAGGTGGATGGATTATCTTGGCAACGGAGAAATGCTATCTAAGGGATGTAAACAAATTTGTGCACAACATTTGAGAGAAATACGTTTTTTGGAACATTTGTGGGATCGTTTATTTCAGTTCATGAAACATGGGACATTTTACATGTTGTGTTTATATTTTATAGTTCGGGGGGGGGGTGAGGGAGGGAGGCGAGGGAAAGACCAAGGAGAGTGGCAAAAAAGAGGAGGGCGAGAAAGTGAGAAAGAGAGAGATTGGAGGGAGGGAGAGGTTATGGATGACGTACCGTTCAAAGCCCGTAAAAGGCAAATGCTGTGTAAACACTACCAGGAATGATGCAGCATTGCAGCCCTTTTACAATGTGCTGGTAAATTGTAACATGTATCGTGTATCGTGTTGGGACCTAGCCCCATTTCCATTCCTTATATTGCTTTACATGTAAACCTTTAATCCTTAGAGCCATATTTATGAGCACCATAAAGACTAGACTGACCTAGCAACCTGTTTAGTTTTGGTTCATGTGCTATAGCCAGTTGCTGAATAATGTCTGTGCCTTCTGGTGGTATAGATAGATTCATATTTTGTGGCTGTGTTTGTTAAATTGAAAATGCTTTATTTATTGTTGTTCTCTTTTGAATGCATCAGCCAGAATTAAATAAAATGGTGCTCTTTAGGCAAAGGGATGACATACAATAAGTAAATCTCCATAACTATGGTCTGTGAAGAAAGTGTTTCCTTTAACCCAGTCCTGTCCACGTACTGCTACATTGTTATCCTTCGTATCTACTTGTTATCTCACAATTGTCCTACATCCATAACAAGGGTTGAGTGCAGCCATGGTTCAGTCAGG
The DNA here is from genome assembly GCA_023634145.1 of Thymallus thymallus. NCBI lineage: Eukaryota > Metazoa > Chordata > Actinopteri > Salmoniformes > Salmonidae > Thymallus > Thymallus thymallus. The sequence continues at coordinate 15,338,709 of CM042416.1, forward strand.
TGAGATGGTCATACCTGCAGACACACCAAATCAGATCAGACACACCTTACACATCTTCACAGTGACGGTAACCTTGTCCCCAGGCTATTGCGCAGTGGGAACGACATTACAGTGACGGTAACTTCCAGTCAGTTTAGTCACTGATTACCACAGTTATGCTGAGAACTTGACTTTGACCCAGTTAACCAGGAAGATATAATCAACAAACCACAGGGGTTGGCTACAGGGGCCATCCCAGTTCTAACACACATGATTCAATATAATCAACTAATGATGGTCGTCAACTGAAACATTCTGCTTTGGGGAAACAGGTAATTACCGAATGAGTAGCAGTCATGAAGGGATGAGGCAAGAGAGGAAGGCATTTTTTCACAAATCTGAACTCACCCAATACATTCTAGTGTACACTATATCATTTAAACCAGCCCACTCTTTGAACAAGGTAACAAGGAAATATATATATATATATTTTTTTTGCAACCTGGGATCTCTACTCAAGGTTTCTCAGCACAATAAGGCGTGTATAAAGACTGTATGAATAAATAATATGTTTGTGAGTCAGATGTTTAAATACAGGACATTACAGTATGTCAACATAAAACTTCCTGTGGCCACATAGAGTGTTAGAAGACTTAGGTAGTAATACTATGGCATTCTATTTGAATAATTTCTACACTGTGTTGGTACTGACACTGACACGTAAGGGGTCTCACACACACACACACGTTTATTCTGATCACTGTACAACATATTGGGCAAATCATTAGCCATTCACATGGGTCTGTGAGAAGCTTATTTCTTATTTTTACAGTTGGGTGTGTTAAAGTTAAACGTGGTTGCAACAGGGTTGTGTGCTTTGAACATGTAAGGCCAGATTTCATAATGGGTTCCAGCAGTGACAGTTGGTGTAACTATGTGTGGCTTTTCATGAGAGCAGACAAAAGCAACATTCTTGACCAAATATATGTAAAGTACCAGTCAAAAGTTGACACACCTACTCATTCAAGGGTTTTTCTTTATTGACTATTTTCTACATTATAAAATAATAGTGAAGACATACAAACTATGAAATAACACATATGGAATTATGTAGTAACCAAAAAAGTGTTGATGACAGCTTTGTACACTCTTGGCATTCTCTCAACCAGCTTCATGAGGAATGCTTTTCCAATAGTCTTTAAGGAGTTTAATGCTTTCAATATTGAAATATGTTCCATTTACATTGTGCAATTTACCGCTGGTCCCTAACTAGCTCCATAGGGATATCCAAACCCAAATTTACCACAGGTATTATGATTGGGTCGCATGCAGCTGCACTCCGAAATTAAAATGACTTGAGTAATGCCAGCTGTAGGCAGGTGGGCAAGATTGAAATAAACTCAACCTTCATTTACGTTGTGATGCTGTTGCGACCACAAGTCTCACAAAACTCTGTTTAGGATGAGACTTACTTTATGACCAAAAGTATCCTATTTACACTTTGTATTCCATTTTGACAGTAGAATAAATGTTTATGACTCATATGGATGACACATATGCTGTTTTATAAATTATACGTTGTTTTATAGGAGCAGTTGCTCTTTAAATTGAAAATGCTCTATTTCATGTTGTTCTCTTCTGTATGTATCAACCAGAATTCATCATTTCAAGGCCTACCTTCAAACTCAGTGCCTCTGCTCAACATCATGGGATAATCTAAAGAATTCAGCCAAGACCTCAGAAAAAAAAATTGTAGACCTCCACAAGTCTGGTTCATCCTTGGGAGCAATTTCCAAACGCCTGAAGGTACCGCGTTCATCTGTACAAACAATACCAATAGTACGCAAGTATAAACACCATGGGACCACGCAGCCTTCATACCGCTCAGGAAGGAGACGCGTTCTGTCTCCTAGAGATGAACGTACTATGGTGCGAAAAGTGCAAATCAATCCCAGAACAACAGCAAAGGAACTTTTGAAGATGCTGGAGGAAACTGGTATAAAAGTATCTATATCCACAGTAAAACGAATCCTATATCGACATAACCTGAAAGGCCGCTCAGCAAGGAAGAAGCCACTGCTCCAAAACCTCTTTAAAAAAGCCAGACTACGGTTTGCAACTGCACATGGGGACAAAGATCATACTTTTTGGAGAAATTGAAAAAAATAGAACAAAAATAGAACTGTTTGGCCATAATGACCATCGTTACGTTTGGAGGAAAAAGGGGGAGGCTTGCAAGCCGAAGAACACCATCCCATCCATGAAGCACGGGGTTGGCAGCATCATGTTGTGGGGGTGCTTTGCTGCAGGAGGGACTGGTGCACTTCACAAAATAAATGACATCATGAGGAAGGAAAATTATGTGGATATATTGAAGCAACATCTCAAGACATCAGTCAGGAAGTTGAAGCTTGGTCACAAATGGGTCTTCAATTGGACAATGACCCCAAGCATACTTCCAAAGTTGTGGCAAAATGGCTTAAGGACAACAAAGTCAAGGTATTGGAGTGGCCATCACAAAGCCCTGACCTCAATCCTAAGGTGTATGTAATCTTCCGACTTCAGCTGTACATAACTAATGTTGAGCCATAGACAATGATAGAGGCCTCTAGTGGCCAAAAGGCTGTATTAGCATGGGCAGCCACCATTTTAGGGTTTCCACCATTTTAATGTAGTCAACTGGGTGGGACTTTCAACTTCATTGGCTGACCCCTCCTGGTGACCCTGTTGGTTAGTCAAGTCCAACCATGTCAATAGGAGGGATCAGTCAATCATGAAAAAGGAATTGGACTACTTAAAAATAGAGATAGATGTCTATAATGGCACAGATACAAATATGAGTCTTCTATCTATGTCTATGGGTTGAGTGCTGTCCATTTTGGCAACTTTGAGAAAAAAAGAAACATTTATATCGGAGTTGTGCCTGTTGTTCACACCCATATCTGCCCTCTCATTGGCTAGAATGGTCCCACCTGATCTTTTGAGCAGTCTATGGTGTAGTAAGGTGAAACGGTAGGTCATAGAATACCCCCTGGTGGCTCTTGGTCACACCTGCAAACACATCAGCTCAGGCACACCTTACACACCTTTACATTGACGGCAACCTCATCCCCAGGCTACTGAGCACAGCATGGGAACTAGATTACAGAGACGTAACTTCCAGTCAGTTTAGTCACTGATTACCACAGTATTGCCAAGAGGTCAGGGAACTTGATCAGTAAAGAACTCCACTGACCCAGTTAACCAGGGGGATATCATACACTAACCACAGGGGTTGGCTACAGGGGCCGTAGTGTGTAGGCTTTTGGTCTAGCCCAGCTCTAACACACATGATTCAATATAATAAACTATTAAGGTGGTCGTCAACCCCTCACAGGTCTTCCCCTTCCCATCAGAACCCAACATATAAGCTTGTTTTACTCTAATGTTTGTAAACAAAGCAAGTTAAAACAAACTATGTAGCCTCAAAACATGGTTAAAACTATCATTTGGAAATTATGGATGATCAGCTATGTCTATGAATTAGAAAGTGGTTTGATTTCTCCAGCCCCATCCCTCAGCTTTTTACTGAACCAGTGGTGGGGCTTCTGCTTTGTTATTGTATCTCTGTCTCTCCTCATACTCCCTGTCTCTCTGTCTCTTGATGATTTGTGACCATCCGTCTTCCTCTTGATCACATTCCAGATCTGGAGATTGGGCTGGCCATGACAGGGTCTTGATCTGGTGGTCCTCCATCCACACCTTGATTGACCTGGCTTTGTGGCATGGAGCATTGTTCTGCTGGAAAAACCAATCTTCAGAGTTGGAGAACATTGTCAGAGCAGAAGGAAGCAAGTTTTCTTCCAGGACAACCTTGTACATGGCTTGATTCATGTGTCCTTCACAAAGACAAATCTGCCTGATTCCAGCCTTGCACCCCCAGATCATCACTGATCCTCCACCAAATTTCACAGTGGGTGCGAGACATTGTGGCTTGTAGGCTTCTCCAGGTCTGTCTAACCATTAGACGACCAGGTGTTGGGCAAATCTTAAAATTGGACTCATCAGAGAAGATGACCTTACTCCAGTCCTCTACGGTCCAATCCTTATGGTCTTTTGCAAACCTCAGCCTGGCTCTTCTTTGCTTCTCATTGATGAAGGCCTTTGATCTAGCTTTGCACGACTTCAGCCCTGCCCCTAGGAGCCTGTTTCGAACCGTCCTCACCGTGCACTTCACCCCAGCTGCCGTTTGCCATTCTTTTTGTAGGTCACTTGATGTCACCCTACGATTGTTGAGTGACATTCTAATGAGTTGGCGGTCATCCCGGTCAGTGGAGAGTCGTTTTCACCCTCTGCCGGCCTGTAGCTTTGTTGTCCCCAATATCTGCTGCTTGACCTTGTTCTTATGAACCGCTGTCTTCGAAATGTTAAGGATGGACACAACCTGACGCTCACTGTATCCCTCTGCCAGTGTAGCCAGAATTTAACCCTTCTTTTCCTCACTCAAAACTTTCCTTTTTTTACTCTTTTGGCATGGTCAAAAGTTAATTTTTTATTTCAATTACATTTGAGGTACTACTAGCACTGTTGTTGCCATCCATCTGGTCCTATTGAAAGAGCATAGTGATGACCACAGCAGTGGTTTTTATACTTTTCCTCATTAAATAAGATTTGGTTCAGGTGATCACCTAATTAGTACCTCATTCAGTACAATGAGGTGGGCCTGTGTTGGAATTCAACAGACACTGGAATGGAATGGCTGTCATACATGTAGAGATGCTGATTTAAGAAAGATTTGCAGTGGTCTCTTAATTTTTTCAAGAGCTGTATATATATATATATATACTGTATATCCAGGAGGCCTTGATCTTACCAGTGTCAGCAGCATCTCCTAATCCAAGTGAGTATCCAACTACCTAAAACCATTAAAGACGACCTCTAATCTCTTACCCTTAACACCAAAGCATGTTACTATATATTTAGTACCATAGTGTTGGCATTGTGTTATTTGTTCATTATTTTGTTATGACATGGCTTATCATGCTGTAACAATGGACTGTATAGTAAATCAATCTCCCTTGCAGGCGGACCTGATTTAACAGGCCTTACTTACGTGGGTCGGGTGAGAGCTGGATACGAGACAACTTTCACCTGTTGCTCCAACTGCATCCCAGGATACACCTACACCTGGTTGCTGAAGGTGCGCACTTTCAATGGGAGTGAGTTAACCCGGACCCCAGACCGTCTGGACCGTGTTGTGGAGCTGCAGTGTACTGCGGTCAACACAGAGAGGGGGAGCTCCAAGAGCATAACCACAATCTTGAAGGTGAAAAGTAAGATATGTTTTTGTTTTTAATTTACAGTCATGCATGCATGTGGTCCCAGAAATATAACCCAGTATCCTGGCGTTACCAGAGTCATGCTCTACCAACTGAGCTACAGAGGCTCACACTACTGTAGTCACCACTGCAACACGTTTTACAGGTTTCTAAATCCAGGGTCAACTCCTTCCATCCTGTTCAACACGCTGAGGTGCAAAGAAAATAATATTTTATTGTCCATTGTCCTTACAGTCCGTCCACAGAAATGTGTCTTTTCGCTTTCAAGTGCTCTTGAGGAAGTGCAGTATGGAAAACCAGCTATCTGCCCTGATTGAATCTGCCTAAGATCCCTAACCCTAACCATCCCTCCAACCACACCTCTGGATCTCCTCTTTGTATGTTCCAGGCTCTGTGTCCGTGAGGCCCAGCCCACAGCTCTCTCTCCCCGTCCTCAACCAGTCCTTCAGCCTGGACTGTGACGGCTCCTTCCCAGGCCTGCCAGTGCTCTGGTACAAAGACGGCCAGGTTGTAGCTCCAGATGCTAGGATAGACCTGTTGGAACAAAACACCTCCCTCCACTTCAACTCCCTGCTTCCCTCTAACGGTGGCTTCTATCAGTGCGAGGCGACCACGGCAAACATGGCTGAAAGCAAGGTCAAAAGCTTGGGCTACCTACTAAACTGTGAGTATATGATGTAATGACTACGCTTCATTTGAGAGAATCAGTGAATATGGGTGATGCTGTCCAATTTTCCTAAAATAAAATTTAGAGGCAAAGCTATTTTGGCGACATTTTCTTCCTTTGCTGACAGCTGATCATTGGAGTGTTAGTATCAGTGGCCCTGACACAGTGTTGCCTGGGAGGGAATTCACCTTTACCTGCCAGGTGAACTGCACCATCGACCTGGACTGCTCCATCCGCTGGCCATTGAAGGGGGGTATCATCACTAGCACCTACCTCTCCGTGAACAGGAACATCCTGAAATGGATCCCATCGGCACCTGGTACGGTCAAGAACTTCACCTGTGTGGTGGAGAACACAGCAGCTGGACGCTCTGCAGAGGCCTCCAAGACAGTGAAGGTCACAGGTAGTCACTCCCGTTTTATTGTTTGATAAAATTAAGCTTCACTATCAATTATTGTAAAGCCAGTTTTGTGATGCTATTGTAGTTTGAGTTGTAGTTTAGATCGTGGATAGATGACTCTCTAGACAAACCCTGGATGGAGACTGATTGTCCTTTGGCGGATTTAATGATTAACTGACCACATTGATTCAGCCATGCATAAAGGTAGATAATCAATTCCAAACAACTGATTCACCATATTGTAGAACTACTATTTTAACCTTTCTTTAACTAGGCTAGAACAAATTCTTATTAACAATGACAGCCTACCTACAGGGTCAGCCATAATAGGACACAAACCTGTCGGCTCAGGTGTTCAAACCAGCAACCTTTCGGTTACTGGACCAACGCTCTAACCGCTAGGCTACCTGCCGCCCATAAACTACACTACACTTATATAATAATATCCCTCATAAAATATTCCTACACTATTTTCAACAAGTTATCGTGATAGAAGTTTTTATGATACAAAATTAACCTATTTAAATCTAAATGCTTTTTTTTATTTTTATGCTAGCTAAAATATGTGCATGCTACATGGTAAAATACTTCTGTAGAAACAGTTTTAGACCATTTCCATCATCTCCAAAATCCCAGACATGAATCATGTTATTGTTCTCTCATGCAGGACCCACAGTATCAGGATTTGAAACAGTGAGGCTGAGTGGAGTTTTAGGACTGGTCATCTGTGTGTCAGCTGTTCCTCCTGGATCCCTAGAGGGGGTGCTATAAGACTACAGAAGATGGGAAGGACAGAGGAGAACATTGACTGAGTACAAGTTCACCTCAAGAACAAACAATAAAACAGAAACCAACGTTTTGAAATTCTTAATCCTGCCCAATAAGAATGCTAATTTCTCAGAATAAGAATATAAGAATGTTTCCTCTGTTGTGGCATAATGATAGTTTAGTCATTGGAAGTTTCCAGTGAATTATGTTTATCATTCACATGTCATGGATAACGATGGGAAAATAACAAAACATACATATTGATATTTTCTATTTTCTTAGTTGTTGTTGAGATTACTGTGGTAATGGATACCCATCTCTGTGTTAAGTTGTCACTTTTGGTGTTTGAAGTGGCCAACTACTGTACAGTGGCACATTATATTAAAAGAAGGACCCACCATACCTCAAGATCCTCTCCCAGACATAGCAGCAGAGTACCCTACTTTTCCTCCCCTCACTAGGGAGTAGAGACAACCCTGCTGTCTCCTCAGGGGGGTTGAGTTTCAATGAAATAGTCCTATGAAAAGCTTCTGTTATAATCACACTATCTTCACACCATAACATCACTTGATTGTGTGAGAGTGGTGATATGAGACTAGCCTGACCTACATACACAGAAGTCGTTTCATAACACAATAGTATACTGTAGGCTGTCAGTGTGAAGGCTCATATAGCTACAGTAGCCTACTTAGTGCAAAGGCTAACCTGCAGTACAAGTTGTAAACTCTTTACACCAGTCCTAGCCCCATGTCCAACACAAACACACACATTCAAATGTCTAAGTTGGCAAATCACTTTGGGTGTGATAAGGTATTGTCTACCTCATACCCATGTTTGTCTCCGCTGTTTGGTTAGGGCATGACACTCTACAACTGAGCAATGGACACCACATGTCATGGACCCAGAATACCACAAACTAGATATTGGAGCTAACCTCAAACCTGGAAATGGCACTTGGAGAGAGGAGGGGATCATTTCTCAATACAACTGGCACAATGCCATTGGTTGTTTATAATTTAAGGGGTCACCTATACTGGATGCATTCATACTCAAGAATCTGTTTTGTTATGCCCCTTCATTTATGACCACATGTTTGCACTCTATTGAAAAAATGTCCGGTAGTTAGTGCGCCTATCCTTAACCATGACCCTAACCCTGACCCTAACCCTTACCCTAACCCTTACCCTAGCTTCATGTTCAAACCCCAGCTCAACCCTAACCCTAAGCACCTATCTGAACCATATTCATCCATTGGGGTTGAGCAGGGCTGTGGACATGTAGTTAGGCTTATTATTACATATCAGGGGAAGTTATGATTCACCCCCTATATTACATTGAGTAATAGTTGATAATAATGATACAGACACAATGTAACTCCGGCCAAATTGTGGGTATTGACTGGTGTAGATTGCTTTGTTTTGATTGGCTTACACATGACCATAGGATCAGGGTTGGTGTTGATCTTTTATTCTCTGATAAGGAAAGGAAAAACATCCATAAATAAATGCTGTGCTGCCCTTATACACCAACTCCTCTCTTCCAGACAAGTGTCTTTGAGCAAGGCACTTAACCCTAATTTGCTCCTGGGGCTGACCCTGTAGGTAGGCTGTCATTGTAAATAAGAATATGTTCTTAACTAACTTGCCTAGTTATATAATAGAAGAAAAAAAACATAACAGTACAATATAATGCAAACAGTATGACATGTAAATGTACAGTAGCCTATAGGCCTAGGCTAGCCAACTTTCCCAAAGACAGCCAGGTGTTATGTATCAATCAAATGTATTTATAAAGCCCTTTTTACATCAGCCGATGTCACAAAGTGCTATACAGAAACCCAGCCTAAAACCCCAAACAGCAAGCAATGCAGATGTAGCACTGTGGCTAGGAAAAACTCCCTAGAAAGGGAAAAACCTAGGAAGAAACCTAGAGAGGAACCAGGCTGTGATGGGTGGCCTGTCGTCTTCTGGCTGTGCCGGGTGGAGATTATAACAATTCATGGCCATTAAGGCCAGTTCTTTCTCCAAGATGTTCAAATGTTCATAGATGACCAGCAGGGTCAAATAATAACAATAGTAGTTGTGGAGGTTGCAACAGGTAAATACATCAGGAGTGAATGTCACTTGGCTTTTCAGTGCAATAGAGCGCAGGTGCGGTAGAGAGAGAGCAAGATGAAAACAGCAGGTCTGGGACAAGGTGGCACGTCCATTGAACAAGTCAGGGTTCCATAACCGCAGGCAGAAGGGTTGAAATCGATGCAGCAGCACTACCAGGTGGACTGGGGACAGCTAGGAGTTATCAGAGTAGGTGGTCCTGAAGCATGGTCCTCCGGGTAGGCTCAGGTCCTCCGGGAGAGATGGTAGAGTGGGAGAGAGAGAGAATTAGAGGGAGCATAAATTCACACAAGACACTGGATAATAACATCAGATTTAACAAACTGACCCTAGCCCCCCGGCACATAGACTATTGCAGCATAGATACTGGAGGCTGAGACAGGGGAGGTCAGGAGACACTGTGGCCCCCTCCGACAATACCCCGACAATACCCCCGGACAGGGCCAACCAGGCAGGATATAACCTCACCCACTCTGCCAAAGCACAGCCCCTACACCAATAGAGGGATATCAACAACCACCAACTTACTACCCTGAGACAAGGTTGAGTATAGCCCACGAAAGATCCAGAGGGGGCGACAAATCGGACAGGAAGTGGCGCACCCCTCCCAGGGATGGCACGGAGCACCAGTAAGCCAGTGACTCAGCCCCCGTAATAGGGTCAGAGGCAGAGAATCCCAATGGAGAGACGGTAACTGGCCAGGCAGAGACAGCAAGGGTGGTTTGTCGCTCCAGAGCCTTGCCGTTCTCCCTTGCACCCCTGGGCCAGACTACACTCAATAATAGGACATACTGAAGAGATGAGTCTTCAGTAAAGACTTAAAGGTTGAGACGGAGTCTGCTTCTCTCACATGGATAGGCAGACTATTCCATAAAAATGGAGCTCTATAGGAGAAAGCCCTGCCTCCAGCTGTTTGCTTAGAAATTCTAGGGACAATAAGGAGGCCTGCGTCTTGTGACCGGAGCGTACGTGTAGTTATGTACAGCAGGACCAAATCTGAGAGATGAGTAGGAGCAAGCCCATGTAATGCTTTGTAGGTTAGCAGTAGTAAAACCTTGAAATCAGCCCTAGCCTTAACAGGAAGCCAGTGTAGAGAGGCTAGCACAGGAGTAATATTATCAAATCTTTTGGTTCTAGTCAAGATTCTAGCAGCCGTGTTTAGCACTAATTGAAGTTTATTTAGTGCTTTATGCGGGTAGCCGGAGAGTAGAGCATTGCAGTAATCTAATCTAGAAGTGACAAAAGCATGGATTAGCTTTTCCGCATCATTTCTGGACAAAAGATTTCAGATTTTTGCAATGTTACGAAGATGGAAAAAAGCTATCCTTGAAATATTCTTGATATGTTCATTAAAAGTGAGATCAGGGTCCAGAGTAATGCAGAGGTCCTTCACAATTTTTGGGGGGACGACTGTACAACCATCAAGATTAATTGTCAGATCCAAAAGCAGATCTCTTTGTTTCTTGGGACCTAGAACTAGAATCTCTGTTTTGTCAGAATTTAAAAGTAAAACATTTGCCGCCATCCACTTCCTTATGTCTGAAACACAGGTTTCCAGGGCAGGCAATTTTGGGGCATCATGTACAGCTGTGTTTTGTCCGTATAGCAATGGAAGTTATCATTATGTTTCCGAATGAGGTCAAATATATAGTGAAAACAATAGTGGCCCTAAAACGGAACCTTGAGGAACACCGAAACTTACAATTGATTTGTCAGAGGACAAACCATCCACGGAGACAAATTGATATCTCTCCGACAGATAAGATCTAAACCAGGCAAGAACTTGTCCGTGTAGACCAATTAAGGTTTCCAATCTCTCCAAAAGAATATGATGGTCGATGGTGTCAAAAGCAGCACTAAGGTCTAAGAGCACGAGGACAGATGCAGAGCCTTGGTCTGACGCCATTAAAAGGTAATTTACCACTTTCACGAGTGCAGTCTCAGTGCTATGATAGGGTCAAAAACCAGACTGAAGCGTTTCGTATAAATTATTTGTCTTCAGGAAGGCAGTGAGTTGCTGCGCAACAGCTTTTTCTAAGATTTTTGAGAGAAATGGGAGATTCGATATAGGCCAATAGTTTTTAACATTCCCTGTGTCAAGGCTTTTTCAAGAGCGACTTTATTACTGCCACTTTTAGAGAGTTTGGTACACATCCGGTGGAGAGGGAGCCATTTATTATGTTCAGCATAGGAGGGCCGAGCACAGGAAGTAGCTCTTTCAGTAGTTTAGTTGGAATAGGGTCCAGTATGCAGGTTAAAGGTTTAGAGGCCATGACAATTTTCATGAATGTGTCAAGAGATATAGGATTAAAAAACTTGAGTGTCTCCATTGATCCTAGGTCCTGGCAGTTCTGTGCAGACTCAGGACAGCAGATTCAAAGAGGAGTCCGTAATTTGCTTTCTAATGATAATGATCTTTTCGTTGAAGAAGTTCATGAATTCATCACTGCTGAAGTGAAAGACATCCTCTCTTTTTAGTTAGCTTCGCAACAGTATCAAATATAAATGTAGGATTATTCTTATTCTCCTCAATTAGGTTGGAAAAATAGGATGATCGAGCAGCAGTGAGGACTCTTCGATATTTTACTGTGCTTTCTTTCCAAGCTAGTAGGAAGACTTCCAGTTTGGTGGAGCGCCATTTCCATTCCAGTTTTCTGCAAGCTTGCTTCAAATCTCTGGTATTTTCTTTGTACCAGGGAGCTAGTTTCTTTTGGCAAATGTTTTTAGTTTTTAGGGTTGCGACTACATCTAGGGTATTACGCAAGGTTAAATGTAGATCCTCAGTTTGATTGTTAACTGATATTTGTACTCCGACGTCCTTGGATAGGTGGAGGCAGTCTAGAAGGGCATCTAGGAATCTTTGGGTTGTCCGAGAATTTATAGCACGGCTTTTGATGATCCTTGGTTGGGGTCTAAGCAAATTATTTGTTGCAATGGCAAACTAAATAAAATGGTGGTCCGATAGTCCAGGATTATGAGGAAAAACATTTAGATCCACAATATTTATTCCACGGGACAGAACTAGATCCAGGGTATGACTGTGGCAATGAGTAGGTCCGGAGACATGTTGGTCAAAACCCACTGAGTCGATGATGGCGCAGAAAGCCTTTTGTAGTGGATCTGTGGACTTTTCCATGTGAATGTTAAAGTCACCAAAAATGTGAATATTATCTGCCATGACGACAAGGTCTGATAGAAATTCAGAGAACTCAGTAAGGAACTCTGTATAAGGCCCAGGAGATCTGTAAACAGTAGCTATAAAAAGTGATTGAGTAGGCTGCTTAGATAACATGACTAGAAGCTCAAAAGATGAAAACGCTGTCGTAAATGTTAGCAACACATCCGAACTTTGCGGGATGCGCGGGGGACATGGTCACTAGTGTAATCAGGAGGAGAGGCCTCATTTAACACAGTAAATTCATCAGGCTTAAGCCATGTTTCAGTCAAGCCAATCACATCAATATTATGATCAGTGATTAGTTCATTGACTATAACTGCCTTGGAAGGGAGGGATCTAACATTAAGTAACCCTATTTTAAGAAGTGAGATCACAACCTCTTTCAATAATGACAGGAATGGAGGAGGTCTTTATTCCAGTGAGATTACTAAGGCGAACACCGCCATGTTTAGGTTTGCGCAACCTAGATCGAGGCACAGACACGTCTCAATGGGGGTAACTGAGCTGACTACACTGACTATGCTAGTGGCAGACTCCACTAAACCGGCAGGCTGGCTAACAGCTGCTGCCTGGCCTGCACCCTATCTCATAGTGGAGCTAGAGGAGTTACAGCCTCGTCTATGTTCATAGATAAAATGAGAGCACCCCTCCAGCTAGGATGGAGTCAGTCACTCCTCAGCAGGCCAGGCTTGGTCCTGTTTGTGGGTGAGTCCCAGAAAGAGGGCCAATTGTCTACAAATTCTATCCCTTGGGAGGGGCAGAAAACAGTTTTCAACCAGCCATTGAGTTGTGAGACTCTGCTATAGAGCTCATCACTCCCCATAACTGAGAGGGGGCCAAAGACAATTACTCGATGCCGACACATCTTTCTAGCTAATTTACACAGTCAGAGGTCACCAAGCGCTATGTTGCGCTTGGTGACCTCTGACTGTTTCATCCTAACATCGTTGGTGCCGACGTGGATAACAATATCCCTATTGTCTCTACACTTAGTAGAGACAGATTTAGTTTTAGCCAGCACCATCTTTAGGGGGCAGGGCTACATCGGTAGCCCTGCCCCCTGGTAAACAATGTATAATCGCTGGATGATACTTAAGTCTAATATTGCGGGTAATGGAGTCGCCAATGACTAGGGTTTTCAATTTGTCAGAGCTAATGGTGGGAGGCTTCGGTGGCTCAAACCCCGTACCGGGTGGAGGAGAGACCTAAGAAGTCTCTGGCTCCGACTCGTTGCTTAATGGGGAGAACAGGTTGAAAGTTTCTGTCGGCTGAATGAGCGTCACCGGTTGAACATGCCGTCAGCATTTCTTTCCAGAAACCCTGAGAAAATTGTCCGGCTGCAGGGACTGTGCGAGGGGATTTTTACTAGTAACTGTATTTACTGGTGGCACAGGCGCAATTTCATCCTTTCCTACACTTAAATTGCCCTTGCCTAACGATTGCGTCTGAAGCTGGGCTTGCAGCGAGGCTGTCCTCGCCATAAGGCGATAGTTTTCCTGTATGTTATGAATACAGTGACTGCAGTTAACGTCAGATGGCATAGTGTTAATAATGTTACTACTTCGCTTCGGCTGGTGGAAGTCCGGTAGAACTATGTCCAGATAAAGCTTCCGGGATGAAAAAGTTGAATGAAAAAATAATAATACAAAAAAGTAGATTGAGAAAAATAAATAAATAAAACTAACTAAGACGTTGGTAAATGTGTTAAATGAAGATTGATTAAACGGTTATATAAAAAAGGAAAAAAACGTAAGGCTTGGCAGGTAGCCAAGAAGTAACAAACAGCACAGCAGCACAGAGACAACTGATACGCTCAAAACGGAAATGAGTGGACCAGGACCATCTGTCAGAGCACTTTCCTAACTCACCTCAACACAGTAGTGACATGCACTTGTGAACATAGCTAACCATGGACAGTAAATATATTGTCCGCATATCTTAACAGTGTCGTCAAAAAGATCATTTTCAGTTTTCCCTTCCCCACTCAGACCACTCCCAGAAAAACCTAGCAACATTCTTACTTGAGAAATTGCTCTTTGCTAAGAAGCTATTTTTGTTCCTTTCGACCATTTTAATTGAAATAAAATCACAGTAAAGTAATTAATTGTTACCCAGAATTGTTTTGATAGTGAGATAAAAACTGCGTCGGACAATTAACAAACAAAAGTACCTGACGTACCTGATATGCTGTGCTGCCCTTATACGCTAATTCCTCTGTATAGATAGATAGATAGATAGATAGATAGATAGATAGATAGATAGATAGATAGATAGATAGATAGATAGATAGATAGATAGATAGATAGATAGATAGATAGATAGATAGATAGATAGATAGATAGATAGATAGATAGATAGATAGATACTTTATTGATCCCCGAGGGGAAATTTCTTTGTCAAGCAGCTACAAAAAAAAACACAAGGCAGGTGCAAAATGCCAGAACGAAAATACACAAAAGACAGATACATGATACATGATACATAGAGCGGCAGTATGAAAAAGTATAAAAATACAAGAAGTACAAATTAACAACGAAGGGGACATGAATAGCCATGCCAGCCCAATGATGCCATGTAGAGTAAAAACTATATGTACAGTATTCAAAAATGTATAAATACATGAAATGCATGAATATCCCAATATAATGGTAGGGTTCCCTAATAATACAATATCAGGGAACATATAAACTCATTATCTGTGCTTTTACATATATGACATCGACTGACTAGGTGAATCCAGTTGAAAGCTATGGTCCCTTATTGATGTCACTTGTAAAATCCACTTTAATCAGTGTCGATGAAGGAGAGGAGACAGGTTAAAGAAGGATTTTTAAGCCTTGAGACAATTGAGACATGGATTGTGTATGTGTGCCATTCAACAGGGTGAATGGGCAAGACAAAATATAAAAATTCCTTTGAACGGGCTATGGTAGGAAATGCCAGGAGCATCGGTTTGAGTGTGTCAAGAACTGCAATGCTACTGGGTTTTTCATATTCAAAAGTTTCCTGTGTGTATCAAGAATAGTCCACCACCTAAAGGACATCGTGCCAACTCGACACAACTGTGGGAAGCATTGGAGTAAACATGGGCCCTGTGGAATTCTTTGAACACCTTGTAGAGTCCATGCCCTGACGAATTGAGACTGTTCTGAGGGCAAAGGAGGGTGCAACTTAATATTAGGATGGATTGATTATGATTTCGATGGGACAATTTCACTGTAACCTACCTCTTCCACATGTGTACAGTAGACAGGGTAGACAGGGTAGACAGTGAAGACGTAAGGGGGGTGTTTATGAGGGTAACACAGAAGGAGAAGGAAGTGTGCAGCATTAAAAAGGGTACTTACACCACCAAAAGGAATGTACACTAATATCAGGCATGGGAATGTTCTGATGTTTTAATTATATTTAATAATTTAATTATATAACATGAAAAACAACACTTGTTAAATGAGCAGGCAGCACATTCAGGCCCTGAACAGAGATGAGTTCAATGTCCCACTGTTCAACTCGGCTCTCATGTTATGATGGTGTTATCATAGGATGCCTGTTCTCCCCCTCAGGGCTTTATGTTGGTTAATATGACCTCTTACCCTCAACCTGAGAGCTTTGTAGTACAGCATGTGGGTACTTATGTAGGTTTCATAGATTAGCTGAATATCTTTCGCATGATCAGTTTGCTCCTCTATTCATGCTCCTTGGTTGGACAGCAAGATAGCGACAAGCAGCTTCCACTGTTCATCAATCAAACCTGATCTGGCATAGACACACATAGGTGTGCTCAGGTGTTTCCTGTTAGGGACCTGTCCCCACAAATTAGACAATTCCCCAGGTGTTGCCCTGGGAGATGTGAAAGGCATGTTTTTGTCTTGTTACACACACTGCCAGGAAAAACACAGGGAGATTTCTCAAGATTTCTCATCAAGTATCATAAATTGTGAAATGGAAATGTCAACGATATAGGTACTGTATGCTAAAGCATTATGTTACAATATCACAGACACAATATATGATACTTGATGTACAGTATTACCGTTCTATTCTGTAATTGTTGACTACATTATAAACATTTAACATATTTTGTTGTTATGGTGTTTTTGTAAGACTGTAGCCCTGTTACAAACCAGTAAAGTTGTCGTCAGAAAAAATAGACTTAAATAGTATAGAAGTAATCCTATTTCTATGTATTTTTTTTTTAATGTCTAATTGATCACTGAAAATACTTGGTGGTGATTCTTTACTACAATGAAAAATACAAGTAACTCAGGGAGTTAAGTTTCAGTTTCATATACTGTGAAGTCCAGAAGATGGAGAAATATAAGTGTTAAACAAAGACATTGTACTAAAGTGGATACAGTTTTAGACAAGATTGAAATAGCTCCAAACTTGTTTTGATTGAGTATCTGTTTATTGTATTTATTTAAAATCATTAGCTAAGAAATTACAAAATTGTATTTACCTGGTAGACTCAAAATATTGCATGTTAAAGACTAGTGACCTCAAGTTCATATTTGACTTCAAAATAACTAAAAACTGTGAATTCAACTAATGTTTGTCTTAATCAGCAACTGATTAGCTGGGTACACCCTGTTGTGTTCCAGGACCAGGTTTGTTGACCACTGGATGCTAAAGACCCATCTTTCCACTCTTCTCCAGGTGTGCTGAGCTCTAGCGCTATGGAGGTGCTTCCCTCTGAGAACCAGGCCCGTGCGGGCAACACAGTGACCCTGACGCTGTCTCCGGCCACGCAGCTGCAGAGCGGCAGCTGGGCTGTGGGGGGCGGTCAGATCCTGACCTGGTCGGGGGGCCAGCAGGCTGTGTTCCCAAGCCACAACGGCAGGGCCTCGGTGGACGTCAGCATGGGGACTCTGACACTGACCTCCATCACAGTGTCTGACTCAGGGGTCCATGTGGTCCAGAGCACCGGCCCTCTGCACACAGCAACCTCCACCCTCACTGTGCTGGGTGAGTCAGACAGACACATCAGCTGATCTTACAATTAGTTTAGTTAGATGAGCAATATCCTGAAGGCCCTGTGGGTCTACACTGTAACTACTGTTAAGATAGCCTGTCTTGTACCATGACTTGTAGTATAATACAAGAATTCTGCCAGTCTGCTATGAGGTAGAGATACTGATACTGAGTGTGCACCTGTGTGTGTCTTTGTTTGTACTTGTGTGCATGTGTGCATGGAGATGTTGACTACACTGATGACAATGTCTGTGTTGGCATTTTGTCTGGATCAGGTGACTGATGACTTGGCTGTTGGCCTTTATCATCTACATCAATCTGTGTGAATTGAGTATGGTTGTTTGAAGGTTTATTATGCGTGTTATGTGTTTGTAATGGAAACTGGTTGTCTTTGACCTTTTCCCACATGGTGTTTTCTCTGGTTTCTGTTAAATGCTCTCTCTCTCGCCCTCTCTCTCGCCCTCTCTCACCCACAGAACCTGTTTCTGCTGTGAGACTGGTGACCAACAAATCAAATGTATTGGTCACATGGTTAGCAGATGTTAATGCGGGTGTAGCGAAATGCTTGTGCTTCTAGCTCTGACAGTGCAGTAGTATCTAACAGGTAATATCTAACAGTTTCACAACATACACATAAATCTACGTAAGGAATGGATTGAGAATATATACATAAATGTCAGGGCGGCATTGGACTAAGATAAGCTTTAAAGTATGCAGTATACACATAAGAGATTGGTGATGCTGTATGTAAACACAGGCGACTTAGTGTTCAATGGAACCACTGAGCCTCTACATCTCAATATCAGCTGTGAGTATGTGTCACGTGTGGGTAGTGAGAGAGACCAAGACGCAGCACAGGGATTGTAGTTCGACATCTTTTACTGATTTTACAATCATCCGAACGAACTATACAAACAAACAAACAAACACGATCTACAAACGTAACGTAACGTACAAAATGAAACGTGTTTTTACAAGCAAAGCGTAGCACACTTACTTGACCGGTGACACAGGAATATAACGACCCACACAAGAGTGAAGGACAGACAAACATATATAGGATCCCTAATTAGAGACAATGCGGTGCAGCTGCCTCTAATTAGGGATCCAACCCAAAACCCACACAGAAACAGAAAGAATAGAGACTGTCAGACTCTGACCATAGCTACATAGAGAAGCAAATAGGCTTCTCTATGGCCAGAGCCTGACAGTATGAGAGTATGCACACTAACTCTACTAAATATTTTGTCTGTAGTCCACATGTCAAGCTTTGACTGACTCTTTACAGTGATTTGGAAGGGACACAATAACATAGCTACAGTCTTATGGCCAACGATGTATGAGTTATCATGATCAATTGATTTTGCTCTATAACATCGGCTTCCTTTATGTCCCTTCAAGCCACGGGTTCCTCTCTACCACCAGGCCTCCTTGGGTATCTACTACATTTCCATAGTAGATACACTATATATAAAAAAGTATGTGGACACCCCTTCAAATTAGTGGATTCAGCTATTTCAGCCACACCCATTGCTGACAGGTGTATAAAATCGGACACACAGCCATGCAATCTCCATAGAAAAAATTGGCAGTAGAATGGCCTTACTGAAGAGCTCAGTGACTTTCAACATGACACAGTCATAGGATGCCACCTTTCCAACAAAGTCAGTTGGTTAAATTTCTGTCCTGCTAGAGCTGCCCCGGTCAACTGTAAGGGCTGTTATTGTGAAGTGGAAACGTCTAGGAGCAACAACGTCTAGGAGCAACAATGGCTAGGCCGCGAAGTGGTAGGCCACACAAGCTCACAAAACGGGACCGCCTGTTCTCAGTTGCAATACTCACTACCAAGTTCCAAACTGCCTCTGGAAGCATCGTCAGCACAAGAACGGTTCCTTAAGGAAATCTTAAAACTTCAGCATGACAATGCCCCCGTGCACAAAGCGAGGTCCATACAGAAATGGATTGTCGAGATCAGTGTGGAAGCACTTGGCTGGCCTGCACAGAGCCCTGACCTCAACCCCATCGAAAACCTTTTTGGATGAATTGAAATGTCGACTGCAAGCCAGGCCTAATCGCCCAACATCAGTGCCCGACCTCACAAATGCTCTTGTGGCTAGATGGAAGCAAGTCCCCGCAGAAATGTTCCAACATCTTCCCAGAAGAGTGGAGGCTGTTATAGCATCAAAGGGGGGAAGAACTCCATATTAATTAACTCATTTTGTAATTAGATGTCCACGTACTTTTGCTTATGTAGTGTACCAACACTATCTGTTGAGTCATGTTAGTAATGCATATCTCCCTACACAGATGGTCCAGACGGAGTGTCCTTCACAGCCTTCAACAACATCACCATGAGCAACGGCAACGTCACCAGACAGATCACCATCAGCAGTGGGTCAGTGTCAGTACAGCTGGGGGTCAGTGTTTGGTTCCTTCTCCTCTCCTCATTTCATTTACGTATTGCCATGGGCCAGGGCAATGTGAATAAATGATGTAATTGACTGAAACAAAACTATTTGAGTTATGGTGAAATAAGGTCATAGATATTGATAAAACCTGTCACGGTTTCGGGTGAGGGAACGAGGCGCAGAGCGAGATATGCAATATGCAAACATATTTATTTAATAATTAAACTAACAAAAAACAACAAACGTACAGTACCGTGAGCTGGTGTTTTGTGCAGACACATAGGCACAAACACACACGCAATGATCCACACGCAGGTGGACGTGCAGTGCACATAAATAGAATTCCCAATTAGAGACAACTCAAGACAGCTGCCTCTAATTGGGGGTCACCAATAACCCAACCCTGTGAGTGTCAGGACCTGACTGTGGCCATCCCACTCCCCCTAGAGGGAGTCAGGGACCTGGCCTCAGTCAGGCCCTTACAGTACCCCCCCCCCCCCCCAAGGAGCGGGCTCTCGATGTTCCCCCCAACCAAAAACAAAACCAGGGGGGAAAGGGCGGAGTACTGGGGAGGTTGTTGGTGGGGGCTCCGGCTTCGGGCGTGACGCAGGCACTGAAGGCAGCTCCCTCTCTGCCTCAGTGTTGCACACCCAATCCTGTCCGGACCCCGGCGCGATGACACCCCCCCCCGTACTCCCATGATGCACCAAGTCCAGTCGGGACCCTGGTGTGGGAGCCTCCGACTCTGGAGAGGTGCAGACAACCGGTCCTGGACTGGACCCCGGTGGAGCGGACTGCTCTGGTGCTGGAGCGGAGCAATATGGAAACCCAGAGATTAGGATTTAAATTATTTTCTATCTAGGGATAATGGCATTTTTAAAAAATGACATATTACCATTTGGCAAATTTCCAACTTCCTTGTGTCGCAACCCTGTTAATCTTGCCTGACCAGGATGATTACTGTATTTATGGCTGACCTTAGAAAAGTTATTTACAGCTGGACCATGTAGATACATTAAACAGTGACTAATGTAGTAATGTATATGGAAGCTGGACCTGTGGTTAGTGGGTTTGTATAATAAAGGGTAAACAGAGAGACAGATACCTGTCTCTATTAAATCCCAGTCAATATTACTGAGTGTGAAGCAGTCCATGAGCAAACATGCAGCAATAAAGGGACAGCAAAAAGCTTTGATGTAGATGGCATATACACTCTTAGACAAGAGAGTTCCAAAAGGGTTCTTTGGGAAGGGATAGGGTTCTGTCAAAAACCATTTTCATCCGAAGAACCCTTTATGGAAGACAAGGGTTCTTTGTAAGGCAAAGGGTTCAACCTAAAACCTTTTTCATCCTTCTAAGAAACGGTTATTTGATGATTCCTTGGAAGGCAAGATGGACTCATTGGAAGTCAGTTAGGGTTCTATATGAATTATCTGTTTATAATATGTATTTATTCTTTCTTTAAAATAGTGAAATAAGACTTGAATGGTCTATATTTGTAAAAATGTTGTGAGTGCAATATTTACTGTTAATTTCAAGTAGTTTTTTGTTCATGTTGTTTTGTGTTCTCACTTTTGTTTATCATTTGTTTATCTTGATATGGCTATGTTAACACGTTTCCCATGCTAATAAAGCCCCTTTGAATTGAATTACTGTTTAACTCAGTGTACCTACATCTAATATTACATTTACTGTAAATAAGTATTTAGACCCTTCACTCAGTACTTTGTTGAAGAACCTTTGGCAGCGATTACAGCCTTCTTGGGTATGACGCTACAAGTTTGGCAAACCTGTATTTGGGGAGTTTCTCCTATTCTTCTCTGCAGATCCTCTCAAGCTCTGTCAGGTTGGCTTGGGAACGTCGCTGCACAGCTATTTTCAGGTCTCCTCACAGATGTTCGATCAGGTTCAAGTCCAGGCTCTGGCTGGACAACTCAAGGACATTCAGAGACTTGTTCCGAAGCCACTCCTGCGTTGTCTTGGCTGTGTGCTTAGGGTCGTAGTCCTGTTATAAGGTGAACCTTTGCCCCAGTCTGAGGTCCTGAGCGCTCTGGAGCAGGAATTCATCAAGGATCTCTCTGTACTTTGCTCTGTTCATCTTTCCCTCGATCTTGACTAGTCTCCCAGTCCCTGCTGCTGAAAAACCTCCCCACAACATGATGCTGCCACCACCATGCTTCACCATAGGGATGGTTTTGGCCAGGTGGTGAGCGGTGCCTGGTTTCCTCCAGATGTCACGCTTGACATTCAGGCCAAAGAGTTCAATCTTCGTTTCATCAGACCAGAGAATCTTGTTTCTCATGGTATGAGAGTCCTTTAAGTGCCTTTTGGCAAATTCCAAGCGGGCTGTTATGTGCCTTTTACTGAGGAGTGGCTTCCGTCTGGCCACTCTACCATAACGCCTGATTGGTGGAGTGCTGCAGAGATGATTGTCCTTCTGGAAGGTTCTCCCATCTCCACAGAGGAACTTTGGAGCTATGCCATAGGTGTAGAGAGGAGTAGACAGGAGGCAGTCGCAGGTTTAGAACTACTGAATTTGTTAAAGCACCATAGCTTAAAGCGGGACGAAACAGTGCAAAATATAAAGTACTCAGGAAATAGTAGGAGAGATTCCTCTCAGGAAAACAAGCAACATTTACAATGACCGACAAAGACAAATAACAGAGGGAGCAGCGGGGCGCAGCCGACCTTGGGGACGACCCCGGAGACCCTACACCTCCCAGTCGACCAGGTACTGGAGAGACCCCCCACGACGCCGTGAGTCCAACAGGCTGCTGACGGATGTCCTGCACTAGCCAAGGGACCAGCTGCCACCGGCCTGAGAGATACATGAAATGAGGGTGAGATACGGTAATTGATGGGGAGCTGTAATCTGTACGTCACCTCATTGACTCTATTCAGGACTTTGAACGGCCCCACAAACTGCGGGCTCACGTGACCCCCCAGTCTTTCCATGAAGGCCTTCCAGACACAGGAGGTGAAACGAGGACCACGGTCAGACACAATGTCCTCCGGGATCCCGTATTGCCGGAAGACGTGAGAGAAGAGAGCCTCCGCATTCTGCATGGCCGTAGGGAGACCAGGCAGAGGAATCAAATGACAGGTTTTGGAAAACCGGTCCACAACGACCAGGACGGTGGTGTGTCCCTCCAAGGGGGGAAGTAACCGTAACAAAGTCCACAGAGAGAT
Organism: Thymallus thymallus; assembly: GCA_023634145.1. NCBI lineage: Eukaryota > Metazoa > Chordata > Actinopteri > Salmoniformes > Salmonidae > Thymallus > Thymallus thymallus. Next base: position 15,361,701 of record CM042416.1, read on the forward strand.
TGGACCAGGGTCGTTGTGGAACCGGCAGCGGGTGGAGTTTGCCATGGGGGAGGTGTCTCAGTGTCTTGCTCTGTGCGCAGTTGGAGCAGGAAGAAACATAAACCCGGACGTCCCAGGCCAAGATGGGCCACCAGTACTTGGCAGAGAGACAGTCGATAGTTCAGGATATACCCGGGTGCCCCGACAGAGGTGCTATGTGTGCCCAGGCGAGGAGACGGTCCTGCACATCGGATACGCCCCTCGGGACAGTGGGCATGTGAGTGCTCCTGTCGCAGGGCTCGACGGATGTCCGCGTCCATATTCCACACAACAAGAGCCACAATGCGGGACAGGGGAATAATGGGTGTCACTTCCTCCCTCTGATCCTCTGTGTCATGCACCCGGGACAACGCATTTTTCCTTAACGTTCTTAGATCCCGGCCGGTAGGAGAGGGTAAAGTCAAACCTGCCGAAGAAGAGGGCCCACCTGGCCTGTCGTGGGTTCAGCCTCGTCGCTGCTAGAATGTACACTAGGTTTAGGTGGTCCGTCCAGACAAGGAATGGGTGTTGAGCACCCTACAGCCAGTGCCTCCATGCTTTCAGCGCCTTCTTGATGGCCAACATCTCACGATGCCCCACGTCGTAATTCCGCTCCGCGGGAGACAGCTTCCGTGAGTAGAAGGTGCATGGATGGAGTTTAGGCGGAGATCCGGTGCGTTGGAAGAGAACAGCCCCTCCACTCTTAGAAAAAAAGGGTTCTTCAGCTGTCTCCATAGGAGAACCCTTTGAAGAACCCTTTTTGGTTCCAGGCAGAACTATTTTGGGTTCCATGTAGAACCCTCTGTGTAAAGGGTTCTACATGGAACTCAAAAAGGCTCTACATGGAACCAAAAAGGTTCTGCCTGGAACCAAAAAGGGTTCTTCAAAGAGTTATCCTATGAGGACAGCCGAAGAACCCTTTTAGGTTATAGATAGCACCTTTACTTCTAAGAGTGTACTTTAACCTCGGAGGCGTCCACCTCCACGATAAAGGACAGAGACGGGGCAGGATGAGCCAGAACAGGTGCGTTCGTAAACCGTTCCTTGAGCACACGATAGGCTTCGTCGTCCTCCCCAGTCCAGCACAGCTGTCAAGGACCTCCCTTCAGGAGGGGGTGAGAGGGGCCACCACTGTGCTGAAACCCCTAATGAAAAACCTGAAACATTTGGCAATCCCTAGGAAGTGCTGCACCACCTTGATGTTGGCTGGAACAGGCCACGAGCGTACTGCACTGACCCTCTGTTCTTCCATCTCCACCCCCGAGGTGGATATCCGATAGCCCAGGAATGAGACCGCCTGCTGATGAGCAGGTGGACGTTACTGATCGGACCGTATGATGTAGATGGTGGTGGGGTAGCTGGAACGACCGTGGGGAGCTGGGAAGGTGGTGGTGTGGCATGTAGAGAGGAGTAGGAAGGAGGCAGTAGCAGGTTTAGAACTACTGAATTTATTAAAGCACCAAGCTGAACAAAACCCACAGCGCAAAATAGAAAGTACTCAGGAAATAGAAGAGATTCCTCTCAGGAAAATAAGCAACATTTACAATGACCGACAAAGACAAATGACAGAGGGAGTATATATTGGAACCAGGTGCGTGTAATGATGATGAGACAAGTCTGGGGTTGATGAGTGAAGGGCGTTTGCCAGCAGCAGGTTCGGGAGCAGCTAGAAGGCCGGCAACGTCGAATGCCTGAGCTGGACAGGAGGGGAAGCCAAAGTGAAGGCTGGTGTGACAAGCTCTGTCAGAGTGGGTTCTTTGTCGCCTCCCTGACCAAGGCCCTTCTTCCCTGATTGCTCAGTTTGGCCGGGCGACCATCTCTAGGAAGAGTCTTGGTGATTCCAAACATCTTACATTTAAGAATGATGGAGGCCATTGTGTTCCCTTCCCCAGATCTTTCCCTTGACACAATCCTGTCTCTGAGCTCTACGGACAATTCCTTCAACCTCATGGCTTGGTTTTTGCTCTGACATGCACTGTCAACTGTGGGACCTTATATAGACAGGTACATGCCTTTCCAAATCATGTCCAATCAACTGAATTGTAGAAACATCTCAAGGATGATCAATGGATGCACCTGAGCTCAATTTTGAGTCTCATAGAAAAGGGTTTGAATACTTATTCAAATAAGATATTTTTGTTTTTTATTTTTAATACATTTGCAAAAAGTTCTACAAACCAGGACATTTTTTGATTTAATACATTTTAGAATAAAAATGTGGAAAAAGTAAACGGGTCTGAATACTTTCAGAATGCACTGTATGTATAGATAACGTAACAAAAAATCTGCTTGACCGTTGATATGAGGTTCTTACTGTGTAATGCAGTGTTTGGTTGTAGCCAGGCATAATGGGACCCATGTTGTCCAAAAGTCCAAAAGTTTGGCAAAAAGCATCTGGAAGCACCTGGATGATCATCAAGAATGTTCTATGGACAGATGATTCAAAAGTATAACTTTTTGGACGAGATGGGTCCCATTATGACTGGCGATAACCAAACACTGCATTCCACAGTACGAACCACATGCCAAACGGTCAAGCATGGTAGTTGCAGTGGGATGGTTTGGGGAGGCTTTGGTGCCTCAGGATCTGGACGACTTGCCTTAACAGAAGGAACCAGGGATTCTGCTCTGTACCCCGCCAGAGCAGGGAGAGGCGCCGTGTCCGGATGTTCCGCCACCGGATCAGGACTGGGCACTGGGACCTCCGGGCGGGGGACCGGCACAGGGGCCCTGGTGCACGGGACCGGCACTGGAGGTTCCGGTCTGGGCACCGACACTGGGAGCTCCGGGCTGGGAACCGGCACTGGAGCCATGGTGCGTGGGACCGGCACTGGAGGTACCGGGCTGGGGACCGGCACTGGAAGCTCCAGGCTGGGAACCGGCACTGGGAGCTCCGGGCTGGGAATCAACGCCAGCCAAGCTCTCCACCACCTCGCCTTTACCTCCAGGGGCTGGTCGTTAAAACCCTCTGGGGGCCGCCGATCTTCCATTGTTGGAGCCTGAAGGGTTTCTCCGTCTTCTTCCTTCTCCAGCAGGTCCCGGCTCTGCAGGGGCTCATCCAAGAGCCCGCACAAGTTGGGAGACAGGAGCACTTCGTTGTCCTCATCCGACACCTCACTGTACTCCTGTTCCCATGGCTGCAGGGGCTCTTCAATGAACCCCCAAGAGTATAGCAACAGGGGATCTTCAGCTCGCCCAACCGACAGTCCCCATAGCCCCCCCACAAAAATGTATGGGGGTTCTTCTGGGCTGTTCGCTGGGCCTGCCGTTGGTTCGCCGACGTGGAGCCCGCCAGCGTTGCCACTACCCTGGATCCCGGTCTGGATCCAAAGCTAGACAACAAGGGGTACTCCTCCTCAGTGACTAGCTCCTTACCCCCAAGGAGTTCCTCCATTGTCCAGCTCTGCTTTGTCCTGTTGTGGTGAGTTATTCTGTCACGGTTGGTAGGCAGGACCCAAGGCGCAGAGCTGTAGTATATAGACATACCTTTATTTGATTTTGCAAAAACAACAAAAAGAAGAGGACGCAACCATGAACTGACATGCAACACACAGGTGGGAAACTCATCAACTTAAATAGGATCCCCAATTAGAGGCAATGCAGGTCAGCTGCCTCCAATTGGGGGCAGCAGGTAGCCTATTGGTTAGAGTGTTGGGCCCGTAACTGAAAGGTTGATGGATCGAATCCAGGACCTGACACAAATACTTTTTCACAGCACTGCTTTCTTGACAGGTACAATGTGAACAGTGTCTTATGAACCCAAGTTGCCCAGCCTCATTGGCCATATACCATCCAGCCTCCTCCCAGGACCCGTATAGGACAGACAGAGTTGACCAGATTTACAGTAAACCATAATCAACATGAAAACATCCCTGTGTGTCAACAAAAAACACAGTTGGAAAAATGTACGTGGGCAAAACAGGGTGTGGGTAGTTGAGTATGTGTGTGTGAGTGTGTTCTGGCGACAGGTAGGGTGGGTAGGTACATTTGCATCACCTGACTCCAGCACCATTACATGATCCTAAATAAATATTTGCTCATTGAGAAGAGACTGTGACTGTACAGTATCAACATGTTCGGATTTACCAAGAAGGCTGGAGAGTGATTTGGTTCATAGGAAAGTGTCCCATTCATTTCTGATCCGTGGTGTTTGATAAGTGGCAGAACTATGCAGTATCCTCTGGTGTGGGTTCTCATCCTGGTGCTGCTCAACTTCACTACAGGTAAAGTGCACAATAAGCTCATTTTGGAAATATATTAATGCCTATTTGTGCTATATGGCACAAACACTTTGTTAAATAAGTAACAGGTTGTTCAAATGTATCAATTTCTATTTATCTGACATTGACAACCAATGTCTTAGAGTAGACACTAGACATAGATAGTAGGTCATTGTGTAAATTGTGCTGTCAACTTGAAGGCACTAATTTTGAAACAAAGCTTGTTAAAGTGCCATAGTCTGAAGATTTGATTAATCTCAATTAAACTATTTTAAAAGAACTTTAAAGACTTTGGTACTGATTAAAAATATCTCAAAACATTAACTAAACTCCTCAATCCATCCTCTTCTAGATGTGTCTGGCCAGGTGGTGATTCCCTCTATAAACCCCTTAGCTGTGGGAAGAAATGTCACACTGAACCTAGTTCCTCAAAGCCCCATCACCATAGGAACCTGGTCACATGAAACTACACTCATCGTACTTTTCTATCCTAATGGCAGTAGTGTGAGTACAACTTATCAAGGCAGAGTCTCATTCAACCGCTCCTCCTCAGAGCTGAACATAAGCTCTCTCCAACTCAACGACTCAGGACGGTATACCGTCCAGGGAATGGAGCCAGTCCTGAATGCTGTGGTGACTTTGTCTGTCCAGGGTAAGGAACTGACCTCTGCCTGTCTCTATCTTTCTACGATGGTAGACTCACTCACTGGCACACACGGTCACTTGCTCGCACACATGCTCACTTGCACACTTACTTGCCCATTCACATACTTTCTTGCACGCAGGTTCACATGCAAGGACATCAGTGGAGGCTGCTGAGGGGAGGACAGTTCTTAATAATGGCTGAAATTGAATGGAATGAAGTGAATGGAATGGTATCAAACATATGAAAAACATGTTTTTGATACCATTCCATTTACTCCATTCCAGCCATTATTATGAGCCGTCCTCCCCTCAGCAGCCTCCACTGATGCGCATACATTCTCTATCAATGATTCATCTCTGTCACAATAATAAAAGGCAAAGTCATTTTCCTGACATGGAAAGCTAACAATTAAATTTGTCAATGTTTTCAGAACCTATAGTGAAGTTTTCCTTCCACGCAATCCTGTAACTTGGTCTCGATGATAAAATAAAATAAAATAGCATATTTAGATTTATTTCCAAGACAAGTTTTACAGTGTGAAACAAATATCAACTATATGGTTGTAATTCTACTCTCTCACCCACAGAGCCCATTTCAAACGTGACTCTGAGGGCCAACGCCATTGATCTAGTGGAATTGAAAGACACTGCCATTTTCACCTGCTCCGTCTCCTCTGGCACCTCCCTCTCTTACCGCTGGCTGAATGGCAGCTCAGAGGTCACAGCCAGTAACAGAGTTCAGCTTGGTGGTGGGAACAGCACTCTCACCATAGTCAGTGTGACACAATACGATGAAGGGCCGTTCAGATGTGAGGTCATCAACGGAATCAGCAATGGCACCAGCCAGCCCATTGGACTCAATGTTAGATGTGAGTATCAGAGGATGCAGTACATATCATACACAACATACATACAGCTACTTCCCCTTTTTATTCTAAACATGGAGTGCTACTAGTGCCCCTAGTGGCTAGGATGAACATAGCCCCCAGAAAAGATAGTATGCATTGTTACAAGTTGTGACTGTTACAGAACACTGTGTTTAGTTCCTCATTCTGAACAATAGAGAAAGACGGAAACATATTCTAGGTAATGTTTACCCAACACATCATTGTTATTGGTTCCTCCCATAGATGGCCCAAGTAACCTCACCATGATGGTAGTTCCTGAGATGACCATAGGACATACAGCCTACAAGACAGGCTCTGCCATCACTCTGTCCTGCTCCGCTCAGTCCAAACCCGCTGCGTCCTACAAGTGGAGCTTTGATGGGGTGTTCTTCAACGAGCAAAGCCCACAGCTCAGCCTGCAGAACACCAGGGAGAACCAGACAGGAAGTTACGCCTGCTTAGCCCAGAACAATGTCACACTCCGATTCACCACCATGACCACAATTATAAAGATCGTGGGTGAGGCAACATTCATCGTTACGAACTGTCATATAGTTGGTAGTGAATATTTGATTATTGATTATGAATACAATAATGTTATTTTTTCCACCGATCGAGTGAATCACAGTGTGATAAATGACTCTTCCTCTTCCTTTTTACCCTAGAGCCGATATCAGCGGTTGGGTTGAACCAGGATGGGAAGCCACTGATACTGGATCAGTCGTTCACTCTGCGGTGTGAGGTGACTGGACCTGTAGATTACATTCACTGGCTGATGAACGGCCAGCTCATCTCCCTAAACAACAGAACATTCTTCTCTACAGACAACAAGAAAATGGATATCAACCCAATCCAGTTGTCTGACAGTGGAGAATATCTCTGTGAGGCCTTTAATGCTGTAAGCAACCTGACCAGCATGGCATACCAGCTTGTGGTGAACTGTGAGTATTACAAGATCTGGTAATCTTTGTCTGATGAAAACAATTCAGTGGCCTTGTAGTTAGAGTGTCTGCCCTGATTCAGGTTGGGAGTTTGATCCCTGGACGAGTCATAACAAAGACTGTAAAAATGGGACCCAATGTGTCTATGCTTGGCACTCGGCATTAAGGAGAGTGATTGGGGGTAAGGGCCTGTGATAGACTGGCGTCCTGTCCAGGGGATGTACTTATACATCAAGCTGTAACACGTTACAGAAACAGGACATAGGCACCTGATCCTATGAGCGGTTTCGACCAGAGGCAAATTACATACTAATCTTTGTCAAAAATAGTCAAACCGTAAGATTAACCATATTGTCTTGTGTTTAACAGTTGGACCTGAGAGACCTGCTGAAACTAGTCAGGATATTGCCATGACAGGACAAAGAGTGACCTTCAATTGGTCTAACTGACTGTCTTTCTTATCATAGATGGACCAGAGATGCCTATTATAACAGGACCAGCATTTGGAGGAACAGGACACAACGTGACCTTCAACTGCTCGGCCTCCTCTCAGCCTCCCAGCCAGTTCAGCTGGTTCTTCAATGGCTCCCAGGTGGCGACTGGATCAGTGTATGAGACTGAACCACTGACCTTAGCCAGTTATGGGGAGTACACCTGTGTGGCGTTCAACAACATCACTGGCAGAAACAACACTGTCTCAAAGATGCTCACTGTTGTTGGTGAGTCAGTAACAGCTACCTAAAATCAAGGGACTAAAACTTGCTTCACTTTGTTTGTGTTCAGTTGGTTTTAGAAACAGCATACGTGCTTTTTAACCTACAGTATAAAACATTGGAAGCTGGGATAAAAACTGCTGAAATACCCTTTGATCTGCTTTCCACAGCAACTGTGACCATGACCATGGTGAAAGTCATTGGAGCCCAGCCAATACTGAATGAGACATTTACTCTGACCTGTGAGACGGCTGGAACCGTTAACTCCATTAAGTGGATGATGAACGGCTGGCCTCTGTATGCTGACAACAGAAAAGTTTTCTCTATGAACAACAATACACTGACATTCAACTCTGTCCAGCATTCTGACACCGGAGACTATCAGTGTTCTGCCTCCAACCCCCTCAGCACCATGACCAGCCCAGTCTACAAAGTAATTGTCAACTGTGAGTAGATATTTACAATTTAAACTTTGACCCCATGGCCTGAGGTGGAATCTTTGAGATGTTCCTGTAAAAATGTTGTATTAAAGTCAATGTGAAGGTTTGGATCCAACCTCTTATACCATCTGACATATGTTGATGGCCTTCGACCTTTTGGCCAATGACAGATGTTGGGTATAACTCAAATGTGTCAATCTCATTCCACAGAGGGCTGAGTGTCAACGGGTTTTTCATTCATGTATTAATGTCCCTTATTAGTTCAGAAATCCCCAAACCTGGTTGTCTAGGATTTAATTGAAAGGAAAACCCAAAATCCAGCAGACACTAGGGCCTCCATGGAATGAATTTGACACCCCTGGTCTAACTGACTGTCTTTTTTATCATAGATGGACCAGAGATGGCTATTATAACAGGACCAGCATTTGGAGGAACAGGACACAACGTGACCTTCAACTGCTCTGCTTCCTCTCAGCCTCCCAGCCAGATCAGCTGGTTCTTCAATGGCTCCCAGGTGGCGACTGGCTCAGTGTATGAGACTGAACAACTGACCTTAGCCAGTTATGTGGAGTACACCTGTGTGGCCTTCAACAACGTCACTGGCAGAAACAACACTGTCTCAAAGATGCTCACTGTTGTTAGTGAGTCAGTAACAGCTACTTAAAATCAAGGGACTAAAACATGCATCACTTTGTTCGTATTTAGTTGGATTTAGACACAGCATACGTGATGTTGAACCTACAGTGTAGTAAGATGGAAGTTGGGATAAAACTGCTTATTAAACCCTTTGATCTGCTTTCCACAGCACCTGTGACAATGACCATGGTGAAAGTCATTGGAGCCCAGCCAATACTGAATGAGACATTTACTCTGACCTGTGAGACGGCTGGAACCATTTACTCCATTCAGTGGATGATGAACGGCTGGCCTCTGTATGCTGACAACAGAAAAGTTTTCTCTATGAACAACAATACAATGACATTCAACTCTGTCCAGCAATCTGACACTGGAGACTATCAGTGTTCTGCCTCCAACCCCTTCAGCAACATGACCAGCCCAGTCTACAAACTAATCGTCAACTGTGAGTAGTTATTAACAAGTTCAACATTGACCCCATGGCCTGAGGTGGAATATTTGACAATATCCATTATAAATGTTGTAGTAATGTCAATGTGAAGGTTTGGATCCACCCTCTTATACCATCTGACATATGTTGATGGCCTTCGACCTTCTGGCCAATGACAGATGTTGAGTATAACTCAAATGTGTCAATCTCATTCCACAGGGCGCTTAGTGTCAACAGGTTTTTCATTCATGTATTAAGGTCCCTTATTAGTTCATAACTCCCCTAACCTGGTTGTCTAGGATTTAATTGAAACCAAAAACCAAAAACCAAAAATCAGAAAACACTAGGGCCTCCATGGAATTAATTTGACACCCCTGGTCTAACTCACTGTCTTTTATATCATAGATGGACCGGAAATGCCAATTATAACAGGACCAGCATTAGGAGAAACAGGACACAACGTGACCTTCAACTGCTCGGCTTCCTCTCAGCCTCCCAGCCAGTTCAACTGGTTCTTCAATGGCTCCCAGGTGGCGACTGGCTCAGTGTATGAGACTTTCCCACTGACCTTAGCCAGTTATGGGGAGTACACCTGTGTGGCCTTCAACAACGTCACTGGAATAAACAACACTGTCTCAAAGATGCTCACTGTTGTTGGTGAGTCACTGACTGCTACTTAAAATCAAGGGACTAAAATGTGCTTCACTTTGTTTGTGTTCAGTTGGTTTTAGACACAGCATACATGCTTTTGAACCTACAGTATAAAACATTGGAAGTTGGGATAAAACTGCTTATTAAACGCTTTGATCTGATTTCCACAGCAACTGTGACCATGACCATGGTGAAAGTCATTGGAGCCCAGCCAATACTGAATGAGACATTTACTCTGACCTGTGAGACGGCTGGAACCATTTACTCCATTCAGTGGATGATGAACGGCTGGCCTCTGTATGCTGACAACAGAAAAGATTTCTCTATGAACAACAATACAATGACATTCAACTCTGTCCAGCAATCTGACACCGGAGACTATCAGTGTTCTGCCTCCAACCCCTTCAGCAACATGACCAGCCCAGTCTACAAACTAATCGTTAACTGTGAGTAGTTATTAACAAGTTCAACTTTGACCCCATGGCCTGAGGTGGAATATTTGACAATATCCTTTAGAAATGTTGTAGTAATGTCAATGTGAAGGTTTGGATCCAACCTCTTATACCATCTGACATATGTTGATGGCCTTCGACCTTATGGCCAATTACAGATGTTGGGTATAACTCAAATGTGTCAATCTCATTCCACAGGGAGCTTAGTGTCAAAGGTTTTTCATTCATGTATTAAGGTTCCTTATTAGTACGGAACTCTCCAAACCTGGTTGTTTAGGATTTAATTGAAAGGAAAAAACAAAAACCAGCACACACTAGAGCCTCCATGGAATAAATTTGACACCCCTGGTCTAACTGACTATCTTTTTTATCGTAGATGGACCTGAGATGCCTATTATAACAGGACCAGCATTAGGAGAAACAGGACACAATGTGACCTTCAACTGCTCGGCTTCCTCTCAGCCTCCCAGCCAATTCAACTGGTTCTTCAATGGCTCCCAGGTGGCGACTGGCTCAGTGTATGAGACTGAACCACTGACCTTAGCCAGTTATGGGGAGTACACCTGTGTGGCCTTCAACAACGTCACTGGCAGAAACAACACTGTCTCAAAGATGCTCACTGTTGTTGGTGAGTCAGTAACAGCTACTTAAAATTCAAGGGACTAAAATGTGCTTCACTTTGTTTGTGTTCAGTTGGTTTTAGACACAGCATACGTGCTTTTGAACCTAAAGTATAAAACATTGGAAGTTGGGATAAAACTGCCTATTAAACCCTTTGATCTGCTTTCCACAGCAACTGTGACCATGACCATGGTGAAAGTCATTGGAGCCCAGCCAATACTGAATGAGACATTTACTCTGACCTGTCAGACCGCTGGAACCATTTACTCCATTCAGTGGATGATGAACGGCTGGCCTCTGTATGCTGACAACAGAAAAGTTTTCTCTATGAACAACAATACAATGACATTCAACTCTGTCCAGCAATCTGACACCGGAGACTATCAGTGTTCTGCCTCCAACCCCTTCAGCAACATGACCAGCCCAGTCTACAAACTAATCGTCAACTGTGAGTAGTTATTAACAAGTTCAACATTGACCCCATGGCCTAAGGTGGATTATTTGACAATATCCTTTATAAATGTTGTAGTAATGTCAATGTCAAGGTTTGGATCCACCCTCTTATACCATCTGACATATGTTGATGGCCTTCGACCTTCTGGCCAATGACAGATGTTGGGTATAACTCAAATGTGTCAATCTCATTCCACAGGGCGCTTAGTGTCAACAGGTTTTTCATTCATGTATTAAGGTCCCTTATTAGTTCATAACTCCCCTAACCTGGTTGTCTAGGATTTAATTGAAACCAAAAACCAAAAATCAGCAAACACTAGGGCCTCCATGGAATGAATTTGACACCCCTGGTCTAACTCACTGTCTTTTATATCATAGATGGACCGGAGATGCCAATTATAACAGGACCAGCATTAGGAGAAACAGGACACAACGTGACCTTCAACTGCTCGGCTTCCTCTCAGCCTCCCAGCCAGTTCAACTGGTTCTTCAATGGCTCCCAGGTGGCGACTGGCTCAGTGTATGAGACTGAACCACTGACCTTAGCCAGTTATGGGGAGTACACCTGTGTGGCCTTCAACAACGTCACTGGCAGAAACAACACTGTCTCAAAGATGCTCACTGTTGTTGGTGAGTCAGTAACAGCTACTTAAAATTCAAGGGACTAAAATGTGCTTCACTTTGTTTGTGTTCAGTTGGTTTTAGACACAGCATACGTGCTTTTGAACCTACAGTATAAAACATTGGAAGTTGGGATAAAACTGCCTATTAAACCCTTTGATCTGCTTTCCACAGCACCTGTGACCATGACAATGGTTAAAGTCATTGGAGCCCAGCCAATACTGAATGAGACATTTACTCTGACCTGTGAGACGGCTGGAACCATTTACTCCATTCAGTGGAGGATGAACGGCTGGCCTCTGTATGCTGACAACAGAAAAGTTTTCTCTATGAACAACAATACACTGACATTCAACTCTGTCCAGCAATCTGACACCGGAGACTATCAGTGTTCTGCCTCCAACCCCTTCAGCAACATGACCAGCCCAGTCTACAAACTAATCGTCAACTGTGAGTAGTTATTAACAAGTTCAACATTGACCCCATGGCCAAAGGTGGAATCTTTGACAATATCCTTTATAAATGTTGTAGTAATGTCAATGTCAAGGTTTAGATCCAACCTCTTATACCATCTGACATATGTTGATGGCCTTCGACCTTCTGGCCAATGACAGATGTTGGGTATAACTCAAATGTGTCAATCTCATTCCACAGGGCGCTTTAGTGTCAACAGGTTTTTCATTCATGTATTAAGGTCCCTTATTAGTTCATAACTCCCCTAACCGGTTGTCTAGGATTTAATTGAAACTAAAAACCAAAAACCAAAAATCAGCAAACACTAGGGCCTCCATGGAATGAATTTGACACCCCTGGTCTAACTCACTGTCTTTTATATCATAGATGGACCGGAGATGCCAATTATAACAGGACCAGCATTAGGAGAAACAGGACACAACGTGACCTTCAACTGCTCGGCTTCCTCTCAGCCTCCCAGCCAGTTCAACTGGTTCTTCAATGGCTCCCAGGTGGCGACTGGCTCAGTGTATGAGACTGAACCACTGACCTTAGCCAGTTATGGGGAGTACACCTGTGTGGCCTTCAACAACGTCACTGGCAGAAACAACACTGTCTCAAAGATGCTCACTGTTGTTGGTGAGTCAGTAACAGCTACTTAAAATTCAAGGGACTAAAATGTGCTTCACTTTGTTTGTGTTCAGTTGGTTTTAGACACAGCATACGTGCTTTTGAACCTACAGTATAAAACATTATAAGATGTGATAAAACTGCCTATTAAACCCTTTGATCTGCTTTCCACAGCACCTGTGACCATGACCATGGTGAAAGTCATTGGAGCCCAGCCAATACTGAATGAGACATTTACTCTGACCTGTGAGACGGCTGGAACCATTTACTCCATTCAGTGGAGGATGAACGGCTGGCCTCTGTATGCTGACAACAGAAAAGTTTTCTCTATGAACAACAATACACTGACATTCAACTCTGTCCAGCAATCTGACACCGGAGACTATCAGTGTTCTGCCTCCAACCCTTTCAGCAACATGACCAGCCCAGTCTACAAACTAATCGTCAACTGTGAGTAGTTATTAACAAGTTCAACATTGACCCCATGGCCTGAGGTGGAATCTTTGACAATATCCTTTATAAATGTTGTAGTAATGTCAATGTCAAGGTTTAGATCCAACCTCTTATACCATCTGACATATGTTGATGGCCTTCGACCTTCTGGCCAATGACAGATGTTGGGTATAACTCAAATGTGTCAATCTCATTCCACAGGGCGCTTAGTGTCAACAGGTTTTTCATTCATGTATTAAGGTCCCTTATTAGTTCATAACTCCCCTAACCTGGTTGTCTAGGATTTAATTGAAACCAAAAACCAAAAACCAAAAATCAGCAAACACTAGGGCCTCCATGGAATTAATTTGACACCCCTGGTCTAACTCACTGTCTTTTATATCATAGATGGACCGGAGATGCCAATTATAACAGGACCAGCATTAGGAGAAACAGGACACAACGTGACCTTCAACTGCTCGGCTTCCTCTCAGCCTCCCAGCCAGTTCAACTGGTTCTTCAATGGCTCCCAGGTGGCGACTGGCTCAGTGTATGAGACTGAACCACTGACCTTAGCCAGTTATGGGGAGTACACCTGTGTGGCCTTCAACAACGTCACTGGCAGAAACAACACTGTCTCAAAGATGCTCACTGTTATTGGTGAGTCAGTAACAGCTACTTAAAATTCAAGGGACTAAAATGTGCTTCACTTTGTTTGTGTTCAGTTGGTTTTAGACACAGCATACGTGCTTGTGAACCTACAATATAAAACATTGGAAGTTGGGATAAAACTGCCTATTAAACCCTTTGATCTGCTTTCCACAGCACCTGTGACCATGACAATGGTTAAAGTCATTGGAGCCCAGCCAATACTGAATGAGACATTTACTCTGACCTGTGAGACGGCTGGAACCATTTACTCCATTCAGTGGAGGATGAACGGCTGGCCTCTGTATGCTGACAACAGCAAAGTTTTCTCTATGAACAACAATACAATGACATTCAACTCTGTCCAGCATTCTGACACCGGAGACTATCAGTGTTCTGCCTCCAACCCCTTCAGCAACATGACCAGCCCAGTCTACAAACTAATCGTCAACTGTGAGTAGTTATTAACAAGTTCAACATTGACCCCATGGCCAAAGGTGGAATCTTTGACAATATCCTTTATAAATGTTGTAGTAATGTCAATATCAAGGTTTAGATCCAACCTCTTATACCATCTGACATATGTTGATGGCCTTCGACCTTCTGGCCAATGACAGATGTTGGGTATAACTCAAATGTGTCAATCTCATTCCACAGGGCGCTTAGTGTCAACAGGTTTTTCATTCATGTATTAAGGTCCCTTATTAGTTCATAACTCCCCTAACCTGGTTGTCTAGGATTTAATTGAAACTAAAAACCAAAAACCAAAAATCAGCAAACACTAGGGCCTCCATGGAATGAATTTGACACCCCTGGTCTAACTCACTGTCTTTTATATCATAGATGGACCGGAGATGCCAATTATAACAGGACCAGCATTAGGAGAAACAGGACACAACGTGACCTTCAACTGCTCGGCTTCCTCTCAGCCTCCCAGCCAGTTCAACTGGTTCTTCAATGGCTCCCAGGTGGCGACTGGCTCAGTGTATGAGACTGAACCACTGACCTTAGCCAGTTATGGGGAGTACACCTGTGTGGCCTTCAACAACGTCACTGGCAGAAACAACACTGTCTCAAAGATGCTCACTGTTGTTGGTGAGTCAGTAACAGCTACTTAAAATTCAAGGGACTAAAATGTGCTTCACTTTGTTTGTGTTCAGTTGGTTTTAGACACAGCATACGTGCTTTTGAACCTACAGTATAAAACATTGGAAGTTGGGATAAAACTGCCTATTAAACCCTTTGATCTGCTTTCCACAGCACCTGTGACCATGACCATGGTGAAAGTCATTGGAGCCCAGCCAATACTGAATGAGACATTTACTCTGACCTGTGAGACGGCTGGAACCATTTACTCCATTCAGTGGAGGATGAACGGCTGGCCTCTGTATGCTGACAACAGAAAAGTTTTCTCTATGAACAACAATACACTGACATTCAACTCTGTCCAGCAATCTGACACCGGAGACTATCAGTGTTCTGCCTCCAACCCTTTCAGCAACATGACCAGCCCAGTCTACAAACTAATCGTCAACTGTGAGTAGTTATTAACAAGTTCAACATTGACCCCATGGCCTGAGGTGGAATCTTTGACAATATCCTTTATAAATGTTGTAGTAATGTCAATGTCAAGGTTTAGATCCAACCTCTTATACCATCTGACATATGTTGATGGCCTTCGACCTTCTGGCCAATGACAGATGTTGGATATAACTCAAATGTGTCAATCTCATTCCACAGGGCACTTAGTGTCAACAGGTTTTTCATTCATGTATTAAGGTCCCTTATTAGTTCATAACTCCCCTAACCTGGTTGTTTAGGATTTAATTGAAAGGAAAAAACAAAAACCAGCAGACACTAGAGCCTCCATGGAATAAATTTGACACCCCTGGTCTAACTGACTATCTTTTTTATCATAGATGGACCAGAGATGCCAATTATAACAGGACCAGCATTAGGAGAAACAGGACACAATGTGACCTTCAACTGCTCAGCTTCCTCTCAGCCTCCCAGCCAGTTCAACTGGTTCTTCAATGGCTCCCAGGTGGCGGCTGGCTCAGTGTATAAGACTTTCCCACTGACCTTAGGCAGTTATGGGGAGTACACCTGTGTGGCCTTCAACAACATCACTGGCAGAAACAACACTGTCTCAAAGATGCTCACTGTTGTTGGTGAGTCAGTAACAGCTACTTAAAATTCAAGGGACTAAAATGTGCTTCACTTTGTTTGTGTTCAGTTGGTTTTAGACACAGCATACGTGCTTTTGAACCTACAGTATAAAACATTGGAAGTTGGGATAAAACTGCCTATTAAACCCTTTGATCTGCTTTCCACAGCACCTGTGACCATGACCATGGTGAAAGTCATTGGAGCCCAGCCAATACTGAATGAGACATTTACTCTGACCTGTGAGACGGCTGGAACCATTTACTCCATTCAGTGGAGGATGAACGGCTGGCCTCTGTATGCTGACAACAGAAAAGTTTTCTCTATGAACAACAATACACTGACATTCAACTCTGTCCAGCAATCTGACACCGGAGACTATCAGTGTTCTGCCTCCAACCCTTTCAGCAACATGACCAGCCCAGTCTACAAACTAATCGTCAACTGTGAGTAGTTATTAACAAGTTCAACATTGACCCCATGGCCTGAGGTGGAATCTTTGACAATATCCTTTATAAATGTTGTAGTAATGTCAATGTCAAGGTTTAGATCCAACCTCTTATACCATCTGACATATGTTGATGGCCTTCGACCTTCTGGCCAATGACAGATGTTGGATATAACTCAAATGTGTCAATCTCATTCCACAGGGCACTTAGTGTCAACAGGTTTTTCATTCATGTATTAAGGTCCCTTATTAGTTCATAACTCCCCTAACCTGGTTGTTTAGGATTTAATTGAAAGGAAAAAACAAAAACCAGCAGACACTAGAGCCTCCATGGAATAAATTTGACACCCCTGGTCTAACTGACTATCTTTTTTATCATAGATGGACCAGAGATGCCAATTATAACAGGACCAGCATTAGGAGAAACAGGACACAATGTGACCTTCAACTGCTCAGCTTCCTCTCAGCCTCCCAGCCAGTTCAACTGGTTCTTCAATGGCTCCCAGGTGGCGGCTGGCTCAGTGTATAAGACTTTCCCACTGACCTTAGCCAGTTATGGGGAGTACACCTGTGTGGCCTTCAACAACATCACTGGCAGAAACAACACTGTCTCAAAGATGCTCACTGTTGTTGGTGAGTCAGTAACAGCTACTTAAAATCAAGGGACTAAAATGTGCTTCACTTTGTTTGTGTTCAGTTGGTTTTAGACACAGCATACGTGCTTTTGAACCTACAGTATAAAACATTGGAAGTTGGGATAAAACTGCTTATTAAACCCTTTGATCTGCTTTCCACAGCAACTGTGACCATGACCATGGTGAAAGTCATTGGAGCCCAGCCAATACTGAATGAGACATTTACTCTGACCTGTGAGACGGCTGGAACCATTTACTCCATTCAGTGGATGATGAACGGCTGGCCTCTGTATGCTGACAACAGAAAAGATTTCTCTATGAACAACAATACAATGACATTCAACTCTGTCCAGCAATCTGACACCGGAGACTATCAGTGTTCTGCCTCCAACCCCTTCAGCAACATGACCAGCCCAGTCTACAAACTAATCGTCAACTGTGAGTAGTTATTAACAAGTTCAACTTTGACCCCATGGCCTGAGTTGGAATCTTTGACAATTTCCTTTAGAAATGTTGTAGTAATGTCAATGTGAAGGTTTGGATCCAACCTCTTATACCATCTGACATATGTTGATGGCCTTCGACCTTATGGCCAATTACAGATGTTGGGTATAACTCAAATGTGTCAATCTCATTCCACAGGGAGCTTAGTGTCAAAGGTTTTTCATTCATGTATTAAGGTTCCTTATTAGTACGGAACTCTCCAAACCTGGTTGTTTAGGATTTAATTGAAAGGAAAAAACAAAAACCAGCAGACACTAGAGCCTCCATGGAATAAATTTGACACCCCTGGTCTAACTGACTATCTTTTTTATCGTAGATGGACCGGAGATGCCAATTATAACAGGACCAGCATTAGGAGAAACAGGACACAACGTGACCTTCAACTGCTCGGCTTCCTCTCAGCCTCCCAGCCAGTTCAACTGGTTCTTCAATGGCTCCCAGGTGGCGACTGGCTCAGTGTATGAGACTGAACCACTGACCTTAGCCAGTTATGGGGAGTACACCTGTGTGGCCTTCAACAACGTCACTGGCAGAAACAACACTGTCTCAAAGATGCTCACTGTTGTTGGTGAGTCAGTAACAGCTACTTAAAATTCAAGGGACTAAAATGTGCTTCACTTTGTTTGTGTTCAGTTGGTTTTAGACACAGCATACGTGCTTTTGAACCTAAAGTATAAAACATTGGAAGTTGGGATAAAACTGCCTATTAAACCCTTTGATCTGCTTTCCACAGCACCTGTGACCATGACCATGGTGAAAGTCATTGGAGCCCAGCCAATACTGAATGAGACATTTACTCTGACCTGTCAGACCGCAGGAACCATTTACTCCATTCAGTGGATGATGAACGGCTGGCCTCTGTATGCTGACAACAGAAACGTTTTCTCTATGAACAACAATACACTGACATTCAACTCTGTCCAGCAATCTGACACCGGAGACTATCAGTGTTCTGCCTCCAACCCTTTCAGCAACATGACCAGCCCAGTCTACAAACTAATCGTCAACTGTGAGTAGTTATTAACAAGTTCAACATTGACCCCATGGCCTGAGGTGGAATCTTTGACAATATCCTTTATAAATGTTGTAGTAATGTCAATGTCAAGGTTTAGATCCAACCTCTTATACCATCTGACATATGTTGATGGCCTTCGACCTTCTGGCCAATGACAGATGTTGGGTATAACTCAAATGTGTCAATCTCATTCCACAGGGCGCTTAGTGTCAACAGGTTTTTCATTCATGTATTAAGGTCCCTTATTAGTTCATAACTCCCCTAACCGGTTGTCTAGGATTTAATTGAAACTAAAAACCAAAAACCAAAAATCAGCAAACACTAGGGCCTCCATGGAATGAATTTGACACCCCTGGTCTAACTCACTGTCTTTTATATCATAGATGGACCGGAGATGCCAATTATAACAGGACCAGCATTAGGAGAAACAGGACACAACGTGACCTTCGACTGCTCGGCTTCCTCTCAGCCTCCCAGCCAGTTCAACTGGTTCTTCAATGGCTCCCAGGTGGCGACTGGCTCAGTGTATGAGACTTTCCCACTGACCTTAGCCAGTTATGGGGAGTACACCTGTGTGGCCTTCAACAATGTCACTGGCAGAAACAACACTGTCTCAAAGATGCTCACTGTTGTTGGTGAGTCAGTAACAGCTACTTAAAATTCAAGGGACTAAAATGTGGTTCACTTTGTTTGTGTTCAGTTGGTTTTAGACACAGCATACGTGCTTTTGAACCTAAAGTATAAAACATTGGAAGTTGGGATAAAACTGCTTATTAAACCCTTTGATCTGCTTTCCACAGCACCTGTGACCATGACAATGGTTAAAGTCATTGGAGCCCAGCCAATACTGAATGAGACATTTACTCTGACCTGTGAGACGGCTGGAACCATTTACTCCATTCAGTGGATGATGAACGGCTGGCCTCTGTATGCTGACAACAGAAAAGTTTTCTCTATGAACAACAGTACACTAACATTCAAATATGTCCAGAATTCTGACAAGGGAGACTATCAGTGTTCTGCCTCCAATCCCCTCAGCAACATGACCAGCACAGTCTACAAACTTATCGTCAACTGTGAGTAGTTATTAACAAGTTCAACTTTGACCCCATGGCCTGAGGTGGAATCTTTGACAATTCCCTTTATAAATGTTGTAGTAATGTCAATGTGAAGGTTTGGATCCAACCTCTAATACCATCTGACATATGTTGATGGCCTTCGACCTTCTGGCCAATTACAGATGTTGGGTTTAACTCAAATGTGTCAATCTCATTCCACAGAGTGCTGAGTGTCAACGGGTTTTTCATTCATGTATTAAGGTCCCTCATTAGTACAGAACTCTCCAAATCTGGTTGTCTAGGAATTAATTGAAAGTAAAAAACAAAAACCAGCAGACACTAGGGCCTCCATGAAATGAATTTGACACCCCTGATCTAACTGACTGTCTTTTTTTTATCATAGATGGACCAGAGATGCCTATTATAACAGGTCCAGCATTTGGAGAAACAGGACACAATGTGACCTTCAACTGCTCGGCCTCTTCTCAGCCTCCCAGCCAGTTCAACTGGTTCTTCAATGGCTCCCAGGTGGCGACTGGCTCAGTGTATAAGACTTTCCCACTGACCTTAGCCAGTTATGGGGAGTATACCTGTGTGGCCTTCAACAACATCACTGGCAGAAACAATTCTGTCTCCAAGATGCTCACTGTTGTTGGTGAGTCAGACTACAGATTCTTTGCTCTGTGGTGTTTATTTACAAAGTGATAAGAAAACCAATATCTCAATATACAATAAACATACAGTACCAATCAAATGTTTGGACACTGTCACGTTCGGGTGTGTAGAAAGACCAAGGCGCAGCGTATCCATAGTTCGACATCTTTATTTAACGAACTGACGAACTATACAAAATAACAAATGATATATATGAAGACACACGTAGCACGAACACGGGACATAACATAACATAACAATGAACCACGCCAACGGAGTGGAACACAGACATATAAGTAAGATCCCTAATTAGAGGTAATGCATAGCAGCTGCCTCTAATTAGGGATCCTACACACACACACCAGACAGAAATAGAAATGATAGATCTGCCAGACTCTGACCATAGAAATATAGAGAAGCAAAGCTTCTCTATGGCCAGAGCCTGACAGTACCCCCCCCCAAAGGCGCGGACTCCCGGCCGCAAGAAAATTAAACACAAACATGAGGGAAGGGTAAGGGAGGAAAAAAAAACATCACACGATCGCAGGTGGCGGTTCCGGCCCCGGCGAAGTGGCTAGCTTCCTCCCCATTTCTACTGGGCCCGGTGTGGCTGGCGACTCAGGCCATTTAAAGGGGCAACCCACTGGTCCTGGAAATGACCATGGTGGGGCAAAAGGCTCAGGCCAAGGAGCGGGGCAAATAACCGGGCCAGGACTGGGCATCGGTGTAACAGGCGACTCCGGCCATATAAAGGGGCAACCCACCAGTCCTAGAAATGACCATGGTGGGGAAAAAGGCTCAGGCCATGGAGCGGGGCAAATAACCGGGCCAGGACTGGGCACCGGTGTGGCAGGCGACTCCGGCCATATAAAGGGGCAACCCACCGGTCCTGGATACAACAATGGTGGGGAAATAAGTTCAGGCCATGGAGCGGGGCAAATAACCGGGCCAGGACTGAGCACCGGTGTGGCAGGCGACTCCGGCCATATAATCGTCACGGAAGGTTCCGGGCTGTCGATCGTCACGGAAGGTTCCGGGCTGTCGATCTTCACGGAAGGTTCCGGGCTGTCGATCTTCACGGAAGGTTCCGGGCTGTCGATTTTCACGGAAGGTTCCGGGCTGTCGAGCGTCACGGGAGGCTCCGGGCTGTCGAGCGTCACGGGAGGCTCCGGGCTGTCGAGCGTCACGGGAGGCTCCGGGCTGTCGAGCGTCACGGGAGGCTCCGGGCTGTCGAGCGTCACGGGAGGCTCCGGGCTGTCGAGCGTCACGGGAGGCTCCGGGCTGTCGAGCGTCACGGGAGGCTCCGGGCTGTCGAGCGTCACGGGAGGCTCCGGGCTGTCGAGCGTCACGGGAGGCTCCGGGCTGTTGAGCGTCACGGGAGGCTCCGGGCTGTCGACCGTCACGGGAGGCTCCGGGCTTTCGACCATCACGAGAGGCTCTGGGCTGTCGATCATCACGAGAGGCTCCGGGATGTCGAGGCGCACCGACGGTCTGATGCGTAGAGCTGGCACTGGAGGCACCTGGCTGGGCTCACGCACTGGAAGTCGAGTGCGGGGAGTCGGCACGGGACGTACCGGACTGTAGAGGCGCACTGGAGGCCTGGTGCGTGGAGCTGGTACTGGAGGAACCTGGCTGGGCACACGCACTGGAGGTCGAGTGCGGGGAGTCGGCACGGGACGTACCGGACTTTGCACACGCACTGGAGGTAGAGTGTGGGGAGTCGGCACGGGACGTACCGGACTGGGGAGGCGCACTGGAGGCCTGGTGCGTGGAGCTGGCACTGGAGGAACCTGGCTGGGCACACGCACTGGAGGTCGAGTGCGGGGAGTCGGCACGGGACGTACCGAGCTAGGGAGGCGCACTGGAGGTTGAGTGCGGGGAGTCGGCACGGGACGTACCGGACTTTGCACACGCACTGGAGGTAGAGTGCGGGGAGTCGGCACGGGACGTACCGGACTGGGGAGGCGCACTGGAGGCCTGGTGCGTGGAGCTGGCACTGGAGGAACCTGGCTGGGCACACGCACATCAGGGCTAGTGCGGGGAGCAGGCACATGACGTACCGGACTGGAGAGGCTCACTGGAGTGTAGCAGACTGCCGGACCCAGACTGGGCACCGGTGGAGCGGACTGCTCTGGCACTGGAGTAGAGCAGACGGCCGGACCCCGACTGGGTACCGGTAAAGCGGACTGCTCTTTCACGGGAGTGGAGTAGGCGACAGGACACGGATCATTCCACTCCGACATTTCCCGTTCAACTTCCTCCGCTATCTCCCACATTTCCTCCAACACGTCTCCAAACTGGCTCTCCAAATAATTCTCCTCTTCTTCACTTTGCGCCCCCCATTTATATGTTGGGCACAGTGCATCCCACATGGAGAGTGGTACTGGTGCGTCCTCTTCCTTACCAGACCACCCCCATAGCCCCCCCCCGAAATTTTCCTGGGGTTGACTACGGGCTCCGTTTCCTCCTTTTCTCCGCTGTCTTCCTTTCTTCCTCTCCGTTGCTCCAGTTTTACACTGCTTGGTCGGTTGGTGGTTCATTCTGTCACGTTCGGGTGTGTAGAAAGACCAAGGCGCAGCGTATCCATAGTTCGACATCTTTATTTAACGAACTGACGAACTATACAAAATAACAAATGATATATATGAAGACACACGTAGCACGAACACGGGACATAACATAACATAACAATGAACCACGCCAACGGAGTGGAACACAGACATATAAGTAAGATCCCTAATTAGAGGTAATGCATAGCAGCTGCCTCTAATTAGGGATCCTACACACACACACCAGACAGAAATAGAAATGATAGATCTGCCAGACTCTGACCATAGAAATATAGAGAAGCAAAGCTTCTCTATGGCCAGAGCCTGACAGTACCCCCCCCCAAAGGCGCGGACTCCCGGCCGCAAGAAAATTAAACACAAACATGAGGGAAGGGTAAGGGAGGAAAAAAAAACATCACACGATCGCAGGTGGCGGTTCCGGCCCCGGCGAAGTGGCTAGCTTCCTCCCCATTTCTACTGGGCCCGGTGTGGCTGGCGACTCAGGCCATTTAAAGGGGCAACCCACTGGTCCTGGAAATGACCATGGTGGGGCAAAAGGCTCAGGCCAAGGAGCGGGGCAAATAACCGGGCCAGGACTGGGCATCGGTGTAACAGGCGACTCCGGCCATATAAAGGGGCAACCCACCAGTCCTAGAAATGACCATGGTGGGGAAAAAGGCTCAGGCCATGGAGCGGGGCAAATAACCGGGCCAGGACTGGGCACCGGTGTGGCAGGCGACTCCGGCCATATAAAGGGGCAACCCACCGGTCCTGGATACAACAATGGTGGGGAAATAAGTTCAGGCCATGGAGCGGGGCAAATAACCGGGCCAGGACTGAGCACCGGTGTGGCAGGCGACTCCGGCCATATAATCGTCACGGAAGGTTCCGGGCTGTCGATCGTCACGGAAGGTTCCGGGCTGTCGATCTTCACGGAAGGTTCCGGGCTGTCGATCTTCACGGAAGGTTCCGGGCTGTCGATTTTCACGGAAGGTTCCGGGCTGTCGAGCGTCACGGGAGGCTCCGGGCTGTCGAGCGTCACGGGAGGCTCCGGGCTGTCGAGCGTCACGGGAGGCTCCGGGCTGTCGAGCGTCACGGGAGGCTCCGGGCTGTCGAGCGTCACGGGAGGCTCCGGGCTGTCGAGCGTCACGGGAGGCTCCGGGCTGTCGAGCGTCACGGGAGGCTCCGGGCTGTCGAGCGTCACGGGAGGCTCCGGGCTGTCGAGCGTCACGGGAGGCTCCGGGCTGTCGAGCGTCACGGGAGGCTCCGGGCTGTCGAGCGTCACGGGAGGCTCCGGGCTGTCGACCGTCACGGGAGGCTCCGGGCTTTCGACCATCACGAGAGGCTCTGGGCTGTCGATCATCACGAGAGGCTCCGGGATGTCGAGGCGCACCGACGGTCTGATGCGTAGAGCTGGCACTGGAGGCACCTGGCTGGGCTCACGCACTGGAAGTCGAGTGCGGGGAGTCGGCATAGAAATATAGAGAAGCAAAGCTTCTCTATGGCCAGAGCCTGACAGACACACCTACTCATTCAACGTTTTTTCTTAATAGTGAAGACATCAAAACCATGAAATAACACATATGGAATAATGTAGTAACCAAGAAAGTGTTAAACAAATCAAAATATATTGGAATATATTTTAGATTCTTCAAAGTAGCCACCCTTTGCCTTGATGACAGCTTTGCACACTCGGGATTCTCTCAACCAGCTTCATGAGTAATGCTTTTCCAACAGTCTTTAAGGAGTTCCCACATATGCTGAGCACTTGTTGGCTGCTTTTCCTTCACTCTGCAGTCCAACTCATCCCAAACCATCTCAATTGGGTTGAGTTCAGGTGATTGTGGAGGCCAGGTCATCTGATGTAGCACTCCATCACTCTTCTTCTTGGTCATATAGACCTTACACAGCCTGGAGGTGTGTTTTGGGTCAGTGTCCTGTTGAAAAACAAATGATAGTCCTACTAAGCATAAACCAGAAGGGATGGCGTATCGGTGCAGAATGCTGTGGTAGCCAAGATGGTTAAGTGTGCCTTGAATTCTAAAGACATCACTGACAGTATCACCAGCAAAGCACCCCCACATCATCACACCTCCTCCTCCATGCATCACGGTGGGAACCACACATGCGGAGATCATCCGTTCACCTACTCTGCATCTCACAAAGACACAAATCTCAAATTTGGACACCGGTCTAATGTCCATTGCTCATGTTTCTTGGCCCAAGCAAGTCTCTTCTTCTTATTGGTGTCCTTTAGTAGTGGTTTCTTTGCAGCAATTCAACCATGGCCTGATTCACGCAGTCTCCTTTGAAGAGTTGATGTTGAGATGTGTCTGTTACTTGAACTCTGTAAGGCATTTATTTGGGCTGCAATCTGAGGCTGGTAACTCTAATGATCTTATCCTCTGCAGCAGAGGTAACTCTGGGTCTTCCTTTCCTGTGGCGGTCCTCATGAGAGTCAGTATAATTATAGCGCTTGATGGTTTTTGCGACTGCACTTGAAGAAACTTAAAATGTTATTGACATTTTCCGGATTGACTGACCTTCATGTCTTAAAGTAATGATGTACAGTCATTTCTCTTTGCTTTTTTGAGCTGTTCTTAATAATATGGACTTGGTCTTTTACCAAATAGGGCTGTCTTCTGTATACCACCCCTACCTTGTCACAACATAACTGATTGGCTCAAACACATTAAGAAGCACACCTGTTTATTGAAATGCACTGACCTTCATGAAGCTGGTTGAAATAATGCCAAGAGTGTGCAAAGCTGTCATCAAGGCAAAGGGTGGCTACTTTGAAGAATCTCAAATATAATATAAAATATATTTTGATTTGTTAAAAACTTATTTGGTTACTACATGATTCCATGTGTGTTACTTCATAGTTTTGATATCTTCACTATTATTCTACAAATTAGAAAAACCATGGAAAGAGTGGGTGTGTCCAAACATTTGACTGGTACTGTATTTATTATCCAAAAGAGCCCAAACTCAGTGACATTTCAAATGTTTACTCAACAAAGATGTACAGCTGAATACATATTTTAAATACAGTGGAGTGTCCACTTATATCCTTAGCTCTCACCCCGTCCTTCCACAAAGATGTACTTTTCCATCACCCAGGATTTATATGTGTATATCACATGACTTCTCATCAGTAAGGAGTGGCTTTGAGTTATTGGGAGAAAACATTTGTACAGTCCACTAGACAATTACACTTCTCATACACAAAGAGCTTAAAACTAAGACTAATTTAAATCTCTAAAGATATAAAAACAATGTATTCATACTAAGAGGATATCATTATATAAAGCAGGAAATATATAAAAGTAATTTACAATCTATCAGATCATAAAACCATTTTCATCCAACTAATGCATCGCTGGAACTAACCATTTAATCAAATGACAAATATTGATACTATACATAAAGCATTACACATCTTCTGTCCTCACAGAGTCTATAAAGTCGGTGATGGTGAAACGAAGCAATATACCGATAGCATCTAACAACCTAACCCTGACCTGTGATGTCACTGGGACCTATAATACAATCTACTGGATGAAGGACAACCTGTCTCTGGTCCTGAACAACACCTTGAACTCTGACATCACCATCTCCAACAACTCTCTGCACTTCAGTCCAGTCAAGGTGTCTAACGATGGAAACTATCAGTGCGTCGCCACCAATGTCTTTGGTCCACACACCAGCCCTAAATACCAGCTACTGGTGAACTGTAAGTACTGGCATTTTAGTAATATTTTACCATATAAGCATTTATATGATGGTTAGCGCTATTCCAGCTACTTAAGGTAGGACATCCCTACCTTAAACCTTAACCTTGATCCCTAACCTTACCTTAACCATAACCTTTACCTATCCCTAACCTTAAACGTTTAACATTTTAACTACAATGCGGTGATGTCAGAGTTGGATGTCCCAAGTATCTCGTTTCCCTATTATGACCCCCCCTCTCTGAACCTCTCTCTGTAGATGGCCCTCTGACTGTGAACATCTCTGGCCCAGTCTCAGTGATGATTGGCTCAGTAACCACAACGCTGAAGTGCTCTGCCGACTCCCGGCCAACCAGCGAGTATGGGTGGAAATTCAACAACCGGTCATTGCTGGGGACTGGTCCTTTGATGGCTGTTGTTGCCTCCTTGGAGAATGCAGGGAACTACACATGTGTGGCGAAGAACTCTGTGACCAACATCTCAATGTCCAAGACCATTAGTCTGGATGTCACTGGTAAGTGGGTGGGTTGTTGTAGTAAGACCAAGCTGTGATGTACTGAGTAGTCAAATGTCACAAAGTTGTTCTTATTATGTTGAAATTTGCCATTTCATTTTGGCGTACTTGTTTGTGCATGGATCATTTTCATGCATCAGGGAAATGAAATAAAGACATATGCTGAACTGTGGGGGTACAGACAGGAATAAAACATATTACATTTTTTAAAAACTTCCTCACTCATTCTATTTGTCCTCCCCTGCCTCCCCTCCTCTCCCATTCTCTTTTTCTCCCTCATCTCCCATTCTTTTTGTCTCCCTCCTCTCCCATTCTCTTTGTCTGCCTCCTCTCCCATTCTCTTTGTCTCCCTCCTCTCCCATTCTCTTTGTCTCCTTCCTCTCCCATTCTCTTTGTCTCCCTCCTCTCCCATTCTCTTTGTCTCCCTCCTCTCCCATTCTCTTTGTCTCCCTCATCTCCCATTCTCTTTGTCTGCCTCCTCTCCCATTCTCTTTGTCTCCCTCATCTCCCATTCTCTTTGTCTGCCTCCTCTCCCATTCTCTTTGTCTCCCTCATCTCCCATTCTCTTTGTCTGCCTCCTCTCCCATTCTCTTTGTCTCCTTCCTCTCCCATTCTCTTTGTCTCCTTCCTCTCCCATTCTCATTTCTCTATCACAGGCCACTCGTCTGCCCCTCCATTCCATTCCAGAGTTGGTCTGATGCTGACGGCCCTGCTAGCTCTCTCTCTGCCTCTGATCAAACACTGAGACCACCACAATAAGTCTGTCTACTGGCTGGGAGCCAATCACTCCCTTCTCTCTACCCTCACTGATCTGAAAGAGGACTGGATAGGAATAAGTGGCATTATCGATATTATAATTGCCCCATCTTGCCACCATAGTGCTGGGTTTAGTATGCTCACTCCTTTCCAAAGATATTTTTTCGATTGTGAGGAGAGAGTCAACAAGAGGTCAGATGGGAGGGGTCTAACCCATTAGAATAGAACCCACCTCTATAGTCTTTAAATGTCAATCATCTCTATAAACTGATATTCTTTTTAGAGAACTGTTCTTCAACATGTGTAAAGGGCAAACATCCAATGCTTAGCTGCACTGCCTAGTTCTGTTTCAAATGCAATGTTCTTAGATATTTACTGCACTTGTGACTGTGCCCTGGAGTCCATTCACTGGGTCTGTATTGTACAAATTCAGGTTAATTTAACTTATACATTTACATTGTAGTCATTTAGCAGATGCTTTTATCCAGAGGAACACTACAGTTAGTTAGTGCATACATGTTCATAGTTTTTTCGTACTGGTCTCCCGTGGGAATCAAACCCACAACCATCTGAGCTACACGGGACCATATGAATACCTTAAAGGTAAAATGTTTCAAACGATAACACATTTAACTGGTGGTTATGTAAAACATGGCTTGTTTTTGCACATGTTTAATGTAGAAGCTTGTAAATCCTCAGAGGAGATGCCAGCTTGTGCTGTTGTCTTATGTTTATATTTCCTCTTCATTTATTATTGTCTTTAATAAAAGTGTTGTCTTTTCACACCTGTGCTACTGAATGGTGCAATCTTGGGTGATTTCTTTATCGGCAAAATCACTGTGAAGAAATGTGGATTCAATGAAGTAGCAACAGAGGGATTTAAAGTGGTGCAATACAGACAAAATTAAATAGAAATCTAATGATAAAATGCTAAAATAATACATTGGAAATCACTCCACACATAGTGAAACTTATTATAAAAATGTTATATTACAATGGAGTATAATTATATCATAACGTTTTATTAAAAATGAGTCATAGTTCCTAAGCAAGCAATAGGAGATTACAAAACATGGTTACAAGGTTCATAAAGTAGTAATTAAAGGTCAACTCCTTAAATTGGAATACTCTTTTTGCTTGGTCACCCTTTGACCTCTCTACTCTTTCCATGATTTTCGGGCATTTCCACTGATTCTTGAATACTTTCCGTAGGCACATTGCCACAACTGGATTGTACGTAGGTCAGAGAGGATGGGAGAGAGATACACAGATTGGTGACTTTAGGAGAGTCCAATGTAACAAGTATTGTAGTAACTCTTCAATCTACTACTCACAGGACATCCTGGGCTTGCGGTAGGATTTGGCAGCCACTCAAACCCTCTCTCCTCCTCCCTGAGTGACACAAAGCAAACTGCTGTATTAGCCTAAGTGCCATTCGGTTTCTGACAACTGTTTGCCATCCAAAAACATTACTATCATAGGCTGTCAGAAACAGACTATCATGGGTGTCTGGGGGGGTTGATCTGGTCTCCAACTCTCCCTGGGTCCGCCAGTGTACCTGTAGCTGCACTGACACTTGAACGTTGAACATCAGTTTCAGGAATCCCTTGGTGGAGAGGAGGAGAGAGGTTAACCCGAATGGATATGCCTGTATGGTGGATATTTCTGTACGATGGATGTCTGTCTGAAACTTCATGAAACGCAAAAAAAAAAACATCAGAAACAATCAAATGCACATGTCAATTTGTCTATAAATCTCCCTATGAGTTAATGTAGCGCTTTCACGGACACAATCATGCACACAAGTAGCAGCTGTATTAAGTGTAACCTGCTATAACTCACTGTACATGATAAAGCCAAATACATTCAACAGTAAATCAAACAGAATGTTCAATACTTTACCTTGCCCTTGACCGGTGAATGCCAATACACAGAACAGCAAAAGCATCTTCAATCCCATTCCCATGGCCACACTATCCCTGAATGTGCAATATAACCTCTGAAGCTACTGCTGAATGAACAACTAATCTCTGCAGTTACTTCAGCCCTTTATATAGACGCGTGTCTCAGTCTGAGATTAAATGGGCCATGTTGTATAAAGCATGTCCCCCTACCTACACCCATACCTGCCTTGTGGCTTGTTGTGTTATATACGGCAAGCGTTTTGGAAAGAGTGGACGTTGGCCAAAACAACACCTCATAGTGTTACTGATGAGTGGAGTCAGCCTGACAGGTGGATGAGGGCCCTTTATGATACTGACCTGTGATAGTGTCTATGGCAAAACACTCTTCTGCCTTCGTGGCTTATGTTCAATAAATATACTTTATTTCAGAGAAAACTAACAAATAACGATCATTAAATAGAATGTTCACCTGAAGATTTGAAGGCCACTTGAAACTGTCAGCCAGACGCTGTGATTGTGTTTCCTTGGCAAACATTAAGATAATTATCAAATATTCCTCTAGCAAAGCAATGAGGAAATAAAAGCATCATTGATCTGATAGGTTAATATGCTGCCCAGATCGTCATTCAAGCAATTAGAGCAAACTAAATGACCGTTTATTTGTGTGAAAGGGTTAAGGTTCTATTTGCAGTCAAATCTCGCATCGACTAACACAGGACATGAACATTCTTTCACGGCATAACGGTTCGGTGCTTGCTGGATCCCATTAATCAGTCATGGATTTGGGCTCCACATCGCTATGCTGGATTGGCTGGATCATTCATCACCATGTTGATGAATTCTCTGAAGACCAACTTAAAAACAGATATTTACACTTGGTCTCTTGATATTCCATTTTCGGGGATGTTAGAAGCTGTTAGGTGGAACTGGTAAACTTCTTGACAACTGACACTGCTAACTAACCATACAAAGGAGTGGGTCCAATGTCTCATCACAGTACAGTGTGTCACTAGACAGCTCTTTTTGTGGTTCTCTGCTCAGGCATAACTCAACATGTACAGTATCTTGGATGTGCTCACAACATCACATGCAGGTATAAAACTGTTTGGTCATCCCAATCCAATAAATCTCTCCATTGTTGTGTTCTGTGTTTACTCTTGCTGCACCCATTAGTTTGAGTACATTTAAGCAATCAAACACACACTGGAACACACACACTGGATGTTTTGACAAGCTACAGCTAAAGGTAAATTATGTTATTTTGGTTTAAAAACTTTTCTTTGCAGAGCCATCGTGCAGACACACATCAGTGGTTGGAAGCTACAAAAAAAGCAATGTCCAAACATTCTGTAAGCGTTCATTGGTTTTAATGCATTGCATTTTGACATCACATATTCAGCTTTTCCACAAACAACACTGAAGATCAACAACACAACCATCGCCGAGTACAGAGGCTGGTAGGCCTATATAAGCAGTATATACAAACAGTCAAAGAAGCCTTTTATTGGGAGTCTTGGGTCTCCTGGGTTGACTGCTTTTGAATAAAGAGTGAAAGACAAGTATAGGCTAGCTACAACACATCCATACACACTGACTACAGTATCATATCATATCCAAGCCAAATACCCAGCAGTCTCAGCGCGACCTTGAAATGCCCTCATCATTAACTCGAAATACACCATACCCTTCCACTTCATTCTCCTAATTTGTACAGCCAAAATAAGACATATTCAGGGTAAATCTTCACAAGTAACAAAAAGCAACAGTGGTAAACAGATACCGGAAACAAGTAATGCTTTAACGCTGGAGCCAACTGGCCTAGTGATGCCTTGCTGCATCGTCACCGTAAATGGTCTCTGTGTCTAAACACATGACACCATTAAATGGATTTAAAATGATATTATTAGTAACCACTCAGATCAATAGGACTGTATATGTTTTCAAAGTGAAGAGTAAAAGACAGGAAATGTGGTTATTTTGACAGAGGAAACAAAACAAACCTTTAGTATGCTAGCTTTTCAGATTCCCCTTTCTGTGGGGAAGCTCTTATAATGTATCTATCAGCCAGAAAATAGAGATCCTGGCATATTGTGCATCATATACACCATACAGCATGAAACTAAAGAGAAGGATAATCTCTCAAATCAGCTCAATTTAATCTCCAATGGTGTTAAGCGGTAGAATCTGACTAGCAACACAGACATTTGATCCTATTAGTGCTTAGCAGTCCTCTACTCAGCCATTTTGGTGGTAAATTACAGTATGGTCCCATAGAGTAGTGCAGTGGTTTTTATTTAACTAGGCAAGTCAGTTACCAACCTTAGTTCTGGAAAAAAAATGTGGTGCAGGCTTTTCTTCCAGCCTAGCATTCAAAACATTCAACGTGATTCAACTAATCAAGGACTTGATCATTATTTGAATCATAGGTTGGAACAAAAGCCTGTACTAAAATACTGAAAAAATTGCTAAAAGCCTATACTCTTGTGGCTCTCCAGGACAAGGGTTTTTACCTCTGATGTAGTGAGTGGGTCATTGGTCATCAGTTCTCCATCAGTTGGTCTTTGGCCTGTTTCTCCAGCAGGCCCTTGAGGTGGGCGTGTAGCGGCTGGCACACATCCTGGTAGCCTTTAGGGGTGAGGTGGAGGTAGTCATACAGGTCCTGGTGGGAGATGCTGCCGTCCGAGTGCACAAAGCCGGGATCCACATTAAGGAGGGAGGCGTGGGGGAGGGAGGACACAGCCTCCAGGACCAGGTTGTTGACCTGAGCGTTCTTCTCCCGCAGGGGGTTGGGCATCTTACCCCTGGGCAGCACTCCCTGTGGTTGGAAACATACATGATAGCACAGGAGGCTGATGAGGGGAGAAATGCTCATAATAATGTCCAGAACAGAGCAAATTGAATGGCATCAAACCCCAGAAAACCATGTGTTTGATACCATTCCACTGATTCAGATCCAGCCATTACCATGAGCCCGTTCTGCCCAATTACAGTGACACCAACTTCTTGGGCATGATAGTCACTAGATGGCCATGCTAGAAAGGACAAACGTGCCAATATAGTCAGCAATGATAAGAGTCCATAAGCATGCAGTTCATAATTTAGGTTTGGGTTATCATAAAGGTTAATGGTTGTAAAGGGGATTTTCCAGGTGAAAAAAAGGGAGAGCAGTCAATCATATCAATCAAAATAATTTTAGTTTAATACAAGAATTCAGGGAGAACATCTCCAGAGCAGAAGCCAAGAGAACTGTCTAACTGCTTCTCTGAGAAGGCGCTCTAATATTAATCCCACAGCACCGAGTGTTGCGTAAACACCAGCCCGAGAGGCTTGTAGGACGTCACAACATCAGTTGCTACAGAATACCAGAGTCACAGATACATTATCAGTATGTCCTCAGCGAAGTCTGGCAGCAAATTTTAACCATAACATTCAACACTGGCAGACAATTGATACTGGCAGTTAAACAGGTCAAATGAAGGAACATCAGTACTTAATAACTGTAAATCAAATACAGAAAAATAATTAATCAAATAATTTCCCATTACAATGGTTTAAGTCACCTTTGTGGTAAAAAAAATTAAATGAGGTAGAAGAACCTACCAGTACGAGAGTGTAAGCCTTCGGCAGCTTGTCCTTGATGAGTTGGACTATTGCCATGATGCCGCCACAGATCTGTTCGGCAGTGTGACCGTGATTATTGGTGCCCACCCACAGCACCACAACCTGGTGGAGGCAGAGGCGCAAACGCCAACTTGGTGGGCAGTTTCTTTCATACTACTTGATTTAAAAGCATGTTCAATGATTGATACTGAAAGTGCTTTTTGGCCCAGGAACATGCTTGGGACCATGGGTCTGTGCATCCATTAAGGTTTAAATCTGAACAATGAGTAGTTTATGATCAACTCTAATGTAACGTACTAACGTGTTGTTTGTGTGTATACATACCTTTGGGCTGATGTGGGCCAACTCTCCATTGCTCAATCTCCACAAGACATGCTGTGTTGCGTCACCTCCCACCCCAAAGTTGAGAGCGTGGAGAGGGGAGAACAGCTCTCGCCACACCTGACAAAGACACATCAACACCAGTATGTCAAATAGCATAACATAGCAGCTAACATGTCTTCTTCTGCAATGACAAGACTTGTAATCAGAAAATATTAAAATGTGGCAAATGATGTTAGCTAAAGTTCCAAACAAAAAATATCACCAATGTTTGCAGTCCCCTTACAGCTGTCAGGATAGAGAGATTACCTCAAACTGGTGCAATAACTGGACAAGAGAGTCTCCTACAAACAGGACATCAGGTTCCTTATCCTTGCTGTTAGACACAAAGTGGTTATGCTGTAGGCAGAGGGAGAGGGAGAGCGTAATGGAGATACCTAGTCAGTTGCACAACTGAATGCATTCAACCGAAATGTGTCTTCCACATTTAACCCAACCCCTCTGAATCAGCACACGAGAGCAAATTGACCTTCCAAGACTATAACTGCTGGTGTTATTCTAAAATGCCAGATGTAATGTATTGGTGAGGCAAACAGCAGAATACACACCAAAGACATCCATCGCCCATCTCCATGGGTGTCCACACAAGGAGTGGGTGTGGCGGCGGGGTTGGAGTCTCCTGAGCTCATCACTTTGTCAGTCTAGTGTCAGAAAGAATCAAAGTGAAAATCATGGCTTGGTAGATTAGAGCGGATAGATGGATGCTTATTGTGTGTGAATCAATAAAGCAACTAGCTACGGGTAGCTAGCTAGGTCATTACAGTAAAGTAGTGCAAAACAATTTCAAGTTAAATGTATAACCCTATTCAAATATGGGCGTGCACTGGCACGTATTATGGGGCCTAATAATAATAACATATGATGATTGCAGTAACTAATACTTTAGCACAAATACACCAAAACAAAAGGATTCTAATTATATTTCAAGCCAGCAGGCTACTGGAATAGTCAGCTAGCTATACAGTAGTAGCTAGCTAGCTAATCATAGTTAGCTTAAAGTGCTACGAACCAATGATGCATTGGCAATGTGGAGCATCGACATACAGGCGTACATATTAATACGTGAGGTAGCTAAAAAGCTAATAAGTATTATTGTTTTACAATACCGTAATTGAGGTTCGGTTCGCCTGATAGTTCCTGAAAGTAAAAATTAAAGTCACTACAGAATGTACCATTGACCACTCATAGGTGAGCTACTTCAGTAGAATATAGTATTGTTTTCAGTGTAGTGATATGTATACGCATATAAGTGGTAATATGTATGGATACTTCCATAAAACGTATTTTCACTGTAAATGAAGGCTATCAAAATGACTGCCAAAGGGAATTATATTTGTGGATAAAATGTAGCCTACCTCCTCATTTATACCTTTGGAATCGTCTGGTGTTCACGGGGGAAAGGCGCGCCGCGGTTACGCAGATTTTACATTTCAGTCATTTAGGGGACTCTCTTATCCAGAGCAGTGGGGAGTGTTTACATTTTCATACTGGTCCCCCGTTGGAATTGAACCCATAACCCTGGCGTTTTAAATCTACACGGGACCAACCAACTAACTAACTGACAGACCGATTCCCCGATACAAACCATGATTAGCTTTACTTCATTCAAACATATACAAAAGACTGCAGTTATCGCAGAGCTCTCTCACATCATTAATTAATCAAATCATGTTCGTTTTACGTCTCGCCAATTTCACATATGTGTATGGTTGTTTCATTGAATGTGTTTGCAATTGCGCGATTGTTTAGGAAAGTTCAGTTAGCTACTACGTTACTCTGTATATTACAGTTAGTTCGCACTAGCTAACTAGTCAAACTGCACGTGCCAATTGATTAGCGCATTGCTTTTTCAATGAGATATTGGCGGCTAGCCCGGAACGTTGCTGGGCAACCCAACATTTTCAAAACTAGAAGGTGTTCACCCCAACTTCCATTTTTTTGATAGTTTGTGACATTGTAGACTAAACGTTCTTGTGAGTCTTGCTAACTAACGTTACATAATATCACTGATAGATGCAACATTGTATCAGGTGTATTTCTTTGTTGTCTTTTTTAAATGTCGCCTTGATTTCGTGCCTAATTTATCCAGAATTAAATTGGTGGTGAGTGTTTGTTTACTAACGTTAGGTAACGTAAGCTAGCTAGCAACAAGATTATTTTGCTAATGTGTGCCAATTAAATACTTGTTGTTATTGTGAAATGTTTTGTCCTGGTCTTGCTTCTTGCTAAATTGATGTTTTTTTCTGACTGTAGTTAATATTCCAGGTTTCATTAATTTGTGTTAATGATCAAAAGTATTCTGTTTTCAAATAATACTTCTGCATGTGACCTAACATAGCCATCTATAATAAAAACAATATATTCTGTATTTTCTGTGCACCTAGCATTCCACCTCATGATGAGCCATCTACATGGCAGAGCCTTAACAGACAAGCAGAATGTCCTGCATGTTTTTAGCAAGCACTTAAAGTCTACAAATAAAACCTGCAGCCCAATCACTCCACACTGCTGCTCTTTAAGCCATACAAAGAGCACAGAAGCACAGAACAGCCAGACGATCAAGACCAAACGACAGAAAACACTCAAGGAGAGGAGTCATGTAAGCGGAGGAGGATCTAAAATCAGATCCCAACACCACAACCAGCATCAAAGCAACAAACAGAAGGACCACTGTCATGGTTGCTGCCAAAGCAGCTCTCGCCCTCCTCCACGGAGAGATGCCCTGTTAGCCCGCGTCTTCCCTGCTGGGCAAGATCCCAGCATCATCACGAACAACCGCCTCATCGGCCACCATGGCCTGTTCAACCATGAGGTGAAGTCCGTCGACATCGAGCGCCTGCTGAGTGAGCAGAGGAAGTCGGAGAAGCTTGGGCAGTGCGGGAGGCGAGGCAAGCCCACTGCTACTCTTCCTCCCCTTCCACCCTCCTCTTCCCTTCCTGATTCAGATGTGGGTGAAGTTGCTGTTCTTGACAATGTTGAGGAGGCTCCAGATAAAGAGAGTGCAGAAAGAGTAGTAGCAAAGAGTAGTACTAAGGCCTACAAGCGTGATGAGTGTAAGTGTAATTCAGAAAGCAGTCTTTTTAAGTGTTCTCTTGGGGATACAC
This sequence comes from Thymallus thymallus, assembly GCA_023634145.1. NCBI lineage: Eukaryota > Metazoa > Chordata > Actinopteri > Salmoniformes > Salmonidae > Thymallus > Thymallus thymallus. The sequence goes on from CM042416.1 coordinate 15,398,635, forward strand.
AGGAGTATTTCAGAAGAAAATTCACATCTATTCAGGTTTGTCTGGAGACTAATGTAGCCAGTCACTCTAACAGCCAGGAGTCTGGTATCACACCAGGACAGAGACAGACACATTACAGCGGTCTGACATCATCAGAAGGCAACGTAGTTACGCTATCATCCACAGAGAGCCCCTCACATGTGGTACGAACCAAGAGCAAGGGGCCCAGGCCTGTAGTCCATGAAACGCTGTTGTCACCCAGTGGAAATAATGAAAATGAGAGACCACCTGACACAAGGGCCAATGTTAAGCCTGTTGTCCACACCTTGGAGCAGACCCCCAAAATCCATGGACCTATTCTCCCACACATACTGCCATTCAGGCCCAGTCCAAACATCACAGTGTCTTCCTTCCCAGCAAGAGGTGGAAGCAGTGAGAGCTCAGACAACCAGATGCAGCAAACCGTTACCAACCCTGTCAGTGTGGTAGCCGCACGTCTGTGCAGGTCTCTGCAGCTGCAGCTGCCGCTGCTCCGCAGGAGACATCTGGTGGCAGAAAGTGAGGAGGTGCTGCTGCAGGCTCTACGGGAGAGACACGGCCCCCAGCTGCAGGAGAACCTCCTCAGCGTGCAGCGACGTCTCAGCTTCGGTACAGGACTCACCACAACCAGGGCCGGCCAGGGGCAGAGCACGATCCTGGCCGCCGTGGATGCAGATGGAGGCTGGCCTGCAGGTACGGTATATAATGTGATTGCGGTTGTGAGTGTTGGGTTGAGGACCGCAATAAGAAATGGAATCCTCTGTACTCGTGATCATATATTCATACTGAAACTAATCAGATCATATTGATTGAAATGTTGGCCTATCTGTATTATTTGTCAAATGTTTTATTGTAGCCTAACTACATTTGGATATCAATAGTATTGTACACATAAGTGGGGACTTTGAAAATGTCTTCAGTGGTGTAGTTTCGTTGTGAGGGATTTTTCAACTATGTCTTGTTCCTCTCACAGCTCCATTGGATGGTGATTTTAGAGAGAGCATGGTAGAGCAGCCGTGCCTGGACTCCCAGAGGTCAGCCCCCAACAAGAAGAGGAGGAAGCAGCTATGCCCCAACAGAATGACCCCTCCTCAGCCCCTCAGTGGGCCACAGCACAGCCTGGATACGGTACAAACATAAGACATTGGGCTATCAGTCATCAGCCATAAAGTGTAATAGTCAATTAAAATGGTTAATTTACATCTAATATATTATAATTGGTAATTGTAGGGTTATGGTGATTAGCAATAGAACGTGCTACTATAATGCTACAATACATTTTGTTAGTGAAATTGTCACAGGATGTTCTAAATGTCTTCTTTGCAATACTTAGACATACTGTATGATAACAAACCAATTGCTGCCTCTCTTGCTTCTCTTTAGGTTGCTGCATGGAATCCTAACCCCAGTGTGGAGCAGGTTGGGGAACAGGTCGGGGAGCTACTGGGGCCCCCTTCCTCCTCACACTTCCTCATGAACCTCCAGCCCTCTGGTTCCCCCTCACGCCATCACAGCTTTGCCCCCCCTCCTGCCTCAGCTTGGGCAGCTCAATCCGGTCCGCCTCAGCCCTGGGATGATGGACTTGACAGGGGACGCACGAGAGAGTCAACCAGAGTGGACCACTTTGAGAACTGGAGGTATGACCCAGATTTGAGTATTCCAAACCAGACAGAAACAGTGAGAGAGAGAAGCAGTGGGCCTTTCTATCATGAAAAGAGTAGGCAGTGTTTCCTGCAGTATCCCACATGGCCACCAGAGGGACACAGACAAAGATACTTGCCACAGCAGCAAGATCCATATGACATTGAAAGTAGACATTTTGGTGGTACTTCCTCATCCTTGTCTGCTCCCACCCACTATCCACTAGACAGTTATCAGCTCCACCCTTTCTATCGTTTCAACTGCTGCCCCCCAACCACCACTGTAATCCCCAGGTCCCACCTTCCTGACATGGCCTACTATCCCCCTTCCCACATGCTGGAGAGTGGCCTGTCTCCTGTTCTGCCCTTCGGGTCCCTGCCTGCTTTCCCCAGCCCTGAACGCTGGTCCTTCCCCCGGATGAGACTGTACTGATCCACATCCACTGTGACTGTCCAGAGACTGCATAGAGATGCCTCTGTGTAGTAGAGACATGCATTAGCACATTGATTAGGCTGTATGCTATGTATGTTGTTGAGTAAGTATCTTCCAAATGCATACCATCAAGTCGAATTGTTTACAATTACAACTGACTTTATGTTTTTTTTTCTTTGTTGAATACCATCATATGATAGGCAGAAAGACAAAGTGCCAACCAGGAAATGTTGCATTTTTACAAATATGTTATTTTATATGTTTCAAATACTCTAAAACTACTTACAGTCTGGACAGTAAAAACACAATTATTCAGTGGAAAAGTAACAGCAGAAGCAGATTGTATTTTTTATTGCATGAATACTTCTAATTGAAACGTATGCATGCAAAAACACACAGAAGCACTAAGAGAAAATACATTGCAGAACTTATGCAGTGCGTTGTCTACAGACAGCTCCAGTGGACTAGTCAACTATGGCAGAACAAAATATCCACAAATGTGGCCTTTAGTTTTTTTGGGCCCACTGGGCCCAATCAAAGTATACGTTTATTATTTTTGACAAGCAGAATGCTTGCACACATGATCAAAGACATTAATCAGCAAGAATGCGTTTAGCAGAGGATTGTCTGCTGTCCATGGGTAGATCCCAATTGCATATTCCTCGCCTCCTTTCGCCTTGTCTCCTTCTCAAAACCCATTGAATGATAAAGCCAGAGCTCCCTCCCCTTTGACCTTTTTCTCCAATTGATTTTGAGAAGGAAATAGGACACAAGGAGTATACAATTGATTCTCCCCATGTAAGATGGACTGAATAAAATGAAATCTGTGAGTAAAATACTGTACATTGTCACTCACTGTGTCTTATATTAAAATCTAATAATAGATAATGAATTTACTTTTAGTTTGTGTACTACTTATTGAGACAGTGATATTTACTAACAAGAAGTATACTTATAGAATATTTTAATTAACTTTGCAAACTTTGCAACATGATTGTCAGGGTACGTCTGATCATCTTATTTCCATTTTGCATCTTTTAAATCTACATACAGTATTGCAATATTATTAAGTACTGATCACAACAGGATTTAGTTATTTTTTTCCATGAGAGCAAATTACAAAAGCAAACAAGTGATGACTAGCTTGTTATAGCAATCAATTCAAGCATAAACAATGCTGCATTTCAAGCACGTAGAACATCATGGCACGGAGGGCACATTTACAAGATATTCAGTTCCTCTCTCTGTGTATGTGGGCATCATTTTAGTACTTGTTCTACATTGAACTTGGTTTCATATCCAGGAATCAGCCTGCTGCCAGGGCAAAGTGTGTCCTCTTACCCTTACCTCAAGACATTAAGTAATAGTTATCATCATCCGTCGGTTGCTGACTGAAGTATTCCTCCCTCCCCTCTCCCTCATCCTCCTCTTCAAACCTGCTGCTCCCGCTCCACATAGCCCTTCTCAGATGATTCCAAAACAGTTCCTGGGCCTTGACCGGGTCGGTGCAGTCTGACCCCGGCCACTGCAGGTAGGTCTTCTTCAATATGACCTTTCTCATACGGTGGAAAGCCGACAGCTACCTTTCAGGGATGGGCTCCAGGAATGTGAGCAGGAGCACGCCCCGGGACTCGTGGAAAAGCCTATAGCTGGCCAGCTGGATCTCTAGGGAGAACCACTTGCTGCAGAGGAAGTGCCTACTAACCACGCAGATGGTCTTGCGGCTGCTGTACACTGCAGAGATTATGTTGTCCACGATGTTGAGACCCAGTTCAAAGTCACGGTGGTGCAGGCAGAGCCGGAAAGAGGCTCCATTGCCCTCCAGGTTGGAAAGTAGCTGGTCTAGTACCCAGGGCTCGTCCGCTGAGTTATAGGAGATGAAAGCATCGTATTTGCAGTGCTCCTCTTTCTCCCTCAGCCGGCGCCAGTGTTGGCCGAACCAGGAGCAGAACACATAATAGCTGTACTTCAGTTTCCAATACAGCTTGTTGTAGGATTATAGTCAGCAGTAAAATCACAGTGGTCGTGGTGGCAAAAATGTACTCTCCCAAGTCCAGGTAGCAAACATTTGTGTCAAAGTTGTAGAAGCTTTTTGGGAGTTTTTTATCTTGGCGATGTAGACTGTATAGTAAGACTAACTGGACTCTCTGGTTTGTCAAAGTCCAGTTCTGCAGGTCACTGTTGAGGCAGGTGCAGGTGAGGCAACTAAGAGGAATGTTGCGCAGGTCCAGGTAGCGCAGTTTGGGGAGAGCGTCCAGCACATTCACATCTAAGGATTGCATTATGTTTTGGTTGAGAAGCAAGATCTGCAGCGCTGTCAGATTCACAAAAACCTCCTTTGTTATTAAATACGCCCGGCTGCAGCTGCATCACCCCGGCACAGGAGTTGTCCAAGGAGAGGAAATTCAAGTTGGTCAGATCGTCCCTGAGGTAGAGCGACATGTTGCAACATGTTGATGCCGTGGGGCTTCTGAGCGTCTAGTTTGAGGCTGCAAAGTTTGGTTAGATTCATAAAAGAAGAGTTTGTGCGATTAGAAGAGAAGCTAACCTGATTCCCATGTAGATCTATCATCTTCAAAGCTATCGTTGTACAGATCTGTCAGGAAGTTATTGTCCAGACACAGTGTGACAAGACTAGTCAGCCCACTGAAAGCCTTATGGTCAAGATAGGCGATTACAGCGGATGAAATAAGTATTGAACACGTCACCATTCTTCTCAGTAAATATTTCCAAAGGTGCTATTGACATGAAATTTTCACCAGATGTTGGTAACAACCCAAGTAATCATACATACAAAGAAACCAAAACAAATACGTTCAGAAATTAAGTTATGTGTAATAATGTGAAATGACACAGGGAAAAAGTATTGAACACACTTACTGATATTTATTTAATACTTTGTACAAAAGCCTTTGTTGTTAATGACAGCTTCAAGACGCCTCCTGTATGGAGAAACTAGTCGCATGTATTGCTCTGGTGTGATTTTGGCCCATTCTTCCACACAAACAGTCTTCAAATCTTGAAGGTTCCGTGGGCCTCTTCTATGAATCTTGATCTTCAGTTCTTTCCATAGATTTTCAATGGGATTTAAGTCAGGTGATTGGCTGGGTCATTCTAGCAGCTTTATTTTCTTTCTTTGAAACCAATTGAGAGTTTCCTTGGCTGTGTGTTTGGGATCATTGTCTTGCTGAAATGTCCACCCTCGTTTCATCTTCATCATCCTGGTAGATGGTCTGTGTCCCTCAAGAATGTCTCGGTAAATTTTGACCATTCATCCTTCCTTCAACTATGTGAAGTTTGCCAGTACCATTTGCTGAAAAGCAGCCCCACACCATGATGTTCCCACCTCCAAACTTCACTGTTGGTATGGTGTTTTTAGGGTGATGTGCAGTGCCATTTCTCCTCCAAACATGGTGTGTATTATGACATCCAAACAGTTCAATTTTGCTCTCATCTGACCACACTATTTTCTCCCAGTATTTCACTGGCTTTTCCAAATGTTGTGCAGCAAACTTTAAACGAGCTTCAACATGCTTTTCTTTCAGCAATGGAGTCTTGCGTGGTGAGCGTGCGTACAGGCCATGGCGGTGGAGTGCATTACTTACTGTTCTCTTTGAGACAACAGTACCTGCTAATTGCAGGTCTTTTTGAAGCTCTCCACAAGTGGTCCTTGGCTCTTCTTTTCACTCCTCTGTCAGAAATCTTGTGAGGAGCACCTGGTCGAGGCAAATTTATGGTGAAATGATTGTCTTTCCACTTCCGTATTATGGCCCCAACAGTGCTCACTGGAACATTCAGAAGCTTAGAAATGCGCCTAAAACCAATGCCATCATTAAGTTTTGCAACAATTAGGTTGCGAAGGTCTTGAGACAGGGGGCTGGATTGCTTTTTAATTACTGATAGTTTTCAGCTGTTGTCTTGGCTTTCCATGCCTTTTTGAACCTCCCTTTCTTTATGTGTTCAATACTTTTTCCCTGTGTCATTTCACATTATTACACATAACTTAATTTCTGAACTTATTTGTTTTGGTTTCTTTGTATGTATGGATTACTTGGGTTGTTACCAGTATCTGGTGAAACCTTCATGTCAATAGCACCTTTGGAAATATATTTACTGAGAAAAATGGTGACGTGTTCAATACTTATTTCACCCGCTGTATATATATATAGCATTAAAATAAAGCACAGTCATATCTGAAATCCCATATAATCTTATAATCTTAATCAAAAAGGCTTCCAGTCCCACTTTACCTGTGCTCTGAGGGCTGTGTCATGTTGGTCCTTTCTGCTACATTATGAAAGTAGGTCTCTTAATCCTTCTTTAATGACTGACACGATTTTCACTTTGGTTTTACAGAAAGAGGAAGAAAATGGACAACTGACCTCAAGTCATGGTACACATTAAATTGAAAGTTGTTCTCCATTTATTGTTGTTTATCTACATGGAGTGGGAGAGTAAGCCACAGGGACTCCAGTCAACAATGTGTCAAAAGAAGCTTTGGTAGAAAAGCACATTCTTGACTTTTCCTAAACATCTCAATCAGCAAATACACAACACCATTGGATCATGATAGAAAACACCACTATATAAAGTACCTCATAATAGTAAACTGTATTATGTATAGCTTAAGCTACTGTTCTTTAGTAGTATAATGGTATTAAAAGAGTATTACACAGACAATAATAATACATATGGGATGGACTGGCCACAGTCAAGGCATTACTGTAACACAGTTATTGTGTTCAAAGCATAGGATTTTCCATACAGGCTGTGACATCGTACCTGTGACGTCAGAAGGCACACTGTGTTTTTTCCCCATAACTGGATGCATGATTGTCATTAAGCCCGTCCCTATTCCCCTCATTGAACCAATCAGCCTCTCATCTTCTGCTCCCTGGCCATCTGACAGAGTCCGCAGTAAGGCAAGCAGGTCATGACTACCCAGTCATCACACACGGAACCCTGGGTAAAAACAGAAAGGTTAACATGTAAAACATAACATTATAAACTATGACAAAACTTGGGCCTTGACTTTTGCTTGACCACGTTGACCAGACCCTATTAGAGGGGACGTCTATAAAGGACAGTGGAGAGAGAACAGGCGACTCATTAGATTTGCATTCTAATATGGTCTGCAGTAGAAAAACAGAATGAAAACATGGTGTACAACACCCAGTTGTGGCTAACTGTAAACTTGCACATCCTTGACTGCATTGTTGTTTAATAAGAATAGCCAACTGTTGACTCCTTCAGTCTTCACTTCTAGACTAAATCCAGTATTCAATTAAATCGCAGGTTATAGGCATTGCGGCTTAGGCAATGTTCCTGCGTTCGCAGAGATCCCATTCACGGTAAATGTTGCATATGTCGTCTCAATCGGATTGCCTTTAAAAACCGCAATGCCTATCAACCAGAAATCAGATTGATTCCCAGCCGTACACTATATAAAATTCTCACTAACATTTGAGCAGGTCTAAAATGTTTTATTTGTTTCCCATTTGAAATCTGGACATAGGGTTTGTGTTGATGATGTAGTAGGGTCACTCACAGCGATGCTGTATTTGCTGCGGATGCTTGTCCTCAGGGCGATCAAGGCTCCAGGGAGGAAAGGCACACAGCAGCTATCCCCGTTGTCCTGGGCAATCTGACATCCCAGTATACAGGGCACGAAGGTCGCACACAGACCTGGAGGGAACATTCATTTTAGGTGTGGCCATTTGAGGTTGGTAGTAGTCATCACAGTTATATTAGTTGTGCAGAACTCCTGATACCGAGTAGCCTCACCCAGTCTATGGCTTTTTAAACAGTGTACACAACGCAATGCAAACCTTGTGCATGTATCACTTTACACACACACAAACCCACACAGAGGGGGACTCACAGATGCCGCAGTCATCGCAACAGTCACAAACGTTGGAGCTCCAATCGGATGACCCAGAAGAAGTCACTGTGTAGCTGTTGATGGTGACCTGAGGCTGGGAGCTGATCACCATCTCACTCTGATAAGCCATTACTATGGGGGAGAAATAAGAAGAAGAAGAAGAAGAAGAAGAAGAAGAAGAAGAAGAAGAAGAAGAAGAAGAAGAAGAAGAAGAAGAAGAAGGGTGGAGGGAGGAAGGGGACAAATTAGATAGACAAATGGTTCAAAATGAGATAATATTTGGACAAAGTTCTAGTTCTGTTTACAACTCCACGCACTGATACCATTCAATATTCATATTCAAAGTCGACTAGAGTCCCAATGGTTATGTGCTTCCGCTTACCTGCTGGTGCTAAATCCCTGTCGGTGTCCACTGGGGCCTTAGATATCCTGGGTGAGCTTTGGGAAAAGCTGTGAATGGGAGCGCTACGGGGGCCCTTTGCTCTTATAACCATAGTGACATCATCACATGGTGACAGTGTCATTTCCATGGTAATATGTGATATGAAGAGTACCTGCATTCTGCCCGCCCATTTGGAACTGTAGGAACACCCCGTAAAGATAAACGTCAAATGTTTGGTTTTAGGGCGTAGAACTTTCAGGCCTTTCAAAAGTCAACCTCTTTATTTGGTCATTGTTATCAGTATGGCAAATGGCACAAAGCAGGAACATAGTGCGTCACTTAGTACTTCAGCCACTCAGGTGTATGTGTGTTAGTGTGTTTAATGATGCGTGTACAAGCCAAGGTTTGTGTTGTGTACACGCTCTTTAAAAATCCATAGACTGGGTGAGGATAATCAAGAACAGCAGTTCTGTACATCTAAGAGGGATGGCCATTAACAGACCCAAACTGCCCCATCCAAAATCAGAAATCAAACTAATTATCAGGGCAACAACACTACTGACAGTTTTACAGCTAATTTCATGCAATTCTACCCATTTTGACATGGGGTGGAGAGACATTTTTGCAGTTTTAAAGATAGTTTCCTGCAATTCTACACATTTTGCCATGACTTATGCCATGTTAATATGATATCTGAGTGAGAGTGAATCTATGGGGGCCCTGACTATTGACATTTGTCTAGTAGCTGTCAAGAAAACAATCATCTTCGTAATTAAATCTACAGGCTTAACCCTTGTACTACCCACTGGGTTCATTTTGACCCAGAGGCATATTTTGTAATATATCCCAAAGGGGGTTTACTCAATTCTTCAAAATGTTCATGACTTTGTCAATCGATTAGGCCTACTTCTAGGATGACTTTTACATTCAGAAAGGATGTTCGCGAAATGTTCTTTTGACACCTTTCTGTTTTCTCAATGACATTCAAATCAGCATTGTAAAAAGGCACAAGTTAAAATTTGTTCAGTCTTAGCGAGCAAGTCTGACCACAAGTCAGAGACCACTATGATGGCACACCAAATAGGTTTGATGTCTCGCAGGAAAATAGGCTTGTAGGCTACAGTCCAAGCTACTGTATGTCTTCCAATGGTGCGACTGCTGTTGGTATCCAAAGATTATCCAACTTGAATAAACGCTTGTAAGTAAAGACCACAGCAGTGGTGTAGCCACAGGCGATACGGATATCGCTTATTGATATCTACATAGCGCAATGATGTGAATCACACTGTTGCTCTCATTTAGCTATTTACGCCACACGGATTGTGGTTGTTGTTGATGGCTTTTCACAAATCATGGTGTTTTAAGTCTTTCTGTTTTCACAGTGTAGGCCCATGGACATGTTTTTTTTTTTAATCGTCACAAATTACTGTAGATTGAGCAATAAAAGCCCCACTCGTGGTCTTCTTAAATTAAAGTCATTTTTGACAGTATGGAGCACAATACCAGGAACTCCCTCAAACTTGTTTTCCAAAGACTGGGATTCGCATTAGGTGCTGCTGTAAGAGCATATTTTTCACTGACTGTCCACTGGTCGCAAAAACAATGCTTGATAGGCAGCTTAAACTTATTGAATTCAACCATTATTGGGTTAAAATACACATATAGCCTGCATTGTGTAGTGAAAAGTAGTTTACCTAAGCTGAGCTCTGGTGTTTGGAGGGTGTTTGAATGCAAACCCCAATGTAAGTGTTATGATAAACACAGAAAGTGTTTTAAAAACAGAATAGAAGTACTCTGAAACACCCTAAGTGGTTCTTCAATCTGAATGTTGGTGTTTTTAAGAGTGTAGTTGTGAAAACTCTTTGTGGTGTTTCTGTGCATGTAAAAATCAGAATCAAAACAAAAATAATGATTTGGCATACTGTGTCACTCATATAATCAAATGGTGAAATACAAATAGTTTTTAGCGTAACTATTGATTGATCATGTTTTTTTTTTTATAAATGTTGTACACAAACATTTAGAAAATATTAAGATACAGAGCTGTTATATTTCTCCACAATTCTATTCTTGTTACCACTTTAAAGGACACTGGGAACTAAATCATTTTCTAAGGCTAGTCTAATTACTGTATAGGCTACAGTTGACAGGCCCATTGTGAGATTATAAATTATGTTACAATCAAAATGGTAGGTGCTGTGTGAATTTGGAAATGTGTTTCCTTGCATATGTCACGGTTTGGATTAATGGGACGGTAAGCGGAGCGCTGGTGAAGTGTCATCCTTTTTATTTTATGTGTTGGTATCACGAGGCATAAAATAACAAAGGAGAGTATTATAAAAAAATAACAAACACGATTACAACAAAAACACGGTGACTTACTTTGTGGCCTGCTGGCAGTGCAGACAAACAAAAGAACAATGATCCACACACAGGTGGAAGTGTGTGGGTCCTATATACTATCCCCAATCAGAGACAACGCTAGACAGCTGTCTCTGATTGGGGATGATAATCACCCTAGTTAGGGTGTGATGACTTGGTTGTGTGCCTCTCTCCTCCCCTAGGTGGGAGTAAGAGGCCTTACCACAACCAAGCCATCACAGTACCCCCCCCCCCCAAGGTGCGGACTCCCGATCGCACCATAAATCCCCCCTCTCCTGAAAAGTAAAAAAAAAAAAAAAAAAAATGTCCAAAAAACTAGGGGGGACATGGCGGGGTACTGAGATGGTTGCTGGTGGAGGCTCCGGTTCTGGTTCCGGGCGTGGCGCAAGCTCTGAGAGTAGCTTCTCTCCTACCTCTCTGTTGCACGCCCGGTCCAGTCCGGACCCCAGCGCGATGGTTCCCCTCTCAGTACTCCCGCCATTTACCAAGTTCTGTCTGGACCCTGGTGTGGGAGCCCTCGACCCTGGAGAGGGGCTGACCACCGGCCCCGGACTGGGCACCGGTGGAGCTGACTGCTCCGTCACTGGAGCTACGTAGATGACCGGCCCCGGACTGGGCACCGGTGGAGCGGACTGCTCCGGCACTGGAGCTACGTAGATGACCGGCCCCGGACTGGGCACCGGTGGAGCGGGCTGCTCCGGCACTGGAGCGACGTAGACGACCGGCCCCGGACTGGGCACCGGTGGAGCGGACTGCTCCGGCACTGGAGCGGCGCAGACGACCGGCCCCGGACTGGGCACCGGTGGAGCGGACTGCTCCGGCACTGGAGCGACGTAGACGACCGGCCCCGGACTGGGCACCGGTGGAGCGGACTGCTCCGTCAATGGAGCGACGTAGACGACCGGCCCCGGACTGGGCACCGGTGGAGCGGACTGCTCCGGCACTGGAGCGACGCAGACGACCGGCCCCGGACTGGGCACCGGTGGAGGAGGCTCCAGGCCTTGAGCTGTGGCTGGAGGCTCCGGAACGCTGACGTTCGCTGGAGGTGGCGGAACGCTGACCTTCGCTGGAGGTGGCGTGGCGCTGACCTTCGCTGGAGGTGGCGTGGCGCTGACCTTCGCTGGAGGTGGCGTGGCGCTGACCTTCGCTGGAGGTGGCGTGGCGCTGACCTTCGCTGGAGGTGGCGTGGCGCTGACCTTCGCTGGAGGTGGCGTGGCGCTGACCTTCGCTGGAGGTGGCGTGGCGCTGACCTTCGCTGGAGGTGGCGTGGCGCTGACCTTCGCTGGAGGTGGCGTGGCGCTGACCTTCGCTGGAGGTGGCGTGGCGCTGACCTTCGCTGGAGGTGGCGTGGCGCTGACCTTCGCTGGAGGCCTCGGGCTGCTGACCTTCGCTGGAGGCCTCGGGCTGCTGACCTTCGCTGGAGGCCTCGGGCTGCTGACCTTCGCTGGAGGCCTCGGGCTGCTGACCTTCACTGGAGGCCTCGGGCTGCTGACCTTCACTGGAGGCCTCGGGCTGCTGACCTTCACTGGAGGCCTCGGGCTGCTGACCTTCACTGGAGGCCTCGGGCTGCTAACCTTCACTGGAGGCCTCGGGCTGCTGACCTTCACTGGAGGCCTCGGGCTGCTGACCTTCTCTGGAGGCCTCAGGCTGCTGACCTTCTCTGGAGGCCTCGGGCTGTTGACCTTCTCCGGAGGTCTCGGGCTGCTGACCTTCACAGGAGGCCTCAGGCTGCTGACCTTTACAGGAGGCCTCGGGCTACTGATCGTCACAGGAGGCCTCGGGCTGCTGACCTTCTCCGGAGACCTCAGGCTGGATGCCGTGCCCACCCTGGGCACCGACGCAGAGGTGGTCTTCAGCCCTGCAGCTGGTCTGGCTGTCGGCCCCAGACTGGGCACCGACACGCTATGGAGCTCCTGCTCCACAGCGGGACTGAACGTCGTGCCCACCCTGGGCACCGACGCAGAGATGGTCTTCAGCCTTGCAGCTGGTCTGGCTGTCGGCCCCAGACTGGGCACCGACACGCTATGGAGCTCCTGCTCCACAGCGGGCTGAACGTCGTGCCCACCCTGGGCACCGACGCAGAGATGGTTTCCAGCCCTCTGGTTGGGCTGGCTGTCGGCCCCACACTGGGCACCGACGCGCTATGGAGCTCCTGCTCCACAGCGGGGCTGAACGTCGTGCCCACCCTGGGCACCGACGCAGAGATGGTTTCCAGCCCTCTGGTTGGGCTGGCTGTCGGCCCCACACTGGGCACCGACGCGCTATGGAGCTCCTGCTCCACAGCGGGGCTGAACGTCGTGCCCACCCTGGGCACCGACGCAGAGATGGTTTCCAGCCCTCTGGTGGGGCTGGCTGTCGGCCCCAGACTGGGCACCGACGCGCTATGGAGCTCCTGCTCCACAGCGGGGCTGAACGTCGTGCCCACCCTGGGCACCGACGCAGAGATGGTTTCCAGCCCTGTAGTTGGGCTGGCTGTCGGCCCCAGACTGGGCACCGACACGCTATGGAGCTCCTGCTCCACAGCGGGACTGAACGTCGTGCCCACCCTGGGCACCGACGCAGAGATGGTTTCCAGCCCTGTAGTTGGGCTGGCTGTCGTCGTTGTAGCCTCCGTGCGAGGAGTAGGCACGGGGCGTACAGGACTGGGGAAACGCACCAGAGGTCTGATGCGAGGCGCTGGCACGGGTCGCGCCGGGCTGGGGAAACGCACCGTTTGGTTAGTGCGTTTAGCTGGCACGGGTTGCGCCGGGCTGGGGAAACGCACCGTTTGGCTGGTGCGCGGAGCAGGCGCGGGCCGTACCGGGCTGGGGAAACGCACCGTTGGCTGGGTGCGTTTAGCTGGTACGGGTCGCACCGGGCTAGTGTTGCGCACCGATGGTGTGGTGCGCCGAGTCGGTCTCCTCCTCCTCCGACTCTGGACCGGCGCTGGAGGCACCGGACTGGGAACTGGCGCTGGAGCACGACTGTCCCTGTCGTGCCTACTCCACCGCCAATCCCCATCCTGTGAGGGTTCCTCCGGGAACCCCCACGATTGAGGGAACAGAAGCACATCGTCGTCGTCTTCCTCCGACTCCTCTTTGTACTCCCGTTCCCAAGGCTGTAGGGGCTCCTCCTGGAACCCCCACGAGTGCAGTGGTCGGGGCTCTTCTCCCTCGATCCCCGACCACCCCCATAGCCCCCTGGGCTCCAGGCTGGTCCTCAGTACTAGCCCGGTGACGTGTCCTCCGTCGTCGGCGCCTCGACTGCTCCGGACCCCAGCCTTTCTCCACCGCATGATAATGGTAGACATCCTCTTTCGACAATTTCCCCATATCGTAGAGGATGTCTACCAAAGTCTGCTCTCGCTGCGTCCCGGGTTGGTGGATCATTCTGTCACGGTTTGGATTAATGGGACGGTAAGCGGAGCGCTGGTGAAGTGTCATCCTTTTTATTTTATGAGTTGGTATCACGAGGCATAAAATAACAAAGGAGAGTATTATAAAAAAATAACAAACACGATTACAACAAAAACACGGTGACTTACTTTGTGGCCTGCTGGCAGTGCAGACAAACAAAAGAACAATGATCCACACACAGGTGGAAGTGTGTGGGTCCTATATACTATCCCCAATCAGAGACAACGCTAGACAGCTGTCTCTGATTGGGGATGATAATCACCCTAGTTAGGGTGTGATGACTTGGTTGTGTGCCTCTCTCCTCCCCTAGGTGGGAGTAAGAGGCCTTACCACAACCAAGCCATCACAGCATATCCCAACTCCTACTTACAGTGGGGTCACAGCCATTATTAACTGAATTTCTGGAACAATTGGGATTATGTGCCTTGCTCAAGGGCACAACTATTTTTCAACACCAGGATTCAAACCACCCACCTTCAGGCTACTGGACCAACTCTCTAACCTCAAGGCTATTTGCCACCCGAAATGTGTAGAGAAGAAGGGTGCAAATCGGAAAAGGAAGTGAGGCATGCCACTCCCTCATTTTATTTCTGGTTCTATGGAAGTCAATGAGCTAAGCCAAAGAGATGGATAGCCTCCTCTAGTTGCCAAAAGGCAGTTTGAGCATAGGCAGTGGCATCAATAGCGGTGCATGGGTAAAATCACTGGGGAAGCCAAGCCAGAAAAAAAAGCCATATTACAACCTCTATGTTGCGATAATAGCGTTATTTGCTCTATAACCTGTTAGTTCATATGCCTTGCAACTGTGATACAGTTGAAGTCGGAAGTTTACATACACTTAGGTTGAAGTCATTTAAACTCATTTTTCAACCACTCCACAGATTTTATGTTAACAAACGATAGTTTTGTCAAGTCGGTTAGGACATCTACTTTGTGCATGACACAAGTAATTCTTCCAACAATTGTTTACAGACAGATTATTTCACTTATAATTCATAATTCCAGTGGGTCAGAAGTTTACATAAACTAAGTTGAATGTGCCTTTAAACAGCTTAGAAAATTCCAGGAAATGATGTCATGGCTTAAGAAGCTTCTGATAGGCTAATTGACATAATTTGAGTCAATTGAAGGTGTACCTGTGGATATATTTCAAGGCCTACCTTCAAACTCAGTGCCTCTTTGCTCGACATCATGGGAAAATCAAAATAAATCAGCCAAATCACCTGTTTGAACTCGTTACCTGTATAAAAGACACCTGTCCACACACTCAATCAAGCAGACTCCAACCTCTCCACAATGGCCAAGACCAGAGCACTGTGTAAGGACATCAGGGATAAAATTGTAGAACTGCACAAGGCTGGGATGGGCTACAGGACAATAGGCAAGCAGCTTTGTGAGAAGGCAACAACTGTTGGCGCAATTATTAGAAAATGGAAGAAGTTCAAGATGACGGTCAATCTCCCCCGGTCTGGGGCACCATGCAAGATCTCACCTCGTGGGGCATCAATGATCATGAGGAAGGGGAGGGATCAGCCCAGAACTACACAGCAGGACATGGTCAATGACCTGAAGAGAGCTGGGACCACAGTCTCAAAGAAAACCATTAGTATCACACTAAGCCGTCATGGATTAAAATCCTGCAGCGCACGCAAGGTCCCCCTGCTCAAGCCAGCGCATGTCCAGACCCATCTGAAGTTTGCCAATGACCATCTGGATGATCCAGAGGAGGAATGGGAGAAGGTCATGTGGTCTGATGAGACAAAAATAGAGCTTTTTGGTCTAAACTCCACTCGCCGTGTTTGGAGGAAGAAGAAGGATGAGTACAACCCCAAGAACACCATCCCAACCGTGAAGCATGGAGGTGGAAACATCATTCTTTGGGGATGCTTTTCTGCAAAGGGGACAGGACGACTGCACCGTATTGAGGGGGGATGGATGGGGCCATGTATCGCAAGATCTTGGCCAACAACCTCCTTCCCTCAGTAAGAGCATTGAAGATGGGTCGTGGCTGGATCTTCCAGCATGACAACGACCCGAAACACACAGCCAGGGCAACTAAGGAGTGGCTCCGTAAGAAGCATCTCAAGGTCCTGGAGTGGCCTAGCCAGTCTCCAGACCTGAACCCAATAGAAAATCTTTGGAGGGAGCTGAAAGTCTGTATTGCCCAGCGACAGCCCCGAAACCTGAAGGATCTGGAGAAGGTCTGTATGGAGGAGTGGGCCAAAATCCCTGCTGCAGTGTGTGCAAACCTGGTCAAGAACTACAGGAAACGTATGATCTCTGTAATTGCAAATAAAGGTCTCTGTACCAAATACTAAGTTCTGCTTTTCTGATGTATCAAATACTTATGTCATGCAATAAAATGCAAATTAATTACTTAAAAATCATACAATGTGATTTTCTGGATTTTTGTTTTAGATTCCGTCACTCTCAGTTGAAGAGTACCTATGATAAAAATGACAGACTTCTACATGCTTTGTAAGTGGGAAAACCTGCAAAATCGGCAGTGTATCAAATACTTGTTCTCCCCACTGTATATCGACATAACCTGAAAGGCCACTCAGCAAGGAAGAAGCCACTGCTCCAAAACCGCAATAAAAAAGCCAGACTACGGTTTGCAACTGAACATGGGGACAAAGATTACTTTTTGGAGAAATGTCCTCTGGTCTGATGAAAAAAAAATAGAACTGTTTGGCCATAATGACCATTGTTATGTTTCGAGGAAAAAGGGGGAGGCTTGCAGGCCAAAGAACACCATCCCAACCGGGAAGCACGGAGGTGGCAGCATCATGTTGTGGGGGTGCTTTGCTGCAGGATGGACTGGTGCACTTCACAAAATTGATGGCATCATGAGGAAGGAAAATGATGTGGATATATTGAAGCAACATCTCAAGACATGCATCTCTCTCTTCAACGCTGCCCACCTTCAAACAGTTCGATACTGGCCCTGTCCACCTTCCCTCCAGCTCCCCAGGCCACACACCCTCACGGCTGTCCCACTTTGCTCACAAAGACAATCAGCGACCCCCTCCCCACCTCCGCTCCTGCTCCCTCTGGACTGATCCTCAACACCCCCCTTCTCCCCACCTGGGCTGGCTTTAACCACCAACCAAGTGAAGAGAGAGCTGGAGAGACTACATCAGTGGAAAGCGACGGGCCGTGATGGCATAAGCCCAAGGGTGCTTAGGGTCTGTGCTGACCAACTGTGTGGAATACTCCAGCGACCCTTCAACCTTATCCTGAGCCTGGAAAGGGTCCCTGTGCTGTGGAAAACATCCTGCCTCGTCCCAATGCCCAAGAAGGCGCACCCCACTGTCCTGAATGACTTCAGACCTGTAGCGCTAACATCCCACATCATGAAGACCCTGGAAAGGTTAGTCCTCGCTCACCTCAGACCCCTGGTGTGTACATAACTGGACCCCCTGCAGTTCGCATAAAAGCGCAATATCGGGGTGGATGATGCAATCATCTACCTTCTGCAGAGGGCCTACTCTCACCTAGACAACGCAGGTTGCACTGTGAGGGATTTGTTTTTTGACTTCTCCAGTGCCTTCAACACAATTCAGCCCCTGCTACTGGGTGAGAAGATGAAGAGGATAAAAGTGGAAGCATCCTTAGTCTCCTGGGTCACGGACTACCTGACCGGTAGGCCACAACTTGTGCGACTACAGAGCTGGGTGTCAGAACGGGCAGTGAGCAACACAGGGGTCCCCCAGGGAACGGTCCTGTCCCCCTTCCTGTTCACCTTCTACACCTCGGACCTCAAATATAACTCTGAAACATGCCACCTACAGACGTTCTCGGATGACTCCGCAATTGTAGGGTGCATCAGGGGTGGGCAGGAGGAGGAGTACAGGAGCACAATCAATGACTTTGTGTTGTGGTGTGAGCAGAACCACCTTCAGCTCAACATCAGCAAAACAAAGGAGACGGTGGTGGACTTCAGGAGAACCAATGCCTATCTGACGGAAGTCCCTATACAGGGGATGGATGTGGAAATGGTTGGGTCATACATGTTCCTGGGAGTTCATATGGACAACAGGCTGGAATGGGCTGGTAACACCGGGGCTCTGTACAAAAAGGGCCAGAGCCGACTCTACTTTCTGAGGAGGCTCAGGTCCTTCAACATGTGCAGTAAACTACTGCATACCTTCTACCAGTCTGTGTGCCAGTGCCATCTTTTTTGCAGTGGTGTGCTGGGGCGCCAACATAAAAGACGGTGATGCTTCTCAGGTAAATAAGCTGATCAAGAAGGCTAGCTCTGTTCTGGGCATTAGACTTGACACTCTAGAGGAGGTGGCGGAGAGACGGATCCTAGCCAAACTGCTGGCCATTATGGACAACGTCACCCAACCTTATTTATTTATTCATTCAGGTCTGTATATACATATTCATGTACAGTTGTTATATCATATCAATATTGTAAGTAATTCTTGGACTGAACTTACGTAGTCATTCACTCAGGAATGCATATTAGTATCCTGTCAGTTGAATCTTTTTTCATTGCTTTTAGTATATTGAATGTGCAATACGTGCATTTATCTGTAATTAAACCCTGCGCACTAAGGACTGTATTTTAAGGGAATTACTGTTATTACCCTAAATTATATCATACACACATTTAGCTATTTAAGTATCTCTTCCTGTCATTTACCTGTACAGTTAATGTAACCATGCAAATATTCACTTACCTGTAAATGTAATTGTATATTTACCTATACAGTTAATTTAACCATGCAAAATATTCACTTACCTGTTCATTTAACCAGTCTGTATATTAAGTACACTATTATTACCCTCACTTATATAATACACAATTTTAGCTATTTAAGTATTTCTCTGCCATTGACCTGTATAGTATAGTTAACCATGCAAATACTCTTTATTTATCTATATCAACTTTTTTTCACCTAACACTCTGTAACAATGTATAGTGTACATATTCAGCCATCCACCCATACTATGCAATGTCTTTTTATAGCTTTTTTGCACTCAAGACTTCTTGTATTTCTATACTTTTTCATACTGCCGCTCTATGTATCGTGTATCTGTCTTTTTTGTATTTTCGTTCTGGCATTTTTCACCTGCCCTGTGTTTTGTCTATCTATCTATCTATCTATCTATCTATCTATCTATCTATCTATCTATCTATCTATCTATCTATCTATCTATCTATCTATCTATCTATCTATCTATCTATCTATCTATCTATCTATCTATCTATCTGTCAGAAAGTTAAAGCTTGGTCGCAAATGGGTCTTCCAAATGGAGAATGACCCCAAGCATACTTCCAAAGTTGTGGCAAAATGGCTTAAGGACAACAAAGTCAAGGTATTGGAGTGGCCATCACAAAGCCTTGACCTCAATTCTATAGAACATTTGTGGGCAGAACTGAAAAAGCGTGTGCGAGCAAGGAGGCCTACAAACCTGACTCAATTACACCAGTTCTGTCAGGAGGAATGGTTCAAAATTCATCCAATTTATTGTGGGAAGCTTGTGGATGGCTACCTGAAACGTTTGACCGAAGTTAAACAATTTAAAGGCAATGCTACCAAATACTAATTGAGTGTATGTAAACTTCTGACCCACTGCGAATGTGATGAAAGAAATAAAAGCTGAAATAAATCATTCTCTCTACTATTATTCTGACATTTCACATTCTTAAAATAAAGTGGTGATCCTAACTGACCTAAAACAGGGAATTTTTACTAGGATTAATTGTCAGGAATTGTGAAAAACTGAGTTTTAAAGTATTTGGCTAAGGTGAATGTAAACTTCCGACTTCAACTGTATATAGGCCTAAGGCCGAGACAATAAGAAGACAGTGGCAGAATAAATTCAACCACTACTTTATTTCATCACAAAACCGGAGAGCAACATCTGTCCTGTGAAGTCCGCAAAGCATATTGCATTTAACAAACCGTCACATGACCTACAGAATGGTCAAGCAAGTGAATGTTTCCGACATTTTCGTACCGCTTAGTCGCAAAGGAGATGCCTACACTATACCAGCACCATTTTAACCTCAACATTTGAACAAATCCATGGTTCTGATTTGTGTGTGTGTGTGGGTGGGGGTGGGGGTGGGGGTGTTTGTGTGCAAGTAGAAATAACATGTTGACTCTCCCTACTGGTAGAGAAATGCCAATGCCATCCTCCTCTCTTTCATGTTGAGGAAACGGCCTATGACTCTGTCATACAGTACACGCTTTTAGTTTTTGGTGTCCTAGGCTACCAAGCTAAAATGCTTGCTCGCTAGCCTAACTTCCTTTCATGATCAACAATGAACCAGCTAGTTAATATTAGCCTACTACTTCTAGCTAGCCTACATATTGAACTTCCATCCTCTCAGGCAAGGGGCACAATGTATGAATTTATGGTTGGATCAGAATCGCTGTTATAATCATTGGCCAGTATGGAGAATTAAGTAAAATCACAAATCCAAATCTTCATCCATGTCTAATTTAGAAAAGGCCCAAAAGGGCCAATTTTAGCTAGACAGCTAGCCACCAGAGAACAACGACAACACGAGATGCAACAATTCAAGTTTTTTCTGTCAATGACGTTTTGCTGTTGATGTGATTGGTGAGAAGCCTAATCCAAACTGGCAACTCCTAACACTTTTTTGGTGCTCACTCAGATGCAGTATCACTGATGAAAGAAGAAATGAGAAAGATAGAGGGCGAGAGGGATTTGAATAAGCTAAAAGTATTCTTGAAGAAATGTTCACACGAAGGAGAGAGTTACTTAACACTTTATCAAAGTGAGTCTCAGAACTCTGAGTGGTCCTCAATGTGTGGTTTTTAAATGTGTGGTTTTTAAAGGGTTCCAATTCTTCAGTAAACAGAACTCTTAACACCAAAATAAAGGGTTCTAATTCTGCAGTAAACAGAACTCCTAACACCGAAAGAAAAAAGGTTACAATTCCGCACTAAGGGAGCGGTCTAAATTTACACAATTATTCCCCGAAGGAGAATTGGGGAGGGTCATGCTTTTAACATTACTGTCAGGGTGAGGGTTTAGTATATTTTTATTTAGTCCAGGGGAGGGTCATGTAATTTGTAATCAATTTTACTGTCATATTGCTCAGGGTTAGAGAATTAGCTTATTATACTGCACTAACAAGCAAAAAGGCAGCAACTGCTCATTTTTTCGAAAATGAGTTAATGTCATTTTGCTACATTAAATATATGCTCAATCATGTGGACAAGTATCCTGCCTCTATTGTATTGTGTTTTGTAGAAAATGGGGGTCATGTTAGCAGTAACTGCATAAAGTTACTGTGAAACCAAGGTAAATAAAAGCCATTCCAAAAGCCTGTCCTCTTTTCCTGATGTCACTCATGTCTTTAGGAGGCGCTGTAACCATAGCCGTGGGAAGTAGGGGTGCTGAGGGTACTGCAGCACCCCCTGATTAATCAGAAATAACATATATTTTTTTAATACATTTTTTACAAATCCCACCAAATTAGTGCACTTGGCCTTTATTACTCCTGTATGAGCAGACAAAAATAGTCATCAGCATTAATTTTGTAGCAGCACCACCACCAGAAATATCTTCTCTCTGACATGACTGTAACTAGCTTGCTTACAATTTGTGATTGTAAGTGAGGGTGTTGTTGCAGAAATAAATAGGACTATGCTAAAAATATAAATGAAAGTAGGTGCCCTTTTTTCATTTTGAGCACTTGCCCCCTGAAAGGTCTGTGCACAGCCCTGTGCACGGCTCATAGCACTAATGCAACCCTTTGAATAGGATGATAAATGAGAACTCAGCTGTGCAACGTCTGTGAGTGCTTGTGAGGGCTTTTCTGAGGTGCGTTTTTGTCACATGGCACTGGAAACACTTCAGACAGGAGCATGTGGTTGGCTCTTTCACTCTCCCTCTGACTCATTCTGAATATATTTTCGCTAAGAGGCTCTCTGTGTGGCCTTATCTGTCCAACTATTGTTTGTCGAGATATGCTCTGATGAAGGTCGACCGACCAAAAGCTGAGCTATAGTTAAAACACATTTGCATCTGACTGGAAGTGTGCGTTGACATTTTCTTCTTTCTCCATAAAATTAAGTATGTGAAATCTTACCCTCTTGTGTGTGCAATGTATTTGATTTCCAGTTGGTTTCCTTAAACAAATAGTAGTCTATGTTGATACACTATTAAATCAAGCGAAAAGGTTTCCCTAAATTGGATAGAAAATAAACTCCCAGTCTGAGAGCTTTAAAGATAACATTTTCAACCAACATTTACATAATCACTTACTTTTCAAATGTACTTATGACTAATAACATCAACTAATTACCCATTAATCTAATAAAAAAAGTGATTTCCCCACATACCTTGAATAGTTCACCAAAACATACTTTGTACATTCTTACTCTCAAAGCCCAACAATCTGCTGCTTTTTTTCTTTTGACTAACATCACACCTCTCATACAGTCCTCTGAGTCACAGTGTGTAAAGGAAACAGCAGCAGGAAGTTTCACAATAATAACAAACAGTAACAACCTCAACATGCTATAATGTCCCTGTCAAATTCAGCCTTGTCTCTGCACTGCTTTAAAAATAAGAAGTTCTCATTTTGTATATGCGAAGTAATGAGGTTCTACTAAGATTAAGAGCAAAGGTATTGCAGATATTTTCAGATCATTGCTTCTTCCATTTGTGTTTCTGTTCAGAGCCTCTACTGTACATACCCCACCCCCTGTAATATTGACCTTAGAATCCAGAGTAAAACTCTTGTAGCGTCTTTATTATACTCCACCACCTAACGTAATTTATCTGAACACCTATGACATACATCCACATCTACACAAAAAGTATCTATGTAGATTGAGATCGTTACCTTGTGTTAGAGGTTGTTGTGAACTCCAACCAACATGAGAAAAATGAGCTGTGCAGTGTATTGCATTACGCATGGTGACATGCTCTTCTGATACCCCAGCAGTGGTACAACATTTTATTAAATAAGGTGTGACATTTTCTTCACACTGATGCTAACTACTTGGTGTGGTTGTGGACAGAAAAAATTACAATTCCTTGCCCCTGTATAATAGTTGCTCTATGACTATTTACAAGCACACCATCTGAATTTATTCTGCCACTGTCTTCTTATTGTCTCGGCCTTAGGCCTATATACAGTTGAAGTTGGAAGTTTACATACACCTTAGCCAAATACATTTCAACTCAGTTTTTCACAATTCCTGACATTTAATCCTAGAAAATAATCCCTGTTTTAGGTCAGTCAGGATCACCACTTTATTTTAAGAATGTGAAATGTCAGAATAATAGTAGAGAGAATTATTTATTTCAGCTTTTATTTCTTTCATCACATTCCCAGTGGGTCAGAAGTTTACACACACCACAAGCTTACCACAATAAATTGGGTGAATTTTGGCCCATTCCTCCTGACAGAACTGGTGTAACTGAGTCAGGGTTGTAGGCCTCTTTGCTCACACAGGCTTTTTCAGTTCTGCCTACACATTTTCTATAGAATTGAGGTCAGGCATAAGCTTTAACTTCCTGACTGATGTCTTGAGATGTTGCTTCAATATATCCACATAATTTTCCTTCCTCATGATGCCATCTATTTTGTGAAGTGCACCAGTCCCTCCTGCAGCAAAGCACCCCCACAACATGAAGCTGCCACCCCCGTGCTTCACGGTTGGGATGGTGTTTTACGGCTTGCAAGCCTCCCCATTTTTCCTCCAAACATAACGATGGTCATTATGGCCAAACAGTTCTCTTTTTGTTTCATCAGACCAGAGGACGTTTCTCAAAAATTTACTATTTTTGTCCCCATGTGCAGTTGCAAACCGTAGTCTGGCTTTTTTATGGCGGTTTTGGAGCAGTGGCTTCTTCCTTGCTGAGCGGCCTTTCAGGTTATGTTGATTTATGTGTTTATACTTGCGTACTATTGTTTGTACAGATGAACGTGGTACCTTCAGGCGTTTGGAAATTGATCCCAAGGATGAACCAGACTTGTGGAGGTCTACAATGTTTTTTCTGAGGTCTTGGCTGATTTCTTTTGATTTTCCCATGATCTCCAGCAAAGAGGCACTGAGTTTGAAGGTAGGCCTTGAAATACATCCACAGGTACACCTCCAATTGACTCAAATTATGTCAATTAGCCTATCAGAAGCTTCTAAAGCCATGACATCATTTTCTAGAATTTTCCTAGCTTTTTAAAGGCACAGTCAACTTAGTGTATGGAAACTTCTGACCCACTGGAATTGTGATATAGTGAATTATTATGTCCTAACCGACTTCCCAAAACTATAGTTTGTTAACATGAAATCTGTGGAGTGGTTGAAAAATGAGTTTAATGACTTCAACCTAAGTGTTTGTAAACTTCCGACTTCAACTGTATGTTTAAGAGTGCGTAAACCAGTAAAAAACTGCAAGCGATGTCAAACCTTCTCAATCTCCTCAGGGGTCCAGGTCCTCAACACGTTAACACTCTGACAGAGAGCAGGTGAGAGGCTTTTACATCGGTAATGATATAATGCAACATCTTTGCATTTTAGTTATGTGTAAAGACTTTAACAGCATGTTCTATACTAGGAACTCTGTCTTTTTCACTCTCCTGTTTTTGTTTTTTTTACAAGGTTTAGAAAGAACTAGATATCAAAGTGAGCTCAGAGAAATGCTT
Source organism: Thymallus thymallus (assembly GCA_023634145.1). Classification (NCBI taxonomy): domain Eukaryota; kingdom Metazoa; phylum Chordata; class Actinopteri; order Salmoniformes; family Salmonidae; genus Thymallus; species Thymallus thymallus. The sequence continues at coordinate 15,423,414 of CM042416.1, forward strand.
ACATAAATCAAAGCACGTCTGATTGTATCCATCCAACAGATTCATATACACAAACAAAGCAAAGGTTTGTCTGGTTTTAGCCACAATAGACAAGGTCGAAACTGAATAATACCACAGTACAGACAGTAAAAATGCAACTCCTGCAAAACACAGATTTCACTTCCCCAGATGGGGCAAGTTCAAAACGTTTCCCAATGTTATGGGAATGTATATCTGACATTCAGTCTGTCTGTACTCAATTAGACTGGCAAGCAGTCAGTGATTTGTATATCTGTCTCTGCATCTGTTCGGCGATGTCATTTACAAAATAGCCTCCAACACTCTGCTCAGCAAATTGGATGTAATCTATCACAGTGCCACCCGTTTTGTTACCAAAGCCCCATATACAGCGGGTGAAATAAGTATTGAACACGTCACAATTTTTCTCAGTAAATACATTTACAAAGGTGCTATTGACATGAAATGTTCACCAGATGTTGGTAACAACCCAAGTAATCCATACATACAAAGAAACCAAAACAAATAAGTTCAGAAATTAAGTTATGTGCAATAATGTGAAATGACACAGGGAAAAAGTATTGAACACATGAAGAAAGGGAGGTTCAAAAAGGCATGGAAAGCCAAGACAACAGCTGAAAACTATCAGTAATTAAAAAGCAATCCAGCCCCCTGTCAGTGCAAATTAATATCAGCTGGTTCAGTCCCAACTGATGGCCTAGAAAAAGGTCTCATTGCCAAGGTGTCACACAAGACACATCTCATGATGGGTAAAAGCAAAGAGCTGTCTCAAGACATTCACAACCTAATTGTTGCAAAAAATAATGATAGCATTGGTTATAGGCGCATTTCTAAGCTTCTGAATGTTCCAGTGAGCACTGTTGGGGCCATAATACGGAAGTGGAAAGACAATCATTTCACCATAAATTTGCCTCGACCAGGTGCTCCTCGCAAGATTTCTGACAGAGGAGTGAAAGAATAATCAGAAGAGTTGTCCAAGAGCTAAGGACCACTTGTGGAGAGCTTCAAAAAGACCTGCAGATTAGCAGGTACTGTTGTCTCAAAGAAAACAGTAAGTAATGCACTCCACCACCATGGCCTGTATGCACGCTCACCACGCAAGACTCCATTGCTGAAAAAAAAGCATGTTGAAGCTCATTTAAAGTTTGCTGCACAACATTTGGAAAAGCCAGTGAAATACTTGGAGAATATAGTGTGGTCAGATGAGAGCAAAATTGAACTGTTTGGATGTCACCATGTTTGGAGGAGAAATGGCACTGCACATCACCCTAAAAACACCATACCAACAGTGAAGTTTGGAAATGGGAACATCATGTGTGGGGCTGCTTTTCAGCAAATGGTACTGGAAAACTTCACATAATTGAAGGAAGGATGAATGGGCAAATTTACGAGGAGCACCTGGTCGAGGCAAATTTATGGTGAAATGATTGTCTTTCCACTTCTGAATTATGGCCCCAACAGTGCTCACTGGAACATTCAGAAGCGTAGAAATGCGCCTATAACCAATGCCATCATTATGTTTTGCAGCAATTAGGTTGCGAATGTCTTGAGACAGCTCTTTGCTTTTACCCATCATGAGATGTGTCTTGTGTGACACCTTGGCAATGAGACCTTTTTCTAGGCAATCAGTTGGGACTGAGCCAGCTGATATTAATTTGCACTGACAGGGGGCTGGATTGCTTTTTAATTACTGATAGTTTTCAGCTGTTGTCTTGGCTTTCCAAGCCTTTTTGAACCTCCCTTTCTTCATGTGTTCAATACTTTTTCCCTGTGTCATTTCACATTATTACACATAACTTAATATCTGAACTTATTTGTTTTGGTTTCTTTGTATGTATGGATTACCTGGGTTGTTACCAACATCTGGTGAAACTTTCATGTCAATAGCACCTTTGGAAATATATTTACTGAGAAAAATGGTGACGTGTTCAATACTTATTTCACCCGCTGTACTACCCACCACTGCGACCTGTATGCTCTCGTTGGCTGGCCCTCATTACATATTCGTCGCCAAACCCACTGGCTCCAGGTCATATTTAAGTCTTTATTAGGTAAATCCCCGCCTTATCTCAGCTCGCTGGTCACCATAGCAACACCCACCCGTAGCATGCGCTCCAGCAGGTATATCTCACTGGTTACCCCCAAAGCCAACACCTCCTTTGGCCGCCATTCCTTCCAGTTCTCTGCTGCCAATGACTGGAACGAATTGCAAAAATCCTTGAAGCTAGAGGTTCCTATCTCCCTCAGTAACTTTAAGCATCAGCTGTCAAAGCTGCTTATCGGTCACTGCACCTGTATATAGCCCTTCTGTAAATAGCCCACCCTACTACCTCATCCCCATATTTATTTTATTATTTTCGCTAATTTTGCACTCCAGTATCTCTATTTGCACATCATAATTTGCACATCCATCATTCCAGTGTTAATGCTAATCTGTAATTTATCTCACCACTATGGCCTATTTATTGTCCTACCTTGCTAACCTTACTGCATTTTGCACTACATTTGCACACTCTGTATATAGATTTTCTATTGTGTTATTGACTGTACGTTTGTTTACTTCTCATGTGTAACTCTGTGTTGTTTTTTGTCGCACTGCTTTGATTTGTCTTGGCCAGGTCACAGTTGTAAATGAGAACTTGTTCTCAACTGGCCTACCTGGTTAAATAAAGGTGAAATAAAATAAAATAAATCTAGTACGCTCATAGACATTTGAATACACTTTCTTTTGGGTTTTCTCAATGTTTTGTGTGTGTTTTTTCTTAGAATGTAGGCTACTGCACTGCACATAAGAGCTAGAGATAGACAGAGAAACGTTTTTCTAGTTATGCACGAGACTACCCCGACTATTTGCACTATCATGTAGTAACCAAAAAAGTTTTTAACAAATCAAAATATATTTTATATTTGAGATTCTTCAAAGTAGCCACCCAACCAGCTTCATGAGGACCACCACAGGAATGGAAGACCCAGAAATACCTCTGAATAGTTCATTACAGTTACCATCCTCAGATTGCAGCACAAATAAATGCTTCACAGAGTTCAAGTAACAGACACATCTCAACATCAACTGTTCAGAGGAGACTGTGTGAATCAGGCCTTCATGTTCGAATTTTTGCAAAGAAACCAATACTAAAGTACACCAATAAGAAGAAGAGACTTGCCTGGCCCAAGAAACATTGGTGGAAATTTGTTGTTTGGCCTGGAGTCCAAATTTGAGATTTTTGGTTCCAACCTCAACCAAATATAGATGGTTTGGGATGAGTCTGACCGCAGTGAAGGAAAAGCAGCCAACAATTGCTCAGCATATGTGGGAACTCTTTCAAGACTGATGGAAATGCATTCCAGGTGAAGCGTGTGAAGAGTGTGCAAAGCTGTCATCAAGCCAAAGGGTGGCTATTTGAAGAATCTCAAATATAAAATATATATTTGTTTAAAAAAAAATTGGTTACTACATGATTCCATATTTGTTATGTTATAGTTTTGATGTCTTCACTTTCATTCTACAATTAAAAAAATAGTGCAAATAAAGAAAAACCCTTGAATGAGTAATATTCCAAACTTTTGGCCCCCAGTGTACATATTACCTCAATTACCTAAACTAATCTGTGCCCCCGCACATTGACTCTGTACCGGTATTATTTTACTGTTGCTCTTTAATAATTTTTTATTTACATTTTTTACTTCTATTTTTTTTATTAACACAGTTTTTACTGACAAATACTGGTTCCTAACAGCTATCTTTGAATAAGTTTGCTTGGCCTAAAATATGAGAGGATTAGGTTCCTGAATTGCTAACTTCTCCTTTTTAGTTGGTTGAGAGTAGCAAGAGAAGAGAGGAACGTGGGTGAGACTACAAGAAGAGTGTCCTGAGTCTGTGAAGGTGTTTCAGGTGTTCCGCTGTTTCGTTGGTAACAATGGCTCTCGTCAAGGCAACCACAGCTATTGAGTATGTAAGTAACGGTTTTGTTATCCCACATACTGATGAATGTATGTCTTTATGACTATATGAGCAATAGATAATATTTATTATCCAAATAAGTCAAATAAGAAATTATATTTTACAACAACAAAAAATATGACAATGTATAACAATCTGTACATGGATACTTTTATTATAAAACACAATGATTAGAGAGTCTGAGGCCATTTAAAATATTGTTGTATATTTTAAGATACAAGTGTAGGTTCTTAATTTGATCATGCTTTTGTTGCTGAGAATTTTCTTGCACCACAGGAAATGCAGATAAGCTTTGTGATTTACATAAATTCACTGAAAACCTACACTAACACACAGTTATATTAACAGTACTTTTCATGTAGCCTACTTTTGTCCAGCTAATAGCCTAACCACGATCAAGCAACATTATGGACTAAACGTTTATATCCTGTTGCTTCAGGACTATTTTGCTGTGACTATAATGGTCAAATTAACATCCTTAACATCTATAACAGGTACACACATCGGAATGAATTTAGCACTGCATCCTCTTGAGTTTAGTCAGAGATACAAATGCGTTCTGTCTTATCCATGGCCTGTATTCATAAAGCGTCACAGAGTAGGCATGCTGATCTAGGATCTGTTTTACCTTTAAGATCATAATGAACAAGATTATATGGGCAGGGGGAAACCTGATCTTAAATCAGCACTCCTACTCTGAGATGCTTTATGCATACGGACCCAGAACATTGTTGGAGTTAGCTAATCTTCCTTCCTCTCCCTCTCTTTTACTCTCCTATCTCTCCAGATATATGACTACGACAGCAACTACAGCTATTCGCCTGAAATAGGAAGTAGCCAATTCAGTGGTGTGCCCTGCAACCAGGATGGCATCATGGACTTCACCCGGAGTTACTCCCCTGTGGTCTACAGCCTGGTTTTTGTGCTAGCGCTGGTGGGTAACATCCTGGTACTGTGTGTGGTGAGGCGCTACTCCCAGACAGGCGGGGCCTGCTCCTTCTCCCTCACCGACACCTTCCTGCTCCACCTGGCTGTGTCCGACCTCCTGCTGGCCCTCACGCTACCCCTCTTCGCTGTCCAGTGGTCCCGCCAGTGGGTGTTCGGCGTGGCCGCTTGCAAGATTTCCGGAGCCATGTTCTCTCTGAACCGCTACAGCGGCATCCTGTTCCTGGCCTGCATCAGCTTTGACCGCTACCTGGCCATCGTCCACGCCTTCAGCACCGGATGGAAACGCAACACATGCCATGCCCAGATTGCCTGTGCCCTCATCTGGACAGTGTGCTTGGGCCTGAGTGGAGTGGACATCGCCTTTAGACAGGTGGTAAAGGTGGAAGTGGGGCGCTCGGGGGATCATCAGGGCCTTCTGGTGTGCCAAATGGTGTTCACCCACAACTCAGTCCAGTGGAAGGTGGGGCTGCCGCTAGTCAACTTGGTGTTGGGCTTTGGGCTGCCCCTGCTGGTCATGCTCTACTGCTACATCCGTATCTTCCGCTCCCTTTGCAATGCCTCGCACCGCCAGAAGAGGAAGTCCCTTCACCTCATCGTCTCCCTGGTGTCCGTATTTGTGCTCTGCTGGGCGCCCTACAACTTCTTCCAATTGTCCGAAAGCCTGCAGAAGCTGGGCGTGATTAGCGGGGGCTGCCAGTTTGGCCGCACGGTGGACATCGGGATCCTGGTGTCTGAGAGCATGGGGCTGTCACACTGCGCCCTGAACCCGCTGCTGTACGGCTTTGTGGGAGTTAAGTTTAGGAGGGAGCTGACCAGAATGTGTAAGGAGCTGCTGGGCCAGAGGTTCTGTCCAGGGATGGAGGGATGGGGAGGACAGAGGAGAACATGGAGGCGCACCGGGTCCTTCAGCTCAGCAGAGAGCGAGAACACCTCCTACTTCTCTGTCATGGTGTGAGCCAGTCTTGTGCACAGATAAGAGTCTACCTGTGCCCGAGCACCTTTCCCTTGTCCTCTCACTTGCAAAGTGCCCTTTTGGGTGGTGGTATAATTATACTTTTTTTGTATACACTTTTTGTTGTTGTTCTGAACCCATAAGTCATCGTAAAGTCGTCAAGTTCGCCACCAGTTATGAACTAGTGGGAGCTGAAAAGAGGGAACAGAAATTTGAATTGTTGAATGATTGCGAAAATGACTAAATGGGGAAGAAATACAGATGTGCACATTGTGTCAAGTGAGGAAAACAATAACGTTATTTTGTTGTGATTCGTTCTTCTGGTGCTTCCTGATAGTGGCTTTACTCCTAGTAGCTCAAAATGATGGTGCTTTTAAAGACAACATGCTCTCAGGACAGGGCATGTTTCATATAGTAGCCTATTTTCACTCTCTTCTTGTAAACACATAACATTTTGGTGTCATTTTTGGTAATGAGATTCTACTGTCCATCCATTCGCATACCCTTCCATGTTAAAACCACATCTGCCTCTAGTAGTGTGACCATGTTAACCCATCTGCCTCTAGTAGTATGACCATGTTAACCCAATCTGCCTCTAGTAGTGTGACCATGTTAACGCCATCTGCCTCTAGTAGTGTGACCATGTTAACCCAATCTGCCTCTAGTAGTGTGACCATGTTAACCCATCTGCCTCTAGTAGTGTGACCATGTTAACCCATCTGCCTCTAGTAGTGTGACCATGTTAACCCATCTGCCTCTAGTAGTGTGACCATGTTAACCCATCTGCCTCTAGTAATGTGACCATGTTAACCCCATCTGCCTCTAGTGCGAGCAGCAATGGCTGCATAATATGAAGGTGAGCAGTGAACTGTTTCTCAAACAGTTTGTTTTTCTGATAAGTTGATGACTATCATTTCTACGAACTGCATCATCTCTTGCAAAAGATCTGAAAAAAAAAAATATGAGACCCACTCCCTCAACAGAGCCAGGTCATCACTATGTGTTACTCATATGTTGCCTTGTGGGTTTGAAGGCTGCAAATACTTCTACATTTCAAATACTCTCAGCAATGATCTTTTCTTTGGTTGATTGCTTCATTTTGTCACTTATTGAAGAGGGGAAACAAAGGTGTCCAAGCTTTACCTATGGCAAATTTGTTCTTAACTGAATTGCCTAGTTAAATAAAGGTTAAATAAAAAATAAAAAATAAAACAGATATGTAGTCGTGTTCAAAAGTTTTGAGAATGACACAAGTATTGGTCTCCACAAAGTTTGCTGCCTCAGTGTTGATGATGGCAATTTGCATATACTCCAGAATGTCATGAAGAGTGATCAGATGAATTGCAATTAATTGCAAAGTCCCTCTTTGCCACAAAAATGAACTTAATCCCCCAAAAACATTTTCCACTGCATTTCAGCCCTGCCACAAAAGGACCAGGTGCCATTATGTCAGTGATTGTCTCGTCAACACAGGTGAGAGTGTTGACGAGGACAAGGCTGGAGATCACTCTGTCATGCTGATTGAGTCAGAATAACAGACTGGAAGCTTTAAAAGGAGGGTGGTGCTTGAAATCATTGTTCTTCTGTCAACCATGGTTACCTGCAAGGAAATACGTGCCGTCATCTTTGCTTTGCACAAAAAGGGCTTCACAGACAAGGATATTGCTGCTGGTAAGATTGCACCTAAATCAAACATTTATCGGATCATCAAGAACTTCAAGGAGAGAGGTTCAATTGTTGTGAAGAAGGCATCAGGGTGCCCAAGAAAGTCCAGCAAGCGCCAGGACCGTCTCCTAAAGTTGATTCAGCTGCGGGATCGGGGCACCACCAGTGCAGAGCTTGCTCAGGAATGGCAGGCAGGTGTGAGTGCATCTAAACACACAGTGAGGCGAAGACTTTTGGAGGATGGCCTGGTGTCAAGAAGGGCAGCAAAGAAGCCACTTCTCTCCAGGAAAAACATCAGGGACAGACTGATATTCTGCAAAAGGTACAGGGATTGGACTGCTGAGGACTGGGGTTGAGTCATTTTCTCTGACAAATCCCGTTTCCAATTGTTTGGACCATCCAGAAAACACATTGTCCAGAGAAGACAAGGTGAGCGCTAACATCTGCCAACAGTAAAGCATCCTCAGACCATTCATGTGTGGGGTTGCTTCTCAGCCAAGGGAGTGGGCTCACTCACAATTTTGCCTAAGAACACAGCCATGAATAAAGAATGGTACCAACACATCCTCCGAGAGCAACTTCTCCCAACCATCCAAGAACAGTTTGGTGACGACCAATGCCTTTTCCAGCATGATGGAGCACCTTGCCATAAGGCAAAAGTGATAACTAAGTGACTCGTGGAACAAAACATCGACATTTTGGGTCCATGGCCAGGAAACTCCCCAGACCTTAATCCCATTGAGAACTTGTGGTCGATCCTCAAGAGGTGGGTGGACAAACAAAAACCCACAACTTCTGACAAACTCCAAGCATTTATTATGGAAGAATGGCCTGCTATCAGTCAAGATGTGGCCCAGAAGTTAATTGACAAAAAAAAGAAGGGTCAACACTGCAAATATTGACTCTTTGCATAAACTGAATGTCATTGTCAATGAAAGCCTTTGACACTTATGGAATACTTGTAATTATACTTCAGTGTACCATAGTAACTACTGACATAAAGATCTAAGAACACTGAAGCGGCAAACTTTGTGGAGACCAATACATGTGTCATTCTCATATATGTTGTAGAAATTTGAGGAAGTAGAATCAAACATTGGGGGAAATGTTATTTTGATATATCAATAAATAAATTATATGCAAATACCCTGTTACATCTCTGGATATTTTTGTCTATACAACATTTCAAGGTTAATTTACATTACAGTTTTTCTCAGTCGCTTTGGTACATTTCTCGAATCATTCTTAACATTTGCAAACCCGTAAGTCGATTTCTCAAAACAATTATTACAAACAGCACAACACAATGGATGACCTGCAAAAGCCTGTAACTTGCTCAAAATCTGTAGTCTATTCCTCAAAAGTAAATCTTTATGTCAATGAACATGTCAATGCCATCAGAATGTCAAGTCCTTGTGTCATTGTTCACAAAGAAGATGCTTAGTTTTGTCAAAAAGCTTTGTCGTGTCGTCAATATAAAACTGTACTCTTTAGGTATTTTCTGATGTAGACTATGGCTACATTTTTTATGACAATGATTGAAAATGCACAAGGCTGCACTTTTTCTGTATGTAATTTATACATTTCAACAGTACAAAGTCACAGATTCCTTTATGTGAGATTAGGATTGCAAGAGATTGGACAGGATTCACATTTATGCTTTTATGTTTGGTTTTCAACAAATTACAGTGTCATTGCGATTCAGAAAGAAAAACACAAAACTATTTTATAGCACAAAGAAAAAAATACTATGTCAACATAGAAAAGGTTACCACAGGAAACGCTTCTTTCTGTACAATCACAATGGTATGGGGCCCTGACGTTCCAGTCTGTTGGGCCAAAGATTCTCATCTACATCACAGCGGATATCTTCGCTTGTGATGCAGCGAGGAAATAATCTTTTAGAGTGTCTTATCCAGCCTCTGCAGGCGTTGACTGTGATGTCCTCACATGCTGCATCCATGGCATCCACCAGGGTCATTTGGTTATGTGGCTGGCGATCGTAGACCTTCCACCTCCACGCTGAGAAGAACTCCTCAATTGGGTTAAGGAATGGGGAATATGGCGGGAGGAATTCCATAATCATCCTGTGGTGGGTCACAAACCATTGCCTGATGGTGTTTGAGCGATGGAAACTAACATTATCCCAAAGTACCACATACTTTGGTAACTCATCACGAACCTGACCTCTCTCATCAGCTAGTATGAGATCCCTGTATAGGGTGTCTAACAAGGTGAGGAGACGCTGTGTGTTGTATGGCCCTATAAGGGGGATACGCGTTACCACACCATTCTCTGACAAAGCAGCACACATTTTTTATTTTTTTTATTTCACCTTTATTTAACCAGGTAGGTCAGTTGAGAACAAGTTCTCATTTGCAACTGCGACCTGGCCAAGACAAAGCAAAGCAGTGTGACAAATAACAACACAGAGTTACACATTAAACAAACAGTCAAAAACACAATAGAAAAATCTATATACAGAGTGCAAAATGTAGTGCAAAAATGCAGTAAGGTTAAGAGGTAGAACAATAAATAGACTATAGTGGTGACATAAATTACAGAATTATCATTATTAACACAGGAATGAAAAATGTGCAAATTATGATGTGCAAATAGAGATACTGGAGTGCAAGATTAGTGAAAAATAAACATGGGGATGAGGTAGTAGTGTGGGCTATTTACAGAAGGGCTATATACAGGTGCAGTGATCGATAAGCAGCTTTGACAGCTGATGCTTAAAGTTATTGAGGGAGATAGGAACCTCTAGCTTCAATGATTTTTGCAATTCGTTCCAGTCATTGGCAGCAGCAAACTGGAAGGAATGGCGACCAAAGGAGGTGTTGGCTTTGGGGGTGACCAGTGAGATATACCTGCTGGAGCGCATGCTACGGGTGGGTGTTGCTATAGTGACCAGTGAGCTGAGATAGGGCGGGGATTTACCTAATAAAGACTTATAGATGACCTGGAGCCAGTGGGTTTGGCGGCGAATATATATTGAAGGCCAGCCAACGAGAGCATACAGGTCGCAGTGGTGGGTAGTGTATGGGGCTTTGGTGACAAAACGGATGGCACTGTGATAGACTACATCCAATTTGCTAAGTAGAGTATTGGAGGCTAGTTTGTAAATGACATCGCCGAAATCAAGGATCGGTAGGATAGTCAGTTTTACAAGGGCATGTTTGGCAGCATGAGTGAAGGAGGCTTTGTTGCGAAATAGGAAGCCAATTCTGGATTTAATTTTGGATTGGAGATGGTTGATGTGAGTCTGGAAGTTGAGTTTATAGTCTAACCAGATGCCTAGGTATTTGTAGGTGTCCACGTATTCTAATTTGGATCTGTCGAGAGTAGTGATGATAGTCCGGTGGGCGGGTGCTGGCAGCGTTCGATAGAAAAGCATGCACTTAGTTTTACTAGCGTTTAAGAGCAGTTGGAGGCCACGGAAGGAGTGTTGTATGGCATTGAAGCTTGATTGAAGGTTAGTAAACACAGTGTCCAAAGAGGGGCCAGATGTATACAGAATGGTGTCATCTGCGTAGAGATGGATCAGAGAGTCACCAGCAGCGAGAGCGACATCGTTGATGTATATAGAGAAAAGGGTTGGCCCAAGAATTGAACCCTGTGGCACCCCCATAGAGACTGCCAGAGGATCGGACAATAGGCCCTCCGATTTGACACACTGAACTCTGTCTGCAAAGTAGTTAGCGAACCAGGCAAGGCAGTCACTTGAGAAACCAAGGCTGTTGAGTCTGCCAATAAGAATGCGGTGATTGACAGAGTCGAAAGCCTTGGCCAGGTCGATGAAAACGGCTGCACAGTACTGTCTTTTATCGATGGCGGTTATGATATCGTTCAGTACCTTGAGCGTAGCTGAGGTGCACCCATGACCAGCTCGGAAACCAGATTGCATAGCAGAGAAGGTACGGTGGGATTCGAAGTGGTCAGTTATCTGTTTGTTAACTTGTCTTTCGAAAACTTTAGAAAGGCAGGCAGGATGGATATTGGTCTATAACAGTTTGGGTCTAGAGTGTCTCCTCCTTTGAATAGGGGGATGACCGCAGCAGCTTTCCAATCTCTAGGGATCTCAGACGATACGAAAGAGAGGTTGAACAGGCTAGTGATAGGTGTTGCAACAATTTTGGCTGATAATTTCAGAAAGAGAGGGTCCAGATTATCTAGCCCAGCAGATTTGTAGGGGTCCAGACTTAGCAGCTCTTTCAGAACATCAGCCGTCTGGATTTGGGTGAAGGAGAAGCGGGGGGGGGGCTTGGGCAAGTAGCTGCCGGGGGTGCAGAGCTGTTGGCCGGGGTAGGGGTAGCCAGGTGGAAAGCATGGCCAGCTGTAGCAAAATGCTTATTGAAATTTTCGATAATCGTGGATTTATCGGTGGTAACAGTGTTTCCGAGCCTCAATGCAGTGGGCAACTGGGAGGAGGTGCTCTTATTCTCCATGGACTTTACAGTGTCCCAGAACTTTTTGGAGTTAGTGCTACAGGAAGCAAATTTTTGTTTGAAAAAGCTGGCCTTTGCTTTTCTAACTGACTGTGTGTACTTGTTCCTGACTTCCCTGAATAGCTGCATATCGCGGGGGCTGTTCGATGCTAATGCAGTGCGCCACAGGATGTTTTTGTGTTGGTCTAGTGCAGTCAAGTCTGGGGTGAACCAAGGGCTATATCTATTCTTAGTTCTACGTTTTTTGAAAGGGGCATGCTTATTTAGGATGGTGAGGAAAGCACTTTTAAAGAACAACCAGGCGTCCTCTACTGACGGGATGAGGTCAATATCCTTCCAGGATACCTGGGCCAGATCTAATAGAAAGGCCTGCTCGCAAAAGTGTTTTAGGGAGCGTTTGACAGTGATAAGGGGTGGTCGTTTGACCGCTGACCCATTGCGAATGCAGGCGATGAGGCAGTGATCGCTGAGATCCTGGTTGAAAACAGAGGAGGTGTATTTGGAGGGCAAGTTAGTCAGAATGATATCAATAATGGTACCCATGTTTACGGATTTTGGGTTGTACCTGGTGGGTTCCTTGATAATTTGTGTGAGATTGAGGGCATATATCTTAGATTGAAGTACAGCCGGGGTGTTAAGCATATCCCAGTTTAAGTCACCTAACAGTACAAACTCTGAAGATAGATGGGGGGCAATCAATTCACATATGGAGTCCAGGGCACAGCTGGGGGCTGAGGGGGGTCTGTAACAGGCTGCAACAGTTAGAGACTTATTTCTGGAAAGGTGGATTTTTAAGAGTAGAAGCTCAAACTGTTTGGGCACAGACCTGGACAGTATGACAGAACTCTGCAGGTTATCTCTGCAGTAGATTGCAACTCCGCCACCTTTGGCAGTTCTATCTTGACGGGAAATGTTGTAGTTGGGGAACATAGTGATGTTCCCTCCCGGTTGGCCTGGCGCATCCACAGTAGCTCTGTGTCCAATGACATTTCGACCACGCCTTCTGATTTTGGTCAGGCTGAAGCCAGCTTCATCCAGGTATATGAAGTTGTGAGGTGGTTCACTTGATTCCAGTTCCATTATACGCTAAATTATTTTTATGAGTTATATGTATTTCATTTTGGACAACATAAAGTTACGTCAAATATACACATAATACATGTTCTTTTCTACAGCCAAAGCAAATGTATACTGCTCACACTTACTGTATGCACATATTCTACCTGTACATACTGGTATCGTAGCTCCTTCACTCTGTCACCATTCCTCTCAAATGGTACATGGTACAGCTGTTTCATGCTCATATGGTTTCTTTTCAGCACCCTGTCGATAGTTGAGATGCTAACAGATTGGATGTTTACAAAGACATTGTTGTCTTCTATAATGGCACTCTGAATCTCCCTTAGTCTAATGGCATTATTTTATCTGACCATGGTGCAAATAGCCTCCTGCTGTTGAGGTGTGAAAAGGGGCCCTCTCCCACCCCTGTGAGGTAGTCTTGCAGTCCTATGTGGGGAAATACAGTGATGCCAAACACAAGATTGAGGAAGATTTCAGTGTAAAAAAAGTATGTAGTATTACAGTGCAGTGCACATTCTTGCATTACAAACTTGTTCTCTCAGCGAAACGTTTGAATGATTGAGGACACGTTTGTTCTCCCAACATTCGGCTGCACCCTTCGACCAGCCTCAGCCATTGTAAGGCCATGATTGACAACATGGTCCACAATAGTGGCCCTTATTTCATCTGAAATACACCTGTCTCCTCGGCCTCTTCTACCTCTTTCTCTGTTTTGCCTCCCTACCCTTCCTCCACGCATCCTTAGTCCTCTTCTTCCTGGCTGTTGACTCTGTTCGTTTTCCTTATTGTTCTTCCATTGTCAGAAATTGTAACACTGTGTTGTGCTCTGTTTAGATATGCTTGCCAATTGAAGGTTCATTAGGTGCACCTCCAAGCTATTTTACATAGAGGTTGATCTGGTTGATCATTGGTTGATCTAATGTTTCACACAATCCCCTTCATTAGTGGAAGTCAAGATTCACCTGAGAGCAATTAATCAATTCTGGACAAATTCACAACAACAATCTGTAAGAACAATTGGAATGTACTGTTTGGAAAACTTGCTTGACTGATTATGACAATGAGTTCAACCATTTTGCAATTAAAGACATATTCAATTAACTTATGCCTAGATGTTTTGGGGAGAAAGACAATTCAACAGACATCCAGTATATTATATTTTGATCAACATGACATAAGCAATTGATCATGTAAAAAACAGCAGAAAATTGTACATGATCAATTGCATGCATGTACAAAAGCAATTGCAATTTGACCAAAACAATGATAAACTGCTCTTATCTTGTGCACAAGTGACTAGATCATGTGAAGGTTGAACAAGCAGTTTTGAGAGTGTCAATTGTGATCTGAGAAATGTACCAAAGCGACTGAGAAAAACTTTAATGTAGCCAGTAGTATCAGGACACATTCAAAGTAGTACTTACAAATAAAGGCTAATCTCTCCCTCTGGTGGACAGGCAGACGGACGGACGGACGGACAGACAGATAGATAGATAGGTATTGTATTGGTAGGCACTGCTCCTATACATATGAGCGCCAAGGTCCAAACATGAGTTGTTGGAGACAGTTGTGCTACAGCTGGTCCTGACATAATACTGCTTCAGTCATATTAAATTTGTGGTGCATGTCCATCTGAATAGTTTAGGCTAAACACGCCCCCTGCCCTAATCTCATCTCCTCTCCTCCTTCACTGATCTGAAGACACAAGATTAGCCTACTAAAAGCAACAGGATTATACATACATACAGTACATCTCCTATGGCCCAACCTGGTCTCAGAGCATTTCGCATTATTCTGTATGTAAATCCGGGATGTTCAATTTAGCTGATATGTTACGTTTCGTATTGTATGTATTAATTTGTGGATGATATGTTATAAATTACAATTCCTATTATATGTTACGAATTAGCAAAATGTAAAATATTATGAATTTGCTAAATGTATGATCTGTTATGAATTCTAGTTAGGTGGGTAGGTGGCTAACGCTAATATTAGCTAGGCTACGGGTTAGGGTTAGAGGTTAGGGTTAAGTTCAGGAGTTAGATTAAAGGGTTAAGGTTAGGATTAGGGGATGGGTTAGCTAAAAGGACTAAGGTTAGGGTTATGGGAAGGGTTAGCTAACATGCTAAGTAGTTGCAAAGTAGCTCAAAAGTAGTAAGACTTGCTAATGAACTAAAATGCTACATTTGTCTATGATGAGATTTGAATTCACAACCTTTGGGTTGCAAGACGTTCGCGTTATATGATGACCCCGACCAACCACCATACTTTCGTTTTTTCCTTAATTATGTAACCATCCCAAACGTAACATACCATAATAATAGTTGTGTCTCGGAACCGGTTTTACGTTTACTATGTTACGTCTTGTCTACGAGAACAGGCTGCAACTTTGACACAATACATTCTGACAAATTCACTACTGGTTCGTGACCGAGTTCACACTGCGCACAGCACTGCTTTTGTGAGCGTGAGCCCCGCCAAGTATTTGTTATTGACGGACAACCGGAAGCTGCGGTAGGCGTCTCTCTTCTGCAAAGCTCCTAAAATACTGGCGCTGGTTCTCTGGATGTGTGACGTGTATACTGTACAACTCTGCTCAACGTGAGTGTAGAGGACTGAAATGACTATACTTCCTGTATATCCTTGTTCTCTCTCTTTCCTCTCTTCCTCTATGCTCTTTTCTGTTCTGCTTCTTTAAGTGCTCAGGGAATGCAGCCATTCAAACAAACTGCCTGTTCTCTCCTGGCTTATTTATAGTGTAAGCAAAGAGAGCAGTGTTTGTCTCCAGTCTCTCCAATGCTACTGGGACTACTGAATGATTGGCCATAGAACATGGCTAATGGGGTAAAGTACATTTCTCATTTCAAACTCCTTCTACTGTCTAGGTGTTTACTCTTTTCTCCTCGTCTGTGGTCTTTGTCCGACACAAGCTCTCTATACTCCGCTTATGTCTTTCATGCTATTTTAATTCATTGTTTTGTGTGTGTGTGTGTGTGTGTGTGTGTGTGTGTGTGTGTGTGTGTGTGTGTGTGTGTGTGTGTGTGTGCTGCTTTGTCAGAGAATGGTGTGGTAACGCGTATCCCCCTTATAGGGCCATACAACACACAGCGTCTTCTCTCTCTCACACGCTCTCTCTTTCGCTTTCTCTTTCTCTCTGTCTCCCCCTCTCTCTTGCCATGTCTCCCACCAGTCTTTCTGGTTTAACAGAAAATCTTATATGTATAGAATACCTACAGAGAGGTTAGAGAGCGTGGTTAGAGCACAGCTAGACAAACTCCCATAGTGTGTCCATGCCACCAGTCAGATGGTCTACAGTGCAGTGGGAACTGTACTTACCGTTCTTACTATGCTGTGTGTGGTGTTGCCTCATCTGGTGAAATCGGAACCATGTGAGCAGCGTGAATATAATCTGATCTGGACGTTATCAGATGAGACACTTCGGGGAATACCTCTCTTTCTCACACATACCCACACAACTTGTCAGTGTTAGAGCAGGGGACCGGAGACTAAAGACCGATCTCTCTAGGTGTAACTTGGTGAAAGAGGAAATTGTCGTCCTCTCCAACACACATTCGGCTCGCATTGTTTTTGTCTTAAACCCAATAGATTGGTTTGTACTACCCAAACGATCAACTGATTTTCGACTTCTCCACAGACAGACATGGATTTTGAACTGGGAGGGATATTCCTAGAGAATATTACCTATAACTACGACGAGGGCTATGTTTATAAAGAGGACTGCTCCTCTGAAGATGGCGTTGGGGTGCATTTTGGAGCGGTATTCCTCCCGACGCTCTACTACCTGACGCTGGTCCTGGGACTGCTGGGTAACGGGCTGGTCCTTGTGGTTCTGGTCCAGAGGAGACGGAGCTGGAGCGTGACAGACACCTTCATCCTGCACCTGGGCGTGGCCGACACCCTGCTGCTGCTTACGTTGCCCCTCTGGGCTGCTCAGGCCGCTGGGGAATGGAGCTTCGGGACCCCCCTCTGCAAGATCACTGGAGCCATGTTTACAGTAAGAACTGAGGGGGGGGGGGGGGGGTGACTGATCAAGCAAGTGTATATACCTGTATGAACACATAAACTGTGGGTTGGGGATGGGGAGAGGGTAAATGAAAAGGATTTGGATTAGTGTGGAGTAGTGTGATATATGATGAGGGTTCTAGTGCTGTAAGATCTGACGTATAGTGTGGGATAGGAAGGGTTTTTAGATCCTAATATTCTGCTAAGTCATCGGATACACGTTCAATACATAATTCAATCCAGATCAGGCTTAATGTACTCTTAAGGGGCTCTTCCTCTGAGTCCATTAATAAACTCAACATTTATGGGAAAATAAGAAGTACAGAGGAGGAGCACAGCTGTATCATCTTAATGTTCATTCCAGCCAAGATCTTTCTTGTGTTTATAACTCTGTCTCTGTCTCTCTCTCTCTCTCTCTCTCTCTCTGTCTGTCTTTCTTTGTCTCTCCCTCTATCACTCTCTCTCTCTCTCTCTCTCTCTCTCCTCAGATCAACTTTTACAGTGGTATTTTCCTGCTGGCCTGCATCAGTCTGGACCGCTACCTGTCCATGGTCCATGCGGTCCAGATATACTCTCGCAGGAAGCCCTGGATGGTGCAGGCCAGCTGCCTGTCCGTGTGGCTCCTCTCCCTCCTCCTCTCCATCCCTGACTGGCACTTCCTGGATGTGAGGAGCACCAGACGAAACAAACAGGAGTGTGTCCGCAACTACCCATCCCTCTCCCAGTCTGGGTTTGACTGGCGCCTGGCCTCCAGCCTGCTCTACCACACAGTGGGCTTCCTCCTCCCCTCTGCCGTGCTCCTCTTCTGCTACTTCTGCATTCTCCTGCGGCTGCAGCGCGGCTCCCAGCAGAGGGCCGTCCGGGTCATCCTGGCCCTGGTGCTGACCTTCTTCCTCTGCTGGACGCCGTATAAGATCAACCTCATAGTGGGCACCTTTCAGGGGAGGCCTGGGGAGCCTGATTCTGGGTCCTGTGAGAACGGGAGGACAGCTCTGGAGAAGAGTCTGGTGGTCACGTTCGCTCTAGCCTGCCTGCACGCTTGCCTCAACCCAGTGCTCCATCTTGGCCTGTGTAGAAACTTCCGGCAACGCGTGCTAGATATGGTGAAGTGTGTTGGGGGGGTGCAGTACGATCCGAAACTCTCACTGTGGGACTCAGGTGTGGTTGAAGACTTAACTGACCAAGCAGAGGAGAAGGGGACGTTGAACCCAATGACGACCATGGGACAGGTACAGTCCACCCAGAGCTGATGGGTAGGAAGAGGATCTTAATGACTAATACAGTATGTCATCTTGCCTTGAGGGGAAGTTGATGTATTTATTTGGCTGTATACTCCAGCATTTTGGATTTGAGATCAAAAGTTTTATATTAGGCGACAATATAGAATGTCACCTTTTGTTTGAGGGTATATTCATACATATCTGTTTTACTGTTTAGAAATGAATGCACTTTATGTATCTAGTCCCCCCATTTGAAGGTGTCATAAGTATTTGGACAAAGTCACTTATAATGTATTTAATTTAGTCATAAGTTTAGTATTTGGTCCCATAATTCTAGCACGCAATGACTACATAAAGCTTGTGATTCTATAAACTTGTTAGATGCATCTTCAATTTGTTTTGGTTGTGTTTCAGATTATGTTGTGCCCAATACAAATAATGTATTGTGTCATTATGGAGTCACTTTTATTAAAAATAAGAATATAATATGTTTTCTTCTATATTAAAGTGGATACCCTGATTACGGATAATCCTGAATCAACCGTGATTAATGTTGAGTGGGAAAGTTACAGATGCACAAAGATCACACCCCCCAGACATGCTAATCTATCACCATTACCAATAACAGGGGAGTTTAGGATTTTTTTTAGGGGTATGATATTTATTTATCCTTAAATTTCTCACTCAATACTGTTCACGATCCATTCATGATTATCTACATAGGTTTTTATGTTTCACACTGGGGTGTGGGTTATTGTATATGTCATTGTATATTTCGCAAGTCACGGAGAAGTAAGTGTGCTTTTGTTACGTTTGTATATCGTGTTTCATTTTGACGTTACGTTTGTACATCGTGTTTTATTTGTTTGTGTAGTTTGTACATTTTATTGAATAAATAAATATGTCAAACTACTATCCCTGTGCTGCGTCTTGGTCTATGCATGCACCCTCCCATGACAGACCATGGGCTATGTATGCACCCAGTAATGATAGAATGTTACTATTGTGTAACTTTAATGTTATATTTTACATTTAAGTAATTTAGCAGACACTCTTATCCAGAGCAACTTAGTGAGCGCATACATTTTCATGCTGGTACCCCGTGGGAATCAAACCCACAACCTTGGCGTTTCAAGCACCATGCTCTACTGAGCTACAGTATATGGGGTACCATTTTACAATTATAAACAGTTATTTAATTATTCCATTACTGTATATAGTTAATGAATACAAGTATTTTTCACTTTCTACAACAGTTGTTTTGATTTCCTCAAGTAGGTGTCACAATATCCTATATGTTCACCCACTCTGGGGAAGCCCGATGTTGTTTTTACCCTGGTTTTACCCTGTCTTGCAGCAGCATGAGACAGGGTTTCCCACTCCGTCCCAGGCTTGAGTTAATTTCTTTGTTGCAACAGGCTGTTTAAGCCCTTGGCAGGTCTGATGACACACACAGCCATGGTTAGTGACATCATTGGTCAGATGTGGTGGGAGAGGGAAACAATAATATTTCTCTGAGTGTCCTGTACACTTTTCACAGCTCTGCGCCCTCGATATCCATCTGGATACTCTACTGTTTGTTTTACTAAGAGAGGATTGTAGCGGGCATTGTCAACCAGGTCACACTGTGGGAGAAGGCAAGATAAGAGAAAACAGAAAAGGAGGAGGTGGGGAGAGAGGTGATTTTAGGGCTGCACGGTGTGTGACACACTAATCCTTTGTTTTCAATGCTAAACATTGACATACAAGTCAATACATATCTTGTGAATACAATGGGCAATTTTTGACCAGATTATGTAAATGAGTTGTAAAAAAATATATGCTGTATATATATATATATATGATTCTGAATAAATGTGACATGGAATGGAACTGACCTGGAATTTTCATGACAGAACTTTTATTTAACTAGGTAAGTAAGTTAAGATCAAATTCTTATTTACAATGACAGCCTACCTACAGGGTCAGCCCCTGGAGCAAATTAGGGTTAAGTGCCTTGCTCAAGGACACATCAACAGGTTTTTCACCTAGTCGGCACAGGTATTCAAACCAGCAACCTTTTGGTTACCAGCCCAACACTCTAACCACTAGGCTACCTGCCACCCTACTTGATGCTATTTGTATTTTGATTAAGCTGAATGTCCTGTTTTCCAAAACCAAAACACAATTTTCCTCCTTCCTGTCTTCACTCATGTCCATACATGTTTTGTTTCACTTTGTGATATTTAACCTCTTGTTTTCTATGAGATATGGGTGACAGAGAAATCATGTGGCGGTAGCAGCAACACACCAAACTCAACATATGACCTGCTTCCTGTTTCTCTTACAGTCCTAAATTACATCACCAAGTGTTATTTCCTGTTTCAGCTAAAATCGATTATACTTTTCTCTTCCTGCTAAAAGGTGATACAGGCAAGTTTTTCCGTTGCACAGAGTGATGCTGTCCATAAAGTCTTGTCACTCAATATTATTGATGATTAAGTACATTTAACTAAAGGCTGAAGTGTTTATGAAGCTCTTGAATGGAACAAGTGATGAGAGAAAGATTAGAGTAAGTTTTGTTGCTACTGTATGTCCTTCTAGAATAAGGTGCATTGATGGTGTAGTAAAGCAGAGATAAGGGACAGGAAGAGAGGCAGACTGTCTCGTCGTCATCTTGGGTGGTGACTTCTCATATTGCTTTTCACTCCTGTGTTATTTATTTTTTTTACTTTGTGTGCAAAGCTTTGTCACCCCATACTTGGCTTCCTGCCACAGAAAAATTATGTATTTTTCAGCTGAAAACACAGAGAACTAGGGTAATTATGTTATCTTTTTGCAAACACTCTTATCCAGAGCAATTAGGATTACATGCCTTGCTCAAGGGCACATCAGCACATTTTTTTACCTAGTCTGTATAGGGATTTAAACCAGCAACGTTTCAGTTACTGGTGTAACACAACTAACCACTAGGCTACCTGCAGGCCTACCAAGTTGTGTTCAGTGAGGTGGAATGTTCAGAATGTTTGCAGATAGAAATGTAATGTATAGAGCTGACAATTCCCTATTCTACATGCTAGACAGTCATACATGTCAATGATTGTTCTGTCATGTTGCATCATCTTGAACAGGCCTTGGTGGTGGTGTGGCCAAATCACTTATGCTGATCTGAGTCTTGCTTTCTCTAGAGGTTTTAGTTTTTGGTGTACAGACATCTATTAACCAACCATTAAAAGACAGAGATTCTGAACGATAGTATAACAAATAAAACTTTATTCAGTATTTCACTATGGTTCCTTGAAATGTTAACCTGTCATAGTCATTCTGTGCATTTTTGTTCTGATTGCATGTGTCAGTAATAAGAAATGCATTAACTATAACAGAGCACATATGCCAGTTATTATAACAGAGCACCTATGCCAGTTATCATAACAGAGCACATAAGCCAGTTATCATTTAACTAAACATAGAGCAGGTAAGTAAAATGATACATGACAAGCTTACAACTCATAAGATATTGTTCATACTCAGATTTTTTTTTATATGTATATAGTGGAAGTCATTACAAAAACATAGAAAACGTTTTTTTTTTTTAAGTATTTACAACTGATTGGTTTACTTATGTGTAACATAATTATAGGCTCCATTCTTTACAAAGAGTTTCTTTAATAGGAAATAATTCTACAAAATCATTTGTTTTCTGAGCGTGCTCTATTGGGAAAAGATTATGGTGAAAAATGGTGGCTCTAACAACCTTTCCTCCAGCCCAAATCTACTGGAGGGAAAGCTGGAGTGGGCTAAAGGTCACATTGATATTCCACTTATTGAATTAATGACAACTCAAGAGCAATATGATAGAGCAGTTAACGCTGTCTTCGGGACACCAAGGGGTGCACGTTTTGGTTTTTGCCCTAACACTACACAGCTGATTCAAATTATCAAAGCTTGAAGATTAGCTGATTATTTGTATCAGCTATGTAGTGCTAGGGCAAAAACCAAAACATGCACCCCTTGGGGTCCTGAGGACCTAGTTTGGGAAATCTTGGGATAGAGAGATAAGGCCTTAATAGATGGCAGTGGTGTGGGAGGTGTCTCCAGACTCAGACCACATGGAGCTCCTCCGGCTGGCAGTCTGCAGCCTGACTCCACTCTTCAGCTTGCAGCCCAGGGACCTTAGCATGTCCAGCAGGTGGCGCCGGAACTTCACCCCCACGAAGGCGTAGAGCACAGGGTTGAGGCTGCAGTGCAGGTAGCCCAGAGAGGAGGTGGCCGTCAGGGAGATGTCCAGGGCCTTATAGCTCTCGCAGGGGTTCACCAGGGTGTTGTTGGAGTAGAGGGTGTCTACCATGAGGGTGATGTTGTACGGCGTCCAGCAGAGGAAGAAGACCAGCACTAGGGCCAGGATGACCCGGATGGCCCTCTGCTTCTGGAGGCCCTGGGAGCCGCGCTGCAGCCGCAGGAGAATGCAGGAGTAGCAGAAGAGGAGCACGGCAGAGGGGAGGAGGAAGCCCATCGTGTGGTAGAGCAGGCGGGAGGCCAGGCGCCAGTCAAACCCAGACTGGGAGAAGGATGGGTAGTTGTGGGAACACTCCTGTTTGTGTCGTCTGGTGACCCACACAGACTCCAGGAAGTGCCAGTCAGGGATGGAGAGGAGGAGGGAGAGGAGCCACACGGACAGGCAGCTGGCCTGCACCATCCAGGGCTTCCTGCGAGAGTACATCTGGACCGCGTGGACCACGGACAGGTAGCGGTCCAGACTGATGCAGGCCAGCAGGAAAATACCACAGTAAAAGTTGATCTGAGAGAGAGAGAGAGAAAAAGGGAATGGTATAAAACTGTTACAAAGTTCAGACAAAGAGTAAGTTTGTAATTGGGTAAAACATAGACTATAATTGTATTCAACTCGCTGTTTCCTCATAAATGTAAACTAAACCCAACAGTTTATTTAATGCGTATAGTCCTTACTGTAAACATGGCTCCAGTGATCTTGCAGAGGGGGGTCCCGAAGCTCCATTCCCCAGCGGCCTGAGCAGCCCAGAGGGGCAACGTAAGCAGCAGCAGGGTGTCGGCCACGCCCAGGTGCAGAATGAAGGTGTCTGTCACGCTCCAGCTCCGCCTCCTCTGTACCAGTACCAAAAGTACCAGCCCGTTGCCCAGCAGCCCAAGAACCAGTGTCAAGGAGTAGAACACGGGAAGGAACATCGCGTCAAAACGCATGCCCTCCTCCATGCTGCACATCTCCCCAGTAGAACAGCATGTGTCACTGTCATTAAAATCGACATAAGTGGAACCATCATAATCACCAGAGAAGAGTTCAGCTCCATTAAATGTTACCATTTTACCGCTGGCCATGAGGGAATCCTGTAAGAGAAACAGAACAAATTGTCTTTTACATTCAGTTTGATTTAAGCATAATAAGGCATCACAGTGTGTGAGTAAAATGCAATGGCAGAAAAAGTGCCAAAGGTAGTGTTTTTCCTGAGTCTTTCAGCTGTTTGATTTCCGTGGCGTTAGTGTGACATAGATATGTGTCTATTTTACATTTTGGGCGGTTGATTTTCAAATGACTGGGACTGTAATTCAGATGATTATATCTTAATGATTTATGCCAGTTGATCATACACAACCTTGTCCACCTCACCCCACTCTACAGGCCTATGGTCCAACAGCAGCCTGCGACCACTAGGACCATTAGGAGATGGTCCCCGGAGACGAATGAGGCCCTACAGGACTGCATTGAGACAACAGACTGGGATGTGCTCTGTGAGGCTCATGGGGAGGACATCAATGGACTTACTGACTGCATAACGGACTATATAATTTTTTGTGTAGACAACACCGTACCCACCTGGAAGGTACACTGTTTTTCAATAATAATAATAAACCCTGGGTCACCAGCGACCTGAAGGCCCTGCTGAATGAGAAGAAGAGGGCCTTCAAGGAAGGGGACAGGGACAAATGGAAATGCGTCCAGAGGGAGCTGAAGTTGCGGATTGCTGAGGGGAAGAGAGTGTATAAGGAGAAGATGGAGGACAAGCTGAGGCAGAGCCAGGTGAGCGAGGTGTGGAATGGTATGAGAAATATCACTGGCTTTAAAAAGTCAAACAGTGGGCAGACGGAGGGGACCCAGGACAGAGCCGATGAGCTCCCCAGGCCACACACCCTCACGGCTGTTCCAACCCCCTTTGCTCACAACACCTCCGTTGAGACAATCATCGACCCCCTCCCCACCTCCGCCCCCACTCCCTCTGGACTGATCTGCAACACCTCCCTTCCCCCCACCTCTGGACTGATCCTCAACACCCCCCTTCCCCCCACCTTCCCACCTGGGCTGGCTTTCACCACCAACCAAGTGAAGAGAGAGCTGGAGAGACTACATCAGTGGAAAGCGGCGGGCCCTGATGGCATCAGCCCAAGGGTGCTTAGGGCCTGAGCCTGGAAAGGGTCCCTGTGCTGTGGAAAACATCCTGCCTGGTCCCAGTGCCCAAGAAGGCGCACCCCACTGTCCTGAATGACGTCAGACCTGTAGCGCTAACATCCCACATCATGAAGACCCTGGAAAGGTTAGTCCTCGCTCACCTCAGACCCTTGGTGTGTACATACCTGGACCCCCTGCAGTTCGCATACCAGCGCAACATCGCGGTGGATGATGCTATCATCTACCTTCTGCAGAGGGCCTACTCTCACCTGGACAACGCAGGTTGCACTGTGAGGGTTATGTTTTTTGACTTCTCCAGTGCCTTCAACACCATTCAGACCCTGCTACTGGGTGAGAAGATGAGGAGGATGAAAGTGGAAGCACCCTTAGTCTCCTGGGTTACGGACTACCTGACCGGTAGGCCACAATTTGTGCTGCTACAGAGCTGTGTGTCAGAACGGGCAGTGAGCAATACAGGGGCCCCCCAGGAAAGGTCCTGTCCCCCTTCCGGTTCACCCTCTACACCTCAGACTTCAGATATGCCACCTACAGAAGATCTCGGATGACTCCGCAATTGTAGGGTGCATTAGTTGTGGGCAGGTGGAGGAGTACAGGAGCAAAATCAATAACTTTGTGTTGTGGTGTGAGCAGAACCACCTTCAGCTCAACATCAGCAAAACAAAGGAGATGGTGGTGGACTTCAGGAGAACCAAGGCCCAACCGACTGCAGTCCATATACAGGGGATGGATGTGGAAATGGTTGGTTCATACAAGTTCCTGGGAGTCCATATGGACAGCAGGCTGGAATGGGCTGGTAACACCGGGGCCCTGTACAAAAAGGGCCAGAGCCGACTCTACTTTCTACTTTAACAATTATGCATCCATCCGTGAGTAACTCTGGTCTGTAATCACTCATTCACTCAGGACTTATTCATTCAGGACTGTATATACATATTCATGTACAGTTGCTATATCATATCATGTGCAATATTGTAAGTAATTCTTGAACTGAACTTATGTAGTCATTCACTCCGGACTGCATATTAGTATCCTGTCAGTTGTATCTTTTTTCATTGCTTTTAGTATATCAAATGTGCAATACGTGCATTTATCTGTAATTAAACCCTGCGCACTAAGGTCTGTATTTTAAGGGAATTACTATTATTACCCTAAATTGTATAATATGCACATTTAGCTATTTAAGTATCTCTTCTTGTCATTTACCTGTACAGTTAATGTAACCATGCAAATATTCACTTACCTGTACATTTAACTGTACAATTTACCTGTACAGTTATTTTAACTATGCAAATATTCACTTACCTGTTAATTTAACCAGAATGTATATTAAGTAAACTATCATTACCCTCACTTATATCATACGCACATTTAGCAATTTAAGTATTTCTCTGCCTGTATAGTATAGTTAACCATGCAAATATTAATCTATATCAACTTGCAATATTTTTATCATTTTTTCACCTAACACTCTGTAACAATGTATAGTGTATATATTCAGCCATTCACCCATACTATTCAATGCTATTTAGCACTCCAGACGCCTACACGAAACACTGCCCTTATTTTAAGGGTTTCAAAAATAGTGGAAAAACTATTGGAACCATTTCCCTGTTTGACCGCTAGGTTTTATGGGTATTATGACACCTCCACTGTGGGGCTTTATTGGGGAAATTAATGGAGAAAGAATGGGGTTTAGGGATAAAGCTGAAAATAAGGTCTGAGGCTAAAACAGGCTTAGGAGATCTTAAACGTTTTATTCAATGAGACCATTTGAGCCAGTTAACATGACATTTATGAATTAAAGGTTTAGATTTCACAAAAAGTGACGTTAGCTAATGAAGATGATCGCATAGAACAAAACGTATAAGATCTCATAAGTGTTTACCACAGACCTTATTTTCGTAATTTATCCCTAAACCCCATTCTTTCTCCATTAATTTGATGGGCAATGTTGGTGTGCCTTGCTGTATAATTTCTAGTTCAAACTGCAAAATGGAAATAAATTAAGCCTACTTAAAGCTAGATTCTATCAGATCCGCACTAGTCGACACCCATATAGCGGGAATTATAGGCTACCACAAGCAGAATTATAGGCTACCTAAAGCGGACATTGCCATTGGTTGCACGGAGTCGCATAGAGAGAAATCGCATGCAGCCTTGTTTACAAGTTCAAACACTGGAATGTGAGATGTAATCTACACCTGGATTAGGCTGATAGAAATCCTGATTATTTTGTTTAATAATTTTCTATTTGAGTGTGAATGTCGCTTCGTTGGTGTTACGAGATGTCGCCAAGCCAATAGATGGCGCTGCTGTTATGTGTATCTGAGTGTGATACTATATAGTATGAGTGAGCCAAGTTTGTAGTTAATAATTTGTAGCTCAAGCCTTTCGGACTCATTTTTATTAAAATACCCAGCTCCGGGCCCCTTCAGGATCCACCCTTGTCTCACAAACACCACTCAGCCCTCGTTAATCACACAGACTAATGGTTGGTATCTATAGACAAATCCAGTGGTACAACCCAGAAGGCTTTCGCTCTGTTTAAAATGGGTTAGAGGTCCAAAACATACTAGGAGAAGAAAGTATATTTTCAGATGCTCCCCAATAATACAACTGTGAGTCAAAATATTGGTGCGTTATTGGGGAACATCTGAACAAAGTGTGTGGCCAGTGTCTTTTTTTTCACACATATTTGATATACCCTGCACTGCACCTGTGAAATATACTAGTTGCAATGTGGGCACACTACCTAAAGCCCTATCTGAGTTTTAGCTGCTGTCAACAGGTTTCAAATGTCAATAACGTATGGGTTTCCCTATCAGAAATTCATCTGTCGAGATTCTGTAATTTCAGAACATTTAATTTGACTCATTCAATGAATGTTCACACCTACACTTAATGTAAAGGGGATTTTCTTAGGTCTGACTCTAATTCAGGAAATTTCTGCAGTGCATGTAACAAATTAAAAGGCTATTATTATTTTAACAATTTGCATTGTCAAAAGTTATGTAAAAATGCTTATAATAACATTAATACTCCCAAATGCTTTCTTTTTAAAATAAATAGACAAATAAAATAAAAGTGTACCCATTTGTACAAAATCAATGTTGTTATTCAATATGATAGTGGTTATTCTGTATATGCAGTTTAAATATGTGTATATAGGGACACTTACCATTCCTTTGAAGGGTATTGATGCAGTCTGTCAATCAGTTTCTACAGAGATGGGCTGACGCTGTTGTGAGCATGATGTCAAACAGAACTGCTATTTTCAGTGAATGGGGAGGAACCAATAGAGAGGAAATAAGTTCAAAGGCATTCATATGTAATACTTATTCATATTTAACACTTATTCGTATGTAATACTTATTCATATTTAATACTTATTCATATGTAATACTTATTCATATTTAATACTTCTACAGGCCCAATGTTGATCACAGATTTTTTAACAGATTTATTTTATGAATGTGCATTAATTTGTATGAATTTTATTCCATATATCTGGTTTTCCTGTCCTTTGTAATAAATTGATTATTAATTAATAAACACATTGTTGAACACCATAACAAAAAGAAGAGAGGTGAGAGTTGAAAAAGCCAACATTGTTAGCTTGCACATTCTAACATAAAGGACAGTCCCTATTTCAGCCCCTTTTCAGGTGTCTTGAGTTTTATTTTTTCAAAAAAGGTACATTTATCAGCAAGATGTATCAATTAATTCACGCTACAGAAGTGGGGACCTAATGACAATTGCCGAATGTGACTTTTTTGCTTTTTGTAACAGTTTCCATTCATCAAATTGTAACGCCTCTGCCTCCGACCTCGAAGGTGCCCCTCCCGCCCCGGCGCTCCGGCTCGCCGGTATACTAACCAGCATAAGTATGATGGCAGCCGCGTTCACGCCCAGTTCCTAGCCGTGTTCGACCATCCTGCGGAGGGGAGAGATGCGGGCGAGAGGCTTTTGTGCCTACGACAGGGGACGGGCACGGTCGCGGAGTATGCTTTGTCATTCCGGACAGTGGCTGCGTCCAGTTGCTGGAATGTGCCAGCTCTCCGAACCGCGTTCTGTAGGGGCTTGTAGGCGAAGGTTCGGATGGAGCTGGCTTGTGTGAGTGAAGCCATGTCGCTGGACGCATTCATCGCCCGGGCCATTGCCATTGACGGGCAGCTCCAAGACCGTGACCGTTTGGGCCGCCAAGCCTCTCTTCCTCTACATAGGGAGGAGCCGGAGCCGGAGGTGATGGAGCTGGGAGTCATGCGGCTCCCCGCGGAGGAGAGAGACCGCCGAAGTCAACAGTGTCTGTGCCTGTTCTGCGGGAAGAGGGGCCATCGTCGAAGGGACTGCCCCTCCGAACGGGACCAAAGCAGAAAGGGGGTGAGTACCCAGGCGTCATCGACATCACAAGCACTTTCTGTTGTCCTGTTGTGCTGTCTGGAGGTACTCACCCTCATTTCTCCACAGCCCTGATTGATTCTGGGGCCGCAGGGAGTTTCGTTGACCAGTCCTTAGTATCCGCTCTCCGACTACCGGTGCACAGGCTGAGGTCCTCACTCGCCATCAAGGCTTTGGATTACCCACGTGACTCGACCACTCACCTTCACCATCAACGGCTGCCATCGGGAGAGACTGGAACTTATGGTTATGACATCATCCATCCATCCAATCATCCTGGGTCTTCCCTGGCTCCAAAAGCATGACCCCAAAATCTCATGGAGCAAGAGGAAGATCAAGGACTGGTCACCCAGATGCCGGAGGACCTGCCTAAACATCACCTGCGGTGGAGAGCCCTGAGTGCGCCCTTCAGCCTAAAGGTCCACAGGAGTACTCTGATCTCGAGGAGGTTTTTTCCTGCGAGAAGGCAAGGTGTCTCCCTCCTCACAGGTCCTGGGACTGTGCCATTGACCTGTTACCCGAAGATGCGCCCCCCGGAACAGGATCTACCCGCTCTGTGGCCGAGTCTTCGGCGATGGAGAAATATATCATGGAGTCACTGGAGCAGGGATATTTCCGCCGATCCACCTTGCCTGCTTGAGCAAGCTTTTTCTTCATCACGAAGAAGGACAGGGGACTTCGGCCATGCATCGAATTACCGGGGCCTCAATGACGTGACGGTCAAGTTCCGGTATCCAATGCCCCTCATCCCACCGGCCATAGAGCAGCTCAGGGGGGCGTGGTACTTCACCAAGCTGGACCTCCGGAGTGCGTATAACCTTGTAACACATTCGGGAAAGAGATGAGTAGAAGACCGCTTTCAGCACGACGTCGGGCCACTATGAGTACCTGCTTTGCCAACGCACCTGCAGTATTCCAGTCGTACTTGGATGAAGTGTTCCGGGATATGGTGGGGAGGTACGTCATAGTCTACATCGACGATATCCTGATCTACTCCCCCACCTACCCGGAACATGTGGTCCACGTTCGTGCTGTCCTGAGACGTTTCCTGGAGAACCACTTCCACCTTATCCACCTACCACCAGACATCCATCTCCTTCCTGGGGTATAACATCTCTCCGGAGGGGGTCCAGATGGAAGAGCTGAAGGTGGAGGTAGTCAGGTCATGGCCGGTCCCAAAAACCATTAAGGAACTCCAACGCTTCCTGGGATATGCCAACTTTTACCACCAGTTCATCGAATGCTTCAGCTCTGCGCCACTCATGTCATTGCTGGAAGGCAGTCCTCAGCGCCTCCATTGGACCACGGATGCGGAGAAGGCGTTACGCGACCTGAGAGTCAGGTTCACCAGAGCGCCTCTGCTACGCCATCCTGACCCGCATCTGCCTTTTGTCGTGGAGGTCGACGCATCCGAGGTCGGCGTGGGGGCGGTCCTCTCCCCCAAAACTGCACCCATGTGCATACTACTCACGGAAACTATCTGCTGCGGAGCGGAACTACAACGTGGGTGACTGGGAGCTCCTGGCGGTAAAGTTAGCCCTGGAGGAGTGGAGACACTGGCTTAAGGGCGCACGGGAGCCATTTACAGTCCTGACGGATAATTGCAACCTGGAATACATCAGGGCTGCTCGCCGCCTTAATCCCCGTCAGGCTAGGTGGACGATGTTCTTCGCACGGTTCCGCTTCACCCTGACTTACCGTCCAGGCACCAAGAACAGCAGAGCCAACGCTCTCTCCCGCATGCACGACCGGAGGGTAGAACCGGCTCCGATGGTCCCCATCTTATCCCCATCGTGTGTCGTGGTTCCTGTTGCCTGGGATGTCGACGCGGAGATTGTTCGGGCGGAGAGAAGGGAACCTCCACCAGCGACGTGCCCCCCGGGTAAGACCTACGTGCCGCGGAGGGTGCATGGAGGACTGGTGGCCTGGCATGGGGAGGACTGTGCGATAATTTGCACTCTACCCTACCCTTTCTTTTTCTTTCGCTCTTATCCCCTCTCTCTCTTTCTCTAGTTTCAGCGAGATGGGATAAAAAGGTGACAAGACACCCTTCCTGTGTGTGTTTGTCTCTGACACTAACATATGCATCTGCATGTTGGTGTGTCTGTGCTATGAATCTGTGAGTAATGTCTGATTGTGTGCAGGCAATACCTGATTTCTAAATCTAGACCCAGAGTACATTATGACAAGTAGGGCCAGGAGTTTTTCCAGGTTATAGGCCATATTAGGTCACATGGCCAGGATAACTCTGCCACAGACATATGGCATCTTAAATGCGGAACTAGTATTATGACATTTTTATCTCTAAGGTTTTCATTATGAATGAACCAAATGTTCTTTATCTTGATTTCAACGTATTTGTAAAAAAAAATTGTTTTTATCTTACTTTCTAACCCCTCTTTACATCCTGTTTCTACTCCTTTCTTTCATGTTGTGATCCCCACCGAAGCCATCAAACCACATCACCTCTCTCTCTCTCACACACACACACACACACACCTAGCTTGTTTCAGTGTCTGTCTCTGTTCTTCTTTTCTGTTCTGTGCACATGGTGTGGTTGCAGTGTTTTTTCTTCACACCTTTGCAGCGTCCGGTGCAGCTGTGGTATGTGAGGTGAGTTACGATAGGACAACCTGCATGTGGGACACAAAGAGATAGATCTCATCTTTCTTTCCGTTCCATTTTAGCGTCCGTGACAGCATGGGCAGCGCATAGTGGAAGCCCTCAATGGCAATGTTCATGGTAAAACAGGTTATACAGTCATGTGAAAAAGTAAGTACACCCCCTGGAAAGTTCTATTTTTTTACATATTTGGACAGATGGATATGTAATCTTCACTTCAACACGATTGACAGATTAGGGTTACCCAATTTAACAAATCACACACAAAAAAAATAAACTTGGAAAATGTTATGCAATTAAAATAAACAAAAATGCCTTTTCCTTATGGGGAAAAAGTTAGGACGCCCCTACCTTTACCATCACATAAAATGGCTAAAATTTGACTTAGGTGTACCAAAACAAGTGCAAATGATTAGAAAACATTAGAGATCTTTCGGTCAGCTCTTGGGCTGACTTTGGTGGGACGACCTGTCTTAGGTAGTTTGCCAGTGGTATGGAATTTTCATTGGACAGTGGAATGATGTACTTCGAATTGCTTGGAAATGGATTTGTAACCCTTCCCAGGCCTCGGGTAGGTCTTTTGATCTTTGAATGATGTGCCACCACACACCCATATGGTTATCTATATATTCTTATCTTTATGGAAGGCTGTACCCTCCTAAGTTTCTCACTAATGTTTTCTCATCATTTGCACTTGTTTTGGTACACCTAATTCTAATTTTAGCCATTTTATATGATGGTTAAGGAAAAGGTATTTTTGTTTATTTTAATTGCATAACATTTTCAACAAATAAAAGTGTGTGTGATTTGTTAAATTGGGTAACATTTATCTGTCAATAGTGTTGAAGTGAAGATTACATATCCATTTGTCCAAATATGTTAAAAAAATAAAAAAAATAAAAAGAGAACTTCCCAGGGGTATGTACTTACTTTTTCACATGACTGTATATACTGTATACACATAATGAGTCCAATATAGATTTATATAGTGGGCCTAAAACTGAGTTCACCTGCAAAGACACCCAACACCGACCCCCCCACCCCAGAGATGCGCGCGCGCACACACACACACACACACACGGATGCACTCATGAAATTGGATATCAATGTTTTCTAAACATTTTTGTGAACAAACAGCCTGACTGATCTATAAGTTATTAGAGTAAACAGGAACATGTGCCATTGGTCTGTCTGTCACGTTCGGGTGTGTAAAGAGACCAAGGCGCAGCGTAGCGATAGTCCGACATCGTTTATTAAGATGAATAAACTATACAGGATGCGAACTATTCAAAATAACAAATGCAATAACTAAATACACGTAGCACGAACACGGGACATACAAAGACAATGAACCACGCCATAGGAGTGGAACATACACAATTAAGTAGGATCCCTAATTAGAGGTAATGCATAGCAGCTGCCTCTAATTAGGGATCCCACACACACACCAGACAGAAATAGAAATGATAGATCTGCCAGACTCTGACCATAGAAATATAGAGAAGCAAAGCTTCTCTATGGCCAGAGCCTGACAGTACCCCCCCCCAAAGGCGCGGACTCCCGGCCGCAAGAAAAACAAACACAAACATGAGGGAAGGGTAAGGGAGGAAAAAACATCACACAATCGCAGGTGGCGGTTCCGGCCCCGGCGAAGTGGCTAGCTTCCTCCCCATTTCTACTGGGCCCGGTGTGGCTGGCGACTCAGGCCATTTAAAGGGGCAACCCACTGGTCCTGGAAATGACCATGGTGGGGCAAAAGGCTCAGGCCAAGGAGCGGGACAAATAACCGGGCCAGGACTGGGCACCGGTGTAACAGGCGACTCCGGCCATATAAAGGGGCAACCCACCGGTCCTAGAAATGACCATGGTGGGGAAAAAGGCTCAGGCCATGGAGCGGGGCAAATAACCGGGCCAGGACTGGGCACCGGTGTGACAGGCGACTCCGGCCATATAAAGGGGCAACCCACCGGTCCTGGAAACAACAATGGTGGGGGAAAAGTTCAGGCCATGGAGCGGGGCAAATAACCGGGCCAGGACTGAGCACCGGTGTGGCAGGCGACTCCGGCCTTTTAATCATCACGTGAGGCTCCGGGCTGTCGAGCGTCACGGGAGGCTCCGGGCTGTCGAGCGTCACGGGAGGCTCCGGGCTGTCGAGCGTCACGGGAGGCTCCGGGCTGTCGATCATCACGGGAGTCTCCGGGCTGTCGACCATCACGGGAGGCTCCGGGCTGTCGACCATCACGGGAGGCTCCGGGCTGTCGACCATCACGGGAGGCTCCGGGCTGTCGACCATCACGGGAGGCTCCGGGCTGTCGACCATCACGGGAGGCTCCGGGCTGTCGACCATCACGGGACGTACCGGACTGTAGAGGCGCACTGGAGGCCTGGTGCGTGGAGCTGGCACTGGAGGAACCTGGCTAGGCACACGCACTGGAGGTTGAGTGCGGGGAGTCGGCACGGGACGTACCGGACTGGGGAGGCGCACTGGAGGCCTGGTGCGTGAAGCCGGCACTGATGGCACCGGACTGGTGACACGCACCTCAGGGCGAGTGCGAGGAGCAGGCACATGACGTACCGGACTGTAGAGGCGCACTGGAGGCCTGGTGCGTGGAGCTGGCACTGGAGGAACCTGGCTGGGCACACGCACTGGAGGTTGAGTGCGGGGAGTCGGCACGGGACGTACCGGACTGGGGAGACGCACTGGAAGCCTGGTGCGTGAAGCCGGAACTGGAGGAACCTGGCTAGGCACACGCACTGGAGGTTGAGTGCGGGGAGTCGGCACGGGACGTACCGGACTGGGGAGGCGCACTGGAGGCCTGGTGCGTGAAGCCGGCACTGATGGCACCGGACTGGTGACACGCACCTCAGGGCGAGTGCGAGGAGCAGGCACATGACGTACCGGACTGGAGAGGCGCACTGGAGTGTAGCAGACGGCCGGACCCAGACTGGGCACCGGTGGAGCGGACTGCTCTGGCATTGGAGTAGAGCAGAAGGCCGGACCCCGACTGGGTACCGGTAAAGCGGACTGCTCTTTCATGGGAGTGGAGTAGGCGACTGGACACGGATCATTCCACTCCGACATTTCCCGTTCTACTTCCTCCGCTATCTCCCACATCTCCTCCAAAACGTCTCCAAAATGTCTCTCCAAATACTCCTCCTCTTCAACACTTTGCGCCCCCCATTTATATTTAGGGCACAGTGTATCCCACATGGAGAGTGGTACTGGTGCGTCCTCTTCATTACCAGACCACCCCCATAGCCCCCCCCCGAAATTTTCCTGGGGTTGACTACGGGCTCCGTTACCTCCTTTTCCTCGATTTCGCCGCTGTCTTCCTTTTCTCTCCTTAGCTCCCTCTTTACGCTGCTTGGTCGGGTGGTGGTTCATTCTGTCACGTTCGGGTGTGTAAAGAGACCAAGGCGCAGCGTAGCGATAGTCCGACATCGTTTATTAAGATGAATAAACTATACAGGATGCGAACTATTCAAAATAACAAATGCAATAACTAAATACACGTAGCACGAACACGGGACATACAAAGACAATGAACCACGCCATAGGAGTGGAACATACACAATTAAGTAGGATCCCTAATTAGAGGTAATGCATAGCAGCTGCCTCTAATTAGGGATCCCACACACACACCAGACAGAAATAGAAATGATAGATCTGCCAGACTCTGACCATAGAAATATAGAGAAGCAAAGCTTCTCTATGGCCAGAGCCTGACACTGTCATTTGAAAGAAGTAGAGTTGCCAGGCAATCCACTTCCACTTCCACTCTCACTACCCCTCACCCATTCAAACAGGTTTTAGTAATAGAAACACACAACACAGTTGAATATATGACCGAAGAACGTGATCAGTAATTGTGAAGGGAAACAAGTAGAGTTTTGCAGTGTTCAATAGGAAGACAGTGTTTCCAGTAGTAAACAGGTAGAGATTTTTACAACTTGATGTTGGTAGTACATACTGTAAGTAGTCAAAACAATACAGCTTTACTAAACAGTCTTTTCAATAGTAATCAGGTAGAGTTAACATTCAATTCTCTGGCAACAGCTCTGGTGGACATTCCTGCAGTCGGCAAGTCAATTGCACGCTCCCTCAATACTTACCCATTCTACTTACAGTATGTGTAGGTTTTAAATACTAGCTACCCAAAAGCTCATTAGTTACACATTAGTCATTAAAAGAGAATTATGTAGTGATTTAAATAGGAAATATGTAGGATTCACCAGTAGTAAATGCAATGTATCACTCATTACTACTCAAATGACTACATAAATCACTACTGGTTTACTACACATTGCAGTAGCAATCAAGTAGTAAAAATGTTTTTGTGTAGTACTTTATCAGGAGGGAGATGCAGCTTGTTCAAGATGATGGAACATGTGGCCGCTGGACACTGTATTTCCCATGGGACTGGAGAAGCTTACTGAAGACCCCTACACTCATAGTCGTGGGAAGTAGGGTGCTGAAGTAATTAATTTTGTATATGTATATTTTTTTACAAAAGTAGTGCACTGGGCCTTTACTAGTCCTGTATTAACTGACCGGATATAGCCGTCTGTAGCGCAATCAAAAAATGTTTTCCTGTGCCTATGCTATGACTACACTCCCACCTGTTCACTGCGCTCCTCTGAGACTGGCCACCTCGCCATCCCTCACAGCAGTGACTGTTGTGAAAAGCGACGATTAAAATAAAATGTATTGTTGTTATTATTATTCATGTTAAAGATGAGTCATAAGGGAACCTCTCTCTCCCCACTTAGTTCTCTCTGAACCACTGTGCCACTTAAAACCATAAACTTGCCCTCTTCCCCACCCTTTCTTTCCACTGCCGCCTGCCTGCCTGTCGTCTATCTCTCTCGTTTCACCGAAAGCCGTGATATTAGGTTCTCAAAACATATCATCAAAAAGGCAATTGTTTCAAAAAGGCAGTTGTTACACATGTAACAAGTTTGACTGAGTGCACTACTTCCACATGGTACAGGAGCTGAAATGTACTAATTGTATAAAGGAAACTCTTTTACAGATGTGTTTTGTGTTACCAGTTCCTGGAACAACAACAGGGTCTGTGATTTTAGTTCACTATGGTGACGCTAAGCTTGAGCAGCAAACAAGCCTTATCTACGACAACAAAAATAATAGGACTGATTTTGACAGAGTTTAAAAGATTATTTAATATATTCTGAGTGTTTTCAAACTGGTGTACACACCAACTTATTTTTTCTGAAAAAAATAATGCTGAATCTTTTTTAGTACCATTGTCATGGAAAATATGACTTTGAATAGGAATCTCATAAAACCACCCTTTCCTCCCTCACCTCTCGATTTTGCTGATTGGTGGAAGAAATGGGCAGGTTACCACAGCACACTACACAGCTAGCCGCTAACCTGAAACACTGACACAGTCAGACACAGCTGGAATCAAAGGGGATGACAAGCTCTATCTAGATATAAAACTATGGCAATACCTACAAATGTATTACTTGCATACATGTGTCTGCTGCAGTTTATTATCATTGCAGTCATCTGTAATCATCTGAACCCGGTTAAATCTGGCACAGGAGCTGATATCCTTGCTATGAATTCTATTCTGAGTAATTGCTTCATTACCAGAGTAATTATGCCTATGTCTCCAATCATCAACTTGACAGGGTTGTACATCCACAGACATGGTGTGTCTGTGTGTGTTTGGCCACTGGGGTGATGTGTAGTGTGTGCTCTGCTGTAGCCTTTGTGTGGCAGAGATGAGTTTGTAGAGTTTAAAACGGATCCATATAGATGTATATCTATATATGGTCTGGTCTAGAAGTGTGTGTTGAGGATGTTGTAGCATGTGATCCCTATAGTGTGTGTGTGTAGGGGACAGGCATATAACCCTTTCACATCCTCTGCTGCACTTTTGTTGGTTTCCTGTGTCTCTTTGCCTGAGGCCTTTTAAGCTTAAATCGATGGTTTCATACTAGTATTACTCAGTGCTTGACTTGGGCAGGTATTACCATTACCACTGCTTGAGTTCTGGTTCTTCTTATAAAATATTAAATAAAACGTATTGCAGAGCTCCTGCGCCTAAATATAAAACAGTACCGGCACCAAAATACCGCCGCTATTACCTCATATTGTCATATTCTGTCTACGGCTACTACACTCAGACCACAAGGGGCGCGAGGTAGCCTAGCGGATAAGAGTGTTAGCCCAGTCACTGAAAAGTTGCTGATTCTAATCCCCGAGTCAACTAGTTGAAAATTATGTCTGTGCCCTTGAGCAAGGCACTTAACCCTAATTGCGCCTGTAAGTCATTCTGGATAACAGTGTCTGCTAAAATGCAAGGGAGATTCAGTGCTGAAATGGTGGCCAGTCAGACCACAGGATCAGATCCTATTAGCAACATATAAAACCAGTATTAGTTTGTAGAGTGTATCAAAGCTTGACTGAAAATGTGGACCCTTGCCTTTTGGCTGATCCATTTGTGGTTTCAGGGTGGGTGAAAACAGAGTTGGGTGCTGTGGAATCGGTGAGGGTAACTAGAAGTGGTCGAGTGATAATTGTTTGTGTTTCTGCTGATCAGAGGGAGCAGGCGCTCCGCGTTAAACGAATGGGGGCAAGAGTTGTGAATTGTTTTGCTCTCAAGAAAAGGGCGCCATTGAAAGGAGAGATTATATCATATGCACATTTAGCTATTTAAGTATCTTTCTCTGCCATCAACCTGTATATAGATATTACCTCTGTATCAGTGAGTAGACAGCGCCCCCTTCGGTGCACAATGGAGCAGTGATTAGATAGATGGATAAATAGATAGATACTTTATTGATCCCCGGGGGTACATTTCTTTGTCAAGCAGCTACAACAAAACATAGGGCAGGTGCAAAATGCCAGAACGAAAATACACAAAAGACAGATACACGATACATAGAGCGGCAGTATGAAAAAGTATAGAAATGGAAATACAAGAAGTCTGGAGTGCAAAAAAGCTATAAAAAGACATTGCATATTATGGGTGGTTGGCTGAATATGTACACCATTGGTGGATGGTTAACTATACTATACAGGTCGATGGCAGAGAAATATTTCAATAGCTAAAAATGCGTATGATGAGTGTGGGTAATAATAGTTTACTTTAATAGACATACTGGTTAAATGAACAGGTAAGTGAATATTTTGCATGGTTAAATTAACTGTACAGGTAAATATACAGTTGCATTTACAGGTAAGTGAATATTTGCATGGTTACATTAACTGTACAGATACATGACAGAAAGAGATACTTAAATAGCTAAATGTGTGTATGATATAATTAGGGGTAATAATAGTAATTCCCTTAAAATACAGTCCTTAGTGCGCAGGGTTTAATTACAGATAACTGCACGTATTGCACAATCGATATATTAAAAGCAATGAAAAAAGATACAACTGACAGGATACTAATATGCATTCCTGAGTGAATGACTACGTAAGTTAAGTCCAAGAATTACTTGCAATATTGCACGTGATATGATATAAACAACTGTAAATGAATATGTATATACAGACCTGAATGAATAAATAAGTCCTGAGTGAATGAGTGATTACGGACCAGAGTTACTCACGGGTGGATGCACAATTGTTAAACTAAGTCCTAACACCCCAACAGTTCCAGGTCTGTATTGCCGACGGCACGGCACCCGGTGAGGCATTAAATAGTCTAATAGCCGCCGGCAGGAAGGACCTCCTGTAGCGCTCTCTGGCACACCGTGGTGGGATCAGTCTGTGACTGAAGGTGCTCCTCTGCGTCATGACCATGGCATGCAGAGGGTGGGTGACGTTGTCCATGATGTCCAGCAGTTTGGCCAGGATCCGTCTCTCCACCACCTCCTCTATAGTGTCAAGGCTCATCCCCAGGACAGAGATAGCCTTCCTGATCAGCTTATTTACCCGAGAAGCATCACCGGCTTTTATGTTGGCTCCCCAGCACACCACTGCAAAAAAGATGGCACTGGCCACCACAGACTGGTAGAAGGTATGCAGTAGTTTTTCTGCACACGTTGAAGGACCTGAGCCTCCTCAGAAAGTAGAGTCGGCTCTGGCCCTTTTTGTACAGGGCCCCGGTGTTACCAGCCCATTCCAGCCTGTTGTCCATATGGACAACCCGGAAACTTGTATGACCCAACCGTTTCCACATCCATCCCCTGTATAGGGACTGCAGTCGGTTGGGTCTTGGTTCTCCTGAAGTCCACCACCATCTCCTTTGTTTTGCTGATGTTGAGCTGAAGGTGGTTCTGCTCACACCACAACACAAAGTCACTGATTGTGCTCCTGTACTCCTCCTCCTGCCCACCCCTGATGCACCCTACAATTGCGGAGTCATCCGAGAACTTCTGTAGGTGGCATGTTTCAGAGTTATATCTGAAGTCCAAGGTGTAGAGCGTGAACAGGAAGGGGGACAGGACCGTTCCCTGGAGGGCCCCTGTGTTGCTCACTGCCCGTTCTGACACACAGCTCTGTAGTCGCACAAATTGTGGCCTACCGGTCAGGTAGTCTGTGACCCAGGAGACTAAGGGTGCTTCCACTTTCATCCTCTTCATCTTCTCAGCCAGTAGCAGGGGCTGAATGGTGTTGAAGGCACTGGAGAAGTCAAAAAACATAACCCTCACAGTGCAACCTGTGTTGTCCAGGTGAGTAGGCCCTCTGCAGAAGGTAGATGATTGCATCATCCACCCCGATGTTGCGCTGGTATGCGAACTGCAGGGGGTCCAGTGATGTACACACCAGGGGACTGAGGTGAGATAGGACTAACCTTTCCAGGGTCTTCATGATGTGGGATGTTAGCGCTACAGGTCTGAAGTCATTCAGGACAGTGCGGTGCGCCTTCTTGGGCACTGGGACGAGGCAGGATGTTTTCCACAGCACAGGGACCCTTTCTAGGCTCAGGCTAAGGTTGAAGCATCGCTGGAGTATTCCACACAGTTGGTCAGCACAGACCCTAAGCACCCTTGGGCTGATATCATCAGGGCCTGCCTCTTTCCACTGATGTAGTCTCTCCAGCTCTCTCTTCACTTGGTTGGTGGTGAAAGCCAGCCCAGGTGGGGAGGTGGGGGGAAGGGGGGTGTTGAGGATCAGTCCAGAGGAAGCAGGGATGGAGGTGGGGTTGCTGATTGTCTCAACAGAGGTGTTGTGAGCAAAGTGGGGGTGGGACAGCCGTGAGGGTGTGTGGCCTGGGGAGCTGGAAGGGAGGTGGACAGGGCCAGTATCGAACCTGTAAAAACATTGTTTCAGCTCATTGGCTCTGTCCTGGGTCCCCTCCGTCTGCCCACTGTTTGACTTTTTGAAGCCAGTGATATTTCTCATACCCTTCCACACCTCTCTCACCTGGCTCTGCCTCAGCTTGTCCTCCATCTTCTCCTTATACACTCTCTTCCCCTCAGCAATCCGCAACTTCAGCTCCCTCTGGACGCATTTCAATTTGTCCTTGTCCCCCTCCTTGAAGGCCCTCTTCTCATTCTGCAGGGCCTTCAGGTCGCTGGTGACCCAGGGTTTTGTTATTTGGAAAACAGCGTATCTTCCTGGTGGGTACAGTGTTGTCTACACAAAAATTAATATAGTCTGTTATGCAGTCAGTGAGTCCATCGATGTCCTCCCCATGAGCCTCACAGAGCACATCCCAGTCTGTTGTTTCAAAACAGTCCTGTAGGGCCTCATTCGCCTCCGGGGACCATCTCCTAATGATCCTAGTGGTCGCAGGCTGCTGTTGGACCAAAGGCCTGTAGAGTGGAGTGAGGTGGACAAGGTTGTGATCCGATCTACCGAGGGGAGGGAGTGCAGTGGAGTTGTATGCATCCTTCACATTAGTATAGTTAACCATGCAAATATTTTTATTTTTATTTATATCACCTTGCAGTATTTGTATAATTTTTTCACCTAACACTCTGTAACAATGTATAATGTACATATGCGGCCATTATCTCATATTGTAGCTTTTTGCACTTCAGACTTCTTGTATTTTTATACTTTTTCATACTGCCACACTATGTATCATGTATCGTGTATCTGTCTTTTGTGTATTTCGTTCTGGCATTTTGCTCCTGCACTGTCTTTTTCGTAGCTGCTTGACAAAGTAATTTCCCCTCGGGATCAATAAAGTACCTATCTATCTATCATCTATCTTTTGGGGTCATGCTCAGGTAAAACAATTTGGCTAATCTATACTTCCATATTTCCAAGTCTTATTATTGAAGATCTAGGGGTATAACATGTATTGGAATGACTGGAATTCTGATACTTTGGTTTTTAATGTAACAATATAATTTGATCGAATTATTATATGTAGTAGAAAGCGATGGGTTAGACGAAGCCTACCTAACCAACCCATAAAGTAAAATTGAACACCAATATATGGCCAGCTATGTAAACTTATCCTGCAATAGACAGGCTGAGGCAGTGAAGAAATTAGAGGAAGATGGGTCAAGGGGGAGGGATCCTGAGAGGAGGGGTGTGAGTAGTAGATCTGAACCAGTACAGTGGTATAGGCCAACAAGTGATATACAGTTGAAGTCGGAAGTTTACATACACTTGAAGTCATTAAAACTAATTTTTCAACCACTCCACAGATTTCATGTTAACAAATTAGGCTAATTAGCATGATAGGCTAATTGACATCATTTGAGTCAATTGGAGGTGTACCTGTGATGTATTTCAAGGCCTACCTTCAAACTCAGTGCCTCTTTACTCGACATCATGGGAAAATCAAAAGAAATCAGCCAAGACCTCAGAAAAAGAATTGTAGATCTCCACAAGTCTGGTTCATCCTTGGGAGCAATTTCCAAACACCTGAATGTACCACTGTACAAACAATAGTACGCAAGTATAAACACCATGGGACCACGCAGCTGTCATACCGCTCAGGAAGGAGACGCGTTCTGTCTCCTAGAGATGAACGTACTTTGGTGCGAAAAGTGCAAATCAATGCCAGAACAACAGCAAAGGACCTTGTGAAGATGCTGGAGGAAACAGGTACAAAATTATCTATATCCACAGTAAAACGAATCCTATATAGACATAACCTGAAAGGCCGCTCAGCAAGGAAGAAGCCACTGCTCCAAAACCGCCATAAAAAAGACAGACTACGGTTTGCAACTGCACATGGGGACAAATATAGTACTTTTTGGAGAAATGTCCTCTGGTCTGATGAAACAAAATATAACTTTTTGGCCAAAATGACCATCGTTATGTTTGGAGGAAAAAGGGGGAGGCTTGCAAGCCGAAGAACACCATCCCAACCGTGAAGCACGGAGGTGGCAGCATCATGTTGTGGGGGTGCTTTGCTGAAGGAGGGACTGGTGCACTTCACAAAATAGATGGCATCATGAGGAATGAAAATAATGTGGATATATTGAAGCAACATCTCAAGATATCATTCAGGAAGTTAAAGCTTGGTCGCAAATGACCCCAAGCATACTTCCAACGTTGTGGCAAAATGGCTTAAGGACAACAAAGTCAAGGTATTGGAGTGGCCATCACAAAGCCCTGACCTCAATTTGTGGGCCGTTAAGTGGTGATGTCCCATCCTTTCAGGATGGTGGCATGAGGTAGGAATAAATAGATTTAATTAGTGGAGTAGGGTGTTGTTAAGTTTATTTAATTTAGAAATTAGTGAGTGTAGTGTTAGATGGTAGGGATTTTCTTTATTACATTTTCTATTTTTCAGTATAAGTGTACTCCAGGCTAGTAGGTGGCGGTAATGCACCAGTGAAGTTGGATGCCAACCGCCGTAAAACACTAAGGAAGAAGCAGACAATGACCACGAAGAAGAAGAAGAAGTTACAGTGATTACAGACAGGTAAATGTATTATTTGGAAAAAGAGAAGAAGTTCTCTAAATCAGAGTGGATTTAGGGGGGGGCGAG
Source organism: Thymallus thymallus (assembly GCA_023634145.1). Lineage (NCBI taxonomy): Eukaryota > Metazoa > Chordata > Actinopteri > Salmoniformes > Salmonidae > Thymallus > Thymallus thymallus. The sequence goes on from CM042416.1 coordinate 15,467,052, forward strand.
GAACGATGGGCCCAGTAATTTGCTTGGAGTCAGATATTAGAAAGGCGTTGATTAATAAAGAGATTGTAGTTAGTAATTAAGAACTATTTTAGAGTAAATTTCCAACTGTTATAATATCAGAGGTGAAACTGGAAGAACAGTATTTTATTAAACCTATTAATTTAATTTTCATGTATAGGTGCAATCCTGCAGGCATGAAAAGAACGTGGTAGCAGTGTTTTTTGACATTGAAAAGGCATGCGATATGGTATGGAGAGAAGGGTTGCTACTGAAATTGGAAAGTATGGGGGTAGGAGGGAGAATGTATAATTGGATCAAAGAATTTCTGGAAGATAGATCAATTAAGGTAAGAGTGGGAGAGTGCATATCATCAAAAGGTATGATAGAGAATGGCACTCCTCAGGGGAGTGTCATTAGTCCATTGCTTTTTATAATCATGATAAATTATGTATTTAAGAGGTTGGATAAAAATATTTGTAGATCTTTGTTTGCAGATGATGGAGCTCTGTGGTTCAGAGGGGGGAATATAAAGTATGTTGTGAGGAGAATGCAAAATGCTTTAAAAGAAGTTGAGGAATGGTCATTTAAGTGGGGATTTAAATTCTCAGTGGAAAAAACTTGGGTAATCTTTTTCACTAATAAAAGAATTGATGATGAAATGAAATTAAAGTTGTATAATCTCAATCTAGAACGGGTATCCAAAATAAGGTTTCTTGGAATCTGGTTAGACAGCAGACTCACATGTAAAGGGCATATTGAGAAGATGGAAGATAAGTGTAAAAGAGTGTTGAATATAATGAGATGTGTGTCTGGGCAAGTCTGGGGGGCAGATAGGCTGGCACTGAAAACTATTTATGTAACATTAATTAGATCAGTAATAGATTATGCAAGCATAGTATATGGATCAGCGGCAAAGACTCACTTGGACAAACTAGAGCGAATTCAAGCAAAGGCATTAAGGATTTGTTGTGGAGCTTACCCTTCTTCACCTGTTTCAGCATTGCAGGTAGAAGTAGGAGACATGCCTCTCAAATTAAGAAGACAACAGTTAAATGCATTATATTGGGCAAATCTTATGGGACAGGACAAATCTCATCCTACATTAAGGGTATTAGAGCAGTGTTGGGAGTATGGAAAAGGGAAATGTAATAGTTGTGGATGGGTGATTGGTGATTTAGTAAAAGAGTTGGATATTAAAGAGTTAAGAATTACTCCAAGAGTGTTACAAGCCGTCAGTTGATTTAAGGATGCTAGAAAACAGGCAGAAAGAAGGTCAGAGTGAAATAGAGGAAATCCAGGTAAGGGAATACTTACGGTTAAATTATGGGCATAAAATACAAGTATTTACAGATGCATCAAAAAATCCAGATAATGAACATGTAGGGGTAGCGTTTGTAGTTCCAAAACTACAGATATCCAGAAAAATAAGGATATCAGAAAAAAAAAAATCATTTTTTTCAGGGGAGTTAATTGCAATAATGATGGCATTGAGATGGATCAATGAGGCAGGATTAAAGGATGTGGTAATATGTTCAGACTCCAGGGGCCTGTTTCAGAAAGGAGGTTAAGTGAAAACTCTGAGTATGTTAACCCTGAAATGAGGGAAACTCTGGGTTTTCCGTTTCAGAATGGGAGGTATATCAAACCATGGTAACTTACTCTGTGAACCTAACCTGGTCGGGAGCAGGTTTTCTTCTGTAAACCCAGAGTTTCATGCGGTCTCCTCCCCTTTTTTTAAAGAGGAAGCGGTGTTTAAAAACCTCATTAATTCTTTCGGTACATTCATTCATTGCGCACATTTCAGTTACGCAGAGAGCATCAAAGGGAATGAAATGGAATGTCCTTTTATGGACGATCCTGTTGATGAAGAGGCTGTATTAATCCGTAGGGAGTTACATTTACGTCCAGAGTGGATTTTTTGTCATATCCCTATGCATTTTTATTTGAGCGGTACCGTTTTTCTTTACAGTCAATAAGATACATCTATAATCTCATCCATCCTTACACCAGAAACATCAGCCATCGCGGCCGTGCTCTTACATCCGAGCAGATGCTTTGCGTTGCCTTACGTTTCTTTGCAAATGGTAGTTTTCTGTATAACATCGGGGATGCAGAACATATTAGTAAGGCTACTGTTTGCAGAGCAGTCAGAAAAGTGTGCCTCGCTCTTGCTTTCTGAGAATGTTTGTGTTGTTTCCTGGGCACAAACCAGTGAGAGTCATCAAAGAGGAGTTTCACAGGATTGCAGGTCAGTGGTGTATAAATCGGTTTAAATGAGGCTAACCTGATAAATGACATTCAGTTAAGAATATCTTGTTGCAACCCCTGGAAGTAACCTAATAATTAGAATTCCCTTTAGGATTTCCGAATGTGGTTGGATGCATTGATGGCACACATATTCCGATCATTGCACCTTCTGAAAATGAAGCGGATTATGTCAACAGGAGGTCCATCCACAGTATTAATGTGCAGGTACACCTACTGTTTCTAATGGTCAAAGACTACATCACAATACTGTACATGTCTCATTCTTTGCACTGTCAAGATCATATGTGATGCTGCACATATAATCACAAATGTGGAGGCCAAGTGTTCATGGCCCGGCTCTGTTCATGACTCAAAAATGTATCGGGAGTCAACCCTGAGCAACAGACTGGAAAGGGTGTATGTCCTGTACACATATTTCAATGTATGCACTACACACTTACAGGGGAATTTCTATGCAGCTCTAAAGCAATGTGAACTTTCTTACAGGAGAGAATGATGGCTTTCTGCTGGGAGATAGGGGTTACCCATGCCGACCAAATCTTATTACCCCTTACCCAGAACCTAAACCAGGCCCCCAGCAGCGCTTCAATGTGGCACACTGCAGGACGAGAGCCCGGGTGGAGATGACCATAGGCCTGTTGAAAGCACGTTTCCAGTGCCTACGTCACCTCAGGGTAACCCCTGAAAGGGCCTGCGACATTATTGTGGCATGTGTTGTTCTCCATAATATTGCCATAATTAGAGGGGAGCAACACCCTGCCCTACAATTACAAGATCCTGAGGAAGACCCCATCCCTGCAGATTTCCAGGATGGAAGGGTAGTCCGGGATATGATATGCCGCAATGTTTTCTCAGATTAATCTTGATATCCACCACCACCACCAAAAAAAAAAGAAAAGTTAGATTTTAATATAGTTTCAATACTTCCTAGAATTCACCTGTGACCATACACTCACCTCTAGCTTTTGTTTCAGAATCTCGATTTCCAGATCTGCCTTTTGGATCTGGCGGTCCAAGTATACAAGTTCTTTGCTGTTTTTTTTCTATCTTTTTAATAAGAAGAAGTCTATATAACTCCTTAACTGGCAACTGAAAATACAGTAGATTAGAGTTACATAATGTAGTTCTAAAATTCTACAGAATTAAACTGTGGCATTTACTGTAAATCACTGAACTGTGTTCATCTGTGCACCAGAAGTTGATGGACCTTCCTCCTGCTGTTCTTCCACACTCTGGGGGGGGGGGGGGGATGTTGGAGGTAGAGATAAGAATGACCATTTATAGATATACACTTAGATTATATAGGCTACTCCACATAAAAATGTGAAGAAATGTGAATGTGTAGATTGTTTGATGTGTAGACACATAATATTAACATTACCTCTGTAGGCCTCTCTGTGGCAGCAGAAACGGTTTCTTCATCCCCATCATCCTGTGAAGATGAGCATTTCATAGAGTACACTTTATAATACTATTTGTCATAATTTATGGTGTATTGAGTAGGCTACTTACAACTGCCTGGGGTTCTGTTGGGACAGGAGGCTCCAAGAGACAGATATTACCATCAGAATCTGTTGGGACCAACGAAAAACCCAACCCAAAGTAATATAAATGGAAATATCACAAAAAGTCTATATAAAAAATAACACATACTGTAGGTAGACCTCTTACATTTTATGAAGGCACTTAAATCTTCAGGAGTGACTGGCTCTGATAAAGTCCCTCCAGGAATTCCCTCAGCCATTGGCCTTCCAGCATTCAGGCTCAGGGCCTTCTCCTCTGCATTTGTCAGAGGTGGTGGTGCAGGTCCTCCCCCTGTTTTGCGAGCCTCTGCCTTCTTTCTGTTGGCTGAGTAGTCAAATGAGAATGAACATTTAGACCTATGTCAAAAATGCTGCTGCACTGACACTGAATGCTATTTAGTATGTCAAATGTTTGTAAAGCCAGGTACCCTACACCTATGATATGCTCAAGGCTTACCTGATTGAATTATGTTTTTATATTTCATTTTAAGCTGCTGCCACGTTCTTTTCATGCCTGCAGGATTAAATTAAATTAATAGGTTTAATAAAATACTGTTCTTCCAGTTTCACCTCTGATATTATAACAGTTGGGAATTTACTCTAAAATAGTTCTTAATTACTAACTACAAATTACATCTTCAACAAGTCTAATTAGATTAATGTAATAATTACTATCTCTAGAAAGTATTGGTCTACTTACTAATTTGGTCTACTTAATTATTAATTACTTTCTAAATCCCAAATCAACCTCAACCACTTGAACAATAAGGACAGACAAGAAACTGCACATCTAATGCTTTCAAATAAACAATATACAATTGCATGAATTATCCTTGACTTGACCAAAGTGTGTAGAGGGAGAAGGTTACATTAAAAGTATACCTTTTAAAATTTGATGTTAAATCCACTATTGTTTTATACAGAATTGTTTTATAGTCTTTAATTAAATTACAGTATTTAGATTACTTAGTAATTAATTACACCCAACACTGTATAAAAGTAATTAAAATGTCAACATACGCATTGACTCGAGCAGCTATTTTCTCCCAAGCTAACTCTCTGTCCTTCGCCGCTGCAGCAGTGTTGCTTTTTTATTTTATTTTTTTAAATACATGTTCAAATTCTCCATATGCTTGCATAAGCACATCCAGTTCTGCTGGTGAGAAATATGCAGACCTCCTTTTGTCTGACGCTGTTGCCATGGTGACTCATAATATCTGCGCTCCATTGATAATGGCTTTTTATAGTTGTGGTGCACGCGCTTAACTCGAGAGTCAGTTAGTTCAATCAACTCTAAGTTGACTAACTAATTTCAGCTGTTCTGTAACCGAAAACTCAGTTTCCCATCTCAGGGTAAGTCAACTCAGAGTTCATGTTTTAACTCAGAGTTGGTTGAACCTCCTTATTGAAACAGGCCCCAGTTCTGCTCTTAAGTGCATTGAAGCACAACAGTCAGACACTAGACAGGACTTAGTAGTGGAGATATTACAAGAATTATATATGTTACAGCAGGAAAGAGTGAGGGTAATATTCATGTGGGTACCAGCTCATGTTGGGGTAAAAGGGAATGAGGCAGCAGATAAAATGGCGAAACAAGCATTGCAGGAGGATAGAATAGAAATGGAAATAACACATAGTAGAAATGAAATTAAAGCTATAATTAAAAAACAAATAAATCAAAGATGGCAACAAATGTGGGAAACAGGAAGTAAGGGTAGACATATGTATGCAATCCAACCAAAAGTGGGGAAAAAGAGGTACTCAGGTGGAAGTAGAAGGGAGGAAAACATTTGATAAAGACTTAGAATAGGACATACAGGACTTAATAAAACATTGAAATGAATGTCCAAGCATCCGACAGGACTCTGTGAATGGTGTGGAGAAAATGAAACAGTAGAACATGTTATCATGTATTGTGAAAGATATAAAGAGGATAGAGATAAATTATTTGAAGAGATTCTGAGGAAAGAGGAGACTGATATAACTTTGAGAAACATATTAAAACAAGAATAGGAAAATGATAATAGAGAAGCTTTATTTAAATATTTGGAGAATACAGGTTTAATGAATAGGATTAGAAAGGGTATTTATTTATTTTTTTGAGCCAGAGGAGCTGAACACGCAGCGCTGGCTGTAGCACATAATGTTTTAATATAGTGGGTAAGGATGAGGAGTGGGTAGTTGTTAGAGGCTCTGGATAAAGTTCACAGTAGGTGGCGGTAATGCGCGAAATCGATGCGAATCGCCAAAAAAAAGAAAGAAGAAGAAGAGGGGTAGTTGTTAGAGTCTCTGGATCAAGTTCACAGTAGGTGGCGGTAATGCACGAAATCGATGCGAATTGCCCCAAAAAAAAGGAAGAAGAAGAAGAGGTTACAGTCGGAAAGGAAGGCGACGGCTCTCCAAAAAAGCAAATTTTACCTGTGTACAAACTAAAGTTGTGTTGGCGTCAACAAAACTCTCAAATAATAAAGGTAAACCGTCAAACAGAACGGAAGAGTGTCTCTAGACAACTGTCAGCGTATCAAAAAGGAGCATTTTGAAGAAAGCGAAAGTAAACTTTACGCGTTGTCTGAAGGGGCCTGCAGAGCCGACAGCGACACAATGGCTGAATGTGATAGGAATGAGGAAATGTCAGAGGGCCCATTCCACCTTCAGGAGGACCTGACCTGTCCGGTGTGTAAAGATCTTTACCGGGAGCCCGTGCTTCTTTCCTGTAGCCACAGCTTCTGCAAGGAATGCTTGGAGCAAAGCTGGAAGGTGATGATGCAGAAGTGTCCCGTGTGCAGGAAGAGCTGCGACGGGGAGCAACCAATCTCCAACCGGGCGTTGATGGCCGCCACCGAGTCCTTTCAGAAGGAGAAGCGCTGGCGGGGACCGAACGTAATCAGTAACGTGCTTCTTTGTAACCTGCACCGTTTGGAACTTCAACTTTACTGCGTAAAGGACGAGGAGCCCGTGTGCGTCGACTGTGTCACTCTACATCCGACTCACGAGCTGCTGCCACTCAACAAGGGGGCGCCGTTGTGTAAGGTGAGAGTGATGATATTTGATTATCTGGGCCGGGTTTCCCAGGTGAAAGGAGTTTGCATCGGGTGAAAAGTGATGAAATTCGTTTTGGAGCCGCTTAAGCCATGTGCCGCTCTGGGCGACGGCGAAGTCGGCTCAAAACAAAAGTGACAGATTAATCACGTGGAGTAATTAATAGGATGCTGTGATTTGCAAAGTGATTGCTTTTGATAAAATAAAATAAAACGCTTAATCTACCTTCCCAATGAAAACTTTTGAAAATCGGAACATTTATTGTATGTTTCCGAACGATGCACCATACTGCCTTGTTGACAACATGACCAAACGCTGCAGATTACTGTTCATTTGAAAAGGGCGCACCCTCACCGCTTTTGCCTTCATAGCTGGTTTGAAGTCAGATTTAAATCTGATTCCTGGCCATGCGACTTGTCTGAACTGCTGGGGCTAGCCAAAAATGACTCGTTTTGAAAGTTGGATCATCTTATCCTTTATGTTCTTAAACTATGATTTCGAACATTCAAAGCAACTAGGAAACGTCCATGGCAGGCCTTCTTCTTCAAGATTTTATTTGGCGGACAACATCCAAAAAGGTGTACTGTTGCTACCTACTGGGTGGGGTAGAACTGAGAACGTTAATAATAATAATAATAATAATAATAATAATAATAATAATAATAATAATAATAATAATAATAATACAAAATAAAACACTAATTATTCTCAAAAAACTAAACAAAAGTCAATGTACTCCTTCACTTAGTCAAATGTACTCTGATCACTACACAGGTTCTGGGGCCTTAGAGGGGGAAGCATCTTCAGACATTATTCCCTGCAATGTTTCAGACGTGAAATCCTGGAGATCTAAGAACCTTTTAGTCGCTTTCACAATGATTTCCAGTTTCTTTGCTTTTTGTTTTTGTTAGTTTGTCCTGTACAATTAATCACCTGTGCAATGAATGCAACAAAATCAACATTGTTCACGATTAGTGTTTCAGGATCTCTCAACTGACTGACACCCACAGACTGTTGGGCAGCCACTGCCATAGCTTCATCTCTACTCGCTGCTTCAACAATTTTCACTGACTGCATAGGAGACCTTCTCATCAGCCCTTATCTTTCCTACTTAAACCTCCTTCACCTTAACTTTTGTACATAAGATCGCACCACATAGCTCATATATCCCAGCTTTACATGGATTGGGAGAAATTCTTAATCAAACATCAATAACACAGAAAGGCTTTCCTCCTTTCCATTCACAGTGCGGGTTAAGCAACTATTCCTGGCATGTTCATCTTAAACCATGAAGCCTCAATATCCATAGCGACACCAGGTATGACATGTTTTATCGGTGACCTACTCCGATAATCACAGCGTTCCACTTCATGCGTTGAGAATTAGTGCTTTCTCCTTTTGTTCTATTGACACACAGGAAGTCAACATCATACCACTCCCGGTCACTCTGACTGACTCCACTTCTCCCAATGCATCCTTCACCATCTTTGTCACCGCAAACTGGGTTTCCCAAAAAAACATCCTTGCTCATGAATCGCACTCCAACAAGGAATAATGCATTATTATACCGAAGCTTATCTTGATTTATAACTTTAGCCCTTTTAACTCCATTCTTAGATATTTCAGGATTCCACTCCTGTCCTCTATCTTCACTTGCACCAACAGGATCAAGCATTGCTTCTGCCTCCGCCATTGCTGTCCCTACCCAAGTTGGTGCTTACAGCAATACAACTTTCCCGGCAGGCATTGTTGTCACCTTAGCTTGCTACATAACTTCTGAGTGATAGGAAGCACGAGCACCATCACCAATCAGCCGACACCACTGTGGACACACCCGTCGTTACTATGACCAGAGCCGGTCCTGGGGCCCTAAGCAAAATTCTACAATCCTCCCTCCTTTAAAACAGTTTTCTCCATCTGTCGGTCTAAGAATAAGTAGACCTATACAGAACAGAATTAGGTATAAACAAACAATATTTCCTCCAGATTTTTCTTACAGAGAAAGTAAAGCATTATCTGATGGCAGATCAGGTAAATTCTGAATCTCGTGTGCCAGATCCATTCCACTGATGTCACAGTCATCTCCTAAGGTTAGTGTTTTCAACTTCCATGCAGTGAGCCTTTAAAGATTCACTGGACATCTGAGAGGCAGTGCTGAAGTTCAGCAGCACTCCATATTTGGTTTTCACCTGGTTGAGTGTTTCAAATCTCTCATCCATGTCACAGCAGAGTCGACCACAATGTTGAAGTAGTTGGTTTTTCAATGCATCAGTCACTGGTTCATCAGGAGCCTCATAGCTGAAATGCATCTTGCTGTTTCTGTCTCTTCTCTTTCAGAACAGCCTCCACACTCATTTCTTCACAAATGCTTTTGGCTGTTGTCTGGGCCTCAGAGAATCCAGTTTCCTGCTATGTAGTAATGGAGGCCTTTTGCATTTGAGATTAAACTCACTGTGATATCCAACTGTATTGAGGCGGATTGGAGGAGCTTGTTCATCTTGTTTGTCATTGTCAATATCTCATACCATACGGTAGCGGTAGGACCCAACTTCCTCTGCAAGTGCTTCTGCCTCCGCTTTGGCCACAGGATCATTGATCATCTGTCTCGCTTCCAGTAATGCCTCCCGAACCTCAGAAGCCTGATACCTGATTGCATGAACACTTTGGAGCCTACTCTCCCTTCTTGTGTCACTTTATGACTTCACGGTTATGTTAACGTGTTTTTTCAAAACACTCCATCTGTGTGCCAGCTGAAAAGAGGTGAAGAGCTTTTGCACATGCCCAAAAAACTTTTTTAAAGATTTGGCAGCATCTGCAATGACAAGGTTTTTCAATGACAAATTGTCATTTGTATCTGGTCAAGAGTCTGTCCCTGACTTAGGCGCAGATCAAGTTTTCTCTACATAATCATATTGTTTGTGTGTTCAGGACTACCCTCATGGTGTTTCAGAATGCCTTCCTTTATTATTTTGTAGTCTTTTGTAGAAAAGAGCTTACAGCAAAAACAATACACAGCATTATTTTTGATTGAGAATGAAAACCATCTCCTGGCAATCTTTTCCCCATTTGACAGCTGTCTCTGTAATACGCCTGAATAGAAACCTATTCTAGACTTGTCTTTTAGGGTAAGAAAAATCCCGTCCTGGGTTGAATGGACCTCTGCGCACTAACTCAGTCCTCATAAGATCTGTTAAGACTGGGGCCAATCTGCTGGGTCATTTGGTGGAGAAGCAACTGTTCTATTAGGGTCTGAGCTGCTTGTATCTGATGCTGGCTGTACACCTTTGGTTGTGCTACTGGCTGAGGCTGCCTGTACTTCACCTGGGTCTGTGTGAGTATTTGCTGAAGCCAGCTGTACTGGGTCTGTGTGAGTATTTGCTGAAGCCAGCTGTACTGGGTCTGTGTGAGTATTTGCTGAAGCCAGCTGTACTGGGTCTGTGTGAGTATTTGCTGAAGCCAGCTGTACTGGGTCTGTGTCAGTATTTGCTGAAGCCAGCTGTACTGGGTCTGTGTCAGTATTTGCTGATGCCAGCTGTACTGGGTCTGTGTCAGTATTTGCTGAAGCCAGCTGTACTGGGTCTGTGTCAGTATTTGCTGAAGCCAGCTGTACTGGGTCTGTGTCAGTATTTGCTGAAGCCAGCTGTACTGGGTCTGTGTCAGTATTTGCTGATGCCAGCTGTACTGGGTCTGTGTCAGTATTTGCTGAAGCCAGCTGTACTGGGTCTGTGTTAGTACTTGCTGAAGCTGCCAGTACTGGGTCTGTGTTAGTACTTGCTGAAGCTGACTGTACTGGGTCTGTGTTAGCACTGTCTGAGGCTGGATGTGGATCAACTGAGTATGTACTGGCTGACGATCCAGCATCTCCTCTACTGACAAACTTAAGCATAGCACCTGTAAATTATAGATAATACTATTATTAATTTAATCAGCTGCATCAGGCCCATTCAAACTGGCCCCAGATTTCCTTTTATACATTTTCAAATATAAAATACTATGGTTTTCCTGAATACTTGATGGTTATTATTAACTGAGAGATGTGCATCCATATTGGCCAGAATGCTCAGCTAATCAACATTTTAAATTCAATATATAAATCAATAGTAAATGTCAATCCATTGCTTTCCATCTTGCATTAGTCCAGAGTTTTAACTAAACCTTGACTGAGAGACTAGATAATCATTGTCTTGTTTTAAAATTGTGTGCCTATGAGGAGTGCCATCACGCCTATATATTGTCTGGACTGGTCCCCACAGAGGTTGATGCTTTTCCGAGCTGCAGTTTATAAACACCGTTGCCCGTTGGCGTTTATCAAATGTAATAAATAGTTGTATTTCACTCTCGTCAGGCACAAAGTCACAGAACACAGCCCTGGAAGTGGCTGGCAAACAAGACACAGACAGACCAAGGGATGCACTGCCCAGCTAGGTTAGCAAGACAGACAGACTAGAGAGAGATGCACATCAACTTAACATTACTGTTATTTGCTGACATCAAACTTGGAGAGGAGAGAACACACGTTTACCTGGTTGCTGTTCCCGCAATTCACTCTCATGGTATTTTTTTTTCTCTTTTTCGCAACCAGAAGGATAGTTCCGCTTCATCCTCTCATCGAAGTTGTAAACATTGACACCCGCTTTGACACGAGGGGGAGGCCGGGCCCTTGCGTAATTTGCGGGGCCTTACGCAACTTACGTAGTGAGCGTATAGGGCCGCCCGGTTCTGACTATGACAACTCTCGTAGCCGTGTCAGCAAATGACTGCTGTCTGAACACACACACATCTGATTTGGTCACTTGTAACTTGCTGGTTGGACAGTCAGTATTCCAAAACAAAACTGATTTGAGCATTAAGGCCTGCAGTGACACAGGCCTGCAGTGTGAACAAGTCCCCACCCCCCCCTTAGTCAACACCCAATTGCTTAGGACCTGAAACAATACTGCAAATAAGTTGATGTATGTTTTTTTTTATCATCTGGTAGTCACTAGATCACAAACTAATTTGCATATTAATAGTGTTTTATGTGTTCTATTGCAGGAAGAACTGACCATTAAAGTCAACATATTGGAGAACAAAGTGGAGACCTTCAAGAGAATGAAAAATAAATACTCTAACACAGTTGATTTCATAAAGGTACTATAATACTGTATCTGCTTGAGCTGCTGACATCTACACTGTAGGGCCAATCCATGACCATGACTAATGTCAATGTCATGTGGACAGACCTTGGTGAAGGTTTTGTGTAAGACAATGGGATTTGTTAGAGCTCTTTGATGCCCTCACTAGTTTTATCTAGATGTGTGTACCCCATCCAGAGCCCAGTTTGATGTTCATCATTGTTCTGTAATGAGATGTGTGAACCAACCTGTTTGACTGGTTATGAATCGGGACAGGCTGAGATTCCTTGAGCCAAAAGAATGGGAAATAAACAAAATTGTTGACTGTAGATCATGACAAGGAAAGACTCCAAAGCCTCTAGAGGAAACTATAATTATAGCCTATAGATAGGACCTTACTGATTTAGATCAGTAATGTTGTGTGAGATGTGAATGACGAGAGGCATGTCAGTATCATTACAGAACGTCACTCTTCCTCCCAACTTCTCTCGTACCCAGAGCCAGGCAGAGCAGGCAGAGAAGCAGATCAAGGCAGAGTTTGAGAGGCTCCGTCAGGTGCTGTGTGTAGAGGAGGCGGCCAGGCTGAAGGCCCTGGCAGATGAGGAGAAGGACAAGAGTTCCAGTATGGAGGACAGGATCAACTCCCTGACCCGTGACATCGCTGCCCTCACTAAGCTGGTCCAAACAGTGAAGAGGGAGATGGGGGCGGAGGATTTAACCTTCTTGCAGGTAAGCAGGAGGGGTCTCCCTCCTGGGGCGGGGGGTCGTGGGTTGTGGGTCTCCCTCTCTCGTTCTAACTGTACATTGTCACTGTGCATGACAGTGAGAAATGTTTTAATGCAAGCATTTGTCGATCTTATTCACAATGAACTAATGGATTCAATTGGGTTGTTATTTTTCAGAACTTCCAAGCCCTAAAGAAAAAGTAAGTACAGTAACATCCTATCAGTTGCCCTACAGTCCATGTACCCTCCCTCTAATATCATGGTCATCTTCTATGATGGCATGTTTTCACAGAGCCCAGTGGCCTCGTGAAGACCCAGAGAATCCCTCAGATGCTCTTCTGAACATGGCCAAGCACGTAGGCTCTCTGGACTACAGCATTTGGAAGAGCATGCAGGCTCACGTCACATGCAGTGAGTACATGTACTAAAGGGTTAGGTTAGGGTTATAACTTGCTACATAAGTTATAATAAAATGGGTGTGGATGGCTATATAATGTGTAAGGGGTCAATGTTTTGAATGAAGGAGGAAACACTTTGAACAACAGTTACGCTTCGATCATAATATTTTTTAACACGTCTCTCTCTAGTTCCAGTGGTGATGGATCCTAACACAGCCTCTCCCTGGCTCTCCATATCCCCAGACCTGGCCAGCGTACGGGACAGCCCAGAGCGCCAGTCCCTCCCGGACAACCATGAGCGCTTCGACCCCTGTGTCTTCGTCCTTGGAGCTGAGGGCTTCCACTCCGGCAAGCACCGCTGGGAGGTCCATGTGGGAGACAACCCGAAGTGGATCCTGGGAGTCTGTAATGAGTCTGTGGCTCGCAAGAGGAAGTTCACCGTGTCCACAGACAGGGGCGTGTGGACCATCGGGCTGAGCAAAGGGGTGTACAACGCCCTGACGGGCAAACGCACAGTGCTGACCGTGGAGAGGCGGCCAGAGAGGGTCCGGGTCAAGCTAAACATGGAGAAGGGGGAGGTGTCATTTTGGGATGCAGGCAATGGTGGGAAGCACTTGTGCACCTTCACACACAAGTTTACAGAGAGAGTGTTCCCCATATTTGGTCCTGGGCTCCACAGCACCCCGATGGAGGTTAACCCGGCCAAGGTGACCATTCATACTGCGTGACAGTCACTACAGTTTGCTAAGAGTGGCTCAATAGCCGATAGGCAGTAGTACTGCTCACTTGGATGTAAAGTGTTTCTGAATAGATGATTGCTTACTCTGTTTAAGCTGTCAGTGTGGTGTGGTTGTATTCTAGTATGAGTTTTACTGTGGCTATAGGTTTGCTTTGAGGAGGTCTGGATCAAGGCCTTTTGTATGGTGACAATCATATTTGGAAAATGTGCCATAGCAGTATTCCTATGCTTTCCATAGGATGTACAGTATGAAGGCATGTGTTACATTAGGGATTTTTTTGATACTGATATTCTAACTGATATGTTTAGATTGCTGAGTTATTATACATAGGTATTTTCTAGGGCTAGAGGGTTCCAGTGGTAAGAACTTATTTTCTGTCTAATTTTGCTGCGTTCTGGGATTTATTGATATGTTTACTAATTTAATTATGTACCTGAATGTCATTAATTATATGTGTAAAAAATGAATAAATTGTCCCATGAGCCGAATACAACTGGTGTAGACTTTACCATGAAATGCTTGCTTACGAGCCCTTCCCAACAATGCAGATCAAAATCAAATAGTAACACAAAAGGAATAAAATAAAATACACTGGTACTCCCTATATACAGGGAGTACCAGTAACAGACCAATGTGCAGGGGTATGAGGTATTTGAGGTAGATGCATACAGTGGGGAGAACAAGAATTTGATACACTGCCGATTTTGCAGGTTTCCCTACTTACAAAGCATGTAGAGGTCTGTAATTTTTATCATAGGTACACTTCAACTGTGAGAGACGGAATCTAAAAAAAAATCCAGAAAATCATATTGTATGATTTTTAAATAATTAATTAGCATTTTATTGCATGACAAGTATTTGATCACCTACCAACCAGTAAGAATTCCGGCTCTCACAGACCTGCTAGTTTTTCTTTAAGAAGCCCTCCTGTTCTCCACTCATTACCTGTATTAACTGCACCTGTTTGAACTCGTTACCTGTATAAAAGACACCTGTCCACACACTCAATCAAACAGACTCTAACCTCTCCACAATGGCCAAGACCAGAGAGCTGTGTAAGGACATCAGGGATAACATTGTAGACCTGCACAAGGCTGGGATGGGCTACAGGACAATAGGCAAGCAGCTTGGTGAGAAGGCAACAACTGTTGGCGCAGTTATTAGAAAATGGAAGAAGTTCAAGATGACGGTCAATCTCCCTCGGTCTGGGGCACCATGCAAGATCTCACCTCGTGGGGCATCAATGATCATGAGGAAGGTGAGGGATCAGCCCAGAACTACACGGCAGGACCTGGTCAATGACCTGAAGAGAGCTGGGACCACAGTCTCAAAGAAAACCATTAGTAACACACTACGCCGTCATGGATTAAAATCCTGCAGCGTACGCAAGGTCCCCCTGCTCAAGCCAGCGCATGTCCAGGCCCATCTGAAGTTTGCCAATGACCATCTGGATGATCCAGAGGAGGAATGGGAGAAGGTCATGTGGTCTGATGAGACAAAAATAGAGCTTTTTGGTCTAAACTCCACTCGCCGTGTTTGGAGGAAGAAGAAGGATGAGTACAACCCCAAGAACACCATCCCAACCGTGAAGCATGGAGGTGGAAACATCATTCTTTGGGGATGCTTTTCTGCAAAGGGGACAGGACGACTGCACCGTATTGAGGGGAGGATGGATGGGGCCATGTATCGCGAGATCTTGGCCAACAACCTTCCCTCAGTAAGAGCATTGAAGATGGGTCGTGGCTGGGTCTTCCAGCATGACAACGACCTGAAACACACAGCCAGGGCAACTAAGGAGTGGCTCCGTAAGAAGCATCTCAAGGTCCTGGAGTGGCCTAGCCAGTCTCCAGACCTGAACCCAATAGAAAATCTTTGGAGGGAGCTGAAAGTCCGTATTGCCCAGCGACAGCCCCGAAACCTGAAGGATCTGGAGAGGGTCTGTATGGAGGAGTGGGCCAAAATCCCTGCTGCAGTGTGTGCAAACCTGGTCAAGAACTACAGGAAACGTATGATCTCTGTAATTGCAAATAAAGGTTTCTGTATCATATATTAAGTTCTGCTTTTCTGATGTATCAAATACTTATGTCATGCAATAAAATGCAAATTAATTACTTAAAAATCATACAATGTGATTTTCTGGATTTTTGTTTTAGATTCCGTCACTCACAGTTGAAGTGTACCTATGATAAAAATGACAGACTTCTACATGCTTTGTAAGTGGGAAAACCTGCAAAATCGGCAGTGTATCAAATACTTGTTCTCCCCACTGTACTCCAGAATGTCATGAAGAGTGACCAGATGAATTGCAATTAATTGCAAAGTCCCTCTTTGCCATGAAAATTAACTTAATCCCCAAAAAACATTTCCACTGCATTTCAGCCCTGCCACAAAAGGACCAGCTGCCATCATGACAGTGATTGTCTCTTAACACAGGTGAGAGTGTTGACGAGGACAAGGCTGGAGATCACTCTGTCATGCTGATTGAGTCAGAATAACAGACTGGAAGCTTTAAAAGGAGGATGGTGCTTGAAATCATTGTTCTTCCTCTGTCAATCATGGTTACCTGCAAGGAAACACGTGCCGTCGTCATTGCTTTGCACAAAAAGGGCTTCACAGGCAAGGATATTGCTGCTGGTAAGATTGCACCTAAATCAACCATTTATCGGATCATCAAGAACTTCAAGGAGAGAGGTTCAATTGTTGTGAAGAAGGTGTCAGGGCGCCCAAGAAAGTCCAGCAAGCGCCAGGACCGTCTTCTAAAGTTGATTCAGCTGCGGGATCGGGGCACCACCAGTGCAGAGCTTGCTCAGGAATGGCAGCAGGCAGGTGTGAGTGCATCTGCACACACAGTGAGGTGAAGACTTTTGGAGGATGGCCTGGTGTCAAGAAGGGCAGCAAAGAAGCCACTTCTCTCCAGGAAAAACATCAGGGACAGACTGATACTCTTTAAAAGGTACAGGGATCGGACTGCTAAGGACTGGGATAGAGACATTTTCTCTGATGAATCCCCTTTCCGATTGTTTGAGCCATCCGGAAAACACCTTGTCCGGAGAAGACAAGGTGAGCGCTACCATCAGTCCTGTGTCATGCCAACAGTAAAGCATCCTCAGACCATTCATGTGTGGGGTTGCTTCTCAGCCAAGGGAGTGGGCTCACTCACAATTTTGCCTAAGAACACAGCCATGAATAAAGAATGGTACCAACACATCCTCCGAGAGCAACTTCTCCCAACCATCCAAGAACAGTTTGGTGACGACCAATGCGTTTTCCAGTATGACATAAGGCAAAAGTGATAACTAAGTGGCTCGGGGAACAAAACATCGACATTTTGGGTCCATGGCCAGGAAACTCCCCAGACCTTAATCCCATTGAGAACTTATGGTCGATCCTCAAACAAAAACCTACAACTTCTGACAAACTCCAAGCATTGATTATGCAAGAATGGCCTGCAATCAGTCAGGATGTGGCCCAGAAGTTAATTGCCAGGGCGGATTGCAGAAGTCTTGAAAAAGAAGGGTCAACACTGCAAATATTGACTCTTTGCATAAACTGAATGTCATTGTCAATGAAAGCCGTTGACACTTATGGAATACTTGTAATTATACTTCAGTGTACCATAGTAACTACTGAAGCAGCAAACTTTGTGGAGACCAATACTTGTGTCATTCTCAAAACTTTTGACCACGACTGTATATGGTTATGTATGTATGTATGTATGTATGTATGTATGTATGTATGTATGTATGTATGTATGTATGTATGTATTCTAGGGAGTGTGCGTTGGCTCAGTGCAAGATGGAGTCAGTGCTGGTAGTTTGGGTACCATTCATTTACTCATTAGTTTAGGCCTAACTGTCTTAGTCTTTGTACAAGCCTATTCTATACGAAGCTTTATTTGCTCATCTAATGTAAAAAAAACTATCTAGTTTCTTACTTTTCATTGTCTTAGGTTTGAGTGAATTCCGTAGTGTTTTGCTCTCAATCAAATAGATTGTATTTATATTATTCATTCATTACAAACATACTATGGGATACTAGAGTTTGTCTTTTTATGTTTAATTGTTTTTTTTAAACGATAAAACTGTTGAATCAGTCAAGCTTTGGCTCTGGGGGATGTTCAGACACTATTCAATGTTTGTTTAACCAGTAATCTATGTTGTATGTACTGATTTTATGAAATGATGAATAAATGGATTGAGTGTTTGAAGCCTACAATCACCTGATTCACCACCAATGCACTTGCCGGGTGATGCACAGCAGCTATAGCTATGGTAAATAAGGTTTAACTGATAGACACTACATCTGATTAGAAATCAAAACTACCACACTTTGCATTACAACATTTCTAGTTATCAATATTCATACTTTCTCAGGTGTTTCTCTGAGGATGCTATTACCAAACATTACCACTGGAGGGAAATGCTGGGGTATACAATTTTAGTGATGGGGAGATGACGAGGAGCCTTTTGAGGTTAAGGTGGCCAGGGTCAGAGTAGTGCAGAAGGTGTCATGCTGAGGCAGTAAAGTAATATCTAACAGTTACACAACATATAGCCAATGCACACAAATCTAAGTAAGGAATGAATTAAGAATATATACATATATGGACGAGCGATGTCAGAGCGGCATTGGACTAAGAAAAAGTTGAATAGTATAGAATATTAAATTGACTAAGATACCGTAGAATAGTATAGAATACAGTATATACATATGATATGAGTAATGTAAGATATGTAAACATTATTAAAGTGACAAGTGTTCAATTTCTTAAAGTGGCCAGTGATTTCTAGTCTGTCTATAGGCAGCAGCCTCTAATGTGCTAGTGATGGCTGTTTAACAGTCTGATGGCCTGTTTTTCAGTCTCTCGGCCCCAGCTTTGATGCACCTGTACTGACCTCACCTTCTGGTTGATAGCGGGGTTGCTCAGGTGGTTGATATCCTTGATGATTTTTTTGACCTTCCTGTGACATTGGGTGCTGTAGGTGTCCTGGGGGGTGGGTAGTTTGCCCCCGGTAATGCGTTGGGCAGACCAAACCATCCTCTGGAGAGCCTTGCGATTGCGGGCTGTGCAGTTGCCGTACCAGGCGATGATACAGCACAGCAGGATGCTAGCAATTGTACATTTGTAAAGGTTTGTGAGGGTTTTAGGTGCCAAGTCAAATTTCTGGTTGAAGAGACTCTGTGCGCCTTCTTCACCACACTGTCTGTGTGGGTGGTCCATTTCAGTTTGTCAGTGATGTGTACGCCAAGGAACTTGAAGCTTTCCACCTTCTCCACTGCGGTCTCGTCGATGTGGATAGGGGGGTGCACCCTCTGCTGTTTCCTGAAGTCCATGATCATCTCATTTGTTTTGTTGAGTGAGAGGTTATTTTCCTGGCACCACACTCCCAGAGCCCTCAACTCCTCCCTGTAGGCTGTCTCGTCATTGTTGGTAATCAAGCCTACTACTGTTGTGTCGTCTGCAAACTTGATGATTGAGTTGGAGGCATGCTTGGCCACGGAGTCATGGGTGAACAGGGAGTACAGGAGTGGGCTGGATACGCACCCTTGGTGCGTGTGTTAAGGATCAGTGAAGTGGAGGTGTTGTTTCCTACCTTCACCACCTGGGGAGGGCCGGCAGGAAGTCCTGGACCAAGACCTCGTTAGATAGACCAACGAGTGATGTATGCTTCAGTAAGGTTGGCTTCTGAGCGTTCATAGCAATGGTTATCAACTGTACCGCAGAAATGGTACATCAATCACAGAAAACAGATGTGGTGGAAGCTGCAGAGAAGTACTTGGGTATACGAGATTTGACTTCAGCAGAGTTACAGGATGTGTTGAATGGTGGTGTCCTGTCCTCCCAGGCCGTTGGCATGGTATAGGAGCATATAGGGTCAAAGTAGTGGAATGGGGTAGTGGGTTTTTAATGAGTTTAGGGTTAGTTGGAAGGGTGTTTTATTTTATTTTTTGTTTTTTTCCTTTTCTATTACGTGTAATGGGTTTACACTCCAGTCAAATTGGTGGCGCTAATTCATTTTGTGATTGCCAAACACCATTTAAAAACCAAACCAGAAGAAGAAAATGGTGGCTGCATTGGATGAGGTGGCGTAGATGAGAGCAAAGAGTATATGTAAAGAATTGTATCAAGTGGTTGATGGGCACCGACTGACCCGCATGGTGGATGGAGTGAGGAAGCCCACTCCATCCATTCTACTGAGTCTCTCCCTTCTCAAGTGTATTTGAGTTTTATGAGATTCCCTGTGAGAGCCTTGGTGCCCAAAACCATGCAGTGTGATAAATGCTAATGATTTGCCCATGTCTCAAGTTTATGTAGACGGGAAGAGTATTATATTAACCATCTCCAATCCAAAATTAAATCCAGAATTGGCTTCCTATTTCGCAACAAAGCCTCCTTCACTCATGCTGCCAAACATGCCCTTGTAAAACTGACTATCCTACCGATCCTTGATTTCGGCGATGTCATTTACAAACTAGCCTCCAACACTCTACTTAGCAAATTGGATGTAGTCTATCACAGTGCCATCCGTTTTGTCACCAAAGCCCCATACACTGCCCACCACTGCGACCTGTATGCTCTCGTTGGCTGGCCTTCATTATATATTCGTTGCCAAACCCACTGGCTCCAGGTCATCTATAAGTCTTTATTAGGTAAATCCCCGCCCTATCTCAGCTCACTGGTCACGATAGCAACACCCACCTGTAGCATGCGCTCCAGCAGGTATATCTCACTGGTCACCCCCAAAGCCAACACCTCCTTTGGCCGCCATTCCTTCCAGTTCGCTGCTGCCAATGACTGGAACGAATTGCAAAAATCATTGAAGCTAGAGGTTCCTATCTCCCTCAATAACTTTAAGCATCAGTTGTCAAAGCTGCTTATCGATCACTGCACCTGTATATAGCCCTTCTGTAAATAGCCCACACTACTACCTCATCCCCATATTTATATGTATTTTTGTTATTTTCACAAATCTTGCACTCCAGTATCTCTATTTGCACATCATAATTTGCACATCCTTCATTCCTGTGTTAATGATGATAATCTGTAGTTTATCTCACCACTATGGTCTATTTATTGTCCTACCTCCTAACCTTACTGCATTTTTGCACTACATTTTGCACTCTGTATATAGATTTTCTATTGTGTTATTGACTGTACGTTTGTTTACTTCTCATGTGTAACTCTGTGTTGTTTTTGTCGCACTGCTTTGCTTTGTCTTGGCCAGGTCGCAGTTGCAAATGAGAACTTGTTCTCAACTGACCTACCTGGTTAAATAAAGGTGAAATGAAATAAAATAAAATAAAATAAAAAATGCCAGTTGATCCTAAATGCTGCAATAATGGTGGTGAACATGCACCTGAATTTCTGAAGTGTCCTGTTACGGTGAAAAAGACCGAGGTGGCAAGAATAAGCGCAGTCCAGTATCTCTCCTATCCGGAAGCATTGCGATAGGTGGAAGAAGTAATGGTAGTAGGAGTAGAGACGCCAGATAATATTCCTTATCAACAGAGGGATCATGACATGTTGCATGTTAAAAAGGTGGACTTTGTAGCATTTATTGCATTGGTTATCAACCGCACAGAGGAAATCTGTGACTGACGTTTTTTTTAATGTATTTTTTATGACAACATAAAAATACAGCAATAGGTTTAGCTTGCCATACAACCTTAAAGAAGAAGCAGAGAGTACAATGGAATATGTTTTGTTTTTGTTTCAATACCCTGTACAGTAGGTGGCGGCAATACACCAATAGTCTGCCAAAAACTAAAGAAGAAGAGGAGCATTTTGTGTGGGAAGCTGCCATATACAAAAACAACAAGTATTACATGGCTTTAAGCAATAAGCAAATAACATTTCACGCTGGCTGGTGACGCGCTAAGGCATAAGAGCATAATGTATGGCAAAATGGTGAAGATATGTCTGACGCTGCGACAGATGTATTTCATTATTATTATGATTTAGCTAACCATCATTGAATCGATGGCGAACGACTGCGCTTTTTTAAAATCTGGAGTCAAGTTCGCTTGCTCGCTAACTGGCTAGCAGCCAACCAGTACCGAGGGTGGTCCGTGTCCTGTGATTCCGGGGACTGGAGTCCGACAACCCTCTTTGGTAGCCACTGCTGGCTAACGTTAGATATCTCACATGCAGTTTTGTGTTGTGTTGCTCATAACTCACTGACAATGTAAAATATCATGGGGACTGAGACACGGGATCTGGTGAGTATCACCATGGCGATGCTAAGCTAACGGTCCTCTCCTGGCGTGGTGACTGGTGTCGCTTTCAACAGCAAATCCGCTACGCTAGTTAACGTTCAACACTCGCTTGCAGGGCTTGCTGGTTATAACTAACTAACTACTATCAACGTGCACAGTTTGTATTTAGCTATTATGTTAACGTTAGCCAACTAATGACATTAAGTTAGTTAGCCATAGCAATAACAGTTAACGTCGTTAGCTAGCTAGTTAGCGTTTGTCTGCGGATAGTTAGCATTGTTTTGATTGCGGCTACATAATACCTAGCTGCTCGCTTACTGTTTCCTGGCATTTAGCTATATATGCGTTTTTTTCATTATTTCATTTTTCTAATTAGTAAGCTAGAAACAGAGCAGCACCCATACCGACAGAATAACTGCGATGATGATTAGCTATTAATATTGTAGCGTTGAGCGGTGAAACAGACACAGGACGCACGGAATAAAGGAGACAGAGCCGAGGTTTCTTTTTCTAGCTCTAATGAGCCCAGATATATTTCCTCGTGCTTAGCACGACAGCTAACCCCGGGGTTGAGACGTCTACCTCAAAACAAATAACAGGGTTGGTGAGTCCCACTATTCTCCGCTTTGTGGTCTGTTTCTAGCAGGCACTTGACTTCAGCTATCCTACTCTGCATCCAGTAGTGAAGAGACCTTCCTGACACCTGTCTCCTCGCTCTCTATCTCTTTTCCAAACCCCCTAGCCATTCCACCAATACCCAAAAGGCACAGACGTCTCCCCCAATCAACTCTCACATGAAGTAGTGAATAACCTTTAACTTTAACTCGTTAAACCACATTGGAGCCCAACTTTCTCTCTCCTGCAGCCCCTCCCCTTAGGGTCCCACACCACAGCGTTGCAATATCTATCTAGAACACGTCTTAATGTTTTGACAAGTGTAACTATTTGTATATGTCTGAAATTCAAATGAATTAGATTTTGTCATATTGACAGAAGCCAAATATTCTACAATGTGGGGGTGACTCATTGTCAGTTTACTACATAACCTCTGGCTCTGACTGTTGTCACTTTACAAAATGTGAATCATTAATTTACCTTTCTTAGAGACAGAAGTAATTGGATCAGTAATAACACTAGTCTCATATGAAAAGCACATTCCTTAAGTTGTCACTGTGCCATGGACATAAATGAAAGAATCTACCTGCCAGCACAGATTGTTTTGGCTGTATGTGACTGCAATATGTATTTGGCTGATTTTTGATTGCAAATTATTGCCTAATGCCTATCTTGCAGAGTTTTAGATTTTTCACTCTGGTAATATGGTGCTGTGACCAGAATGCAACACTGAAGTGACATATAGGCAAAACTAGAGCATCTTTCGTCCTATGTTGAAATGTAACCTCTTTGTAAAATATTTTTAGCTATGTAGTCCATCTCACTGAAATTGCATTGCTTGTTTGAACCGTTTCTAGGTTCCCGGCTTGTGAGCGAGGTAATCGGACAACCCTATCTTCTTCACCTCCTCCACCTATTCCAGGTGGGGGAGAGGATGGCCTCCCTCCTCCATGTCCCCATGCTGGGATTGCTGCTGGTTGCCGTGGCCCCTGGGTGTTGGGCAGGAGACTGTAAGGGCCACAGACAGGTGCTGAGGGGCCCCCCAGGGTACGTCACAGACGGGCCAGGGAACTACTCTGTAAATGGGAACTGCGAGTGGCTCATCAAAGGTGAGTGAGACACTTGTGAGAAATCAGTGTGTGTTGATAGATTAGTTGTTACGGTTAATTGTCAGTTTGACGTGAATATATGAAGCTCAAGATATGCCAAGGAAATTCTTGTGTAGAGCAAATTAAGTAAACTCTAAATTATATCAGACTGATGTTTCTTTCCTGTAATCTCTCCAAGCCCCCAGCAGCAATTACCATATCGTCCTGAACTTTACCTTCATGGAGACAGAATGCACCTACGATTACCTGTTTGTCTACGATGGAGACTCCTACCAGAGCCCCTTACTGGCCAGTCTGAGTGGCAACACCCTGCCGCAGCCCATAGAAGCCAAGTCTGGCAAGGTAACCACATCATTATCTATGGAAGGGGGAACTAGACATGTTCTGAGATGTCGGATATCAACCTCAGACTGCTGGGGATTTGGGTGGGGAAACTTTTCATACCAGCATTAAATGGATGGATGGATTGACAGGTTTCTATGGCCTCAATTTGATTTCGGCGCACATAATTCAGTGACAGCTAGATGTTTTTGACTCAACGGGCTGGATGGATTACAATATCATGAAAAATTAAAATCAAGTTGTTCGTTGCCCCCTTCACATCCTTTCTCTCTTCTCTCCTCCCTCCAGATGCTGCTCCACCTCTTCAGCGATGCCAACTACAACCTCCTGGGCTTCAATGCCACCTACTCGTTCTCTGTGTGCCCTGGGGCCTGCGGAGGTCACGGGCGCTGTGACACGACCTCGTCCCTGTGCCAGTGCCACCTGGGCTGGGGAGGAGCCGACTGCACCACCCCTCTGTGTCCCCAGGCCTGCATCCTGCACGGCACCTGTGACAAGGTAAGAAGAGGAAGGGATACTTTATTATCCACATTGGAAACTGTGCAGTCTTTAGACAACATGTGTACAGACAACATGTTGGTTTATTACAGTGCAATAAAACAAAGGATGAGTTAGGCAAGGATTGAAAGTGACCAGCCAACTGAGATGCAGGAGACAGCTAGCTGAGGGAACCTATGTACAAGGCTACCTAAGGAGTTAATTATTAAGCAGGGTATACATTTGAGTTCAAACACAGAGGGGGAAACCAGACATCAGCAACATAAATAGGTGTGGAATGACACTCCTTTCCTTTACATATTGTAATATCGTTGATTGCTAATTTCTCTCACACTTTCTTCTTCTCTCTCTTCCTCTCTCAGAGAGGAGAGCGTTGTCTCTGCAGCTCGGACTTCCTGGGCCAGAGCTGTCAGCTGGGTCTCCGTGATGACAGTGGAGCAGGGCAGTGGTGGCAGGTGAGCGGGGGTGACCCCTACACGCCCCCCCGGACCGGCTCTGCTGGGGTCTACCTGTCCTCCACTGGAGCCATGTACCTGTTTGGAGGTGAGGGATAGAACACTGAACAACTGTTTGTTTGTTTATATAGTGGTGGATCCCATTGTACATATTTTACATACCCAAGGTATACCAATACTGTATACTATTCTAATTCAGGTGTTGTTAGTAAGAATGTGAGGGTTGTTAGTTAGGAGGGTGTTGTTAGGATTGTTTTGTTTTCACAGATTCATTTTCTAACTGGGACCCAGTCAGGAGTATTGTTTGGCTTGGTTAACATTAACCTAGTTTAAAGCACACAGCTTCACAGAAGACCTTGACCTTATTGCTGTTGGACAACTGGCTCTGCATAGTAATCATTGTGGCTTTCAATGTATGTCATGATGT
Source organism: Thymallus thymallus (assembly GCA_023634145.1). Classification (NCBI taxonomy): domain Eukaryota; kingdom Metazoa; phylum Chordata; class Actinopteri; order Salmoniformes; family Salmonidae; genus Thymallus; species Thymallus thymallus. Next base: position 15,492,522 of record CM042416.1, read on the forward strand.
AGTTGGTTAACTGATTCTGTATGGTTGGTGCTGTTTGATATTTCAGGCTTTGACTTGAACCGAGCTCTGGGGGACCTGGTTAAATACAACTTCAGCTTAAACCAGTGGGAGAACAGATCTTATGGACACTCTCCAGTAAGTGCTTGTCCACATGGCAGAAATGTAATCTTAATCAAATATATCAGACTGTTCTCTTTTAGTTATTCTTTCAGTCCCGAGATCCCAGCAAAAACTGTTTGGCGTTTGTGACAGCAACTATGTGAGCTTATTACAGTATTATAGACACTATGTCCTGGGATTTACTATGATCTTCTATATAGAAGAACCCCTTACCTTCTAACGACTCTTGTGTAGCTTGTGAACGTCATAAAGCAAAATATCTTACATGTTCGTGTGAGTCTCAGCTTATAATAGTTGGTAACTCAAATCATTCAGACTCTACAGATGTTTTTGTATAGAACAACTGACCCCGGGCCCCTTCGGGATCCGCCCTTGTCTCGTCTCACAAACACCACTCTAGCTTCGCCCCTGTTAATCACACAGACTAAAAAGGGGTTAGTTCAAAACCTGCCGGCGATGCGGTGGGACTCATTGGACTAAACCAATGCTCCTAAACCTCTCTCTTTCCCTCCCTCTCCTGTTAACCCCTTTCTACATCTCTCCCTATCTTACTGCCTCACTCTCACCCCTCCCTCTTTTCTACATCTCTCCCTATCTTACTGCCTCACTCTCACCCCTCCCTCTTTTCTACATCTCTCCCTATCTTACTGCCTCACTCTCACCCCTCCCTCTTTTCTACATCTCTCCCTATCTTACTGCCTCACTCTCACCCCTCCCTCTTTTCTACATCTCTCCCTATCTTACTGCCTCACTCTCACCCCTCCCTCTTTTCTACATCTCTCCCTATCTTACTGCCTCACTCTCACCCCTCCCTCTTTTCTACATCTCTCCCTATCTTACTGCCTCACTCTCACCCCTCCCTCTTTTCTACATCTCTCCCTATCTTACTGCCTCACTCTCACCCCTCCCTCTTTTCTACATCTCTCCCTATCTTACTGCCTCACTCCCACCCCTCCCTTTTCTCTTTAATCTTGTTCCCACTTCCTCTCACCCTTCTCTTTCTTCCTCCTGCCCACCCTGTCCCAACTGTCATCTCTCTTCTCATCACCCCCCTCTTCCTCTCTCCCTTCTTTCTTTCTCCCACTACCTCTGTCAGGCAGCTCGTCACTCCCACACGGCAGTAGAGTGGAAGGGGAACATGGTGATCTTCGGAGGAGAGCTTGTGAGCGGCACTTTAGCCAGCGACGTCTGGATGTACCGCCCAATCCAGGATGACTGGCAGCAGCTCGGCCAATCCCATTCGCCCGGGGCACCGAGAGTGGCCAACCATGCAGCAGCTGTAGTGGACAACTATCTCTACATATTTGGAGGTAAATAACTTTTTGAACTGCAATGTTGTTACCTGAATTTGTAGAATAGTTTTTAACTGCAAATATTACCTTACAGGTGTGTGCATATGCAGTGAAAACTTTTTGCAGAATATGTTTCTAAACACTTCTCCATTAATGTGGATGCTACCATGATTACGGATAAACCTAAATGAATCGTGAATAAGGATGAGTGAGGGAGTTAGAGGCATAAATGCTAACCTCCCCTGTATATGTAATGGTAAGAGGTTAGCGTGTCTTGGGGGGTAATGTATTTGTGCGTCTAACTTTCTCACCCTCACTCGGTACTGTTAAATTTCAGATTCCAAAAAGCAAGTCCTGCAGGCTCTAGTTTAGTCTTATCTCGATTATTGTCCAGTCATATGGTCAAGTGCTGCAAAGAAAGACCTAGTTATGCTGCAGCTGGCCCCGAACAGAGCGGCACATCTTGCTCTTCATTGTAATCAGAGGGCTAATATAAATATTATGCATGCCAGTCTCTCTTGGCTAAGAGTTGCGGAGAGACTGACTGCATCACTTCTTCTTTTTATAAGAAACATTAAAACATTTCAAATTGTTTGCATAGTCAACTTACACACAGCTTTGAAACAGACACTTACCCCACTAGACATGCCTCCAGGGGTCTTTTCACAGTCCCCAAATCCAGAGCAAATTCAAGAAAGCATACAGTATTATATATAGACATTATTGCATGGAACTCCCTTCCATCTCATATTGCGCAAATAAACAGCAAACCAGGTTTCCAAAACCAGTAGAGCAACACCTCTCCCCTGTTTGTCCTAGATATGTTGTGTGTATGTATTGATATGTAGGCTTTGTGTGCTGTTTTTAAATCTATCTAGTTCTGTCCATGAGCTGTTCTTGTCTATTGATGTTCTGTATTACAGTATATTCTGAAAGTATTTTTTTCAACATTTTGTTACATTACAGCCTTCTATACACAATACCCCATAATGACAAAGCAAAAACTGTTTTTTTTAGAAGTGTTTGCAAATGTATTAAAAATATAAAACAAATGACTTATTTACATAAGTATTCAGACCCTTTGTTATGAGACTCGAAATTGAGCTCAGGTCCATCCCGTTTCCATTGACCATCCTTGTTGTTTCTACAACTTGATTGGATTCCACCTATGGCAAACATCCAATTGACTGGACATGATTTGGAAAGGCACACACCTGTCTATATAAGGTCCCACAGTTGAGTGTGCATGTCAGAGCAAAAACCAAGCCATGAGGTTGAAGGAATTGTCCGCAGAGCTCCCGAGACAGGATTGGGTCGAGGCACAGATCTGGGGAAGGGTACCAAAACATTTCTGCAGCATTAAAGGTCCCCAAGAACACAGTGGCCTCCATCATTCTTAAATGGAAGAAGTTTGGAACCACCAAGACTCTTCCTAGAGCTGGCAGCCTGGCCAAACTGAGCAATTGGGGGAGAAGGGCCTTTGGTCAGGGAGGTGACAAAGAACCCGATGGTCACTCTGACAGAGCTCCAAAGTTCCTCTGTGGAGATGGGAGAACCTTCCAGAAGGACAACAATTTCTGCAGTACTCCACCAATCAGGCCTTTATGGTAGAGTGGCCAGAGGGAAGCCACTCTTAAGTAAAAGGCACATGACAGCCCACTTGGAGTTTGCCAAAAGGCACTTAAAGGACTCTCAGACCCTGAGAAACAAGATTCTCTGCTCAGATGAAACAAAGATTGAACTCTTTGGCCTGAATGCCAAGCGTCACCTCTGGTGAAGCATGGTGGTGGCAGCATCATGCTGTGGGGATGTTTTTCAGCGGCAGGGATTTGGAGACTAGTCAGGATCGAGGGAAAGATGAACGGAGTAAAGCACAGAGAGATCCTTGATGAAAACCTGCTCCAGAGCAGACTGGGGCCAAGGTTCACTTTTCAGCAGGACAACGGCCCTAAGCACACAGACAAGACAACGCAGGAGTGGCTTCAGGACAAGTCTCTGAGTGTCCTTGAGTGGCCCAGCCAGAGCTCGGACTTGAACCTGATCGAACAGTTTTTGCTTTGTCATTATGGGGTATTGTGTGTAGATTGATGAGGGGAATTTGACTACTTTTTAATACACATAAGGGAATTATGTTCAAAAAGTGCTGCTCTTTCTAAACGGTTCACCCAATATGGATGAAAATACCCTCAAATTAAAGCACTATGCACTTTAACCTCATAGTCCATTTGTATAATTTCAAGTCCAAAGTGCTGGAGTACAGTGCCAAAACAACAATGAAAAAATTTCCCTCTCAATACTTCACTGTATCTATTCCAAGATGGCGCCTATCCGTTGTGAATAAGTACTCTTGTAATCTGTTCTATACATATACAGTTGAAGTTGGAAGTTAACATACACATTAGCCAAATACATTTAAACTCAGTTTTTCAAAATTCCTGACATTTAATCCTAGTAAAAATTCCCTGTCTTAGGTCAGTTCGGATCACCACTTTATTTTAAGAATGTGAAATGTCAGAATAATAGTACAGAGAAATGATTTATTTCAGCTTTTATTTCTTTCATCACATTCCCAGTAGGTCAGAAGTTTACATACACTGAATTAGTATTTGGTAGCATTGCCTTTAAATTGTTTAACTTTGGTCAAACGTTTCGGGTAGCCTTCAACAAGCTTCCCACAATAAGTTGGGTGAATTTTGGCCTATTCCTCCTGACAAAACTGGTGTAACTGAGTCAGGTTTGTAGGCCACCTTGCTCAGTTTGCCACAACTTTGGAAATATGCTTGGGGCCATTGTCCATTTGGAAGACCCATTTGCGACCAAGCTTTAACTTCCTGACTAATGTCTTGAGATGTTACTTCAATATATCCACATCATTTTCTTTCCTCATGATGCCATCTATTTTGTGAAGTGCACCAGTCCCTCCTGCAGCAAAGCACCCCAACATCATGATGCTGCCACCTCCGAGCTTCCCTGTTGGGATGGTGTTCTTTGGCCTGAAAACCTCCCCATTTTTCCTCCAAACATAACAATGGTCATTATGGCCAAACGGTTCTATTTTTGTTTCATCAGACCAGCGGACATTTCTCCAAAAAGCACTTTTCGCACCAAAGTACATTCATCTCTAGGAGACAGAGCGCGTCTCCTTCCTGAGCGGTATGACAGCTGAGTGGTCCCATTATATTTATACTTGCGTACTATTGTTTGTACAGATGAACGTGGTACCTTCAGGTGTTTGGAAAATGCTCCCAAGGATGAACCAGACTTGTGGAGGTCTAAAAAACAATTCTGAGGTCTTGGCTGATATCTTTTGATTTTCCCACGATGTCCAGCAAAGAGGCAATGAGTTTGAAGGTAGGCCTTGAAATACATCCACAGGTACACCTCCAATTGACTCAAATGATGTCAATTAGCCTATCAGAAGCTTCTAAAGCCATGGCATCATTTTCTGGAATTTTCCAAGATGTTTAAAGGGCCAGTCAATTTAGTGTAAGTGAAATAATCTGTCTGTAAACAATTGTTGGAAGAATTACTTGTGATGCACAAAGTAAATGTCCTTTAACGACTTTACCAAAACTATAGTTTGTTAACATGAAATGTGTGGAGTGGTTGAAAAAGGAGTTTTAATGACTTCAACCTAAGTGTATGTAAACATCCGACTTCAACTGCAGTAGGAACAAAGTTTTTCTTTACAACAACATTTCTTCCTATCCCCTCTGCAGGTCGTACGGAAGAGGACATGTTTTCGTCATCTCTTTATCGGTTTGGTCTGCGGGGGTCTGGGGTGTGGGAAGCGGTGCAGCCCACCGGGGGGAAGCCCCCCGCCACAGCAGGTCACTCCATGGTGTTCCACCCCCCGTCCCGGGCCCTACTGGTCTACGGGGGCCACAGGCCTACCACTGCCAGGTACAGTTGGAGGGGATTGTGGGACTGTCTTGCATGGTGGTGTGTGTTTATTATCAAAGTTAAAGTACACACCTAGAGTACATATTGTGTTGTGTGTGTTTGGTGCTATTTGGTAATGCAAGAACAGGTTCTCGCTAGGTTCTTGGCTTCTCCAAGGTTCAGGGTCCATGTGATTCCCAGTACTGTTTGGTATCTGTTTGTCTCAGCAAGTGTTTGTTAATGTTGGAGAGTGTTTCTATAGTCTCTCAAATCATCTGCCTCCTTCCTGCCTCTCTCTCCCCCTCAGGTTCAGTGTGCGTGTGAACTCCACGGATGTATTCCACGTGGACCGGAGGTTCTGGACTTCGTTCCGCTCCCGTTTCCAAGCCACAGGCCCCAGGGAGAGAGCCTTCCACTCAGCCACCGTCATCGGCAACTACATGGTGGTCTATGGTGAGGGGACATACGGTAGAGATGGAGATGGTCATCACAGCGAATATAGGATAGGGAGGTTGGAGACCTCTTGAATGGTTTCATACAATTGTTTGCTGTCCAGCCCCTTTACCGTCTAATATCGTTCTTATTGTTTGCTGTCCAGCCCCTTTACCGTCTAATATCGTTCTTATTGTTTGCTGTCCAGCCCCTTTACTGTCTAATATCGTTCTTATTGTTTGCTGTCCAGCCCCTTTACCATCTAATATCGTTCTTATTGTTTGCTGTCCAGCCCCTTTACCGTCTAATATCGTTCTTATTCTCCCTATTCCCTCTCTCTTTCTCTCCCCCCTCTCTCTCTCTCAGGGGGGAATGTGCACATCCACTACCAGGAGGAGAAGTGTTATGATGAGGAAATCTTCTTCTACCACCTGGGCTGTCACCAGTGGGTGTCTGCTGGGGAGAGCCTCCAACTCAGTGAGTCCCTACACACACACACACACACACACACTCACACACACACGTTCTCACTCGCTCACACACATACATGTTGATGTTGCTTTATGTTGAGTAATCTCTCTCTCTTTCCTTTCAGGAGGAGAGGCTGTGAGAGGGCGCTACTCCCATGTAGCTGCTGTGATGGAGGGCAGGGTGCTGCTGGTTGCCGGGGGTTACAGTGGGGTTGCCCGCGGAGACCTGCTGGCGTACAAAGTTCCGCTGTTTGTGAGCAGCGACCCAGGAGACCGGGTGAGTCAAGAAGTAAGGAGGAGAGGAGGAGGAGGGAGGGATGGAGAGTTTATTAAGGAATATTATTGCATGGTGGACAGGGGCATATTGAAAGAGGGAGAGGTGGATGGTTGAAACGGCAATGCTCATCTGCTGAAGCACAATGTTTTTCAGTGATACTATTTTTTGGGGGGTAGTTCACAGTATAATGTGGTGCTGGGCTCTCCAACCCTGTTCCTGGAGAGCTACCCTCATGTAGGTTTTTGCTCCAACCCCAGTTGTAACTAACCTGATTCATCTTATTAACCAGCTAATTATTAGTATCAGGTGCCCTAGATTAGGGTTGGACTGACAACCTACAGGACGGTAGCTTTCCATGAGCAGGGTTGGAGAGCCCTGGTGTGGTGTGTGTATCTTTGTCTGACTGTGTGTTTCTGTGTGTGTCAGGATGCTCTGTGTGCCGAGGCACCAGACGAGAGTGTGTGTCTGAAGAACCCAGAATGCAGCTGGTGTGAGGGCCGCTGTCGGGAGTACCAACCCACCGACCCGGTAACCCACCTATCCAACACCCTACTTTTTCCATCCCTTTTTCTCCATCTTTAACCCAAACCTCATCCATCTGTCCTCCACCTTCTCCTAAGAACCTAACATGACCATGGATAAAAATCATGTTGTTTAAAAACAATGTTTAACTGTCTCTCCAGTGTGGCAGCACGGGTTGCCTGGGCCTGGCCCGCTTCCTGTCTGACTGCCAGTCCTGCCTGGTGTTCAGTGGGGCTCCAGGTTCCCTGCCCCGCGCCCCCGGTGACTTCGGCTGGTGTGTCCAGAACGAGTCCTGCCTACCTGTGTCAGGTGAGATGCATGGAGGGAGGGAGGAGGTGAAATACAAATATCAAAAGTTGAAATGCATAGCAGATAAAAGACGAGAGGGACCACATGAGAAACAACAATACTGTATTGTAACATTGAGGTCTGGTGCTGTGTGTTGTTTAATAAGCTCTCCCTCCCTCTTTGTATTGCAGATCAAAGCGCTTGCCGTGTGGATCAGATCTCAGGGGCGTATGGCTGGTGGGGGGAGCGTACCCGTTTCCTCACCTCACTGCTTTCCTGTCGCACTGAGAACTATGTCCCGGGACTGCACCTGCTCACCTTCCAGCACCCCCGCAACAACTCCCAGCCTGACAAGGTACAGAGGTCCCGCCAAGTAGGGTTGTCACCATACCAACATGGCGATACTACGATAACCATAGCAAAAAGGAGAACTCAATGCAGACTGAACTCTTTGGTCCTACTGTATGTTCATTATTGTGTGCTATAGCTTGGAAAATAAATAGGATTCTGGGTGACATCAGGCTCCTTGTTTCCAACATTAGGACTGTTTCCTCAGAACATTTCCGTTTCATGTTTTGTCGGCCACTCAACTCTGCCTTGGCAAAATGTCAGTGTCCTCATTGAACCACGTCGCATTTTGTCGTGTTAAGCTATACCACTCAGTCCATTCACACATTTTTAATTCCTCTGACACGCGGTAATGATAAATAATGGTGTAATAGCCTACAGCCTTTTTTCTTGACATTTTGTTGAATTATTATGATAGGCTCATGTTTTACCGGTAAGGCGTACCCCAACTTTCTTTTGTCGGGACGCAGTACTGCCTTGCTTTCACCACTCGTATGACCTCTACTTCTAGCTATACTGCGTCTCTAAAGCCCCCTCTAAATACTTACCCTGCTCCCGCCCTGCTTAAGATACTGTGAGCTGACATTTTGCTGTGAGTTGTGCCACTCTTAATGTCAGTTGTAACACCTCCATCCAATCCCCCTTGAACCTCCACCCCTTCAGGTGTCCATCCTGCGTAGTACCTCCATCATCCTCAGCCCCACCACAGAGATGGACGTCACCCTGCAGTTCCGGGGCTTCATCCACCCTCTGTGGGGCGCCCCTCCACCTGCACCTTCTCCCACAGAGACTGTCTCCATGTGGGCCCGGATACAGAGACTACACTTTGAGGCCCGCATGGCCACTGGACCCAATTCCCTGCAACTGGTGAGAGAGAGAGAGAGAGAGAGAGATGGGCGCTTACATTGCACATTTCTGAGAGGTGGTAGAGCAAGACAGTAATTTGTTTTTCACTGAACTCTCCCTCTCCCTCCTCCCCTCAGAAGGAGGTGGTAGGTCGCTGGGCAGCTCACCAGGAGAAGGAGACGAAGCTGCTGTCCCGTCCTGACATGGGTCGTCTGTTTCCCAACCTGACCCGAGGGAACCGTTACCTGGTACAGGCCGAGGGATACCTCAACAACTCAGGCTCTGGACAGACCAGTGAGATGGCCCTGACCTGGAACAGAACCGCCCTGCCCGGCGGAAGTGTGAGTACAGAGTAAACAAAAGGTTTACTCTGTAATACTAAGGCTCAACACCCTTAACATCAATACTGGGGATGTTGGTTTTTCCCACTGTCTCTCTCCCTTTATTTCCTCCTCTCTCTCTCTCTCTGTAGGAGATTTCCTTCCTGTTCTTGGAGCCGTACCGTTCTGGCTCTTGCTTGGGGTACCAGTCGTGCTTGGCTTGTCTGTCAGACCAGTCTTGTGGCTGGTGTCCGTCTCTGGGCCGCTGTCTGTTCCGTGCCCTGCCTGACCTGGAGCCCTGCCCGGAGGACCAGGGGGGAGGGGACCGCCACCTGCTGCTGGCCCCTCCGCAATGTACCCTCTGTGAGGAGTATAGGGACTGCTCCACCTGCACTCATGTAATTAACATACAAAACACCTCTCTGCCATTTAGCTTCATAAAACATTTTATATTTTTAATACTCCCCTTATAGATCTTGTAGACCTTTGACTTTTATGATCTTTGGCCGATAGGACCCCTACTGTGAGTGGCAGATCAACTCCAGCAAGAAGGGTGACTACCAATGCAGCCGACGGGGGAGACTGGCTGGATCCATTCGCGACCCAGGGGGGTGCCCTAAAGTCTGCAACCAGTAAGTACCCACTGTCGGGCTCATCGTAATATAATGTTGCTTGGGGCAATTACTCTTACAGTATCACAACTCTCTCTCTCCCCCCAGGAGGAGGACGTGTGGGGAGTGTCTGTCTAACTCCAGTCAGTGTGCGTGGTGTGAGTCGGCCCAGACCTGCTTTTACTTCGCTGCCTACCTCACCAAGTACCCCTACGGAGAGTGCAGGGACTGGTATGACAGGTAAACCATTAGAACCAATGAGTTTAACTCCTGTAGTCAACAATGACACTTGGAACAGTTTAGAATGAATGGAGATGTAATCTTATTTCCCTCTACTGTTTGCAATCTATTATGTACCAACAATGTGAAATAGCCTTCTCCGTCTCCCTCCCTCTCCATCCATCCCTTCCTCCATCCCTCTCTCCCACACCAGTGTCCACTCAGTTCCCCAGTGTAAGCAGTGCTCAGCTCTGGTCACCTGTACAGACTGTCTCCAGACGTTCCAGTGTGGCTGGTGTGGAGACTACAACAACCCTACCATCGGCAGGTGTCTACGAGGAGACTGGGCAGGGATGGACGACCCCTCTGTGTATAACTGCAGTGTGGCTGTGGCTGAAGTACGGGCTACCAGGTATGATGACCATCAAACTACCCACACTTCAAAATGCATACTTACCCAGGTTTGACTTCAACTGAGGACAAGCCCACAAAACGGGCTGTGGTGATGAAAAAAATCATTAGCAGAGCAGGTCCAGTGTAACTACTGCCTAAGTCCACTGGACCTGCCTGTGAAGTTACCATGTCGGTACCAGAACACCTTGCTGCGTTAGGAGATAGTACTGAACCATGTTATCCCTCCTCCCCCTCTAGTCCTGAGCCCCAGACCTTGGCCCCCCCGCGGCCCATGGAGATGGAGTTGGAGCTGGAGCACCTGGAGGAGGGGGAGAGGGACGCAGTCTGGTCCTACCCCACCTGTCCCGATGTGGAGGAGTGCAGACTGGGCCTCCACAGCTGCCACCCCTTCGCCACCTGCGTCAACACGCCCACCTCTTATGAGTGCCACTGTGAGAGGGGCTACACCGGGGACGGCACCCTGCACTGCAACCAGACGTGAGCCTCTCTCTCTCTATTTCACTCCCTGTCGCTCTTTCTTTTCATCCATCTCTTTTGTCTTTTCTCTCTCCCTCTCATCCTCCCTATCATGACAACTCCATTCTCCTAAAGCTGTCCTTTCTCTCTCTCTCTCTCTCTCTCTGCTCCAGTTGTTATAATGAGTGTCGTGAGGGCCAGTGCAGCGGTAGCCCACGGTTCGAGTGTGAGTGTTCCCTGGGCTGGACTTCTGACCCAGCCACCCTGGTTCTAAGCGGGGTCGAGTGTGACGTGGACTGTGGCTGTAACTTCCACAGCACCTGTATCACCGCCCCAGGCATCTGTGACCACTGCCAGGGTGAGACAGACATAAATGTCGACCCGTTCTAAGCCTTCCAAAAAAGGAAGAATTACAGCAACACCCCAAGATGACTCTTATTAGTTCATGCTCTTTCCGTTCCTCCCTTCTCCTCAGATTGGACAACGGGTCCCCAGTGTGAGCACTGTCGACCAGGGAGTTTTGGTTCTGCGCTGGCAGGGGGCGGGGGCTGTGTGCCCTGCCAGTGTAACGGTCATGGAGGCCCCCTCCAGGGCTACTGCCACAATCAGACAGGCCAATGCTACTGCACACACCACACCCAGGGTCCACACTGTGAATCCTGCCTGCCCGGATACTACGGAGACCCCAGGTGAGGGGGACAGACAATGGGCTCTGGATGGATGGATATATTTTTTGCAGCATTAAGAGGGGCCAATAATGGGCATTCTGTAAAGGATCTGTTTTATAGAACAGTATGTGTACTGTGAATCAGCAACTAGTTGCTATGTGCTCTGTAATTAAGAACCTGCTTCACTATACATTTGAATTTCTCCCAATTAATACATATCACTTATCCAACTCTTTCTCTCTCTCACTCTCTCTCACTCTCTCTCTCTCTCTCTCTCTCTCTCTCTCTCTCTCGTCCTCAGGAATAATGGCACCTGTTTCCGTCAGTGTCAGGGGCGCTCTGTAATCCTATCCCACCAGTCACCCCTCTCTGAGCTCCCCATCTCGTCCTCCCTGGGGTGGCGAGGGGGCGTCGGGGGGAAGGGGGGACTCTCCCACTGTCTGTGGGTCCTGTCTGTCTCTGAGAACCTGGCCCCCTGTGTGCCGGGTGAGCTGTGCCCTCCTGTGGCTCTCACCTTGCACCCAGACTCCCACACACAGTGCACTGTGAGTACTGACCACACACACACAAACTTCTACAACACTGACTGATGTTTTTTCTGCTGTAGTGAACAGAGCCACTAGCATTCCCAGGGCCTGAGATGTCTATCTCTCACACACAGAGCTCCTACGTTTACGTGTTTGACGGCCTGCCTCGTTTCTTGAGCAACGGGGTGGTGCACTCGGACCACAACCTGATTGGAGCGTTCTGTGGGACTACCCGGACTCAGCCAATCACTGTGGAGGCCACTTCAGGTAAATCTAGCGATTTTGTTTGTTTATAAAAACTTCTGGTCATTTTTCTGACTGTAAATATTAGTATTGAAAAATAATATTGAAAGATTCCTTCTCTGATTCCTCTGTTCTGATTCCTCTGTTCTGATTCCTCTGTTCTCTCTGATTCCTCTGTTCTCTCTGATTCCTCTGTTCTGATTCCTCTGTTCTCTCTCTACCAGGTGTGATCTCGGTCTACTTTGAGGCCAACGTTTCGTCCGACCGCCCTCAGGGTTTTAACGCCTCCTTCTGGGTGCGGCGCTGTCGTGAGGGTTCTGATGAGGGCGAGGATGGGTCACCGGTGTGCCAGGGAGGGGCGCAGTGCAGCGGGGGGCTGTGCCTGTGTCCTCAGGGGTACGGGGGACCGTACTGCGACAGGCCCCTCTGTCCAGAGAACTGTGGGTTAGCAGAGGGCCGAGGCTCCTGCAACTTGGTGAGAGGGACTGAACACTAACACTGTTACTGCAAGACAGTGTGAATGCTCATTTTTGTTTGTGTTTTGATGTTTTCCTCTTGGATGTTTATCCTGTTCCTATATATTGCAGTCTCTTGTGTGTCTCTAATGTTAACTCTCTCTCTCTCTCTCTCTCTCTCTCTCTGTGTTTTAGTCTCTGGGAGTGTGTGTGTGTGCAGACGGTTGGGGTGGCTCTGACTGCTCCACTCCTCTAGACTCCAGCAGCCTAGTATGGGAAACCCTACTGGACACACAGCTCACAGCGGTATGAACCAGGACACACACACACACACACACACACACACACACACACACACAGTGCATTCGTATTCAGATCCCTTGACTTTTTCCAACTTTTGTAACATTACAGCCTTATTCTAAAATGTATGAAATAGTTTTTTCCCCCTCATCAATCTACATAATGACAAAGCGAAAACAGGTTTTTAGACATTTTTGTAAATGTATAAAAATAAATCAACTGAAATATCACATTTACATAAGTATTCATGCCCTTTACTCAGTACTTTGTTGAAGCACCTTTGGCAGCGAGTACAGCCTCAAGTCTTCTTGGGTATGACACTACAAGCTTGGCACATCTGTATTTGGGGAGTTTCTCCCATTCTTCTCTGCAGATCCTCTCAAGCTCTCTCAGGTTGGATGGGGAGCGTCACTGCACAGCTATTTTCAGTCTCTCCAGAGATGTTCGATCGTGTTCAACTCCAGGCCCTGGTTGGGCCACTCAAGTACATTCAGAGACTTGTCCTGAAGTCACTCCTGTGTTGTCTTGGCTGTTATCGTTGTTGTCCTGTTGGAAGGTGAACCTTCGCCCTAGTCTGAGGTAAGGAAAGCTCTGGAGTATGTTTTCATCAAGGACCTCTCTGTACATTGCTTCATTAATCTTTCCCTCGATCCTGACTAGTCTCCCTGCCGCTGAAAAACATCCCCACAGCATGAATCTGCTACCACCGTGCTTCACTGTAAGGATGGTGCCAGGTTTCCTCCAGACGTGACGCTTGGCATTCAGGCCAAAGAGTTCAATCTTGGTTTCACCAGACCAGAGAATCTTGTTTCTCAGGGTCTGAGACTCCTTTAAGTGCCTTTTTGCAAACTCCAAGCGGGCTGTCATGTGCCATTTACTGAGGAGTGGCTTCCATCTGGCCACTCTACCTGCTGCAGAGATGGTTATCCTTAATGGAAGGTTCTTCCACCTCCACAGAGGAACTTTGGAGCTTTGTCAGAGTGACCATTGGGTTCTTGGTCACCTCTCTGACTAAGGCCCTTCTCCCCCGATTGCTCAGTTTGGCCAGGCTGCCAGCTCTAGGAAGAGTCTTGGTGGTTCCAAACTTCTTCCATTTAAGAATGATGGAGGCCACTGTGTTCTTGGGGACCTTTAATGCTGCAGACATTTTTTGGTACCCTTCCGCAGATCTGTGACTCGACACAATCCTGTCTCAGAGCTCTAGAGACAATTCCTTCGACCTCATGGCTTGTTTTTTGCTCTGACATGCACTGTCAACTGTGGGACCTTATATAGACAGGTGTGTGCCTTTCCAAATCATGTACAATCAATTGAATTTACCACAGGTGGACTCCACGTTGTAGAAACATCTCAAGGATGATTAATGGAAACGGGATGCACCTGAGCAAAATTTCCAGTTTCATAGCAAAGGGTCTGAATACTTATGTAAATAAGGTATTTATTTTTCTTTCCTTTATACATTTGCAAAAATGTTATAAACCTGTTTTCGCTTTGTCATTATGGGGTATTGTATGTAGATTGATGAAGATTTATTTTATTTCTATTTTAGAGTAAGGCTGTATAACGTAACAAAATGTGGAAAAAGTGAAGGGGTCTGAATACTTTCCGAATGCACTGTATATAAAAACACTACCACCACAGTGTGTCACAGTATTAACCTTCCCCATCCCTCCACAGAACCAGGCCCACAGGTTCCTCCACCGGATGGGCCACTCTCTGGTGTCTGGGCCCCAGGGGAACCTCTGGATGTATGGAGGCCTCGGTCTCTCAGAGGGCATCCTGGGAAACGTCTACAGGTGTGGGGGATGACTTTAATGGGATGTTTTTATTAGCGTTCATTTAAAGATGCCTTTTATGAGAGCACTTTCTCTCTTTTTTTGTAATTGTCTGAAATTACCAGTAACTCATATCAGTTAGTTTTTCTGCATGTCTTTCTCTTTCCGCTCTGTGTTGATTGGTGGGTTCAGGTACTCTGTATTGGAGCGGCGCTGGACTCAGATTCTGACCAGCTCAATGGAGGAAGGCTCCACCCCCAGCCCCCGCTACCACCACGCCTCTGCCCTTCTGGCAAGTTACGAGCCACTCTCTGGCTCCCAGGGAGCCACTCACAACTTCATGCTGGTGGTGGGTGGTGTCACTCAGAAGGGTGTCGCCATGGATACGTGGAGCCTCAACCTCAGCAGTCTGGTGTGGAGACAGCACAAGGTCAGAGTTGGTTTGTTTGGTTTTAGCAATCCACCATCTTGCCTTACCTGGGCAAATATATGGACAAAAAAACACTAAACATAAAATATTGGTGGTTAACGGTCAGCCCACACCCCACAATTCAATTTACTATAGACTTGTGCTATGTAACCAAATAGTCTGTGTCCTCTTCCCACACAGAGCTCAGTGCTGCCACCGGTAGCAGGTCATACTCTAACGGTGCGTCGGGACTCCTCTATGCTGCTCATCGGAGGTTACTCTCCAGAAAACGGCTTCAACCACCACCTGCTGGAGTTCAACATCCACTCTGGCAACTGGACCGTCGCCCCCCACACCGGCACGCCTCCTACAGGTCAGAAGGACCTATCTCCACCTGCACTCCTTAGCAACCTTTCGTGGAACCTCTGTCCCACTAAGTATGCATAGAATATAAAGATTGAGGTGCATCCATTATGGTTGGAGCAAAGAGTCATTTCTGACACCATGAACCGCAAACTCTTGTCCCTTATGATGTTGCATAATTTACCAGTCTGTTGATTAACCCTTAACCCTCCATGTTGCCTCCTGACTGGCTCCTGTGTGTCCTGTCCTCTCTTCAGGTCTGTATGGCCACTCGGCTGTGTACCACGAGCAGACGGACGCCATGTACGTGTTTGGAGGCTACCGTTTCCACATTGAGACAGTGGAGCCCTCAGGAGAGCTCTACTGTCTCTATTATCCCAACCTCACCTGGTCCCTACTGGTTCCCTCACAGGGGAATAAGGTATGTACTACCACAGCAGCTCTACCACGAGAACATGCTTCTTTCACAACTAGCTTACCGGTATTTAAACCATTTTTACATGGTCCCAGGCTGGCCTTTAATTGATGACATTGTCATTATATCGGAACATTATTTTTCTTATATTAACGCTCTGTCTCTTTTCCCTCTGTCCCTTTCTCCCCAGCCCCTGTCTCGTTTGTTCCACGCTGCAGCCCTGATAAAAGACACCATGGTGATCGTGGGTGGGAGGACTGGAGAGGAGGACTACAGCAACACAGTGTCTCTGTACCAGATCAACTGTAACACCTGGATACAGCCAGGTAACTGTCTGACTGACACTACATGGGGCTGGCCAAAACACTGCATATATGCTCAGTTTGATGATGATATGGAGATTATCCCTTCCTCTCTCTCAGACTCGGCGGTGGGCGAGCCGGTTAACCGTTCAGTGTCTCTGGCCATGGCAGGCTGGGGTGGGCGGTTGTTCCTCTCTGGGGGGTTCAACGGGGTCACCCTGGGGCGTCTTCTCACCCTGACCCTTCCCTCTGACCCCTGTGCCCTGCTGCCCACGCCTGAGGCCTGCAACACCACCACAGGCAGCTGTGTCTGGTGCAGGGGTACCTGCGCCTCCTCCGATACCGCTGAGAGGTACAGCTATGGTTATTATGGGAATGACTTATCTGTTGTTTCCAAGTTGTTGACTGTCTTTCTTTTATTTTGGTGTTGTCACCTAGGGAAAGAATAAACATGATTACACAATCTCATAATTCTTGACAAACTATCCCTTCTCTCCCCCTCTCAGACTGGGCTGTTCTATTGGTCAGTCTCCCTGCTCCCCCAGCCCTCGTCTACCAGACCAGTGTCGCAGACTGAAGACCTGCAGCGAGTGTCTGGCACGCCACCCCAGGACCTTCTCTGGCCCTTCACAGGTAATATACACTCAAACGCACACGAACACCAGCCCAGACAGCCCCCCCCCCCCCCCCACACACACTGCTAACCTCCCCCCTCTCTGTCAGTCCCAGTCTGCTCTGCAGTGCAAGTGGTGCACCAACTGTCCAGAGGGAGCATGCATAAGCAGTGCAGTCAGCTGCACCTCAGAACATGACTGCAGGATCAACCAGAGAGAGATCTTCCTGTCCAGCAACTGTACTGAGACCAGCTGTGAGGCCTCTGACTGCCCCAAGTGCACGGCCTCAGGGAAGTGCATGTGGACACGCCAGTTCAAACGCACCGGTGAGGGACACCTCCGTTCACCTTCTTTTCCTAGGGACAGGAGTCTTGGGTTGACCACTAGACTAAGTTGTGTCTGAATAACTGAGAACCACTCTCTTACATCTTGTGTTGCGGTTCCTCCAGGCGAGACCAGGCGAATCCTGAGTGTGAACCCCACCTACGACTGGACGTGCTTTAGCTATGCCCTACTCAACGTGTCCCCCATGCAGGTGGAGTCCTCCCCTCCTCTGCCCTGCCCTCCCCCCTGCCACCACCTCAGCACCTGCAGCCTCTGCCTGGGCTCCCGGGGCTCAGACGGGGGCTGGCAGCACTGTGTGTGGAGCATGGCACTGCAGCAGGTAAGACTGAGACAGTGTGTCTCGTGTGGGTGGGTGGGTGGGTGGTAGGGTGGGGTGGGTGGGGTTTTTAGGGGCATATCTGTGTTTTTTTTCTGAAAATATATTTCTGCATTGTAGCTTCAAAAACAAATGAGACTATATTTCTGCCCTCCCTTCCCCCTCTCCTCTCCTCCAGTGTGTGAGTCCGTCCTTCGTGCCTCTGCGCTGTGAGGCCGGTCAGTGTGGTCGTCTGCTGTCTGGTGGGGACTCCTGCTCCCCTCAGTGCGCCCAGCTTACCCAGTGCTCCCAGTGCATCGCCTGGCCCCAGTGTGGCTGGTGTGCTGCCCGCGGGGGCAACGGGGCTGGACGCTGCCAGCAGGGAGGCCTTGACGGTGAGGGGAACAGAATTTAATAGACCGTTAGAATATTGTTTTATAGGATAGAGTAATATATTCTCATCCACTGTGTATGTATGTATGCATGTACAGTGGGGAGAACAAGTATTTGATACACTGCCGATTTTGCAGGTTTTCCTACTTACAAAGCATGTAGAGGTCTGTCATTTTTATCATAGGTACACTTCAACCGTGAGAGACGGAATCTAAAACAAAAATCCAGAAAATCACATTGTATGATTTTTAAATAATTAATTAGCATTTTATTGCATGACATAAGTATTTGATCACCTACCAACCAGTATGAATTCCGGCTCTCACAGACCTGTTAGTTTTTCTTTAAGAAGCCCTCCTGTTCTCCACTCATTACCTGTATTAACTGCACCTGTTTGAACTCGTTACCTGTATAAAAGACACCTGTCCACACACTCAATCAAACAGACTCCAACCTCTCCACAATGGCCAAGACCAGAGAGCTGTGTAAGGACATCAGGGATAAAATTGTAGACCTGCACAAGGCTGGGATGGGCTACAGGACAATAGGCAAGCAGCTTGGTGAGAAGGCAACAACTGTTGGCGCAATTATTAGAAAATGGAAGAAGTTCAAGATGACGGTCAATCTCCCTCGGTCTGGGGCACCATGCAAGATCTCACCTCGTGGGGCATCAATGATCATGAGGAAGGTGAGGGATCAGCCCAGAACTACACGGCAGGACCTGGTCAATGACCTGAAGAGAGCTGGGACCACAATCTCAAAGAAAACCATTAGTAACACACTCCGCCGTCATGGATTAAAATCCTGCAGCGCACGCAAGGTCCCCCTGCTCAAGCCAGCGCATGTCCAGGCCAGTCTGAAGTTTGCCAATGACCATCTGGATGATCCAGAGGAGGAATGGGAGAAGGTCATGTGGTCTGATGAGACAAAAATAGAGCTTTTTGGTCTAAACTCCACTCGCCGTGTTTGGAGGAAGAAGAAGGACGAGTACAACCCCAAGAACACCATCCCAACCGTGAAGCATGGAGGTGGAAACATCATTCTTTGGGGATGCTTTTCTGCAAAGGGGACAGGACGACTGCACCGTATTGAGGGGAGGGTGGATGGGGCCATGTATCGCGAGATCTTGGCCAACAACCTCCTTCCCTCAGTAAGAGCATTGAAGATGGGTCGTGGCTGGGTCTTCCAGCATGACAACGACCCGAAACACACAGCCAGGGTTAACTAAGGAGTGGCTCCGTAAGAAGCATCAAGGTCCTGGAGTGGCCTAGCCAGTCTCCAGACCTGAACCCAATAGAAAATCTTTGGAGGGAGCTGAAAGTCTGTATTGCCCAGCGACAGCCCCGAAACCTGAAGGATCTGGAGAAGGTCTGTATGGAGGAGTGGGCCAAAATCCCTGCTGCAGTGTGTGCAAACCTGGTCAAGAACTACAGGAAACGTATGATCTCTGTAATTGCAAACAAAGGTTTCTGTACCAAATATTAAGTTCTGCTTTTCTGATGTATCAAATACTTATGTCATGCAATAAAATGCAAATTAATTACTTAAAAATCATACAATGTGATTTTCTGGATTTTTGTTCCGTCACTCACAGTTGAAGAGTACCTATGATAAAAATTACAGACTTCTACATGCTTTGTATGTGGGAAAACCTGCAAAATCGGCAGTGTATCAAATACTTGTTCTCCCCACTGTATGTATGTATGCATGCATGTATGTATACTGTATATACTACCGTTCAAAAGTTTGGGATCACTTAGAAATGTCCTGGTTTTTGAAAGAAAAGCACATTTTTTTTCCATTTTAAAATTACATCAATGACATCAAAGTGTAGACATTGTTAATGTTGTAAATGACTATTGTACCTGGAAACGGCAGATTTTTTATGGAATATCTACATAGGTGTACAGAGGCCCATTATCAGCAACCATCACTCCTGTGTTCCAAGGGCACATTGTGTTAGCTAATCCAAGTTTATCATTTTAAAAGGCTAATTGATCATTAGAAAACCCTTTTGCAATTATGTTAGCACAGCTGAAAACTGTTGTGCTGATTAAATAAGCAATCAAACTGGCCTTCTTTAGACTAGTTGAGTATCTGGAGCATCAGCATTTGTGCGTTCGATTACAGGCTCAAAATGGCCAGAAACAAATAATTTTCCATGAGAGAAATTGCCAAGAAACTGAAGATCTCATACAATGCTGTGTACTACTCCCTTCACAGAACAGAGCAAACTGTCTCTAACCAGAATAGAAAGAGGAGTGGGAGGCCCCGGTGCACAACTGAGCAAGAGGACAAGTACATTAGAGTGTGTAGTAAACAGACGCCTCACAAGTTCTCAACTGGCAGCTTCATTAAATAGTACCCATAAAACACCAGTCTCAACGTCAACAGTGAAGAGGCGACTCCGGGATGCTGGCCTTCTAGGCAGAGTTGCAAAGAAAAAGCCATATCTTCCTCCGTCCAATGTCTGTGTTCTTTTGCCCATCTTAATATTTTATTTTTATTGGCCAGTCTGAGATATGTCTTTTTATATAATTTATTTATTTATTATATTTATAGTACCAGTCAAAAGATGGGACACCTACTCATTCAAGGGTTTTTCATTATTTGTACTATTTTCTACATTGTAGAATAGACATTTTAAGATAAAATATATTGAATCATGTAGTAACCAAAAAAGTGTTAAAAAAATCTAAATATATAGTAGCCACCCTTTGCCTTGATGACAGTGTCACCAGAAAAAAAATCACTGACAGTGTCAGCAGAAAAGCACCATCACACCTCCTCCTCTATGCTTCACGGTGGGAACCACACATGCGGAGATCATCCGTTCACCTACTCTGCGTATGACAAAGATACAGCGGTTGGAACCAAAAATCTCAAATTTGGATTCATCAGACCAAAGGACAGATTTCCACCGGTCTAATGTCCATTGCTCGTGTTTATTGGACCAAGCAAATACCTTCTTCTTATTGGTGTCCTTTAGTAGTGGTTTCACACAGTCTTCTCTGAACAGTGGATGTTGAGATGTGTCCGTTTTCTTGAACTCTGTGAAGCATTTATTTGGGCTGCAATTTCTGAGGCTGGTAACTGTAATTAACGTATCCTCTGCAGCAGAGGTAACTCTGAGTCTTCCATTCCTGTGGCGGTCCTCATGAGAGCCAGTTCCATCATAGCGCTTTATGTTTTTTGCAACTGCTCTTGAAAGAAAATAAAAAGTTATTGAAATTTTCCGGATTCACTGACCTTTATATCTTAACGTAATGATGGACTGTCATTTCTCTTTGCTTATTTGAGCTGTTCTTGCCATAATATGGACTTGGTCTTTTACCAAATACGGCGATCTTCTATATAACACCCCTACCTTGTCACAACACAACTGATTGGCTCAAACGCATTAAGGAAATTAATTCCACAAATTAACTTTTAACAAGGCACACCTGTTAATTGAAATGCATTCCTCATGAAGCTGGTTGAGAGAATGTCAAGAGTGTGTAAAGCTATCATCAAGGTGAAGGGTGGCTATTTGAAGAATCTCAAATATAAAATATATGTTGATTTGTTTAACACTTTTTTGGTTACTACATGATTCCTTGTGTGTTATTTCATAGTTTTGATGTCTTCACTATTATTCTACAATGTAGAACATATTTAAAATAAAGACAATCCCTTGAATGAGTAGGTGTGTCCAAACTTTTGACTAGTTTTGTATATACAGGAATAAAATAACAGAGCTTTATAGAGTATAACGTTATTGTCCGTTTAGGGTTATATTCTCTACTCCCAATAACTATTTCAAGTTACCTCTTCTCCTCACTTTCCCCTGTGTGTGTGTGTGTGTGTGTGTGTGTGTGTGTGTGTGTCAGGTGTGAGTGAGGGAGTGTGTCCCCAGAGGAACAGCAGCTGGTCCTTCCTCCACTGCCCAGAGGAGGATGAGTGTGCCAACGGCCACCACCACTGTAACAGCACCCAGGACTGCCATGACCTGACCCAGGGATACCACTGCACCTGCAAGCAGGGCTACGTTCTCAGCCGGTAGGAAGGCACACGTCACATATAACGGCAGAAGAAGTAGCACTTGGATACCTTATCAGCTATACACACACACAACCTCATCATCACAACCATCAGTACTACCACTCCACCTGTCCTGCAAACAGGGATACATATTCAGTATGTATACATACATAGTATCCTGAAAAGGTTCTACAGCTGTACCATTGATAGCATATTGACTGGCTGCATCACTGCTTGGTATGGCAATAGCACCGCCCTCGATTGCATGGCGCTACAGATGGTTGTGCGGACAGCCCAGTACATCACTGGGGCCCGAGCTCCCTGCCATTCAGGACATCTATATCAGGAGGTGTGAAAAGAAGGCCTGGAAAATCATCAAAGACCCCAACCACCTAAATCATAGACTATTTTCTCTGCTGTCTTATGGCAGGAGGTACTGGTGCATCAAGTCTGACACCAACAGGCTATTGAACAGCTTCTATCCCCAAACAAAAAGACTGATAAATAGCTCCACGGACTGAGTTTACCTTGTCTCTTTATTGACCTTTTATTTCTATGCACACTCACAGGGCCCTACACACTCACACACTGTAACTTTAACACACACAAACACACACTCCATCTGCTGACTCACACAAATTATGCACATACATTTATACTGACTCATACAAGCTGCTGCTACTCTGTTCATCTTATATCCTGTTGCCTAGTCACCTTACCCCTATACATATCTACCTCCATCACTCCAGTATCCCTGCACATGTAAATATGGTATTGGAACTGACTTTAAATATTTCCTGCATATAGTAACCTTACTGACTTTAATTTATTGTGTATTTCATATTTATTTTGCATGTTTTTTTTCTAGTAATACATTGATTATTGCATTGTTGGGTTTTGAGTTTGCAATAAAGGCATTTCACTGTACTTGTGCATGTGACATTAAAACTTGAAAAACAAACAGGACTACATATTATTCTGTTTTGGTTTCTCCTCTTTCGCTCTAATCCCTCACTCTCTGCAGTGTGTCAGGCCAGTGTGAGCCGGTGTGTTCTCAGGGCTGTGTCAACGGGACGTGTGTGTCCCCGGGAGTGTGTCAGTGTCACTTTGGCTTTGTGGGGGACAACTGCTCGTCTCAGTGTCGCTGTAACAAACACAGCAACTGTAAAGGAGTGTCTGAGCCTGACAAGTGTCTGGAGTGTAAAAACAATACCATGGTGAGTGGGGCAGAAACACATACACACACACACAGTATTTCAGCACATCAACTGTAAGATTATGCATGTCACAGCCCAATGTGTTTCTTGAGTGCCAAAACACTAGTGACACCCGTGCTGATCCCAGGTCAGATTCTCAGTTCACTCAGTGTATCATATACTGATGATTGTGCGGTTTGTTCCTCTCTCCTGTTCCAGGGTGATCACTGTGAGAAGTGTAAGCCCCTGTATGTGGGGTCGGCAGTGGGCGGGGGGACGTGCCGCCCCTGTCGGGAGTTCTGCAGGGGGAACAGCGCGGTGTGTCTGTCCCGGGACGAGCACAAGAGGGCGCTAGACCACTCCCAAGACCACCCTCTGGACCCAGACAGCGTAAGTGGCTCACTGTCTGTTTTTAGTTCATTTATATGTTCTCTCCATCATTAATGGATTACTTTGGATCTGATCAACAGCATCTTTCGTGGTCATATCAGGATTTATGTGCTAGCTAGAAACCCACTGTGTAGGAACGGGTGTACCATATTGGATGTCATTTAACTCTATTTATTTTGTTGAAATTCCTTTCCTTCCCTTTATCAGATTGTTCAGTGGGTGTCGGAGGGTCCTACAGAGGACGCAGCGGTTTGTGTGAGCTGCCAGAACAACAGCGTGGGGGACAAGTGTGAGAGCTGCCTTAGCGGCTACTTCCTACTGCAGGGGAAGTGTGACAAGTGAGTAGTAATTCCTTTAAAATGAACCTCTAGCCACATCTAAATTAACCTATAGCCACATCTAATTCACTTGTAATTAAAGCATGAAATGAATGAAAGGGACACAGAGCAATGTTGTGGTGTTCACACCCATCCTATAAATATTGTGGTGTTCACACCCATCCTATAAATATTGTGGTGTTCACACTCATCCTATCAATATTGTGGTGTTCACACCCATCCTATAAATATTGTGGTGTTCACACTCATCCTATCAATATTGTGGTGTTCACATCCATCCTATCAATGTTGTGGTGTTCACACCCATCCTATCAATATTGTGGTGTTCACACCCATCCTATCAATATTGTGATGTTCACACCCATCCGATTCTTGAGGTTTCCAGACTGTGCACTTCAGAAGAGTGTTCTTGATGAAGGGGTGATTCTGTAAAAATCACTTTGGAGGGCTGAATCGCACAGAAAGCTGAAATGCTATTTGTTCCTCCCACCTGCAGGTGTCAGTGTAATGGCCATGCAGACACGTGTAATGAACATGACGGCACTGGCTGCCCCTGTCAGAACAACACAGAGACCTCTTCCTGCCTCAGCAGCCCACAGAGTGACAGGAAGGACTGCTACAGAACACAGGTATGGATAGGACTGGTACAGGCACTAGGCACAGTTTACAAGCAGGTATACTGATCCAGCTGGGGAAGTTCTGAATTAGGGTACCTTGATTTTCCTGGTTGTAAAGACCACATCCATATATGGGCACAGTACTTACATGTACTTGTATGTCTTGTTTCTTCTCCCTCTCTGGAATCCTCCTCACAGTGCGCCAAGTGCAAAGACTCCTTCAACGGCACACCGGTAAACGGGCGCCAGTGCTACCGGCAGTTCAATGTAGACAACGAGTGCTGCTTCGACCCCACCTCCCAGACAAACTGCTTCCACGACCCCACCATCCGCAATCTGCCCATGGGACGCACTGTCTTCTTCGCTGCCCAGCCAAAGTTCACCAACGTGGACATCCGGGTCACCATCGATGTGACCTTCGGGGAGGTGGAGGTGTACGTGTCCAACTCCCATGACACCTTCATTGTAGAAGTGGACCGCCACACAGGCATCCACGCCATCAAGATGGAGGACGAGTCGGCAGCCCGAGGTGGGGCGAGCGCAGGGGAAAAGGAAACGCCTCCATCACCTATGAAGGTATATGCCAACTCCTCATCCAGCCTGGGTGGTACCATGCTCCACAACACCCCCCTGCAGCTCCACGCCAAGCCCCAGGGGGCGGACAGGGAGGTACGGGAGGCCAGGACGGAGGGCCTCATCTCCTACATCACGGTGTGGAAACCCCAGACAGTGCTGATCGTTCGAGGTGTCCGTGACCGCGTGGTCATCACCTTCCCCCATGAGGTCCACTCCCTGAAGTCCAGCCGCTTCTACATCGCCCTGCGTGGGGTAGGCACCGAAGAGAGACAGGGTGAGTCCCAGGGCCTGCTCTTCCTCCGCCAGGACCAGGCCCACATCGACCTGTTCGTCTTCTTTTCTGTTTTCTTCTCCTGCTTCTTCCTCTTCCTCTCCGTCTGCGTCCTCCTCTGGAAGATCAAGCAATTCATGGACTTCCGCCGAGAGCAGAGGCGTCATATCCAGGAAATGACCAAGATGGCGTCCAGGCCCTTTGCCAAGCTTACTGTCTATTTGGAGCCAGAGGAGCCCCAGCTCATCTACCTGCCCTCCACAGGGGGCGGCGGGGTGGGGGGCAGTGCTTTGTCCCTGGCCCATGCGCGCACAGGTAAGCTGGGGGGCATTGTAGTTGGCCAGAGGGGGCGAGCTGGAGCCGTATCCTACAAACACGAGCCAGGCTCCGGCCCCACCGTCCACCACCACCACCTTACCCTGGGCGGAGGGGGCAACAGTGGTCAGCACCTGCCCCTGCATTACCTTAACACCCACCACTATGTCCCCGCCAACACCACGGCCTCGCACCACCACCACCCGTCCTCCCACAGCGGCTACCAGCACTTCTGCCGCTCTGACCCCTTCCTGTCCCAGCTCATGGGCTTCTCCTACTCTACCTTCAAAGTTGGGCCCATCACCCTGGAGCCCACGGACGACGGCATGGCCGGGGTGGCCACCGTCCTCATCCAGCTGCCGGGGGGCATCCTGGCCCCTAACCGCGCCTGCCTGGGGTCCGCCCTGGTCACACTACGGCAGAACCTCCAGGAGTACTGTGGTCACGGCAATGGAGGGGGACACCCCGGAGCGGGAGGGGTGCGCAAAGGCCTGCTAGGGCATCAGCACCTCACCACCATGGCTATGTAGAGCAGGTAGAGGCAGAGGTATAGGGAGAAGATCGTACCTGTTGATATGATCGTACCTGTAAATACACTGTTTCAATATTGAGTGTATTTTATTCAGTTATGTATTGCTATATTTCAAACACTACGCGTGACGAAGCCAGCTATCTCTAGAATGCACTACAACTACATGTTATATCAGCTCATCCATTCAGCTGCATCCTGTCAAGGTATGAGTGCAGTCGACAACCAGACTCATAGAGAAAGACTTTTGCTGCACTGTCGTTTTTGTAATGACCAATAAAAATAGGGATGATACCTCAGTGACAATCATTGCCATTACAAACAAGAGACAGAAGGCTCAGTCCGCCTGGTTGTGCAAAATCCAATTGACTGGATAGGGAAAAAGCGATGCTTGTTTGTCAGACGTTTTTTATATCATGGTAGTAATGATGAGTGATATTAATTGTAACTTAGTATATGGCAGGCTTTTAAGCTATGTGTCTTGTTTATTAACTCAAAGCCATAATATATTTGTGCATGTTCAGTCACACGACCTGTTACATGGTTCTTTATCGGTTGGTGTTGTATTTGTTTCTCTGCTCGACTGCTTCCTGTTCTTCTGCCTTTGTGAACTCCCAGGCCGACACCTAACAATGCTGTTGTGTATCATTTCCTATTGTGAGGCTTATGGAGCACGTATTAAGCATAGTTGACACATTTAATGTCTGTTTAAATTGATTTGGTTACAAATGAAGGGTTTAACTTGGTTATCATCAGACTTCTGTCCCGGTAACCATTTTATGAGTGGATAACATAAGTTAGTTTCTAAGCCTTTTATTTCAGTTATTTTATATGAACTGTATGTTAACTTTTTTGGCTCTTTGTTTTTGGCTCTTGGTTGGATGATTGTATCTGCCAATGAGAGCTATGATTAGAATTTAATTTGTTTTATTTGTCTTGTGACAAAAATAACAAGACAAAACTACAGTATGTGGAACAACATGATATGGAAATGATGATATGTCAGATTATAATGGAGATAAGGAAAGGGACAAAATATGTGCAAAGCTGCATCTCCTGGTGAGAGAGAAAATGAATGAAAAAAGTGTTATTTTCAAGGAGGGTATGTTACATTTTTTGTTGGTAGATTGTTTTGCACTCTTCGGAAAGGAATTTGCCTTCCGTTTCTCATATGAATCACAACTAGATTAATACACCACATTATCTTGGAATAATCTGAATATGGTTGCCTGCCCGACTCTGTCCTTATGATGAGTAGGCGACAATATTAAAAGTCCATGACAGATGACACACCTCTGGTTTTCTTGTGTAGGTTTTTTTTTTAAAGTGGAATAAGACAGACATCAGTTAAGGTTAAGGTGGACTAATTATATTCAATGCATGTCAGTTCAACACATCAACCAAGGAATTTGCCACCATTTCAATGAAGACCATTTTGTCCTGTTACGTCCTCAGTAGGGGAAGGCTATGGACACTCCTGACCTGCAAACCCATAGGCTATTTAATTGGTTGACATTAGGTTAGGTAAAGGGTTTTGCTAAGTGTTATGTTTGTTCCTTATATAATGACAAACCGGGGCGTAGGTTTAACTACTTTTTAATGAACATCAACTTCAGCTAGCAAACTCCGTTCTTAAGCCATGCAAGGCAATCTTCCACCACCACCACCACGTGACCCCCCGCCTAGCCTGCTGGGTAACGTAGTCTAAATGTTATTAACACATAACAACACATCTTCCTTCCTTTAAAATATAACTACTTTTCTATGAACCAACATCTGTCACATCACATTTCTTTACTCAACCTGCATAACATGCAATTTTCAATAACACACATTTCTTATCCACAACATTTTTTTTTTTTTTTTTTTTACATTGCTCTCATCCCTTAAGAGGCATTAAACATATTCTGATGTAATATTATTTTCAACTAAATATAGTCAACAATACTCTATAGTGTCTCTATTTGTTTTCTTTTTAGCAATTCTCAATAAGCCTTTCAGGGGCTCTGACAGTCCTTTTTGGTCGTTCTGCTGAAGTGCTTCCTGTAACAGCTGGACAGTGTTCGTTGTCAGTCAGTTCATTGTCAGTCAGGGTGTTCTGACTGAATTGTCCATTTCTGAAATAATTTGACGCTTCAGTAGTATCCTCCTGATGATCCTCAGTCCCTTGAGTGAATGGCTGAAGCCTTAGATCCACTCTGTTTCGTCTCAGTTGCGATCCATGCTCTGTTTGGATCACATAGGATCGCGGTGCAACTTCTCTCTGCACACACCCTTGCTGCATCCAGGTTCCTGTAGTGATATCTCGGAGTCGTACCTGATCTCCAGGTTTCAGTTCAGGTAAGTGTCTTGCACTTTTGTCGTGTCGCTGTTTTTGTTTGTCTTTCTGTTTTTCCTTCGCGAGTTTGACTTTGTGAGCACCTCTGGGTGTCAGCAAGTCCTCGTGGATGGGTAGGTTGGTTCTGATGCGACGTCCCATCAACATTTGTGCAGGTGAAAGTCCATTCTGCAGCGGTGCGCTGCGGTAGATCATCAGACTTTTTAGGAAATCCTCCTTTCCGTCGTGTGCCTTTTTCATCAGACCTTTAACAATTTTGACTGAACTCTCTGCTAAACCGTTGGACCTTGGGTAGTTGGGGCTGGAGGTGTTGTGTCGGAATCCCCAGTCGTTAGCGAACGATCGGAATTCGGAACTTGAGAACTGCGGACCATTGTCTGAGTACAGTTCAGACGCAACCCCATGTCTTGCAAAGACGGATTTCAGGTATGTGATTACAGCTTTGCTGGAGGTAGTTGGCAATGTTGCTACTTCAGGGTAGTTTGAGTAGTAGTCGGTAACAACAATGTGACTTTTGCCATTGCAGTCAAAAAGGTCAACTCCAACTTTGTAATATGGTCTGTTGGGTACTGGATGAGGCATTAGCGGCTCTGCTTGCTGCTTTGGCCTGTACGCCAAACACAGTTCACATGAAGCAGTGGTCTGGCTGATTTCCTGGTTCATTCTAGGCCAGTACATTACTTCTCGTGCTCGTCGTTTGCATTTTTCCTCACCCAAGTGGCCCTCATGTATTTTCTGTAGCATTTCTTTGCGTAGTGTCATGGGAATGACAATCTTGTTGCCTTTGAACACTATGTCATCTACAACGGTGAGCTCTGCTCTGCACATCCAGTAATCCTGTATTCTCCTAGAACAGTTGTTTTTCTGTGTGGGCCATCCAATCAGTGTTGTTTCTTTCAACTCTGTCATTGTTTGGTCAGCTGCGGTCTCTCTTTTGATCTGCTCCATTCTCTCAGAAGACACAGGAAGTGATGCTACGATCATGTCGACGTAGGCCTGGATCTCAGTGTTTTTCTGTGTGTCGAAGCTCTCTTTCTTGTCGACTGCTCGAGAAAGAGTGTCGGCGGCGAACATGAACTTTCCCGGGGTATAGATCATCTTCACATCATACTTTTGCAGTCTGATCAACATTCTCTGGATTCTCATTGGACAATCATTCAGTGGTTTAGACATGATTGACACCAATGGTTTGTGGTCGGTTTCTACTTCGAAGTCTCGTCCATAGACGTATTGGTGAAACCTTTCGCAAGCGTATGTGCTCGCCAGTAGTTCTTTCTCTATTTGTGCATACCTTGTCTCTGCGCCTGTCAAGGCTCTGGATGCATATGCGACAGGTTGCCATGTTTCATCATGCTGTTGCAGAAGAACTGCTCCCAGGCCAAACTGTGACGCGTCTGCAGAAATCCTTGTGCTCTTCTCTGGATCATAGAACCTGAGCACTGGCTCTTCTGTGATTGTCTTCTTTAGGTTTTTGAAGCAGTTTTCCTGTTCATGGGACCATTCCCATTCATTTTTCTGTTCCAGTAGACATCTGAGTGGAGCGGACTGTGCTGACAGTTGAGGTATGAACTTTGCAAGGTAGGTGATCATGCCCATGAAGCGTCTCACGTCGTCCTTGTTCTTCGGGCGCTCCATGTTGTTGATGGCAGATGTTTTCCTCGGGTCTGGTTTGACTCCATCCTCTGAAAGTACATCTCCCACGAAGGTAAGTGTTTTCACACCAAACTCGCATTTGTCCTTGTTTAGTTTTAGGTTGACCTTCCGTGTCAGGTCCAGCACTTGTCTCACTCTTGCGTCGTGTTCTTCTTTTGTGGCCCCCCAGACGATGATGTCATCCATCATGGTCTCCACTCCAGGAATATGCTCGAAGATCATGTGGATTGTCTTGTGGTAGACCTCTGGCGCTGAGAGAATCCCATATGGTAGACGAAGAAATCTGTACCTGCCCTCAGGTGTGTTGAATGTGCATAGCCTTGAGCTTGCATCGTCTAGCTTCATTTGCCAGAATCCTGATGAGGCATCAAGCTTACTGAACCACTTTGCTCCAGCAAACTGCGACATTATCTCTTCTCTGGTTGGCAACTTGAAGTGCTCTCTCTTGATTGCTTTGTTGAGATCTCTTGGGTCTAGACATATCCTGAGATCGCCATTCTTTTTCACCACAATAACCAGTGAGCTTACCCAGTCTGTAGGTTCATCCATTTTTGTGATGATGTCCATCTTTTCCATGCGTCCGAGTTCCTCCTTGAGCTTTTTCCTCAATGCAAATGGAACTTTTCTACATGCATGCACAACTGGAGTAATTTTGTCATTGGTACATATTGTGTGTTCTCCTGGTAAACATCCAAGACCCTCAAACACATCCTCATACTCAGCCAGTAGCGATTCCTGGTCATTTTCAGTCTGTGATGTCACTACATACACTCTTTTCAGCAAATTGAGCTTTTCACATGCATGGATTCCTAGAATAGGCTGTACACTCTTTTCCACAATCAACAGCTGTGCTCTGAACTGTTTTCCTTTGTGCTGTAAAGTTACTATGCAGCTTCCTTTGACTGGTACATTCTCCCCAGTATAACCAGTAACCTTAATTTTCACCGGGTGTATTTTGCTCTTCACCTTCAGTGTTTTGTAGTCATCCAGCGACAACAGGTTTACCTGTGCTCCAGTATCAAGCTTGAATGGTATTATAGTTTCATTCACAGTTAATGGCACAATCCATTCAGCTTTTACTGCATTGCATATTTCCACAGAATCAACAAAGAATTCTTCAATCTCCTCCTTGACTGTGTGAACCTTTTTCTTTGTAGCCTCGGCTTTGCAGCATTTTGAGAAATGATTATTTTTCCCACAGTTGTTACATGATTTGCCATATGCAGGGCAATTTTTCGGCTTGTGGATAAATCCACATTTTCCACATGTAGTGTTTTGATTTCTCTCTTTTGCTTGTTTTTGTTTTGTAAGGCGTTGTGTGTGTTGCTCCTCTCTTTTTATGGCATGCACTAACGTCTCATCCCTGCGCAGCTCTTTAGCTTGTGCTCTGGTGGTTTCAGCTGCTCTACACATATTCACTGCTTTCTCCAAAGTTAAATCTTGCTCACGCAGCAATCTCTCCTTGAGTCCATTATCAAGTATGCCACAGACTATCCTGTCTTTCACTAGTGAGTCTTTCAGATTTTCAAATTCACATGTTTTGCTCAGTGTGTTCAGCTCAGCCAAATACTGGTCAAAACTGACTCCCTGTTTCTGATCATGAGAGAAAAACTTGTATCTCTCAAACGTGACGTTCTGGCTTGGTACAAAGTACTCCTCAAATTTAGCCATTAGCACAGGCAATGTCAAGTTTGCCTCGTCTAATTGAAAGCTATTGTAAACGTCCAATGCATCCTCTCCAAGAACGTGCAGAAAAATGGAAGCTTTCAATTTGTCATCATCTCCCCCTGCTCCACTGGCTGCTAGGTAGATATTGAATCTCTGCTTGAAACGTTTCCAATTGTCAGCTAAATTGCCTGTTAACTGCATAGGAGTAGGAGGACTAAGCCTATCCATGACGGAAAACCAGAATTTCTCCTACTTCAGTATGTTGCTCGTCAACAGATTCGAATGCAGCCTCGCTCTCGCTGCTGTCTCTCGCTGCTGCGGCTCGTTACCCGCACAATTGCAAGCTAGCGTCTTCGACTACTCACGTCACTTGTGGTAGAATGTTCAATGTTCTTCGTGGAAATTACTCATTTAATTTCTCTGTCTCGTCATAGCGACTACCAATCTGACACCATGTTATGTTTGTTCCTTATATAATGACAAACCGGGGCGTAGGTTTAACTACTTTTTAATGAACATCAACTTCAGCTAGCAAACTCCGTTCTTAAGCCATGCAAGGCAATCTTCCACCACCACCACCACGTGACCCCCCGCCTAGCCTGCTGGGTAACGTAGTCTAAATGTTATTAACACATAACAACACACTAAGGGTTAGATTTTGATTGTATTAGGTAGTTGTTTTGCAGGTCAGTGGGTACCCACACTTTTCTGCGAGTATCCCTTTTAAAATCCTCATCAATCAGCAGGCTAAATCTTAATACATAATTACCTAATTGGTCAGGTTGCAGCCATGCCAAGGAAGTGCAAACAACGGTCTTCCGGTCACGTGTTTGGTTTCAATCGAAGAAGGTAAGTGAACGTTTTGCTTAGAAAACAGATGTTTACTAATCGTTGATGTCTTTATAACAAAGTTACACGTTGGGTGGGTGACCATTATCAAATGTAGCTAAATACGTTTGGTAGGAAGCTGCGTAATTTGGTTTCACCTAAACCACGCCACGTGTTGTTTTTGTAGCTTGTTCGCGCCGTTTTTCACCAACAAAGACCACACACAGATTCTAGACTTTATCTACGGTCACTTAAATTAAACGTCTCAAATAGCTGCCTGTCTTTTTAATTGCCGGGCGACGGCACACATTTCAGCAAATATACGCCTGTTTGAAATAAACGTAATGTCTAAATTAATTGTTTAAGTGGTTAACATGAATAGTTTACGAGGTTTAATGTGTTACATTTCAATGATTCAGTAATTATTTATTGGCGTTTATATCGCCAGTAAGAAACTGCTCGAGATCCCTCGAAAATCGGCCGATCGCCCTCTAGTGGCAAATGAAGAACTTCTGAGAATGTACAGTCATAATAATTATTTTGTCAAGGAGTTGTAATATTATAATACCATTTTTTAAGAGGCGTACTAAGACTAAAGAACCGTGACAGTGTGTAACACATTAGTTCAGGAAATAAAGACATTTATTAAAATGCTGGAAGTGATTGCTGGAATTAAACAATTGACTATGCAAAATCAAAGCAAATTCCATTTGGTTGGTCACATTCACGTGTTTAGCAGATGTTATTGAGGGTGTAGCGAAGTGCTTGTGCTTCTAGCTCCGACAGTGCAGTAATAAACTGTGTACATTAAGAAAATAAAGGCAATATGCAACAATTTCAAAGATTTTGAGTTATACATGAAAGTGTGTTTGGTGAAGGAGGAGACGGATGCTAGGAGGGATGAATGCAACAATGGAGGTAGGACATACTGTTTAACATACTCCAGTCTACTCCCAACAGTGCAGTTTAAATAGGTGATGGTTACTGGAACATTCATATTAATAAGGTTTTAATTTGATATCGGCAAGGACTATTGAATGAGGAAAATTACATTTGCCATTTAGGCCAGACACAATTGATTCACTATAACAGATTTTCCCCCCAGAAAAGTGAGGCGAGCGAGAACCCCCCCCACAGAAAAAAGAATATATATACACACACATACATTAAGTGGATAAGGAATAACAGTACTTTACCACATTGTCCTAGGCACTTGTTCAGGCTCTTGGCCTAATGTGAGCCTGAATTATTCCATGCGAAAACCTACACTATTTATCTTTAAAGGAATGCCGATGTTAAAATGTTGTTATAACCATGAGAAATGAAACACAATGGGAAGTATAGCTTATTGTCTTCCTTTTCTCCGCTCTTATCATACCTATTTCTGCTCTACTGCTCTATCCCTCACTCTCAGGTTCTTCTCATCAGTTTTTTTCCTTGTCCACACTGCACCATCTCCTTCACTGACTGTAACTTCCTGGAGAACCACATCAAGACCAAACACCAGAGGCAGTACCTGGCCACGTTGAAAGTCTCAAAGAGTAAAACAGTGTACGGCCCCACACACAGCTGTCACCACTGTAGTTGCATGTTCCATACACCACGACAGCTAGACATCCACACCCGCCAGGCCAACCCCTCCGCCCGTCTCCAGAAACCTGCCCCTCCCCGGAAACCTGCCCGTCCCCACAGGGTTCAGGAGAAATTCCACACCTGCCCGCAGTGTTCCCGCAGATTCAAGTACATGGGCAGCCTGCTGAAGCACTGCAAGAGTTTGCACAAAATGTCTGTTATTCTCTCCGATGGACACATCAGTTGCGCGACTGTGGGAAGAGCTTTGAGAATTGCTGGGGACTGGGGCCTCACCGGTGTCACGAACCAGAGGGCACTAAACCTAAGGACACTAAACCGATGGTGTGTCTGGAAGTTGGCTTCCCATGCTTAGTGTGGCAAGATCCTCACTACTCCTATGAGCCTGAACACTCACATGCGCATCCACACCGGAGAGAAGCCTTATGTCTGCAAGGAGTGCGGCAAGCGCTTCTCAGATACAAGAGCTTACCGTTATTACTTGTTAATACACAAGGGGGTCAAGCCATTCAAATGCCAGGACTGCGGGAAGGCTTTCAAACAGAAGTCTCTCCTCAGGAAACACATGACTGTTCACTCTGGTGAGAGAAAGTTCTCCTGCTCCCAATGCGACAGGCAGTTTGCTTACAGGGAGAGTCTGAAGCTTCACCTGCGCACACACTCAGGGGAGAGACCTTTCAAATGTACGGTGTGTGGTAAAGACTTTGCTTATAAAGGTTATCTGAAAACATATCTGAAGATCCACAGCAACCAGAAAAACTACCATTGTGGGGTTTGTGGGCAGAAGTTCATAAGGCTTGGGGTGCTGAACATACACCAGGGAGAAGCCTTACCACTGCACAGTGTGTGACAAGCAATTTGCCCGACTCGACCACCTGAAGAACCACCAGCGCACTCACACAGGTGAGAAACCATACACCTGTACAGAGTGCGGTAAACGCTTCACTCAGTCTGGAGATCTGGCCAAACACAAGCGCCTCCACACTGGGGAAAGACCATTTGAATGTTCTGAATGCCACAAACGGTTTATCTGCTCTGCTTCTTTGACCCTGCACATGCGGAAGAGCTTTTATGAACAGACTCACGTTAAAGGCCACATGAACATCCACAAGGGGAAACGTTATTCCTGCCCCCACTGCTTTACCAGCTTTGCTCGCAAGTCCAACCTCTCCAAACACCTGCTTAGATGTCGTAAACCTAAATGATCATGATGTATGTTTTTAACATAACACCTTGAATTAACAGGAGAGGAGGGGAGTCTGATGTCTTTAGTCAGTGATAGATGTGTGACAACAAATGCTAATGAAATTTTGCAGTATTTATGGTAACGACAACATTTTAGCAGTCCTCCAGCACTTTTTGTACATATTCCCCCCATTTTTAAGGGAAACCAAAGTATTGGGACAAATTCACTTATGTGAAGTGTATTATCTGGTCCCATATATTCCAAGCATACAATGCTTGTGACTAGATGCATTTGCTGTTTGTTTTTGTTGTGCTTGAGTATTTTGTGCTCAATAGAAATGAATGGCAAATAATGTATTGTAATTTTGGAGTCACTTTTATTGTAAATAAGAACATGTTTCTATTCACTTCTAAATTAATGAGGATTATACCATGATTACTGATAGGCCTGAATGATTAATGATGACTGAGAAAGTTAAAGGCATAAATATCATACTGCCGACTATAGGTAATCATGGTAGCATCCAACAGGTTTGTAGAGGAACAATCTTGATGTAATCATTGTGTGCTTTGAATATGGGACCAAATACTAAGCTATTGAGAAAAAAAAATGTAAGTAGGCAAATCAGGTAAGAACAAATTCTTACAGTCGTATGCTAAAGTTTGGGCACCCCTGACAATTTCCATGATTTCCATTTATAAATAATTGGGTTTTTGGATCAGCAATTTCATTTTGATCTATCAAATAACTGATGGACACAGCAATATTGCAGTAGTGAAATGAGGTTTATTGGATTAACAGAAAATGTGCAATATGCATCAAAACGAAATTAGACAGGTGCATAAATTTGGGCACCCCAACAGAAAAATCACAACAATATTTAGTAGAGCCTCCTTTTGCTAAAATAACAGCCTCTAGACGCTTCCTATAGCCTCTAATGAGTGTCTGGATTCTGGATGAAGGTATTTTGGAACATTCCTCCTTACAAAACATCTCCAGTTCAGTTAGGTTTGATGGTTGCCGAGCATGGACAACCCGCTTCAAATCATCCCACAGATTCTCAATGATATTCAGGTCTGGGGACTGGGATGGCCATTCCAGAACATTGTACTTGTTCCTCTGCATAAATGCCCGGGTAGATTTTGAGCAGTGTTTTGGGTCGTTGTCTTGCTGAAATATCCAGCCCCGGCGTAACTTCAACTTTGTGACTGATTCTTCAACATTATTCCCAAGAATCTGCTGATATTGAGTGGAATCCATGCGACCCTCAACTTTAACAAGATTCCCAGTACCGGCACTGGCCCCACAGCCCCACAGCATGATGGAACCCCCACCAAATTTTACTGTGGGTAGCACGTTTTTCTTGGAACGCTGTGTTCTTTTGCCGCCATGCATAACGCCACTTGTTATGACCAAATACCTCAATCTTTGTTTCATCAGTCCACAGCACCTTATTACAAAATGAAGCTGGCTTGTCCAAATGTGCGTTTGTGGCGTGTGTGCAGAAAAGGCTTCTTCCGCATCACTCTCCTGTACAGCTTCTCCTTGTGCAAAGTGCGCTGAATTGTTGAACGATGCACAGTGACACCATCTGCAGCAAGATGATGTTGTAGGTCTTTGGAGGTGGTCTGTGGGCTGTTTTTGACCGTTCTCACCATCCTTCGCCTTTGCCTCTCCGATATTTTACTTGGCCTGCCACTTCTGGCCTTAACAAGAACTGTGCCTGTGGTCTTCCATTTCCTCACTATGTTCCTCACAGTGGACACTGACAGCTTACATCTCTGCGATAGCTTTTTGTAGCCTTCCCCTAAACCATAATGTTGAACAATCTTTGTTTTCAGGTCATTTGAGAGTTGTTTTGAGGCCCCCATGTTGCCACTTTTCAGAGGAGAGTCAAAGAGAACAACAACTTGCAATTGGCCACCTTAAATACCTTTTCTCATGATTGGATGCACTTGTCTATGAAGTTCAAGGCTTAATGAGCTCCCTAAACCAATTGTGTGTTCCAATTAATCAGTGCTAAGTAGTTACAGGTATTCAAATCAACAGAATGACAAGGGTGCCCAAAGTTTTGCATAGCATTTTTGCATTTTCACATCTGATTTAATTTCATACAACTTAATATTGCTACACTAAAAATCTTTGTCTGGACAATACCCCAGTACTCAGCTTTTATTAGAAAATGAATGGCATGCCACTGTGATCATTTTCTGTGACGACAGAGTACATTTATTATGCAGCCTCAGAGGGGTGCCCAACCTTTTGCATACAACTGTATTTAAAATGACGGCCTACACCGGCCAAACTTGGATGACGCTGGGCCAATTGTGCGTCGCCCTTTGGGACTCCCAATCACAGCCGGTTGTGATACAGCCTGGAATCAAACCAGGGTGTGTGTACTTACACCTCTAGCACTGAGATGCAGTGTCTTAGACCACTGCGCCACTTGACTACTTTTAATACACGTGAATTTGTCCCAGTACTTTTGGTCCCCTAATGCTCTTTAACCTCATAGTCAATGTATCATTTCAAATCCAAAGTGCTGGAGGTACAGAGCCAAAAGAACAAAACACAATTCACTGTCCCAATACTTTCTGAGCTCACTACATTAGGTTGTTACTTTTATTGTTCTTTTACCCAGTTAAATGTAATCTACATAATCCCCAAAAGTAATTATCATGAGGGCCATAAACACTAACTAGTAATGCTCCATACTCAAAGAAAGGTTAAAATCTCACCTTTCTGGTAAAAATAGTTGCTGAGGTGTAGTCACTTTGAGGCACAAGTACAGTACAAATATAATACAATTTAATAAATTGTATTTATTTCCTGTTAAACAAAATTGTATAAGGCTTGAAATGATTGATATGCTTTTTAAATAATGAAATTATAAAATGACTAAGATTTCACCTTCGTTATAACTGTAAATTACATATTTGTATGTTTAGTGTTAGACAATTTGCATATTTTCTAGAGCTTTCTCTTGATCAAAACATCTGTCCCCAACGCTGTGAAAGTCTCACAGAGCTCTAGATTGACTTCGTGAACTCATTAGGAACTCGCCTTTCATCTCATATTACTTTTTTTGTTTAAAATCTATTAATTATTTTAGATTAATGGCTATAAATCAATCTCTGAATGTGCTACTGTGAAGAAACCACTCTCCTGCTGCAATATTATGTAAGGATTGCAGGTATGTGCTTTGTCAGTGGCTGTGATGTAGGGTTCAGCCAGGAGTTGTACAGTTGTAAGAGTGATTGAAACGGCAGGAGGGACATCCCAGCTTCAAGTGGTTTAAGAATTCACATTCTACTTCACACAGGCCCAGAAAAATGTTGGTCGGAACCGGTACCAGAAGCACACAGGTCCCCCAAACAGGGGACCTTACGTCTTAAGAGGTTTTAAACACCAGTTGTTTTTTTATTTGCTCTGTTTGGAAATAAAAAATGATGTACAGAAAATAGTTTGATGGGTGATCAGTAGGCGATAATAAATTCTGAAAGATTATTGTTTTTTTTTTTTGTTGCTTTGTAGTGTATTCCTTGATTTGGAACAAGAGGAGCATGTATGTAAAGGTCACTCCCCTAGTATTGTATTGTTATAAACATGACATTAAATTAAAGTTAATTACATAGAGACCACTTGAACAGTTGGAACACATGATTTGTTTCAGTACATAAGTCATCATTGGCCTGCACTGGTTGTGATTTTCATTGCATTACTAAACATTTGGACATGGTTGACAAGCATGTAGTATTCTTTCTGTGTGTGTGTGTGCGCAGTGCCAAAACAGGTTTTTAGAAATGTATGCAAATAAATTCAATCACATTTACATACCTATTCAGACCCTTTACTCAGTACTTTGTTGAAGCACCTTTGGCATCGAATATAGCCTTGAGTATTCTTGGAACACCTGAATTTGGGGAGTTTCTCCCATTCTTCTCTGCAGATCCTCTCAAGCTCTGTCAGGTTGGTTGGGGAGAGTCACTGCACAGCTATTTTTAGGTCTCTCCAGAGATGTTCAATATTGTTCAAGTCCGGGCTCTGGCTGGGCCACTCATTCAGAGACTTGTCCCGAAGCTACTCTTGCGTTGTTTTGACTGTGTGCTTAGGGTCGTTGTTCTGTTGGAAGGTGAACCTTCGCCCCAGTCTTAGGTCCTGAGCGCTCTGGAGCAGGTTTTCATCAAGGTTCTCTCTGTACTATGCTCTGTTCATCTTTCCCTCGATCCTGACTAGTCTCCCTGTCCCTGAAAAACATCCCCACAGCATGATGGTGCCACCACCATGCTTCACTGTAGGGATGGTGCCAGGTTTCCTCCAGATGTCACGCTTGGCATTCATGCCAAAGAGTTCGATCTTGGTTTCATCAGACCAGAGAATCTTGTTTCTTTAGGTGCCTTTTGGTAAACTCCAAGCGGGCTGTCATGTGCCTTTTACATGAGTGGCTTCCGCCTGGCCACTCTACCATAAAGGCCTGATTGGTGGAGAGCTGCAGAGATGGTTATCCTTCTCAAATGAACTTTGGAGCTCTGTCAGAGTGACCATCAGGTTCTTGGTCACCTCCCTGACCAAGGCCCTTCTCCCCCGATTGCTCAGTTTGGCTGGGCGGCAAGCTCTAGGAAGAGCTTGGTGGTTCCAAACTTCTTCCATTTAAGAATGATGGAGGCCAGTGTGTTCTTGGGGACATTCAATGCTGCAGACATTTTTTGGGACTCTTCCCCAGATCTGTGCTTTGACAATCCTGTCTCGGAGTTCTACTGACAATTCCTTCGACCTCATGGCTTGGTTTTTGCTCTGACATGCACAGTCAACTGTGGGACCTTATATAGGCAGGTGTGTGCCTTTCCAAATCATGCCCTATCAATGGAGTTCACCTGTGGTAAATTCAAATCAAGTTGTAGAAACAGCTCAAGGATGATCAATGGAAACACAATGCCCCTGAGCTCAATTTTGAGCCTCATAGCAAAGGGTCTGAATACTTAGGTAGATTTTGTATTTGTAATAAATTTGCAAAAATGTCAAATGTTTTCACTTTGTCATTGTGGGGTATTGTGTGTAGATTGGGGGGGGGGGGGGATATTTAATCAATTTTAGAATAGGGTTGTAAGAAAATGTGGAAAAAGTCAAGGGGTCTGAATACTTTCCGAATGCACTGTATGTATGTATGTATGTATGTATGTATGTATGTATGTATGTATGTATGTATGTATGTATGTATGTATGTATGTATGTATGTATGTATGTATGTATGTATGTATCTAAATACTGTATATCTATGGTAGTACCATTACTAAATCATTACTAAAATTCATCAACAAAGATAATTATTAGCTAGCTACCTAGCGCTACTAGTACTCTATTTAGTGCAGACATAGGTCTACGGTGCATACTAGTAGCTAGCTTGCTACAGCCTTAGCAAAGAGGTTAGTGCCATAAAATACCATAAAAGTTACTTTCTGACATGGTAGCAACCCGCAAGACGTTAAATTAGGATAATGTTGTGAATAGATCGCCGCTATTGCTGGTGGTTTGTTTATAAGTAGACTGGCTCCAAGTAGGCGTCAACATTTCGTAGTTTGGTTCATGCAGACTTATGGGTTCCTAATAATTCTGAAGAATGTATTTGATAATGGAACCTAATGTTACATTTTGTGTTAGATGTGTGATTACCTGGTCTAGCTCTTGAGTTCAGTCATCTTTGTCTTTTCCCCAGTTATTAAATCCAAGGGTTCACATACTTTTCCCACCTTGCACTGTGAATGTTTACACGGTGTGTTCAATAAAGACAAACGTATAATTGTTTGTTATTAGTTTAAGCAGATTGTCTATTTTATGACTAATTTATTCAGAAATCCAGGTAATTCCAAAGGGTTCACATACTTTTTCTTGCCACTGTATTTGTGTATTACACTTTATTATTACATTGTAAGTCATAATTTCCTCTCTAGATCTGCTTACCTATTTTCTGAGAGAATAACAATTTTCATAGTTTTAAAGTAAATAAGGCAAACATTTGACTGCTGATTACCAATTATCAATCACTTAATCATGTATTTTCAGATAGATACCTTGTGAAACAACTGCTCTCCATTCCTCTCGATCGTGCATTTGTCTCTTATGTAGCAGGCTTAAAAGAAACGGTCCGGACAAGTGGTCACGCAATGGATTATGGTCATTATAGTAATTTACCAC
Organism: Thymallus thymallus; assembly: GCA_023634145.1. Classification (NCBI taxonomy): domain Eukaryota; kingdom Metazoa; phylum Chordata; class Actinopteri; order Salmoniformes; family Salmonidae; genus Thymallus; species Thymallus thymallus. The sequence continues at coordinate 15,533,830 of CM042416.1, forward strand.
GTTTTCTCTGCAAAACTATTTGGAAAATACAACATCGTACTACATTGCACAGTTTGAGTTTGATCTGATTAATCTCTAGAGAAATTGCGCAATGTGTGCATTAAGCTCACAAAAATTGAATTAAATAATTGAATCAACATCCTAATTTTAATTTTTTATTTAACCTCATTTAGTTGTTAAAAAAAACATTTGGGTTCATCACTCAGCACTACCCAGAAGTATCTATTAGTATCGTGCTGTGTCATCTCTAAAATGTAGGGATTATGTAGGAAGAAATCAAGTCAAGAAAAGTGTTCTGAGCCAGAGAGAGGTATTTTTTGTAAGTGTTACAAAAACAGATTTGCAAAAATCCTTTGGTCTCACAGGGTAAAATTACATGGATTTCTAACTTTTTTTTTTTAATGAGGAGAATGACATTTCTCATGATTGTCTGTTCCCTTTCTCCTCTCCTTACCATACCCTTCTCTCCTCTTTACCTTCCTTCCACCCCACCCATCTGTCTTCCTTCAGTCTCGTCTTCTCAGTTCTTTCCTTGTCCACACTGCACCATCTCCTTTACTGACTGTTACTTCCTGGAGAACCACATAAAGAACAAACACCAGAAGCAGTACCTGGCTTTTTTCAAAAGCCACATCTCAACAAGTAAAACCGTGTATGCCCCCACACACAGCTGTCCCCACTGTAGCTGCATGTTCCATACCCTACGACAGCTACATGTCCACACCCGTCAGGCCCACCCCTCTGCCCTTCCCCAGAAACCTGCCCATCCCCGCAGGGTTCTGGGGAAACTCTACCCCTGCCCGCAGATTCCTGTACCTGGGCACCATGCTAACGCACTGCAAGAATTTCCACAATATTCCTGTTGTTCGTGTCGATGGACACCTCAGTTGCACAGACTGTGGGAAGAGCTTTGAGAATTGCTGGGGACTGGGGCCTCACAGGTGTCACGAACCAGAGGGCACTAAACCTAAGGACACTAAGCCTGGGAGTTGTCTTGAAGTCGGCTTCCATTGCTCAGTGTGTCAAGATCCTCACTACTCCTATGAGCCTGAACACTCACATGCGCATCCACACCAGAGAGAAGCCTTACGAATGCAAGGAGTGCGGCAAAAGATTCTTGAACGGCAGCAATTTAGGCAAACACCTGCTGATACACAAGGGGGTCAAAGAATTCAAATGCCAGGATTGTGGGAAGGCTTTCGCCCAGGGAAACCTTCTCAGGAATCACATAACCGTTCACTCTGGTGAGAGAAAGTTCTCCTGCTCCCAATGCGATAAGCGGTATGCTTACAGGGGTAGTCTGGAGCTTTGCTGACAAATGTTATTTAGATCTGGCAAAACACAAGCGCTTCCACACTGGGGAAAAGCCATTTGAATGTTCTGAATGCCACAGCCGATTTATCTGTTCAGGTGCTCTGACCCTGCAAATGCGGACCCACACTCACCGTGATATACATCCATATTCCTGCCAAGAGTGTGGGAAGAGCTTTTATGAACAGATTCACGTTAAAGTCCACATGAAAATCCACAAGGAGAAACTGTATTCCTGCCCCCACTGCTTTTTTAACTTTGCTCGCAAGAGCAAGCTCTCCAAATACCTGCTTAGATGTCGTAAACTTAAATGAGTTGAACCTATGAATGAATAGGAGTGGGATTCGTTCCCTTCAGTGATCAAAGCTTGACCGATGCAAACAATGTACCCCTGCTGTGTATGGTAACTCCATATCACAGAATCTACCTATGATACACAATGTATTTAGCAATACTCCAATTTGTTTACATTTGTATTTAAGTAGGCAAGTCAGTTAAGAACAAATTCTTATTTACAATGACGGCCTACCCCTAACCTGGACACGGCTGGGCCAATTGTGCACCGCCCTATAGGACTCACGATACAGCCCAGGATCTAACCAGGGTCTGTAGTGACGCCTCTAGCACCGAGATGCAGTGGCTCCACTCAGGAGCCCCAAACAGTGTGTTAGTTACGTTTTTGTTGTCTTTTAGTAGTTTTTTTCAAACCTGTTTATTTTTTTTATTTTTTTTTTCTTTGACTGATTATCCTAGTGATGAGTAGGTGTTTCGAAAAATGATTGGATGTTTATTTGCCTTTTGTGTTTGTAGTGTATTCCTTGATTTTGAACAAGAGCATTTATGTAAAGGTCACGCCCCTATTAATGTATTGTTATAAACATGACATTAGATTAATTAAAGTTAATTACATAGACAACAGTTGGAACACATTTGTTTTAGTCCATAAGCCATCATTGGCCTGCACTGCTTGTAATATTGCAATACCAAACCTATGAAGCCATACTTCTGCCAAGAATGTGGGAAGAGCTTCTATGAACAGAAACCGGTTAGACGCCGCACGAAGATGCACATGGGGGAGAGACCGTACTCCTGCCCACCTTTCTTTTCCAGCTTCACTCACAAAGCAAACCTCTTCAAACACGTGCCTAGATGTCGTAAATGATCATGATTTGGCTTTCATATAACCCCTTTTTATAATGAAACTTGTTCATAGGTATCACTTGGAGAAGACTCCTCCACAGTGGAATTATAACAATATAATCATGGAATACATTGGAACATCATTAGTAGATTATAGTTACATTGTTTAATGAGCTAGGTTTTTTTTTCTTAATTTCATCGCTTTTTAAATGATGTACACAATATGATTTGTATGCATACTTTCCTGGTGATGACTGACAATAAAGGTGACAGTCTGTGAAAGATGGCATGTCTGTTTTGTGTTTAAAGGTAGACTCAGCGAAATGACGTTGCCACGGGCAGACAGGCTCATTGTAATGTCTGGAATGGAACAGAGTTAAACGTGGTTTCCATGTTTGTGTTTGTTATACTGTTCCATTTATTCCATTCCAGCCAATGATTCTGTCCTACAATAGCTCCTCCCACCAGCCTCTAAACTACGCTATGTGCATGGTTCACATCATGCTATTACAGCGTGATAGCACCGGGACCAAAACCGCAGAGAAATGTAGCCTCACACTTCAACGCACTTAGTTCTTGTGGAAATTGACCCAATGTTTACTTTGTGCATCTACATCATATTTACCTTTAACGTAAATCCCCATGAAAACATGAACCCACATCACTCCCAGAGTAATGTCAACAAAATTAGGTTAACAGGGTTACCACTTGAACAGAGAACCACCCATCCTGACATTAACTGATTTGTACCAGTCCAGAGGCTAAGAACCATCCTTGGCCTGCAGTGGTGTTTATTACTTTGTCCTGTACAGCATTGGTTCCCAACCAGGGGTACTAACCTAGAACCCCTGGTGGTACTTGACTCATGAGACTATAGGCCTACTAGTAAAATGCACATGATGGGGTACTCAGGGCTAAGTGAAATTTAGTTGGTGGTACAGTAACTGAAAAAGTTTGGGAACCAATGCTGTACATTATTGTTCACACATTTTGACAGCAGAAGAGGCCTTAATGCTGTCTGTTAATGCAATACAATAACTTTTTGTCATAAACATACAACACATTTACAGTATACTTTATTTCGAGGAATATTGCTTTAAGGATCCACACCAATAAACCGCCTCCAAATCGTTGCATATCGAGGAACCATTACCTGATTGGTCAAGGCCATGTTCCGTAAGCACTTTAAGGACATAAACCAGGAAGTGCAGCGATTTTATGGTGTCGAACAAGGTAGGCGAGGCTGTGTTTCCCTTCAATCATTCAGCATTTACGATATATACAATGTGTTTTTTCATCAACAAAGACAAGATTACTCTTTAACGACTTCGGTGAAATATGATTATTGCATTTTCGTGTTCGTGTGTTGCACCAGAGATACTGGATATAATGATGAGATGCATGTATCGCCGCCCTAACAATAGGGATTCGTTGTTCACAGAGCATAACGGCGGGCACCCCCTGTCACTTTCTTTATAATGGTGGATACATCTCGTTATTTTAATACTATTTTTGAATATTCTATGAGGGGTGTTGACGTCCACCGCATGTAGATAGTATCGAATGCAAACCGGGACAACTCTGATAACTGATATAAAGTGTTTTTTCTCAAAGTTGCCGGGATGTCAGTGCATCACACATAGCAGTACACTCGCAACAACCTAAGCATTACCAAACTTATATTATATCAAATAATGGCATTTCCTTTTTATCTTTACTAAATTAGACACTCATTGCCCCCACCCCATATAAATACAATGCTATTCATTACGCCGATTATGTTGCAAAACGTTTCTTAAACGAAAGCACACGTAACGGGGAGGGACCTATCTGAATTTGTCCAATAGAAACTCGTGGTTGGACTAATGATTACACCCCTGTTCTCTCTTGTGTTTATAAAACAACTGCTGCTGTGAGATTATTCTATCAGGATTCAAGGTTGCTGCGAGATTATGATATCAGGACCTGTTTAAAGGCGCTACATGGTCAATCTGATGTTTGCATTGGCCGTGCAGCATTTACGGTGACGCCTCTGCAGAAGTCAGGGCATGTTTACTTCTTGCGCTTTGCAGAGTGTAATAGCGGTCTAAGCCACTGCATCTCAGTGCTAGAGGCATCACTACAGAACCTGTTTCGATTTGTTCTTAACTGACTTGCCTAGTTAAATAAAGGTTGAATAAAAAATACAAAAAATTTGCTTGTCAAGGAAGTGAGTTCGTGTCTATACAGGACCTCCAGTCCCCACCTACCGTCACCCAATCATGTCAATGCAGAAGAGCTATACGGAGCCCTCCGCATTGTTACAACATTTGGGAGGCGCACAACGGTGCTGTGTGGAGCTCAATTTTGCCTCTGCATGCCCCCAGAGAATCCGCAATTGCATCACACCATCCATTCGGGAGCCTTCGACCACATTTTCGGATCAAGCATAAATCGGCTTTTAGACAGAGCAATTTTAACAGTAGAGCAAAGGATGACAATATATGGGAAATTAATGGCTGCAGTATTGCCGTTATAATGACTACATTGTGGATGGATACTAAGGCATAAATGTATAAAAGTGTGTTTTCTAATTTAAAATGTATGTAGTTCTGTCCTTGTGCTGTACCTATATATCAATGTTATGTAATAATATGTCATGTTTTGTGTGAACCCCAGTAAGAGTAGCTGCTGCTTTAGCAGTGTAGTTAATGGGGATCCTAATAAAATACTAATACTAGCAGCTCAAGAATTTAGCTAGTTAGTTGGCTGCAACAGTAAGTAGAGTTTGCTGCCTGTAATATAATCCTACAACAAGGCCCTGCCTATTTGGGGCGGCAGGTAGCCTAGTGGTTAGTGTTGGGCCTGTAACTGAAAGGTTGCCTGATCGAATCCCCGAGCTGACAAGGTAAAATCTGTCGTTCTGCCCCTGAACAAGGCAGTTAACCCACTGTTCCTAGGCCGTCATTGTAAATAAGAATTTGTTCTTAACTGACTTGCCTAGTAAAATAAAGGTTAAATAAAAAAAATTAAAAAAATTCTGTCGGGGTTGATACTAGCAATAAATAATGATGAATTCTAGGTTTATTGCTGGTAGGTTAATGAGTTTCCAGCATGACTGTTAGAAATGTATGCAGTTAGATTGATTGTTAATGCAGACTTTCTTCATTTACCCAATAATTGGTCTTACTTATAGTGTTGGATTGTTTATTAATATGATCCCTGCTTGGTATAGCTCTCTAAGGGTGATACTCAGTAAAACCTGGTCTTTTCCCCACAGAATTCAAATGAAGAAGCACTCTAGTCAACAAGATGAAGAGCAAACCTGGGAAAAAGCAACACAAAACTAAGAGGACTAAACACCATCTAGACCCCATCAGAACAGAGTGTAGAACACAGTCAGATGATGTTGCCTGCAATAGAGAAGAACCAGACATTAGCCATGCACCCTACATTACTAAAGGGGTTTGTATCAGCTCCATCCAAATCAAAGAGGAACCAACAGACTTTGCACTGCAGGGAATGGACAAGGACAATAACCGTTCTGATCCTTCCTTCCAGAAGAAGCACATCAAACATCAAAATACATCCAGTCCTATGACCGGGTGTAGCCAGATATCAAGGAGTCCTGTGGTGATGCTAACAAGATTGTCTAATGTAAGAAGAGTTAGTGGTCTTTCCAAACATGTGACAGTAACTAGACACTAGTATTTAGACATTTGGTTCATGCATAATGTGGTTTCTTCATCTTTCTAATCCATAAGGTGGTGGTTAAGACTCTTCTGCGAGACACTAAAGTGTGTTTGGTGAAGGAGGAAAACCCAGACGAGACCGATGGAGGTAGGGCATAGCTCGTACATCCAGTCCACCCTCAACACTTCATTTAAAATGAATGATGGGATTACTTGAACATAGCAAACATAAATTTAGCAAACATTGAAATTAATATTTAGCAAAGATATTTATTCAAGCCTTTTATTTTTGAATGAGGAAATGTAGGAAATCACATTCTGTTTCCTCTCTCTCCTCCCATCTCTCTCTTCTCCCTCTTTTTTACCTTCCTTCCACTGCTCTGTCCCTCTCCATCAGTCTCTCCTCCTCAGTTCTTTCCTTGTCCACACTGCACCATCTCCTTCACTGACTGTTACTTCCTGGAGAATCACATCAAGACCAAACACCCGAAGCAGTACCTGGCCATGCTGAAAAGCCACGTCTCAAAGAGTAAAACCGTGTACGCCCCCACACACAGCTGTCCCCACTGTAGCTGCATGTTCCATACACCACGACAGCTAAACATCCACAACCATCAGGCCCACCCCTCTGCCCCGCTAAGGAAACTCCACCCCTGCCCGTATTGTGCCCGCAGCTTCCAGTACATAGCCAGACTTCATACTCACTGCAAGGTTTGGCACAAAATGTCTGTTGCTTTCACCGATGGATACCTCAGTTGCGCTGACTGTGGAAAGAGCTTCAAGAATTCCTGGGGACTGGGGCCTCACCAGTGTCACAAGCCTGAGGACACTAAGCCTGAGGATGGCCCTGTCTGTCTGAACATTGGTATGCCATGCTCAGAGTGTGGCAAAAGCTGCTCTAGTCCTCGGAATCTGCGCATTCACATGCGCACACACACTGGCGAGAAGCCTTACTTCTGCAAGGAATGTGGCAAGAGCTTCTCAGAAGACAGCAGTTACCGCAAACACATGATGATACACTCGGGGGTCAAACCATTCAAATGCCAAGATTGTGGTAAGGATTTTGCCCGGATGGGGCGCCTCAGAGTTCACATGACCATTCACTCTGGTGAGAAGTCTTTCTCCTGCTCCAAGTGCGACAAGAGGTTTGCATACAAGGACTGTCTGAAGCTTCACCTGCGCACACACTCAGGGGAGAGACCTTTCAAATGTACTGTGTGTGGTAAAGACTTTGCTTACAGAAATTATCTGAAGTTGCATCTGAAGATCCACAACAATGAAAGGAACTACCATTGTGGGGTTTGTGGGATGAAGTTCATAAACAGTGCAGCGTTGAAAACCCACCAGCGTACACACACTGGGGAGAGGCCTTTCCATTGCACAGTGTGTGACAAGACATTTTTCAGACATGAACACCTGAAGAACCACCAGCGCACTCACACAGGTGAGAAGCCATACACCTGTACTGAGTGCGGTAAAAGCTTCACTCAGTCTGGAGATCTGACCAAACACAAGCGCATCCACACTGGGGAGAGGCCATTTGAATGTTCTGAATGCCACCGACGGTTTATCTGTTCTGCTGATCTGACCAGACACATGAGGATCCACAATAACTCACGGCCATATCACTGCCAGGAGTGTGACAAGAGCTTCCGCTTGGCCAACCACCTTAAAATTCACATGAGGACCCACACTGGGGAGAGACCATACTCCTGCCACCGCTGCCGTCGGACCTTTGCTCGCACCCACCACCTCTCCGGTCACCTGCCTAGATGTCGCTGAATTATGAAATGAGACTGTATATAAATAAACTATTTTACTCTTGTTGTAGTTAACAAGGGAACAGTGATAATGGTAACGCCAATAATTGGTAATGACAAACGGTAATGACAATAAAGGCCTCTATAGTCAGTGAAAGATGGCAACCCTGTTGTGTGGTTCTGGTGTTTTTTGTGTGTCGGTTTTTCTTTGAGCTAAAATAAGTCATAACTGGCTGGTTTTGATATTGCAGCATGTCTAACTCTGCATATTACAATATGCAAGCTATTGAAGAGGATTGATTCCAAGGCGATGCGGTAAAGAGCTTCATTTGGCCTCTGCTTTGCAATTGTATCACACCCTCCATACAAAGCCTCCGACCACATTTTCGGATCAAGCATAAATTCATTGGCTTTTAGGCTACACTATCATTCCCACATTTTGATAGTCACATGAGGACCTAGGGAGATTCTCAATTGTCTTTGCTAACTCTTCTGTCCTTTCCTAGCCTCTTTTTCAAAAAGGTCAAGGAGAGGAGGAGAGGAAATGTATGAAATTACTCCTTCAAGTGCAAATTAAATGTGTAAAGTAGTAAAAAGTCATATAGATTTTTATAAATAAAAGGATACGTAGCATGTCGTTTTTAAATATAAGCCTGCTTTTCTCCTCTGAGTAAACAACAGCTGATTCAAAGCGGGTGTGCGGGAACGAAACCCATCAGCAAAGGACTCCTGTAGGATAATCTTGTGCTTCCCGGCATGAGAAGGCGAGGATACTTCTCAGTTTGCCTACTAACTAATTGACACTCGATCACTTATCGGTTTCCGGGTCACGGAGGACAGTCTTTGATTTTGCAAGAGGGGGTGTTATGGTGGCAGAAAGAGTAGGGAAGATGGCGGACGCGGATAATGAAGTGGATTCTGAAAACAATGGCAGTAGAATCAAGGAGAATTGGAGTATAGTTCAAAAGAATGGAAAACGGAGCAAAGTAGGGTACAGTGATGAGAATGACCCATCGTATCTAGTAGGAGTATGGTTTGTTAATAAGGAGAATTTTCCAAACTGGTGGAGAGAGTGCGGTTCTCGAGAGGTGGGCTTGTTATGATTTTTTTGTGATTCAGCGGAACCGAAGGAAGGTGCGTTGAGTCTTAGAAAAGTTTGAAGTGTCTGTCACTTCGGAACAGGGCACCCCTCAAGGGGGTTATATCTGGCGTTTCGTGGTAAGTTGATTTGGAAGAGATGAAAAATATTCCTGGAGTGATTGAAGCACGTTGGATGAATCGAGTGGTAAATGGGGAAAAAGAGAAGGGTATATGTGTCCTTTATTTTTTTGAAATTGAGTCTCTCCCAAATGAAGTGCGTTTAAGGTATATTAACTACATATTTGGAGCATTTATTCCAAGACCAATGCAGTGTGAAAATGGTAAAGCATTTGGTCATGTAGAAAGTGTAGGTAGAAGGGAAAAGCCAAGACGTCCAAGTTGTGGAAAGGATCATATTATGTTTAAAAGTGAAGAAAATGTGATATGTTGTAATTGCGGTGGGAACCATGAAGCCACGTCTTCCGAGTGTCTCACAAGGGTAACACTAGAATGAGGTGGGTTGTGCAAAAAATGTCATATGCTGTGAAAAGGGTTGAACCAGAAGAGACCATGGTAGTGGATAGGCCTGGCGGAGTTGCACGACTGTATCGAGACTGGGGCTGGCATGGCGGGAAGTTTGGATGGAAGTGAGAGGGAGATGGACGAGGGAGCGGAGGTAAGGAAGCAAGAGAAGTTTAAGACGGTGGTAGGGAAGAAAAATAGGAAAAGAGGTAGGATGGTAGCAGAAGAGATGGACAGGGAAACGACGAATGAAGGAGGGATACAGGGGGAGGTCAGAGGAAGTGGACAGCAGGGCGAAGAACGAGAGAATAAAGTTATGATAGTGTATACGGAACCCACGAGGAAATTGATGAATCCAATAGAGTTAACAAAGAATATCAAGGCAGAGATTGGACAGGTGAAGGATGCTAGGTGTTTGACTGGAGGAAGGGTTTTGATATTTGCTAGAGATAGGCAACAAGCTGAAAAAGTATTGAAGATGCAGGCTTTAGGAGAGGGAAGAGAAGTGTTTTGTGCCAGGAAGCAATGCAAAATGGAAGGGTGTGATTACCGGTGTGCCGGTGGAGGTCACCATGGACGAATTTCAGAGGGAGGTGTCAGGAGGGAAGGTGGTGAGCGCCAGAAGAATGAATAGGAAAGATAGGAAAGAGGGAGAGGAAAGCAGTACAGTATTGTTGGAGTTTGAGCAGGCCTTGCCGGAGAGAGTGTACCTAGGATATATTAGCTTTTATGTGCGGGAATTTGTACCGCCTCCGTTGAAATGTTACAACTGTCAGCGTATAGGGCATGTAGCAAGCATCTGTAGGGCGAAATGCGATGTGCTAGATGCGGGGGTCCACATGAGTATGGAAAGTGTGGTGAAATGGACAATGTAAAATGCTGTAATTGCGGTGGTGATCACAGTGCAGCTTATGGGGGTTGTCGAGTACAAAAACAGGCGGCAGACGCACAGAAGTACAAGGTTCAGAATAGAGTTAGCTATGCTGAAGCGACGAGAAGAGTAGGAGAGCAAAGAGTAGACGGGCGAGGAGCAGGCTCGCAAGTGGGGGGACGTGGAGGAAGGTAGGGCGAAGAGACAGGAGGGGGTGGTGAGGAGAACATGTGAACGTGAGTAGGGTGGGTGAGGACTCCCTGGTGGTGAACAGGATTGATTTCTTGGCATTCATATGCAGTATAATAAATGTAGGTGCGCAGGTTAGTGGGAAGTCGTCTCGCATAGACGTGGTGGTGCGAGCCGCCAGAGATTATTTAGGCATCTCTGATGTCACGGGTGTAATGGTGCACGAAATGATGTCAAATACAAGTAATGATGGGGTGGAGAGACATCGTGTTTAGGATGGTGTTGGTGGTCCTTCAATGGAATGCCAGGAGTCTGGTGGCAAATGGGCAAGAGTTGTATATATGAAATGGATGTGGTGCCTGATGTAGTGTGTGTTCAGGAAACATGGCTTAAACCTGAGTTGGATTTCGTGGTACATGGTTTCATAGCAGTGAGGTGTGATAGAGTAGGAGGAGTGGGAGGAGTCGGAGGGGGAGGAGTCGGAGGAGTGGGAGGGGGATGTGTTACGTTTGTTAAGAAAAGGGTGTCGTATCGGCAAGTTAGTGTCCAAGAACCGGAATGTGTGGGTGTACATGTAGATATAAGAGGGGG